>JARQOC010000010.1:130834235-132034235 GCA_033576535.1 Allobates femoralis
TACACTCTATAGGAGAGAGGACCCCCCTGATCAGAAGAGCTTACACTCTACAGGAGAGGATCCCACTGACCATAAGAGCTTACACTCTACAGGAGAGGGAGGACCCTGCTGACCATAAGAGCTTATACTCTACAGATGATACATTTATATGGTGCCCTCCTCTCTTTGACCACTAGAGGGTGCAGTACACCAGACTGTGATGGATGGTGGGGGAGGGTCAATATAATCTGGGACATTATAGTCTATAGTACATTAGTAAGGGGGAGGGATAGCTGTGATTAACCCTTGGTGTTATGGCGGCTGTAGATCAATGTTCCCTTTGATCACGTGTCATCATTGTGTCTTTATCCTTTCTGGGACCCTATTGTTTTATACAGAGGTTTGTAGCTGCTGTAGAACCTCTTGATAATCCTGTACGAGGCCAGGTTCACTGTATAGGGCACTTGCCAGTTCTCTGATCTTGGTGTCGCCCTATTTCCTTGTGTCGCTGGCCTGGTTATGGGGTGATGACCTCTGCACCCCGATATTATTTTTTGGCTCCATACTTGTCCTGGTACAGCGCCCTCTACAGCATGAGTTTAGTTTGTGGTTCTTCCATCTGATGGGGTAACTATCCCCAATTGTCCTCACCTATCCACACCTGTGCATTGTATGCTGAGCCCCTAACCCCCCCCCCCTTTGAGCGTCCCAGCTGCCGTGGAATTTGTGGCGGATTTGCCCCAGATTTAACCCTTCACATCTTGTAATTTCATCCCCTTTTGCCGATATTCTGTAGACGTTTCTCTTTGTACACGGCCCATGTGGACAAACCCCAGGGACGCTGCTGAACCACTGATAACCTTCCTATTCACTCACAGGAGGCAAAGAAGTGACGCACCAGATCAATTATAACGTGTCTTCTGGATCACTGAGGCTCTATTTGCCAAAAATCAGACCTCTCCCCACTTTTCCACTCTTAATCCCCTGTGTCATGTCCCCCGACTCCCATCCCCCTTTCCAGTTCGTACACCCCCAGGTCCCCCGTGTCATGTCCCCCCTTTCCTTCTTACGTGTCATGTTCACCGCCCCCCCCCCCCCCCTTTTCCACTCTTAAACCCCCAGGTCACCCCTGTCATGTCCCTTGGCCCCCCCCCACGCTTTTAAGTTCTTGCACTTCTGGATCCCCTGTGCAATGTCCCTTGGTTACCATACCCCTATTCAGTTCATATACCCCCGGAACCCCCATGTCCTTCCATCTCTAGTTCTTAAGGCCCAGTTACACATACAGATACAGTTGTGGCCAAAAGTATTGATACCCCTGCAATTCTGTGAGATAATACTCAGTTTCTTCCTGAAAATGATTGCAATCACAAATTCTTTGGTATTATTATCTTCATTTAATTTTCTTCAATGAAAAAACACAAAAGAGAATGAAGCAAAAAGCAAAACATTGATCATTTCACACAAAACTCCAAAAATGGGCCGGACAAAAGTATTGGCACCCTCAGCCTAATTCTTGGTTGCACAACATTTAGCCAAAATAACTGCGATCAGCCGCTTCCGGTAACCATCAATGAGTTTCTTACAATGCTCTGCTGGAATTTTAGACCATTCTTCTTTGGCAAACTGCTCCAGGTCCTGATATTTGAAGGGTGCCTTCTCCAAACTGCCATTTTTAGATCTCTCCACATGTGTTCTATGGGATTCAGGTCTGGACTCATTGCTGGCCACCTTAGAAGTCTCCAGTGCTTTCTCTCAAACCATTTTCTAGTGCTTTTTGAAGTGTGTTTTGGGTCATTGTCCTGCTGGAAGACCCATGACCTCTGAGGGAGACCCAGCTTTCTCACACTGGGCCATACATTATGCTGCAAAATTTGTTGGTAGTCTTCAGACTTCATAATGCCATGCACACAGTCAAGCAGTCCAGTGCCAGAGGCAGCAAAGCAACCCCAAAACATCCGGGAACCTCCGCCATGTTTGACTGTAGGGACCGTGTTCTTTTCTTTGAATGCCTCTTTTTGTCTCCTGTAAACTCTATATTGATGCCTTTGCCCATAAATCTCTACTTTTGTCTCATCTGACCAGAGAACATTCTTCCAAAACGTTTTAGGCTTTCTCAGGTAAGTTTTGGCAAACTCCAGCCTGGCTTTTTTATGTCTCGGGGTAAGAAGTGGGGTCTTCCTGGGTCTCCTACCATACAGTCCCTTTTCATTCAGACGCCGACGGATAGTACGGGTTGACACTGTTGTACCCTCGGACTGCAGGGCAGCTTGAACTTGTTTGGATGTTAGTCGAGGTTCTTTATCCACCATCCGCACAATCTTGCGTTGAAATCTCTCGTCAATTTTTCTTTTCCGTCCACATCTAGGGAGGTTAGCCACAGTGCCATGGGCTTTAAACTTCTTGATGACACTGCGCACGGTAGACACAGGAACATTCAGGTCTTTTGGTTTCTCAAGTCCTCAGACAGTTCTTTGGTCTTCTTTCTTTTCTCCATGCTCAATGTGGTACACACAAGGACACAGGACAGAGGCTGAGTCAACTTTAATCCATGTCAACTGGCTGCAAGTGTGATTTAGTTATTGCCAACACCTGTTAGGTGCCACAGGTAAGTTACAGGTGCTGTTAATTACACAAATTACAGAAGCATCACATGATTTTTCTAGCAGTGCCAATACTTTTGTCCACCCCCTTTTTTATGTTTGGTGTGGAATTATATCCAATTTGGCTTTAGGACAATTCTTTTTGTGTTTTTTCATTGAAGACAAATTAAATGAAGATAATAATACCAAAGAATTTGTGATTGCAATCATTTTCAGGAAGAAACTGAGTATTATCTGACAGAATTGGAAGGGTGTCAGTACTTTTGGCCACAACTGTATCTGTGCAGATATTGGTCTCAGATCTCTGGTTGCAGTGAAATCATGGACACATTGTTCTATCTTGTGGCTGTGTACAAATGTAACAATGTGTCCATGATTTCACTGCAACCAGAGATCTGCCAACAATCTCTGCACAATTATCTGTGTGTGTAACTGGGCCTTTACACTCCCAGATCCCCTGTGTCATGTCCCCCATCCCCCTCCAAACCCCCCCATTCCATTCTTACACCCCCAGGTCCCCCATGTCATGTCCCCTGGCCCCCCATCTTTTCCGTTATTACACCCCTGGCTCCCCCGTGTCAAGTCCCCCAGCCCCCTACCCCTCCTTTTCCATTAATACCCCCCTGGATCCCCCATGTCATGTTCCCCCATTTCTGTTCTTACACCCCCCTGCCGGCAGCGCAGGAATGTGTATGGACGGACATGTGGTGAGCGCGGCTGTGTCTTCCCCGCAAGTGTTAAGCGTCTCTTTCAGCAAATCTCGGAGGCTTTTCTTTGCTTTGACTCGAACTTGTACGCGAGCGGATTTAATCTCTTTGACGTTAGTGCTCAGACGAGGAGGGAGCGCGTGCGTTAGCGAGCGGGGCTGGGGGTGGGGATGGCTGTTAACGCAGCACGTCTCCTCTCTCCCCATTGTACGCCGCACCCTGGAGGTAAACGCTTTCTCAGAGCTTCTCGTCCTAACGAGCGGCTCGTGAACCTGCCTGCGCAGCGTTTAATTGGCGAGGAGTGAAAGACATAAAACCCAGCGCTGCCCCCCCCTGGTGCGAGGAGGGGGGATACGAGGCGTCTGGAACAATACGGGGAGCGGGGGGGCGGCGCGCTGCCATTTCCACCGTAAACACTTTGCAGAGGTTTGTTATATCGCAGCCGCGGTGTCATTATATTTTCAGTGTGTTCCTTCCGACCTGCGGGAAAGGGAATGACATTAAAGAAAACACAATCCTCTCAGCGGGCATTAACCCCTTCAGGGCCCAGCATTAACCCCTTCAGGACCCGGCGGATAAATCCCCCCTGTCCTCCAAGGATTAAGCGGGAATTAACTATGAAATGTCGCAATATTCTGCTCATGTATCTAATCCCTAATCCCCTGGTGTCATACCGTCTGCTGAGCTGTGTACCTAATCCCGTCCTGACTGATGCCGTCTGCTGAGCGGTGTATCTAAGCCTCGTTCTCCCATTATAGATGGGGATACATCATATTTCCCGTCTATAAAGCCGGAGCAGGTTAATGGCGGAGCGCTGTGCGATGTCGCGGGAAGTTCACGGCTCGGCGTCTCCGCTGTGACTCCTCCATTAAATTCATCTGGGTTCATTTCCAGAGATTCAAGAAAACCATCTGGTCAGCTCCTGGCGCTTAACTGGATTACAGCAGCTGCCGCCGCACGGAGGGTACGGGGACCGCCGAGCACAGCACAATGTCGGCTGTGTTATTATTTATCAGTATTTATATGGCGCCAACATATCCCGCAGCCCTGTACACAGAGAACAATAGCTCAACCCCGACCTCAGGAGAGCAGGGTCATCCACCTGGGTGCAATGGATTGTACAATACCCAGTATACTATCAGCAACCGCCAAAGCTATAACCCCCCTCCCAACCCCTATCCCTGCCCCCCCTACCTTTACCCCATACCCCAAATAATCTGCTGCTACTCTGCATGGGACACTAGACATAAGGAAAATATATAAAAGTTATCTTGTGTTGTACTCCAGAGCTGCACTCACTATTCTGCTGGTGCAGTCACTGTGTACATACATTACATTACTGATCCTGAGTTACCTCCTGTATTATACTGCAGAGCTGCACTCACTATTCTGCTGGTGCAGTCACTGTGTACATACATTACATTACTGATCCTGAGTTACCTCCTGTATTATACTCCAGAGCTGCACTCACTATTCTGCTGGTGCAGTCACTGTGTACATACATTACATTACTGATCCTGAGTTACCTCCTGTATTATACTCCAGAGCTGCACTCACTATTCTGCTGGTACAGTCACTGTGTACATACATTACATTACTGATCCTGAGTTACCTCCTGTATTATACTCCAGAGCTGCACTCACTATTCTGCTGGTGCAGTCACTGTGTATATACATTACATTACTGATCCTGAGTTACCCTTGTATTATACTCCAGAGCTGCACACACTATTCTGCTGGTTACAGTCACTGTGTACATACATTACATTACTGTCCTGAGTTACATCCTGTATTATCCTCCAGAGCTGCACTCACTATTCTGCTGGTGCAGTCACTGTGTAATACATTACTTTACAGAACCTGAGTTACCTCTTGTAATTATACTCCAAGCTGCATTCACTATTCTGCTGGTGTCAGTCACTGTGTACTACATAATACATTACTGATACTGAGTTACCTCCTGTATTATACTGCAGAGCTGCACTCACTATTCTGCTGGTGCAGTCACTGTGTACATACATTACATTACTGATCCTGAGTTACCTCCTGTATTATACTCCAGAGCTGCACTCACTATTCTGCTGGTGCAGTCACTATGTACATACATTACATTACTGATCCTGAGTTACCTCCTGTATTATACTCCAGAGCTGCACTCACTGTGTACATTACATTACATTACTGATCCTGAGTTACCTCCTGTATTATATTTCAGAGCTGCACTCACTATTCTGCTGGTGCAGTCACTGTGTATATACATTACATTACTGATCCTGAGTTACCTCCTGTATTATACTCCAGAGCTGCACTCACTATTCTGCTGGTGCAGTCACTGTGTAATAATTACATTACATTACTGATCCTGAGTTACCTCCTGTATTATACTCCAGAGCTGCACTCACTATTCTGCTGGTGCAGTCATTTGTGTACATACATTACATTACTGATCCTGAGTTACCTCCTGTATTATACTCCAGAGCTGCACTCCCTATTCTGCTGGTGCACTCACTGTGTACATACATTACTGATCCTGAGTTACCTCCTGTAGTACACTCCAGAGCTGCACTCACTATTCTGCTGGTGCAGTCACTGTGTACATACATTACATTACTGATCCTGAGTTACCTCCTGTATTATACTCCAGAGCTGCACTCACTATTCTGCTGGTGCAGTCACTGTGTACATACATTACATTACATTACTGATCCTGAGTTACCTCCTGTATTATACTCCAGAGCTGCACTCACTATTCTGCTGGTGCAGTCACTGTGTACATACATTACATTACTGATCCTGAGTTACCTCCTGTATTATACTCCAGAGCTGCACTCACTATTCTGCTGTGCAGTCACGTGTACATACATTACATTACTGATCCTGAGTTACCTCCTGTATTATACTCCAGAGCTGCACTCACTATTCTGCTGGTGCAGTCACTGTGTACATACATTACATTACTGATCCTGAGTTACCTCCTGTATTATACTCCAGAGCTGCACTCACTATTCTGCTGGTGCAGTCACTGTGTACATACATTACATTACTGATCCTGATTTACCTCCTGTATTATACTCCAGAGCTGCAGTCACTATTTGCTGGTGCAGTCACTGTGTACATACATTACATTACTGATCCTGAGTTACCTCCTGTATTATACTGCAGAGCTGCACTCACTATTCTGCTGGTGCAGTCACTGTGTACATACATTACTGATCCGAGTTACCTCCTGTATTATACTCCAGAGCTGCAGTCACTATTTGCTGGTGCAGTCACTGTGTACATACATTACATTACTGATCCTGAGTTACCTCCTGTATTATACTCCAGAACTGCACTCACTATTCTGCTGGTGCAGTCACTGTGTACATACATTACATTACTGATCCTGAGTTACCTCCTGTATTATACTCCAGAGCTGCACTCACTATTCTGCTGGTGAGTCACTGTGTACATACATTACTGATCCTGAGTTACCTCCTGTATTATATCCTCCAGAGCTGCACTCCCTATTCTGCTGGTGTAGTGCTGTGTAAGCAGACTGTGTTAGTGTCTTTGGATGAATTCCTTTCTGTTATTATTGGTTTACCCGGTTTATAATGGGGTGCGGTTGTAGTAATAACGCTGCTGTCTGTGTGTTTTGCCTCCTCCCCGCAGGCGTCATTATGGCGGCATGCTGTCTGTACAGGGAGCGCTCATCATACATGTGTGTGTGTGTGTGTGTTTGGCGCAGTGTGTCAGTGTGATGTTGATTGTGATGATGTGAAGCAGATGGCTGCTCCTGTGTGACCTCTGTCTGCTGCTCTTTGGCCTCTGATCGGATCCTGTGTGACCCCCACATGGGTTAATCGCGGGCAGCACCCCTGGCACCCCTCTGCCACCCCTCTGCGGTTTGCTGCTTTCTGGAAGCTCGACCTGTTCTGCTGCCAAGTGACATCCAGTCTGTGCTGGGAGCGCTGCCAGGAGCAGACAATGCCGCCTTAACACCAGCGCGGCCGCTGCCCCCCGACTCCCTAATCTATTGGTTTCCTCCACTGAATAAATAAATTACCTGCCCCCTCCAAACCACAACCCCCCCATCCCCCCGTCCCCCTCCAGCCACGGCCCCCCTTATTCCTGGCGATTATTGTAAGCGGAGAATCTGTAAATCCCTGGAACCCGGCGCCTTAATCCTTGTTGGCCGGGATCAGTCTCCCGTGTTAGCGGGGTCCCTGCAGTGACCCCAATGATTAGAATTAGGGGTTACACGCCTGCTTGTGCGCCAAGATGGAGTGGATTGACCGAGCATGGCGGCCCGACCTCTGGGCTGTCGTGAGCTGCGGACAGTGGTGGCGGGGGGCAAGTCATGGCCGCCTTTATAGAGTCACCTAAGACCCTGATATCCGTCCGTCCCTGACAGGGGCCCGGAGCGCTCCTGTGTGCCGCCTCCGGGATAATGTCAGGAATGAGGATAATGGCGGCATTATCTGGATAAGCGGAGATTAGCCTGTCGGATCAGAGGCCGATGCCGGGAGCGGACAAGGAGGGGCCTAAAGTGACCCCCGAAATATAAAACTAAACTGATGTTGTGGCTACTCCATTATGTCCTCCATAAGATTCTCCCCCAAGGACCCCACTGAGTGAGATAAGCCACCCTGATCACAGGTGAAAAAGAATCTGTTACCTCGTCTGAGAGCAGCATGATGTCGGCAAAGAGACCCTGAATCCAACATTTCACCCATTGACCCCCATGTGAGAGTCGTGCAGGCGCCAAAGCCCCCGCTGTGTGGGATTTAGCCGCACTGATCGGAAGTGAAAAGGAATCTGTCATCTGGTTTGTTACCTGATCTGAGAGCAGCATGATGTAGGCACAGAGACCCTGAATCCAATGATGTATACCTTACATTACTGGGTGCAGTGGTTCTAACACAATGAGGGTTTTAGATTTAGCATGTAGCAGAGCTCTCTATTTACAATGTCTATAGACAGTGAGCTGCTAATCACAGAGGGGTATATGCTTGACTTTGACTTATACACTGCTGTATCTAATGATAAGCTCCTGTTAAAACAAACATTCCAGTTAAACAACAGCATATAGTGGGTGCGTAAGGGTGCTTTCACATCAGCGTTTTTCGTAATTCGCGGCAGATGCGGTGAAAAAACCGCATCTGCCGCGTTTGCCGCATAACCGTTCCACTTGCGGTACGGTTGCGGTTTTTTCCATAGGAAGTATAGGGGGACTTGCGGCAGATGCGGCAAGTGCGGTTTTGCACTTGCGGCAGGTGCGGCAGCGAAAAAAACCGCGGTCAGCCGCGGTTTTTTTCGCTGCCGCACCTGCCGCAAGTGCAAAACCGCACTTGCCGCATCTGCCGCAAGTCCCCCTATACTTCCTATGGAAAAAACCGCAACCGTGCCGCAAGTGGAACGGTTATGCGGCAAACGCGGCAGATGCGGTTTTTTCACCGCATCTGCCGCGAATTACGAAAAACGCTGATGTGAAAGGGCCCTAAGAGACCTATGGCTGAATTCTGTGTGTTAACCCTTACAGCATGCTCTCTTCAGATTACATGGCGAGAAATCTGCTGACAGATTCCCTTGTGTAGGATTGGCTACTTTCACATAAGGCTGCTTTCACACAGCGTTTTTCTGTGATCCGTGGCTGTCCGTTGTAAAACGGACAGCCACGGATCAGATTTTGGCCCCATGTTATCCTATGGGCACGGATCACATCGGATTTGGCCTTATTGGCATCCGATTTTTGTCGGATGCGATCCTGGCCGTTTTTTTGCTGTGCCCAAAATCGCAGCCTGCTGCGATTTTTGGCACAGCGGGTCAGATCGGACCGAATTGGATCCGACCTGATCCGTGCCAAATAACATGGGGCCTATGGAGCGAGGATCCGAGGAAACAGCTGAGCGTTCCTCGGACCCGATGTTAGTGCACTGAGCATGCTCAGTACACTAACACCGCTCTGTGCCATGTAATATCACTTCTGCAATGTATATTCATACATTGTAGAAGTGACATCTCCTGAAAATAAAGGGTTAAAAATAAAAAAAAATTCATTCTCACCTCTCCACGATCCAGCGATGCCTCCTGCGCTCTGTGCTTCTAGGACCTGGCCTGACGTCACAGTTGAGTCACATGGCCGGTTACCGCGGTAACCGGTCATGTGACTGTGACATCACGCCAGGTCCTGTTGATCAGAAGAAGAGAGCTGGAAGTGCCGTGGGTGTCGCGGAGAGGTGAGAATGAAGATTTTTTTATTTTTTAAGGTCTGCAAACAGGGGAGCAAAGAGGGGGGAGACAGAGGGGAGACACAGGGGAGACACAGGGGAGACAGAGGGGGACAAAGAGGGGAGACACAGGGGAGACACAGAGGGGAGACACGGGGGGACAAAGGTGACAGGAGGGAGAGAGAAGGGGGACGAGATGACAGGAGGAGCAGGGACAGGATCCAGCTGATGCTGCAAAATATCGGGATCGGATGCCTATTTGGCATCCGATTGCAGTCATCAGTTTGGATCCGATGCTGTCCGAGGGGAGCAGCAAAAAGTCTGATCCCCTCGGACAGCACAAAAACGCTGTGTGAAAGCAGCCTGTCAGCTGTTTTTGCTGACTCATCTGAGAAGAGCATGATGTAGGCAGAGACCCTGAATCAAATGGTGTATTTCTTGGACTAAGGCTACTTTCACATAACGATTTTGTAAAATCCGATGCTGTCCGATATAAATCGGACAGCATCGGATTCCTCTGATGCCTGGAATCGGGTGCCAAATAGGCATCCGATTCCGACAGAAAATAGGATGCCCGCCCTCCTGTCAGATCGCTCCCTGAGAGCTGTCACAGTCTCTCCCACGGTCCTCTCCTTTATCCCCTGTGTCTCCCCTCTTGGCCCCCGGTCCTGTGTCTCCCCTCTTGGCCCCCGGTCCTTCCCTCTTGGCCCCCGGTCCTCTCATCCCCTGTGTCTGCCCTCTTGGCCCCCGGTCCTCTCATCCCCTGTGTCTGCCCTCTTGGCCCCCGGTCCTCTCATCCCCTGTGTCTACCCTCTTGGCCCCCGGTCCTCTCATCCCCTGTGTCTGCCCTCTTGGCCCCCGGTCCTCTCATCCCCTGTGTCTGCCCTCTTGGCCCCCGGTCCTCTCATCCCCTGTGTCTGCCCTCTTGGCCCCCGGTCCTCTCATCCCCTGTCTCCCCTCTTGGCCCCCGGTCCTCCTATGTGTCCTCCGGGTGCCCCCATGTGTGCTCCGATCCCCCCATGTGTCCCCCTCCTCTCCTCCTCTACTTTCTCACCTGTACACGACTCCCGCGCGTCTCCAGGTATCTTGCTGTTCTGTGCTGCCAGGACCTCTCGTGATGTCACAATCACATGACTGCCTGCTATTGGTTCCTGGCAGTCATGTGATTGTGACATCACGGCAGGTCTTTCAGCACAGACGGCAAGATACCTGGAGACACCGGAGATGCCGGGAGACGACGTGGGCCTCGTGGACAGGTGAGCATAGTTTTTTTTTTTTTTATTAACCCCTTAATTTACTTTTAGGAGCTATTTTAGTGTACTGAGCATGCTCAGTACACTAAAATCGGTCCGAGGAGACATCAGATGTTTCCTCGGACACTGCTCCATAGGGCCCCATGCTAAATTGATCGGGTCGGATCGGATGTGCACTAAATGCCATCCGATCTGGTCCGATCCGAATCTGTCAGATTTTATTTTCGGTGCAAAAATCGGAGCAAGCTCCGATTTTTGCGCCGATAAAAAAATCGGACAGATTCGGATCGGACCAAATCGGATGGCATTTAGTGCACATCCGATTCGGTCCGATGCCCATAGGGCTGCATGGGGTCCGAAAATCGGTCCGATGCTGTCCGATTTTGATCGGACAGCATCGGAAATGAAAAAATCGTTATGTGAAAGCACCCTAATGTGTGCAGTGGTTCTAATGGCGGGTTTACACGTCGCGATATCGCAGTACAATTTCAATCAAAAGTCACGTGGTTCAATCGTTGGACCCGATATCGTGCCTGCGTTGTATGGTGTGAACGTCCAATGCGATGCAGGAACGATGTCAATGCGATATCGGGGATCGAATGAGCGTGCTATTCAATGCCCCGATATTGCATAGCGATTGAAGCCAGATCGTGCTGTGTAAACACCCAATTACGATGCGATTTGATACGTCACCCATTCACTCCCATGTTAACTATGCGATCCTGGATTGGGAGGCGGAGACATCGCACGGACGTTGTATTACGATATCGCAGCGTCTAAACAGTCAATGCGATGCGGGTGAAACGTGCACTAATTGCGCGCTCCCGCGCCATTGAGTTGCGATATCGAAACGATATCGTGGCGTGTAAACCCACCATAACACAATGAGGGTTTCAGATTTAGCATGTAGCAGAGCTCTATATGCAATGTCTATGGGGAATGCACTGCTAATCACAGAGGGGGGTGTGCTTGATTTTGGCTCATGCACGGCCATATCTAATGATAAGCTCCTGGTGTTAAACATTCCAGTTAAACAACAGCACATAGTATGATAAGAGATCCATGGCTGAATTCTGTGTAAACCCTTACAGCATGCTCTCTTCAGATTGCATAGCAAAAACCTGCTGACAGATCCCCTTGTGTAGGATTAAGCAGCATGGATTGGAGGTTGAAAAGGAATTTGTCAGCTGTTTTGAGAACTCAAGTGAGAAGAGCATGATGTAGGCAAAGAAACGCTGAATCCAACGATGTATCACTCAGATTACTGGGTGCTCAGCTGTTCTGACACAATTAAAGTTTTCATATAGCAGAGCTCTCTATATACAATGTCTATAGACCGTGAGCTGCTAATCACAGAGGGGAATATGCTTGACTTTGGCTCATGCACTGCCATATCTAATGATAAGCTCCTGGTGTTAAACATTAGAGTTAAACAACAGCACATAGCATGATAAGAGATCCATGGCTGAATTCTGTGTGTTAACCCTTACAGCATGCTGTCTTCAGATTACATTGTAGCAATCGTTGCTCTCCCTTGGTCCACACTTTGCCGCCGTGGCTCCACATTGGAGAATTTGGCCTCTTTAGCGTTTCATGGCATCTTGCCTCTGCCCACCCCGCGGAATTATCCGTTTTTTTTTCTTTGCCGTTTCCCTGGCGACGGTCTTCAGAGATAACAATTTGATACAATTTGCCGCAGCTCTTAACGATGAAGCCACTGCTGGCGACCCCGCGACCTTGGCGGCTCTCCAGAGGTGGCTGCAAGCGGCGTCTTTACTCTTAATTTGAAGAGCCCATGGGCGCCGGGTAACGAGTTAACGCCACGATCATTCATCCCGCCTCTAATCTGTTGTGATTCTTCCAGGACGTGTTCCGGGCACGGAGCGTCCCCTTCCACGGGGGCAGAGAGATGCCTCTTATCGAGAGGGACAGATCCGGCTTAATTGAGCTGATTCTCCCTGTATATAAACAGATGGCTTCTTTAAATCAATTATTCCTCATTTGTGTAAGTGGGAATGATTTCCTGACAGATCGAGTACCAGGGGAGCGGGGGAAGGGCGCAGCCAGGGGGGGGCATCCGATAAATTCCCCCCCTTGTCCCTGCTCTCCGGGGAGCACGGGGTTAACTGCTAAATAATGTGTCAGCGCCAATTATTACATTACGGAATTGATGCAACAAACAGTTTGTTCAATACAAAATCTCTCACACAGCTGAGGGTTTGTTACAGTTGTATCCAGTCCAGACAATCCTCTGTGAGCCTTGAATCCAGACTGTTACATTGTAACAAACTGGATCATGGATGGCGACTGCTGCTCCATGTGATGAGCAAGTCACCATGGCTCGAGGTCCAGCTGAAGGCGATTATTAATAATAATAATAATAATAATAATAATATATCTGATATTAGACATCACTGGGCCCCCAGGGCATCGAGCAAATCCCGGGGTGGGGTGAGGGGGGGCAAAGGTTAAAAGCTGCTCACTACCCTCCGAATATGAACTCCCCTCACTCACAGAGACATCATTAAACCACCCTCATCCCTCTTTAGATCTGCCAGCACCTCCCTGTAATGTAGAACACAAGGGCAATACTAAATATCACCACTGGGGCAGGCAGTATTATAGTAGTTATATTCTTGTACATAGGAGCAGTATTATAGTAGTTATATTCTTGTATATAGGAGCAGTATTATAGTAGTTATATTCTTGTACATAGCAGCAGTATTATAGTAGTTATATTCTTGTACATAGGGGCAGTATTATAGTAGTTATATTCTTGTACATAGGAGCATTATTATAGTAGTTATATTCTTGTACATAAAAGCAGTATTATAGTAGTTATATTCTTGAATATAGGGGGCAGTATTATAGTAGTTATAGTCTTGTACCTAGGGGGCAGTATTATAGTAGTTATGTTCTTGTACATAGATGCAGTATTATAGTAGTTGTATTCTTGTACATAGGAGCAGTATTATAGTAGTTGTATTCTTGTACATAGGAGCAGTATTATAGTAGTTATATTCTTGTACATAGGGGGCAGTATTATAGTAGTTATATTCTTGTACATAGCAGCAGAATTATAGTAGTTATATTCTTGTATATAGGAGCAGTATTATAGTAGTTGTATTCTTGTACATAGGAGCAGTATTATAGTAGTTATATTCTTGTACATAGGGGGCAGTATTATAGTAGTTATATTCTTGGACATAGGAGCAGTATTATAGTAGTTATATTCTTGTATATAGGAGCAGTATTATAGTAGTTATATTCTTGTATATAGGGGCAGTATTATAGTAGTTATATTCTTGTACATAGGGGGCAGTATTATAGTAGTTATATTCTTGTATATAGGGGGCAGTATTATAGTAGTTATATTCTTGTACATAGTGGGCAGTATTATAGTAGTTATATTCTTGTATATAGGAGCAGTATTATAGTAGTTATATTCTTGTATATAGGGGCAGTATTATAGTAGTTATATTCTTGTATATAGGAGCAGTATTATAGTAGTTATATTATTGTACATAGGGCAGTATTATAGTAGTTATATTCTTGTACATAGGGGCAGGTTATAGTAGTTATATTCTTGTACATAGGGGCAGTATTATAGTAGTTATATTCTTGTACATAGGAGCAGTATTATAGTAGTTATATTCTTGTACATAGGAGCAGTATTATAGTAGTTATATTCTTGTATATAGGGGCAGTATTATAGTAGTTATATTCTTGTATATAGGGGCAGTATTATAGTAGTTATATTCTTGTATGTAGGGGGCAGTATTATAGTAGTTATATTCTTGCACATAGAGGCAGTATTATAGTAGTTATATTCTTGTACATAGGAGCAATATTATAGTACTTATATTCTTGTACATAGGGGGCAGTATTATAGTAGTTATATTCTTGTACATAGAGGCAGTATTATAGTAGTTATATTCTTGTATGTAGGGGGCAGTATTATAGTAGTTATATTCTTGTACATAGAGGCAGTATTATAGTAGTTATATTCTTGTACATAGGAGCAATATTATAGTACTTATATTCTTGTACATAGGAGCAGTATTATAGTAGTTATATTCTTGTATATAGGGGCAGCATTATAGCAGTTATATTCTTGTACATAGGGGGCAGTATTATAGTAGTTATATTCTTGTACATAGGGGCAGTATTATAGCAGTTATATTCTTGTATATAGGAGCAGTATTATAGTAGTTATATTCTTGTACATAGGGGCAGTATTATAGCAGTTATATTCTTGTATATAGGGGCAGTATTATAGTAGTTATATTCTTGTACATAGGAGCAATATTATAGTACTTATATTCTTGTACATAGGGGGCAGTATTATAGTAGTTATATTCTTGTACATAGAGGCAGTATTATAGTAGTTATATTCTTGTATGTAGGGGGCAGTATTATAGTAGTTATATTCTTGTACATAGAGGCAGTATTATAGTAGTTATATTCTTGTACATAGGAGCAATATTATAGTACTTATATTCTTGTACATAGGAGCAGTATTATAGTAGTTATATTCTTGTATATAGGGGCAGCATTATAGCAGTTATATTCTTGTACATAGGGGGCAGTATTATAGTAGTTATATTCTTGTACATAGGGGCAGTATTATAGCAGTTATATTCTTGTATATAGGAGCAGTATTATAGTAGTTATATTCTTGTACATAGGGGCAGTATTATAGCAGTTATATTCTTGTATATAGGGGCAGCATTATAGCAGTTATATTCTTGTACATAGGGGGCAGTATTATAGCAGTTATATTCTTGTATATAGGAGCAGTATTATAGTAGTTATATTCTTGTACATAGGGGCAGTATTATAGCAGTTATATTCTTGTATATAGGGGCAGTATTATAGTAGTTATATTCTTGTACATAGGAGCAGTATTATAGTAGTTATATTCTTGTACATAGGAGCAGTATTATTATAGTACTTATATTCTTGTACATAGGGGCAGTATTATAGTAGTTATATTCTTGTACATAGAGGCAGTATCATAGTAGTTATATTCTTGTACATAGAGGCAGTATTATAGTAGTTATATTCTTGTACATAGAGGCAGTATTATAGTAGTTATATTCTTGTACATAGGGGGCAGTATTATAGTAGTCATATTCTTGTATATAGGGGGCAGTATTATAGTAGTTATATTCTTGTATATAAGAGGCAGTATTGTAGTTTATATTCTTGTACATAGGGGGCAGTATTATATTATATTCCTGTTTATAGGGGCAGTATTATAGTAGTTATATTCTTGTACATAGGAGCAGTATTATAGTAGTTATATTCTTGTACATAGGAGTAGTATTATAGTAGTTATATTCTTGTACATAGGAGCAGTATTATAGTAGTCATATTCTTGTATATAGGGGGCAGTATTATAGTAGTTATATTCTTGTATATAGGGGCAGTATTATAGCATTATATCTTTTGTATTTTGCTGTAGTTCATTCTTTTGTCACTGATTGTTTTTCTGTCTTCTTTTGCTCAGTGTATCACGTCCTCCCGCATTTCTGGACCCAGCAGCACAGCATCCAAGGTCCCTGAACCAGAACTGACCCCCAGGACAGTGAAGGACCCCCCACCTCTGCCTCCCACCCAGGATCCCTGTTCAGCTGTTGAGCGTGCAGATCCAGTCAGTACAGGTAGGTGGCGCTCTTCCCATGGTGATTTGTGTGCAGCTGTCTCAGCCCTGTAATGTGATAGGCTGTGATATATAATGTAGGATGCTGCGCCCTGTGGGGGATTCCTAAATTTCCTGGACCTGTCACAGTAGGATGCGGTTGTGCTGTGCTGGTTCAATATCTATTCTGTGTTCAGCAGATCAGATCTCCCACTAGAGGATCACAGCCGTTAACCCCTTAAACTCTGTACTGTGCCGTATATACGGCTGTGTACACCCTGCTCATATATACAGCCATGTACACGGTCTTAGTGTCAGGTACAGGATTCCTTGGTTGTGACCTGGGCTGTCCTGGACTGCGCTGCAGAGAGCGATCACCTCACCTGATGGGTGATCACCTGAGGATCCATTTCTATATTTTCTCTTTTAACCTAGAAACTGTTATAGCAGACTACCAATTGATTCTCTACGGTAAGAGTGGTCACACTGTGGATTCTCTACGGTAAGAGTGGTCACACTGTGGATTCTCTACGGTAAGAGTGGTCACACTGTGGATTCTCTACAGTAAGAGCGGCCACACTGTGGATTCTCTACAGTAAGAGCGGTCACACTGTGGATTCTCTACGGTAAGAGTGGTCACACTGTGGATTCTCTACAGTAAGAGCGGTCACACTGTGGATTCTCTACAGTAAGAGCGGTCACACTGTGGATTCTCTACAGTAAGAGCGGTCACACTGTGGATTCTCTACAGTAAGAGCGGTCACACTGTGGTTTCTCTACAGTAAGAGCAATCACATTGTGGATTCTCTAATGTATGAGTGGTCACACAGTGGATTCTCTACGGTAAGAGCGGTCACACTGTGGATTCTCTACAGTAAGAGCGGTCACACTGTGGATTGTCTACAGTAAGAGCGGTTACACTGTGGATTCTTTACGGTAAGAGCAATCACATTGTGGATTCTCTAATGTAAGAGCGGTCACACTGTGGATTCTCTACAGTAAGAGCGGTCACACTGTGGATTCTCTACAGTAAGAGCGGTCACACTGTGGATTCTCTACAGTAAGAGCGGTCACACTGTGGATTCTCTACAGTAAGAGCGGTCACACTGTGGATTCTCTACAGTAAGAGCGGTCACACTGTGGATTCTCTACAGTAAGAGCGGTTCACACTGTGGATTCTTTACGGTAAGAGCAATCACATTGTGGATTCTCTAAGGTAAGAGCGGTCACACTGTGGATTCTTTACGGTAAGAGCATCACATGTGGATTCTCTACGGTAAGAGCGGTCACATGTGGATTCTTTACGTAAGAGCAATCACATGTGGATTCTCTAATGTATGAGTGGTCACACAGTGATTCTCTACAGTAAGAGTGGTCACACGTGGATTCTCTACGGTAAGAGCGGTCACACTGTGGATTCTCTACGTAAGAGCGGTCACATTGTGGATTCTCTACAGTAAGAGCGGTCACACTGTGGATTCTCTACAGTAAGAGCGGTTACACTGTATTCTCTACAGTAAGAGCGGTCACACTGTGGATTCTTACTACAGTAGAACTTACATTTGTATTCTCTAATGTAAGAGTGGTCACACTAGTGGATTCTCTACGGTAAGAGCGGTCACACTGTGGATTCTCTACGGTAAGAGCGGTCACATTGTGGATTCTCTACAGTAAGAGCGGTCACACTGTGGATTCTCTACGTAAGAGCGGTCACACTGTATTCTCTAAGTAAGAGCGGTCACACTGTGGATTCTCTACGGTAAGAGCAATCACATTGTGGATTCTCTAATGTATGAGTGGTCACACAGTGGATTCTCTACGGTAAGAGCGTCACATGTGGATTCTCTACGTAAGAGCGGTCACATGTGGATTCTCTACAGTAAGAGCGGTCACACAGTGGATTCTCTACGTAAGAGCGGTTCACACAGTGATTCTCTACAGTAAGAGCGGTCACACTAGTGGATTCTCTACGTAAGAGCGGTACACAGTGGATTCTCTACGTAAGAGCGGTCACACTGTGGATTCTCTTACGGTAAGAGCGATACACAGTGGATTCTCTACGTATGAGTGGTCACACAGTGGATTCTCTACGGTAAGAGCGGTCACACTGTGGATTCTCTACGGTAAGAGCGGTCACATTGTGGATTCTCTACAGTAAGAGCGTCACATGTGGATTCTCTAAGTAAGAGGGTCACACAGTGGATTCTCTACGGTAAGAGCGGTCATACACTGTGGATTCTCTACAGTAAGAGCGGTCACACTGTGGATTCTCTACAGTAAGAGCGTCACACAGTGGATTCTCTACAGTAAGAGCGGTCACACATGGATTCTTACGTAAGAGCGGTCACACATGGATTCTCTACGTAAGAGCGGTCACACATGGATTCTCTACGTAAGAGCGGTCACACTTGGATTCTCTACGTAAGAGCGGTCACACAGTGGATTCTCTACGGTAAGAGCGGTCACACGTGGATTATCTCCGGCAAGAGCGGTCACACTGGATTCTCTCCGGTAAGAGCGGTCACACTGGATTCTCTACAGTAAGAGCGGTCACACTGTGGATTCTCTACAGTAAGAGCGGTCACACTGTGGATTCTCTACAGTAAGAGCGGTCACACTGGGGATTCTTACAGTAAGAGCGGTCACACTGTGGATTCTCTACAGTAAGAGCGGTCACACTGGATTCTTACGTAAGAGCGGTCACACTGTGGATTCTCTACGGTAAGAGCGGTCACACTGTGGATTCTCTCGGTAAGAGCGGTCACACTGGATTCTCTACGTAAGAGCGGTCACACTGTGGATTCTCTCCGTAAGAGCGGTCACACTGTGGATTCTCTACAGTAAGAGCGGTCACACTGGATTCTCTACAGTAAGAGCGGTCACACTGGATTCTTTACAGTAAGAGCGGTCACATCGTGGATTCTCTACAGTAAGAGCGGTCACACTTTGGATTCTCTACAGTAAGAGCGGTCACACTGTGGATTCTCTACAGTAAGAGCGGTCACACATGGATTCTTTACGTAAGAGCGGTCACATGCTGGATTCTCTACAGTAAGAGCGGTCACACTGTGGATTCTCTACGGTAAGAGCGGTCACACTGTGGATTCTCTACGTAAGAGCGGTCACACTGTGGATTCTCTACGTAAGAGCGGTCACACTGTGGATTCTCTACAGTAAGAGCGGTCACACTGGATTCTTACAGTAAGAGCGGTCACACTGTGGATTCTCTACAGTAAGAGCGGTCACACTGTGGATTCTCTACGGTAAGAGAGTCACACAGTGGATTCTCTACGGTAAGAGCGGTCACACAGTGGATTCTCTACGGTAAGAGCGGTCACACAGTGGATTCTCTACAGTAAGAGCGGTCACACTGCGGATTCTCTTCAGTAAGAGCGGTCACACTGGATTCTCAGTCACACTGTGGGGCTCTTGAAGCATCAGATTATGAGTTGTATTTGTAGATTATTGGCTGACAGCTCAGAACCTTTATCCAATCCAATATATATATTATTTGGTTATAATGCCCTGGCAGCAGGTGGAGAGGACTTTATTGCAGCATCCAGGCAGTAGGATTTCGCCTGGCGGTAGGTGTAGTGATGTCGCCCGGCGGCGGGTGTTGTGATGTCGCCTGGCGGCGGGTGTAGTATGGCCGCTCACACTCTTGTAGGTGGAGGTAGGACTGGCTTCACCTGTTGCTTCGGGGCCCCAGGGCAGGACAGGTGTTGTTTTTCACCCCTCCTTGCTTGCTTGGTGGCCGCCCGCCAGTGCTGCTCCTGCTCCTCCCTGTGCAGTGACTCGTCTGTAATAACCTTCCTAGGTTAGAGGCCCATTAAAGGGCCGTGTCTGTCTGATTTCTATAACAATCTGTATTATTTAGTTTGCAGACCTCACAGCTGAGGATTTGTTACTATGTATCTAACGCACATGCTGCACATGAATAGGTTATTCTGGATACTTATGGATTTTATTTGATGGCTCATTGTCTGGAGGTTCCCTTTACAGCGGAATATGAATGGTGACAGTTGTGTGGGGTGCACAGTACATTTCTATGGGGCGTCTGGCTCAGCGCAGCGCTGCAGGGTTAAGTCCGGCCTGGAGAGATTCCTTCCCTTTCATCCAGCAGAAATAATGTCCTAATTTGCAGTCAATAAATAGTCATTGCTGTGAGTCAGAAGCCTCGACAGACAGACAGGCGGACAGGAGCCACGGACAGGAGGCGGAATCTGCTCTGAAACGCTTGATGTGAGCTCGAGAGCGTCGCCCCCCCCCCGCCATCCGGACCCTCCTAATCCATGTACAGCTACAACAAAGCCTGGGTGATGCTCCGTGTGGGTGTGGGTGTGAAAGGGGAGTGGCTTCACATGGGAATGGGCGGGGCTATGAGGTGGAGTTTATAGACTTTACCCCCACAGAGTGAGCCCCTATACAGCAGTGCCCCCCTCCCCAAACAGTACATGGCCATCTGTAGATACGCTATTTTCCTTCCCCGCTCTGTGACCCCTCCTTTCTCTGTCCCCTCGCCTTTCCGGCTCTGTGCCCCCCCTCATCCCCCCTCGCCCTTTCGACTCAGTGTGTCCCCCCTCCCTCGCCTTCCCAGCTCTGTGCCCCCCCTCTCTCGCCCCCTCACGGCTCTGTGCCCGCCCCCTCCCCCCTCTCGGCCCGCCCCTTTCACCTCCCCTCCCTCTCGCCTCCTTCCGGCTTTGTGTCCCCCCTCCCTCGCCTTCCCAGCTCTGTGCCCCCTCTCTCTCGCCCCCTCACGGCTCTGTGCCCGCCCCCTCCCCCCTCTCGGGCCTCCCCCCTTCCCCCTCTCGGGCCCCCCCCCTTTCACCTCCCCTGCCTCTCGCCTCCGGCTTTGTGCCCCCCCTCCTCTCGCCCCCTCCAGCTCTGTGTCCCCTCCCCTTCCACGCCGACCCGGCTCTGTGTCCCCCCCCCTCTCGGCTCTGTGTCCCCCCCCCTCTCGGCTCTGTGTCGTCTCCCCCCCCTCTCGGCTCTGTGTCGTCTCCCCCCCCTCTCGGCTCTGTGTCGTCTCCCCCCCCCTCTCGGCTCTGTGTCGTCTCCCCCCCCCTCTCGGCTCTGTGTCGTCTCCCCCCCCTCTCGGCTCTGTGTCGTCTCCCCCCCCTCTCGGCTCTGTGTCGTCTCCCCCCCCTCTCGGCTCTGTGTCGTCTCCCCCCCCTCTCGGCTCTGTGTCGTCTCCCCCCCCTCTCGGCTCTGTGTCGTCTCCCCCCCCTCTCGGCTCTGTGTCGTCTCCCCCCCCTCTCGGCTCTGTGTCGTCTCCCCCCCCTCTCGGCTCTGTGTCGTCTCCCCCCCCTCTCGCTCTGTGTCGTCTCCCCCCCCTCTCGGCTCTGTGTCGTCTCCCCCCCCTCTCGGCTCTGTGTCGTCTCCCCCCCCCTCTCGGCTCTGTGTCGTCTCCCCCCCCCTCTCGGCTCTGTGTCGTCTCCCCCCCCTCTCGGCTCTGTGTCGTCTCCCCCCCCTCTCGGCTCTGTGTTCGTCTCCCCCCCTCTCGGCTCCTGTGTCGTCTCCCCCCCCTCTCCCTGGTGTCCGTCTCCCCCCCCCTTCGGCTCTGTGTCGTCTCCCCCCTCTCTCGGCTCTGTGTCCGTCTCCCTCCCCTCGGCCCTGTCCTCCGCCCCTCCCCCCCCCTCACTGTGGTCTCCCTTCCCCCCCTCACACTGTGTCTCTCCTCCCCACATCTCAGCTCTTGTCTTCTCCCCCCCCCCTCTCGCTCTGTGTCTCCCCCTCGGCTCTGTCTCCTCCCGCCTCCCCCTCAGCTGTGTGTCTCCCCCGCCCCCCCCCTCAGCTGTGTCTCTCCCCCCCATCTCAGCTTCTGTCTTCCCCTCCCCCCTCGGCTCTGTGTTCCCCCCCCCCCCCCCCCTCGCTCTGTCCCCCCCCCCCCCCCCCCCTCAGCTGTGTCTGTCCCCCCCCCCCCCCCTCACTGTGTCCTCTCCCCCCCATCTCAGCTCTGTCTCCTCCCCCCCCCTTGTCTGGTCTTGGTGTCTCCCACCCCCCTCCCCCCATCGGTCTGTCTCCCCCCCCCCCCCTCAGCTGTGTCTCCCCCCACCCCTCAGCTGTGTCCTTCCCCCCCATCTCAGCTCTGTCTCTCCCCCCCCCCCTCTCTCGGCTCTGTGTCTCACCCCCCCCCCCTCGCTCTGTGTCCCCCCTCCCCCTTCTGGCTCTGTGTCCCCACCGGTGCCCCCTCTCTGGTCTGTGTCTCCCCCCGTCCCCCCTCCCCCTCTCGGGCTCTGTGTCCCCCTCCCCCTCTCGCTCTGTGTCCCCTCCCCCTTCTGGCTCTGTGTCCCCCCCCCCCCCCCCCCTTCTCGACTCGTGTGTCCCCCCCCCCCCCCCCTCCGCTCTGTGTGTCCCCCCCCCCCCCCCCCCTCTCGGCTCTGTGTCCCCCCCCCCCCCCCCCCCTCTCGGCCTGTTCCCCCCCCCCCCCCCCTTCCGGCTCTGCCCCTTCCCCCTCTGTGTCCCCCCCTCCTCCTCTGTGTCCTTCGCCCCCCGCCCCGTCCTCGCCCCCTCCTCCTGTGTCTCCCCCTCTTGGCTCTGTGTCCCCCCTCCCCCTCCTCCTGTGCCCCCCCCCCTCTCGCCCCCTCCTCCTCTGTGTCCCCCCTCCTCCTCTGTGTGCCCCCCCCCCCTCTCGGCTCTGTGTCCCCCCCCCCCCCCCTCGCCCCCTCCCGCCTCTGTCTTCCCCCATCCCTGTCCCCTGGCTCTGTGACTCCCCTTCTCCTCGCTGTCCCCCATCAGCTCATATTAGTGATGTCTGGGTGTGTGGTTCCCGGTCATTGCGCCCCTGTCCTCCTCGCCTTTGCCTCGCTCCCTCTCTCATCTCCTGCTCTGTATAATTAGCTCCTTGTCACCTCTGCATCTGCTCAGTCTCCAGCTCCCTTCACACTTCTGTCACCGGCTCCTTCCATCTTATTAATGTGCCATTTAATGTCTTACTCTGTCTCACTGCTCCATTAAGTTCTCCATTCATCTCAGTCTGAGCGCTGCTCTGCACTCCCCTGCTGCTCCCTCCTGGTCCCTGGTGGAGGGGGATGGAGTGCTCACCATTATCACTTCTGTGCTTCAGGTCCTGATCTCTGCCCCCCAATCCACCTCTCCCTACTTCACCTACCCACAACCCCCATCCTCCGTCCGCCATGTAATGTAATGTATGTACACAGTGACTGCACCAGCAGAATAGTGAGTGCAGCTCTGGAGTATAATACAGGAGGTAACTCAGGATCAGTAAGTATTACACTGTGACTACTCCAAAGAATATGAGTGCAGCTCTGAGTATAATACAGGAGTAACACAGGATCAGTAATGTAATGTATGTACATAGTGACTGCACCAGCAGAATAGTGAGTGCAGCTCTGGAGTATAATACAGGAGGTAACTCAGGATCAGTAATGTAATGTATGTACACAGTGACTACACCAGCAGAATAGTGAGTGCAGCT
Organism: Allobates femoralis; assembly: GCA_033576535.1. NCBI lineage: Eukaryota > Metazoa > Chordata > Amphibia > Anura > Aromobatidae > Allobates > Allobates femoralis. Next base: position 130,858,071 of record JARQOC010000010.1, read on the forward strand.
CTGGAGTATAATACAGGAGGTAACTCAGGATCAGTAATGTATGTATGTACACAGTGACTGCACTAGCAGAATAGTGAGTGCAGCTCTGGAGTATAATACAGGAGGTAACTCAGGATCAGTAATGTAATGTATGTACACAGTGACTGCACCAGCAGAATAGTGAGTACAGCTCTGGAGTATAATACAGGAGGTAACTCAGGATCAGTAATGTAATGTATGTACACAGTGACTGCACCAGCAGAATAGTGAGTGCAGCTGTGGAGTATAATACAGGAGGTAACTCAGGATCAGTAATGTAATGTATATACACAGTGACTGCACCAGCAGAATAGTGAGTGCAGCTCTGAGTATAATACAGGAGGTAACTCAGGATCAGTAATGTAATGTATGTACACAGTGACTGCACCAGCAGAATAGTGAGTGCAGCTCTGAGTATAATACAGGAGGTAACTCAGGATCAGTAATGTAATGTATGTACACAGTGACTGCACCAGCAGAATAGTGAGTGCAGCTCTGGAGTATAATACAGGAGGTAACTCAGGATCAGTAATGTAATGTATGTACACAGTGACTGCACCAGCAGAATAGTGAGTGCAGCTCTGGAGTATAATACAGGAGGTAACTCAGGATCAGTAATGTATGTACACAGTGACTGCACCAGCAGAATAGTGAGTGCAGCTCTGGAGTATAATACAGGAGGTCATTCAGGATAAGTTGTGTGCTCGGTATTCTGGATGTTGGAGCTGTGACCTCTTGAACCTGTTTGTACCTGTGCAGGTTGTGGCTCTGGGGACGTCGGGTTACAGAGGGCTTTGAGGCCGTGTTTTGAGCTGATAGACGGGATAAGCTGAGATATTGGATGGTGCATCCATTCGTGAAGGCTTCTAACCCTTTTAATCCACTCTGTGCGTCTTGTGAGGTTGTCATGCAGAGAATTGAATTCCCAGCTCAGGAGTCGCTCGCTTGTCATCGCCGGAGTGAAATGTCGCGTCTTCTGCTTCTGGGAAGATTTTGTGTGTAATTCATATAGTACAAGAGTCTACGAAGAAAGGAGCGAAGCTCTTGTGTCCTCACACTGCAGGAGGGATGGCTGGTGCCTGCAGAGGTGGCCCACATCTGGATTGTCAGCTCCTGGGTCCACCTCAACCTGTGGGCCTTCTCTCCTTCTTTCTCATCATCAATCATAATCGCTCTTCTCTACTTATTCATCATCTGTTTCATTATCTTATTCTTCCTCTTCTCCTTCACCATCTTTCTCCTAGTCCTGCTCCTTTTCATCTTCTCCTTCTCTTTCTATTCCTTTATCCACTGTTTTTTGTCTACTTCATTTTCGTCATTTTCCATCTCTCCTTTCTTTGGTCTCTTCTTACTCTTTTGTCTTGTTTCTTCTCTTCACTTCTTTATTTCTCTCTACCTTTTTCTTGTGTACTTCTCTTTTATTTATCTTTCATCATCTTTTTTTTTTTTACAGTTTTTTCTACTTCCTCTTTCTCTTTTCTCTTCTTTCTTTCCATATTGCTGTTTCTCTCATTCTTCTTTTTTGCTTCTCTTTCTCATGCTCTTCTTTTTACATTTCTTTTTTCTTCTCTTCTTCTTCCTCTTTTCCTTCGTCTTCCTTTCTTACATATGTTTCTTTATAAAGTGTAGTCCCTTTCTGGGGTCTAGTGGGGAGACGAGAGAGGGGGGCACATCAGGTCTCCGGCCAGAGATCCCGTCAGAGTAGATGATTAAGGAGGAATATTCAGAAAGTTAGTGGTGGCACTTGCAGCAGAGCTCTCCTGGGATCCACCACATCTTTTCTGGATATTCCTCCTTACTCATTTACTATTTTCTTTATATTTTTTCCTATTTTACTTTTTTCTTGCTCTTCTTTTGTTCTTTGTGTCTTCATTATTCTTTTGCTCTCATGTACTTCTCATCTACATCTTGCTCCTTTTCATCTTGCCATTCTCTTCTAACATATTTGAATTATGACTACTCTTCTTCTTCCTTCTCTTCCTTTATTTCTTCAGTTTCTCCTACTTCTTGTTCTTCTCCCTTTCTTAGTACCGTACTTCTTCCCATTTACTCCTCCCTGTATTACTGTTATTCCTTTTTTTTATCACTTTCCTTTATTTCTTGCTTTCATCTCCTTCTGTATTTCCTCTTCTCCGTTTCCTATTACTTGTTTATCTTTTGTCTTTTGTTTTTTTTAATTTTCCTCTATTTCTTTCTCTTACCCCTTTCTTGTGTACTTCATCCCCTCATCCTCTTCCTCTGTTTTATTATATTCCTCTATTTTTGCACATTCATGTGCACCCTTGTACAGCAGTGCCCCCCTCTTTCTTAATTCTTTCAATTTCCTCTATTTCTTGCTCTTACCTCTTCTTGTGTACTTCTCCATCATCATCATCCTCATCCTCCTCCCTCTCTCCCTCCTCTCCTCTCCCCACCTCTACCCCCCTCAGCCCTCTCCCTCCCCCCTCTACCCCCCTCAGCCCTCTCCCTCCCCCCCTCTACCCACCTCTCCCCTCCCCCTCCCCCCCCCCCCCCTTATTCTCTCCAGTTCCTCTTCTTCTTCTTTGTTTTTTCCATCTTCCTCTATTTCTTGCTCTTATCCTCCTCTGATGCACGTCCTCCTCTTCCTCTGTGTCCTCTTTCTTCTCACCTCCTCATTCTCTCCAGTCCCTCTTCTTCTTCCTTTGTTTTTTTCCATCTTTCTCTATTTCTTGCTCTTATCCTCCTCTCATGCACGTCCTCCTCTTCCTCTTCCTCTGCGTCCTCTTTCTTCTCACCCTCATTCTCTCCAGTCCTCTCTCTTCTCCTTTGTTTTTTCCATCTTCCTCTATTTCTTGCTCTTATCCTCCTCTCATGCACGTCCTCCCCTCCTCTTCCTCTTCGTCCTCTTTCTTCTCACCTCCTTCTTCTCTCCTGTTCTCTTCTCTTTGTTTTCCATCTTCTCTATTTCTGCTCTATCTCCTCTCATGCACGTCCTCCTCCTCTTCCTCTTCGTCCTCTTTCTTCTCACCTCCTTGTTCTCTCCAGTTCCTCTTCCTCTTGTCCTCTTTCTTCTCACCTCCTTGTTCTCTCCTGTTCCTCTTCTTCTTCCTTTTGTATTTCCTTCGTCCTCTTTCTTCTCACCTCCTCATTCTCTCCTTCTCTCCTCTTCGTCCTCCCCTCCTCTTCCTCTTCGTCCTCTTTCTTCTCACCTCCTTGTTCTCTCCTTCCTCTTCCTCTTGTCCTCTTTCTTCTCACCTCCTTGTTCTCTCCTGTTTCCTTTCTTCTTCCTTTGTTTTCCATCTTCCTCTATTTCTTGCTCTTATCCTCCTCTCATGCACGTCCTCCCCTCCTCTTCCTCTTGTCCTCTTTCTTCTCACCTCCTTGTTCTCTCCTGTTCCTCTTCTCTTTCCTTTTTTTTTTCCATCTTCCTCTATTTCTTGCTCTTATCCTCCTCTCATGCACGTCCTCCCTCCTCTTGTCCTCTTTCTTCTCACCTCCTTGTTCTCTCCTGTTCCTCTTCTTCTTCCTTTTGTTTTTTCCATCTTCCTCTATTTCTTGCTTTTATCCTCCTCTCATGCACGCCCTCCTCTTCTCTTCGTCCTCTTATCTTCTCACCTCCCATTCTCTCCTGTTCCTCTTCCTCTTCGTCCTCTTTCTTCTCATCCTCCTCTTCTTCTTCCTTTCTTTTTTTTCCATCTTCCTCTATTTCTTGCTCTTATCCTCCTCTCATGCACCTCCTCTCCTCTCCTCTTCCTCTTGTCTCTTTCTTCTCACCTCCTTGTTCTCTCCTGTTCCTCTTCTTCTTCCTTTGTTTTTTCCATCTCCTCTATTTCTTCTCTTTCCTCCTCCATGCCTCCTCTCTCCCCCCTCCTTCTCTGTCCTCTTTCTTCTCACCTCCTTGTTCTCTCCTGTTCCCTTCTTCTCTTCTTCTTCTTTCTTTCTCCCTCTCCTTTTTCTCTTTATCCCCTCCATGCTCCTCTTCCTCTTCGTCCTCTTACTTCTCACCTCCTCATTCTCTCCTGTTCCTTTCCTCTTCGTCTCTTCTTCATCCTATTTTTCCATCTCCTCTTCCTCTATTTCTTGCTCTTATCCTCCTCTCATGCACATCCTCCCCTCCTCTTCCTCCTTTTCTCCCTCTTTCTTCTCTCCTTCCTCTCTTCTTCTCCTGTTCTCCTGTTCCTCCCCTTACTCCTTCCTTCCTCTTCTTCTCCCCTTGTTCCCTTGTTCCTCTTCCTCTCTTCTTCTTCTTCCACCTCCTTGGGTTCTCGTCCAGTTCTCGTTCCTCTTTGTCATCTTACTCTTCTCACCTCCTGTGTTCATTCTGTTCCCTTCTTCTGCCTTGTTTCCATCTTCCTCTATTCTTGCTCTTATCCTCCTCATGCACATCCTCCCCTCCTCTCTCTGTCACTCTATCTTCTCACCTCCTCATTCTCTCATGTTCCTGTTTCCTCTTCGCCTCTTCTTCTCACCTCCTTGTATCTCTTTCCTCTTCCCTCCTCGGTCATATTTCGCAGTGTGTCGAGTCCTTATGAGACTGACGGCTGCGGGCACAGTGAATTACATTGAGACGGGCTTTGGCGCTGTGCCCGTCTTCCCGCTGTGTCTCTGATGAGGTGTGAGAGAGTGAGGATATACAGCCATTTCAGCAGATGAGCTCATTGCTTTCTGACATCTGGGCACCAGCCACGCTCAGGGATGCTTTACTTATCCCTGGCATAGGGGCATGTAGAGAGGAGGAGCGGCACTATTGGACCATGCCAGGGCCTTGTGACCACTTGCCTGCATTCACAACCACATTTTGTGGCATTGGCATTTTCCCTTCTACTTGTCCAAACCAAAGTAGCCTTAACCCATTCCTTGTCTCGTGTACGTGTTCACCCATTCCCTGACGTGCTGTTTGATGCCCGCCTGGATGTTGGCACAGAGCAGCTCTAAAGGTCATTATAGTCTGTACAAAGTGTCAGATCTGTCACCCAAAAGGAGATGATGCCATCCAGCCACATCATGGATGTCTACATCACATATTGGCACCCAGAGGCTGGTACTTGTCCTCATTTTATACTTTTCACTGCTGAGGGTTTGTTACAATATATCCAGCTTTGGCAATCCGCATGCAGTCCAGACTGATATATTGTAACAAACAAGCAGAGGCTACCTTGAAGCTCTTGGTGCCCGATGTGGAAGCTCCAATAGAGCCCCTAATTATTGCAAATCTTTGATAGCAATAGCTTTTCCTATAGGACAAAGGGACTTTTGGGTCCCCCTAGTTCTAGGGCCCGGTTATATTGCTCCCCTTGCCCTTACAAACAAGGCCAGAAAGATTCATCCGTTCAAAAAATTGAGCTCATGATTGTGTAGACTAGATGAAGTTAGGCCAAATACTTCTCGGAGCTGAGGGTTTGTTCCCTTAACATATAAAATCTGTATAATGACAGCAAGCAGAGATGATAAAAGTTGTAGAATATTTCATCACGTGATGATTTGGCTTCATTCACCCACGAAAAACCCTTTAAACCCGCTGGGTCTTGTGCCCGCCCTGCGCTGGAGTGTGTGATTACGCAGCCTCGCACTTACTCCGCACCTTTGCTCCATATGGCACCAGCCGCTGGTTTTATCGCAGAGATAAGAAGCCACAGAGAAGCTCATTTTACTGCTGCAATAAAGTCTGAGTTTATTCTACACATAAAATAATGCACTTAAAACCCGGGTGAGAAGCGGCCCTGAGGGCGATCAATGGTGACAGTGCCTATCTAGTGGAAGGCAAACAATGGTGGCACTACCTAAGCCAGCGGGAGGGCAGGCAGTGGTGGCAGCCTTGATGGTGGGAGGGCGAGCAGTGGTGGCAGCCTAGAGATAGCGGGAGGGAGAGCAGTGGTGGCAGCCTCGATATAGCGGGAGGGTGAGCAGTGGTGGGAGCCTTGATGGTGAGAGGACGGTCAGTGGTGGCAGCCTCGAGATAGTGGGAGGGTGAGCAGTGGTGGCAGCCTCAATATAGCAGGACGGCGAGCAGTGGTGGCAGCCTTGAGATAGCGGGAGGGCGAGCAGTGGTGGCAGCCTTGATGGTGAGAGGACGGGCAGTGGTGGCAGCCTCGAGATAGTGGAAGGGCAGCAGTGGTGGCAGCCTCAATATAGCAGGACGGCGAGTAGTGGTGGCAGCCTTGAGATAGCGGGAGGGCGAGCAGTGGTGGCAGCCTTGATGGTGAGAGGACGGGCATTGGTGGCAGCCTCGAGATAGTGGGAGGGTGAGCAGTGGTGGCAGCCTCAAGATAGCAGGAGGGCGAGCAGTGGTGGCAACCTCAAGATAGCAGGAGGGCGAGCAGTGGTGGCAGCCTTGATGGTGGGAGGGTGAGCAGTGGTGGCAGCCTTGATGGTGGGAGGGTGAGCAGTGGTGGCAGCCTTGATGGTGGGAGGGTGAGCAGTGGTGGCAGCCTTGAGATTGTGGGAGGGTGAGCAGTGGTGGCAGCCTTGAGATAGCTGGAGGACGTGCAGTGGTGGCAGCCTCGAGATAGTGGGAGGGAGAGTAGTGGTGGCAGCCTCGAGATAGCAGGAGGGCGAGCAGTGGTGGCAGCCTCGAGTTAGTGGGAGGGCGAGCAGTGGTGGCAGCCTCGATATAGCAGGAGGGTGAGTAGTGGTGGCAGCCTTGATGGTGAGAGGACGGGCAGTGGTGGCAACTTCGAGACAGCGGTAGGGAGAGCAGTGATGGCAGCCTTGAGATAGCGGGAGGACGAACAGAGGTGGCAGCCTCAAGATAAGCCGGAGGGCGAGCAGTGGTGGTGGCGGCATCCTCGAGATAGCGGAAGGGCGAACAGTGGTGGCAGCATTGAGATAGCGGGAGGGCGAGTAGTGGTATCAGCCTTGATATAGCGGGAGGGAGAGCAGTTGTGGCAGCCTTGAGATAGCGGGAGGGCGAGCAGTGGTGGCAGCCTCAAGATAGCCGGAGTCCGAACAGAGATGACAACCTCAAAATAGCGGGAGGGTGAGCAGTGGTGGCAGCCTTGAGATAGCGGGACGGTGAGCAGTGGTGGCAGCCTTGATCTAGCGGGAGGGAGAGCAGTGGTGGCAGACTTGAGATAGCGTAAGGGCGAGGCAGTGGTGGCAGCCTCGAGATAGCGGGAGGGTGAGCAGTGGTGGCAGCCTCAAGATAGCCGAAGTCCGAACAGAGATGACAACCTCAAGATAACGGGAGTGTGAGCAGTGGTGGCAGCCTTGAGATAGCGAGAGGGCGAGCAGTGGTGGCAGCCTTAAGATAGCGGGAGGGCGAGCAGTGGTGGCAGCCTCAAGATAGCTGGAGAGCGAGCAGTGGTGGCATCGTCGAGATAGCGGGAGGGCGAGCAGTGGTGGCAGCCTCCAGATAGCTGGAGAGCGAGCAGTGGTGGCATCCTCGAGATAGCGGGAGAGCGAGCAGTGGTGGCATCCTCGAGATAGCGGGAGGGCGAGCAGTGGTAGCAGCCTCCAGATAGCAGGAGGGCGAGCAGTGGTGGCAGCTTAGAGATAGCGGGAGGGCGAGCAGTGGTGGCAGCCTCAAGATAGCGGGAGAGCGAGCAGTGGTGGCATCCTTGAGATAGCGGGAGAGAGCGAGCAGTGGTGGCATCCTCGAGATATCGGGAGGGCGAGCAGTGGTAGCAGCCTCCAGATAGCAGGAGGGCGAGCAGTGGTGGCAGCTTAGAGATAGCGGGGAGGGCGAGCCGTGGTGGCAGCCTCCAGATAGCGGGAGGACGAGCAGTGGTGGCAGCCTCAAGATAGCTGGAGAGCGAGCAGTGGTGGCATCCTCGAGATAGCTGAAGAGCGAGCAGTGGTGGCATCCTCGAGATAGTGGGAGGGCGAGCAGTGGTGGCAGCCTCAAGATAGCTGGAGAGCGAGCAGTGGTGGCATCCTCGAGATAGTGGGAGGCGAGCAGTGGTGGCAGCCTCAAGATAGCTGGAGAGCGAGCAGTGGTGGCATCTCGAGATAGCGGGAGGGCGAGCAGTGGTGGCAGCCTCTAGATAGCTGGAGAGCGAGCAGTGGTGGTATCCTCGAGATAGCGGGAGGGCGAGCAGTGGTGGCAGCCTCCCGATAGCGGGAGGGCGAGCAGTGGTGGCAGCCTCCAGATAGCGGGAGGGCGAGCAGTGGTGGCAGCTCCAGATAGCGGGAGGGCGAGCAGTGGTGGCAGCCTCGAGATAGCGGGAGGGCAAGCAGTGGTGGCAGCCTCGAGATAGCGGGAGGGCGAGCATTGGTGGCAACCATGAGATAGCGGGAGGGTGAGCTGGGTTGGCATCCTCGAGATAGCGGAAGGGCGAGCAGTGGTGGCATCCTCGAGATAGCGGGAGGGCAAGCAGTGGTGGTGGCATCCTCGAGATAGCGGGAGGACGAACAGTGGTGGTGGCATCCTCGAGATAGCGGGAGAGTGAGCAGTGGTGGCATCCTCGAGCTAGCGGGAGGGCGAGCAGTTGTGGTGGCATCCTCGAGATAGCGGGAGGGTGAGCAGTGGTGGCAGCCTCGAGATAGCAGGAGGGCGAGCAGTGGTGGTGGCATCCTCGAGCTAGCGGGAGGGTGAGCAGTGGTGGCATCCTTGAGATAGCAGGAGGGCGAGCAGTGGGGTGGCATCCTCGAGATAGCAGGAAGGCGAGCAGTGGTGGCATTCTTGAGATAGCGGGAGGTCGAGCAGTAGTGGCAGCCTCTAGATAGCCGGAGGGCGAGCAGTGGTGGCGGCCTCGAGATAGCGAGAGGGCGAGCAGTGGTGGCGGCCTCGAGATAGCGAGAGGGCGAGCAGTGGTGGAAGCCTCAAAGTAGCCGGAGATGAGCAGTGGTGTAGACGTTTTATGCAGGATCTCCATTTACCAGGCTTTCTGGGGATCCTGCACGGCGATGCTGTATGATGGTTTCCTCATACTTGCTGATGTAGTAGAAGCGGTGCCTCGGGCGTCTCTCGTGCTGCTGATTAATGCCTCTTATTCTCTGCTTCCCAGTGGGATTATGGATGGGAGAGGTTTTCCAGATGATGGCTCTCCAGAGCAGCTTCACCACTGGAGCAGAGACAAAGCCCTGGTGCAAAGGGTTAAACGCTCCACTGGGTGCTCCAGAGAGATGAGGATTAATGAGCTCTCTGTGCACAATCAGCAGGGGGAATTCTGGGTAGTCTGGACTTGTTAACCCTTTTTACATGCATATAAACAGTCATCAAATGTAAAAGTGCGAAGGTCAGAAGGAATCACCCGGTTATCGCCTGTTGTGCAGGAGGAGAACTGCATGCAAGACAATCGCTGAGATGACCATACCCTGGTCCATAGCAATGCTCTGCAACCTGTGGCTCTGCAGCTGGGGTGCGACTGACAGCAGGTGGCCGGCCCTGAGCCCCCTGCTGGATTAGGAAGTGACTGGTCCCTTTACAGCAGGGGCGGGGAACCATTTCACTGACTATGGGGTCAGGGATAATGGCAAGTGCGGCGGAGTGCAAGGCAGTGCCCCGGCGGAGTGCAAGGCAGTGCGGCCCTTGTGCACCTGATGCTCACAGTTTACAGGAATGAAGGGGTTAATGTTGCAGTGTTTCGCCTGGCAGCCATATAAGCGCTGCTCTCCTTTTAGTGAGCAGGGCCGGCTGCGTCTCACCTGCTCCTTCTTGCTGGAGAGGCTTTTGTTTGCTCGCTCACAGTCAGTGGTTGCCCCTTGGCAGAGCGACCTCAGCAGGTGCAAAAAGCTAAACCTGTGTGCACATGCCAAGACCCCAGAAAAAGGGGGCTGGAAAGTGAATATGGGGGTGCGGGGGACACTTTCTGCATCAGGGAGCTCTGCAGGCGGAATAGGATTTATAGAGGAATTGGCGGATAAGAGCTGGTGAGCGCAACAAATCCTCAACACCCCAGGCCAACCGGTGACCGGTGATTCCTCCAGACCAATTACATTGCTGCTGTCACCTAAGACACCCTGGAAGGTATGTGTCCTGAACCACGCTGGAACCGCACTCAAATAGATAAATAGAAGTGCACTGTCATAAAATACTGTACAGTGGACTGCCCCTGCAACACACTGTATGGTGGAGGGCCCCCCGCAACACACTGTATGGTGGAGGGCCCCCCGCAACGCACTGTATGGTGGAGGGCCCCCCGCAGCATGCTGTATGGTGGACGGGCCCCCCGCAACACACTGTATGGTGGACGGGCCCCCCGCAACACACTGTATGGTGGAGGGCCCCCCGCAACGCACTGTATGGTGGAGGGCCCCCCGCAACGCACTGTATGGTGGAGGGCCCCCCCGCAACGCACTGTATGGTGGAGGGCCCCCCCGCAACGCACTGTATGGTGGAGGGCCCCCCCGCAACGCACTGTATGGTGGAGGGCCCCCCCGCAGCACGCTGTATGGTGGAGGGCCCCCCCGCAACACGCTGTATGGTGGAGGGCCCCCCGCAGCACGCTGTATGGTGGACGGGCCCCCCGCAACACACTGTATGGTGGAGGGCCCCCTGCAACACACTGTATGGTGGAGGGCCCCCTGCAACACACTGTATGGTGGAGGGCCCCCCGCAACACACTGTATGGTGGAGGGCCCCCCGCAACACACTGTATGGTGGAGGGCCCCCCGCAGCACACTGTATGGTGGAGGGCCCCCCGCAACACACTGTATGGTGGAGGGCCCCCCGCAGCACGCTGTATGGTGGAGGGCCCCCCGCAGCACGCTGTATGGTGGAGGGCCCCCCGCAGCATGCTGTATGGTGGAGGGCCCCCCGCAGCACGCTGTATGGTGGACGGGCCCCCCGCAGCACGCTGTATGGTGGACGGGCCCCCCGCAGCACGCTGTATGGTGGACGGGCCCCCCGCAGCACGCTGTATGGTGGACGGGCCCCCCGCAGCACGCTGTATGGTGGACGGGCCCCCCGCAGCACGCTGTATGGTGGACGGGCCCCCCGCAGCACGCTGTATGGTGGACGGGCCCCCCGCAGCACGCTGTATGGTGGATGGGCCCCTATGATATCAGATAGCGGTGTCGGAGCCTATATTTTCATATGTACATGTTGCTTCATACTCCATGCTGTTTTCCGTCACTTCCAGATGTTTGGTGAGGTTTTGTTCCCAGATCAGTGAAGGGTTAACCTCCGATTGTCGACATGTCGCTTCGCGTTTCCCGTCTGTTTGCTGTAAGATTCCAGACTCTGCCCTCACCTGAAGCCGCCACTCCTCAACACCGGAGACGTGGCCGCATCTCCCAGTGTCCCTAACTCCCAAATACTGATTTGTCTCCTCAGGTGGAGAAGGTGGGAGATGTGCGACGCTCAAAGCAGAGATGCAGAGAGGGACCCCGCTGACTGACCCCAGAGGTAAGAGATGGGGGCGAGTCAGGGCATGCTTGAACAAAACCTAGGGTGGGCAGAATAGTGAGTGCAGCTCTGGAGGATAATACAGGAGGTAACTCAGGATCAGTAATGTAATGTATGTACACAGTGACTGCACCAGCAGAATAGTGAGTGCAGCTCTGGAGTATAATACAGGAGGTAACTCAGGATCAGTAATGTAATGTATGTACACAGTGACTGCACCAGCAGAATAGTGAGTGCAGCTCTAGAGTATAATACAGGAGGTAACTCAGGATCAGTAATGTAATGTATGTACACAGTGATTGCACCAGCAGAATAGTGAGTGCAGCTCTGGAGTATAATACAGGAGGTAACTCAGGATCAGTAATGTAATGTATGTACACAGTGAGTGCACCAGCAGAATAGTGAGTGCAGCTCTGCAGTATAATACAGGAGATAACTCAGGATCAGTGCAGGATCCCTTGAATGATGAGCGTCCTCTCCTCGTCATGTGACCTGTAATACACAGTGATTGAATCTTGCCATTACCGCGTCTCGTTTGCTCTTATTGAATCTCGGCGTCCGGTGCAGATAGGATCGGTGTTTTGGGTTGGGAGCGGCGGCTCTGGCTTGGCTCAGCTCTATTGATTGTGTCAGGCCTGGTTCACAGATCTGACGTGATCCAGATGTGATGAGCCTGCCATCCACTGTGATGTGGGGAACGGCACGGATGAAGCGCCGGTAATTGGAGCCATGTTGTTTATTAGCGGCGCAGTAGCACGTAGGGCTGGTAGAGCCGCCATTAGTCTTTGGGTATATGGTATTTGATAGGAGAAGTAAACAGGCCCATTTTCACAGCGCCCCTCCCCCTCATTGTTGATCCCTGCGTCAATCGTTGTTTGCGTTTTCTTTTGTGAGCGTCGCTGAAGCTCGCCCGCAGTCTGCCATCACCGACTATCCGTCTGCTCCCCTTCCCCTGTAACGTCCCCCTGGGGATCACATCCACCGTCCCTTTAATGAGAGGTGGAAGCGCGTTCTCATGTATAATTTGTGGGTCGTCTTCATTATCTGCACATCCCAGATATGTCCTTACAGCACTTTTTATAGCTGGAGGCTGCACCCCCCTTCCCATCCCCCGCCAGCGACATCGTCATCGGATATTATTCCCAAAACAGCTGAAAAGTTAAGAAGTAAATAAAGAAGAGAAGTTTTTTTCTGTATGGTTTAATCTTAGTTTACTTTTATTAATATCGGCCATGTATACTAGCCAAAGATGCTGGAAACTTGCCTCCGCCGTCACATGGCGTGTCGTAAAGCAGGTGATGTCCATCTGTCCTGAGACCTGAGACTGATCTGCTGGTGCAGTCACTGTGTACATACATTACATTACTGATCCTGAGTTACCTCCTGTATTATGCTCCAGAGCTGCACTCACTATTCTGCTGGTGCAGTCACTGTGTACATACATTACATTACTGATCCTGAGTTACCTCCTGTATTATACTCCAGAGCTGCACTCACTATTCTGCTGGTGCAGTCACTGTGTACATACATTACATTACTGATCCTGAGTTACCTCCTGTATTATACTCCAGAGCTGCACTCACTATTCTGCTGGTGCAGTCACTGTATACATACATTACTGATCCTGAGTTACCTCCTGTATTATACTCCAGATCTGCACTCACTATTCTGGTGCAGTCACTGTGTACATACATTACATTACGTATCCTGAGTTACCTCCTGTATTATACTCCAGAGCTGCACTCACTATTCTGCTGGTGCAGTCACTGTGTACATACATTACATTACTGATCCTGTGTTACCTCCTGTATTATACTCCAGAGCTGCACTCACTATTCTGCTGGTGCAGTCACTGTGTACATACATTACATTACTGATCCTGTGTTACCTCCTGTATTATACTCCAGAGCTGCACTCACTATTCTGCTGGTGCAGTCACTGTGTACATACATTACATTACTGATCCTGAGTTACCTCCTGTATTATACTCCAGAGCTGCACTCAATATTCTGCTGGTGCAGTCACTGTGTACATACATTACTGATCCTGAGTTACCTCCTGTATTATCCTCCAGAGCTGCACTCACTATTCTGCTGGTGCAGTCACTGTGTACATACATTACTTTACTGATCCTGAGTTACCTCCTGTATTCTACTCCAGAGCTGCACTCACTATTCTGCTGGTGCAGTCACTGTGTACATACATTACATTAATGATCCTGAGTAACCTCCTGTATTATACTACAGAGCTGCAGTCACTATTCTGTTGGTGCAGTCACTGTGTACATATATTACATTACTGATCCTGAGTTACCTCTTGTATTATACTCCAGAGCTGCACTCACTATTCTGCTGGTGCAGTCACTGTGTACATACATTACATTACTGATCCTGAGTTACCTCCTGTATTATTCTCCAGAGCTGCACTCACTATTCTGCTGGTGCAGTCACTGTGTACATACATTACATTACTGATCCTGAGTTACCTCCTGTATTATACTCCAGAGCTGCACTCACTATTCTGCTGGTGCAGTCACTGTGTACATACATTACATTACTGATCCTGTGTTACCTCCTGTATTATACTCCAGAGCTGCACTCACTATTCTGCTGGTGCAGTCACTGTGTACATACATTACATTACTGATCCTGAGTTACCTCCTGTATTATACTCCAGAGCTGCACTCACTATTCTGCTGGTGCAGTCACTGTGTACATACATTACATTAATGATCCTGAGTAACCTCCTGTATTATACTACAGAGCTGCAGTCACTATTCTGTTGGTGCAGTCACTGTGTACATATATTACATTACTGATCCTGAGTTACCTCTTGTATTATACTCCAGAGCTGCACTCACTATTCTGCTGGTGCAGTCACTGTGTACATACATTACATTACTGATCCTGAGTTACCTCCTGTATTATTCTCCAGAGCTGCACTCACTATTCTGCTGGTGCAGTCACTGTGTACATACATTACATTACTGATCCTGAGTTACCTCCTGTATTATACTCCAGAGCTGCACTCACTATTCTGCTGGTGCAGTCACTGTGTACATACATTACATTACTGATCCTCTAAGGCCCCTTTCACATCAGCAGTAATCACTGATCGCGGCAGTTGTGGTGAAAAAACTGCAACTGTTGCGATTACCGCATAACGGCCGCGGTGAGCCGCATTTTTTTTTTCGCGGCTGCATCTGTTGCAAGTGCTGAAACCGCAACTACACCGCACCTGCCGCAAACCCCATAGACATTGTATGGGGCTTGCCGCAGGTGAACTGCAAGTGCGGCCGTTATGCGGTAATCGTGGCAGTTACGTTTTTTTCACCGCAACTGCCGCTATCAGCGATTACCGCTGATGTGAAAAGGGGCCTTAAAGGTACAGTGACACTTAACGATATCGTTCAAAAGTCACGTGTTCTGTGACGCTTGAACGATGTCGAAATTACATTGTTGCGTGAGACACTACATACTATGAACTATCTGTCGGCTGATCGTTCATCGTTTGATTTGAGGTCCTGTCCTCAAATCAATCGTTGGTCGCCCAGTGGACACTCCGCATCGCTGCGTGTGACACTGGGAGACGACCAATAAGCCAGCTCCCACCACCTCTCTACCTTGGATACCAGCTCCCAGCGCTTGCAAACTGCGGGTAAATAGGCAGCGCTCACTGCGTATATACCCGATGTATACCTTGGTTACCAGCCTTCTCCGCTCACCGGCTGGTATCCAAGGTACACAGCGGGTAACTAGGGTCCCTAGTTACCCGCTGTGTACCTTGGATACCAGCCGGTGAACGGAGAAGGCTGGTAACCAAGGTATACATCGGGTATCTAGGTAGCGCGCGCTTGGAGACCAGCCTGTTCCCGCTTACCACAGCCTGGCAGCGGGAGCAAGACATCGTGGAAACAATATTTAAATCATTTCCACGATGTCTCAGGTCCATTGATCGCTGGTGAGTCTGCCTGTGTGACAGCTCACCAGCAATCTGAACAATATTGTTAGCGATCGCACGTGCATGTGATCGCTAACAATATTGTTCATCGCATCGCTGCGTGTGACGGCACCATTAGTCTTTGTACTGCGGATTTGTTATAGTGTATGTAAACCGAAAACTGCCCTGATACATTGTAACGGAATTAGGTTAGGATTTTCAGTCAATTGCTGCGAAATATGTTGTGGCTATAGAAATAATGATTGTTGTGTTTCCATTCACTGACAACAAGCCGTCTACATTTATATACATTGTGTATAGCCTCCGTGCACCTGATACATTTTGTCTGCATTGATACATTGTAACAAGCTGTCAGGGCTGGAGAGAGATTTCTACCACTGCTCTGTTTATTGCCCTAGACTGATACATTGTAACAAACCCTCAGGGGTCAGAAGCGTCGTGTCTGGATGGGATCTGGTTGATTACAGGAATCTGACATCCTTTTCTGATCTAGCCGGAGCATTAAAGGGGATATCCAGGATTAATAAAACTTTACTGCATTCTTTCAGAAACAGCGCCACCTCTGCTACAGGTCATATGTGGTATTACAACATAGGTCTATTCATTTAAATGGGGCGAAGATGCAATATGTAACACACAACCTGTAGACAGGCTGTTTGTGAAGGAAATCAGCCATATTTATAGAATTCTGGACAACCCCTTTAACCTCGCATGAGGAACACAAAGGCTGGATTCCTCCACCGGTGAATGAAATCCTCATATCGGAGACTAAAGAGGCCGTAAAATGAAGGCCAGCTCCATTGCACCTCATTACCGGCAGCACTTAGCAGTGCCCGTCCTGCCAGGCCCTGGACACCAGTTTAATTTGATGGGTGTTATGGGAGAATTAGCTAATGATTGTGACGGCTGCGGCCTGGCTGCTCTCCTGACTCTGGCAGCCGCCCCTGCCCTCCCGTAAGGATACAAAGACTGGCATTGTCAGGACGAGCACTCAGCCCCGGGCACTGAGGAGGTTTGGCTGTCGCATCAGCTGAGTGCCACCTACAGGCATCTGCTGTTCCTCAATACAGGGGTGTGATTGATGCAGCTCTAGACCCCCCAAGGCGAAATTCACACACAACACAGCGCAGTGTGGGAAAAATGTGCAGCAGTGAATTACAAACAAACTCCAGATATATAAAGAACCCCATCTCCATGGAACAGGGTACATGTAGTGTAAATCTACAGAAACAGCGGCGTCACTGTGTCATTACATCCTGTATTATACTCCAGAGCTGCACTCACTATTCTGTTGGTGCAGTCACTGTGTACATACATTACATTACTGATCCTGAGTTACCTCCTGTATTATAATCCAGACCTGCACTCACTATTCTGGTGCAGTCACTGTGTACATACATTACATTACTGATCCTGAGTTACCTCCTGTATTATACTCCAGAGCTGCACTCACTATTCTGCTGGTGCAGTCACTGTGTACATACATTACATTACTGATCCTGAGTTACCTCCTGTATTATACTCCAGAGCTGCACTCACTATTCTGCTGGTGCAGTCACTGTGTACATACATTACATTACTGATCCTGAGTTACTTCCTGTATTATACTCCAGAGCTGCACTCACTATTCTGCTGGTGCAGTCACTGTGTACATACATTACATTACTGACCCTGAGTTACCTCCTGTATTATACTCCAGAGCTGCACTCACTATTCTGTTGGTGCAATCACTGTGTACATACATTACATTACTGATCCTGAGTTACCTCCTGTATTATACTCCAGAGCTGCACTCACTATTGTGCTGGTGCAGTCACTGTGTACATACATTACATTACTGATCCTGAGTTACCTCCTGTATTATACTCCAGAGCTGCACTCACTATTCTGTTGGTGCAATCACTGTGTACATACATTACTGATCCTGAGTTACCTCCTGTACTATACTCCACAGCTGCACTCACTATTCTGCTGGTGCAGTCACTGTGTACATACATTACATTACTGTTCCTGAGTTACCTCCTGTATTTTACTCCACAGCTGCACTCACTATTCTGCTGGTGCAGTCACTGTGTACATACATTACATTACTGATCCTGAGTTACCTCCTGTATTATACTCCAGAGCTGCACTCACTATTCTGCTGATTGAATTTGGAAACTGTCAGTGCATCTGTACATTGACCCTTCCTCCAGTGTGTCTAAGCTCCTGTAACGTAGGGGAGGGGCATCAGTTAGATTTCCCTACATTAGAGTAATGTACAGAAGACTCTTCCCAAGCTGTCCATGTGGGACATCACTTTGTGCAGACATTAAAACAGTTCTCTGTGTGCAGGACTCATCTGTGTTATAATTAAAACAGCAATGCATACTTGGAGATTTCAGCTCTGAAGCTAGTGTTAGTGCAGCTGGTATATTAGTGGTTTGTGCCCCTCGTATCTTGCTCCTCTCCCGCTAGCTCTGCGTCTCGCTGCCTCTTCAGCCTTCCTCCTGCTCCTCTTCATTCTTTATATCACACCTGTTCTTTGCAAAATTAATGCAGCCCGAAGCCCCGGAGCAGCTTGTGCAGGAGGATGAGAGCTGCCGCCACAATGCAGAGCTGAAAGCTTCAATTAAGTGAATTCCTCAGAGGAGAGACTTTCTTCAGGATAAATGTGGCGGCGGCGGGTGCAGGAATCTTACAGAGGGGGCAGAGATATGTCACGGGGGGCAGCACTGAGCATGGCGGCGGGGGCGATCTTTTGTTAGCAGATAATTTTCTGGTGGGATGAGAATGAAAGGTTGTGGTGAGATACTAGATAGGAAAACTCTGGAGTCAGATCTGCTGGCGATGATGGGAGAGAGATGAGAGACCTCAGGGGAGGGACATCTGCATGGTCAGGACGCTTGGTGCCTGGTCAAGAAGCCCAGCTCTGGGTCGGGGACGCTCGTGCCCTGGGTCAGTGACGCTCGTGCCTCTGGGTCGGTGACGCTCGTGCCTCTGGGTCGGGGGCGCTCGGTGCCTCTGGGTCGGGGGCGCTCGGTGCCTCTGGGTCGGGGGCGCTCGGTGCCTCTGGGTCGGGGGCGCTCGGTGCCTCTGGGTCGGGGGCGCTCGGTGCCTCTGGGTCGGGGGCGCTCGGTGCCTCTGGGTCGGGGGCGCTCGGTGCCTCTGGGTCGGGGGCGCTCGGTGCCTCTGGGTCGGGGGCGCTCGGTGCCTCTGGGTCGGGGGCGCTCGGTGCCTCTTGGTCGGGGGCGCTCGGTGCCTCTGGGTCGGGGGCGCTCGGTGCCTCTGGGTCGGGGGCGCTCGGTGCCTCTGGGTCGGGGGCGCTCGGTGCCTCTGGGTCGGGGGCGCTCGGTGCCTCTGGGTCGGGGGCGCTCGGTGCCTCTGGGTCGGGGGCGCTCGGTGCCTCTGGGTCGGGGGCGCTCGGTGCCTCTGGGTCGGGGGCGCTCGGTGCCTCTGGGTCGGGGGGCGCTCGGTGCCTCTGGGTCGGGGGCGCTCGGTGCCTCTGGGTCGGGGCGCGCTCGGTGCCTCTGGGTCGGGGGCGCTCGGTGCCTCTGGGTCGGGGGCGCGCGCTCGGTGCCTGTGGGTCGGTGACGCTAGTGCCTCTGGGTCGGGGGCGCTCGGTGCCTGTGGGTCGGGGGCGCTCGGTGCCTGTGGGTCGGGGGCGCTCGGTGCCTGTGGGTCGGGGGCGCTCGGTGCCTCTGGGTCGGGGGCGCTCGGTGCCTCTGGGTCGGGGGCGCTCGGTGCCTGTGGGTCGGGGGCGCTCGGTGCCTGTGGGTCGGGGGCGCTCTGTGCCTGTGGGTCGGGGGCGCTCTGTGCCTGTGGGTCGGGGGCGCTCTGTGCCTGTGGGTCGGGGGCGCTCGGTGCCTGTGGGTCGGGGGCGCTCGGTGCCTCTGGGTCGGGACGCCTGCTTGCTGTGTGGTTAGGGCACTTGTTGCACCCATGAATTACCAGCAATCAAGGTAATGGGGCCTATTCAAATGTTTGCACACAGGGGCTTCCACTTTTGGGAACTCCGGTTTGGTCTACCTCTGCTACAAAAGCTGCCAAATCTCAGTCCAGGCTCAGTCCAGCTCAAAATATTGAGAAATTAACGGATGGTGCCATCTAAAATTTGTCCCCAAGGTCAGCGATGGACGTGGGGTCACCATCAGATGGCATGTCGGCCACAATTTATCCAAACAATTTTCATGAAATTGCACCCATGTACAGAGCCAACAAGGATTTCGTCCTTGGGACACAATAGTGACACGGAAAACTCGCCCTGTAGGAGTCGTCTAGTGCATGTGGGGCTACAATATGACGGTTACATTGGGCGGTGTTGTATATGACTATGATAGACTGTGGTAGTTGTGGGAACCCCAAGAATTAGGAGCTGGTCCCAGATGGCCGGGTGGCGCTGCGGGCAGTCATAGTGAAGTGTTTGCGGCACAGGTGGTTCACGCGCTTTCCTTGTACGACGAGGTGTTACTCAGCTACGACCTGGGACAGGGGGCGGAAATGTGCCGACAAGGGGACACCAAGCTGGGAAGAAGTGCTGGCGTCAAGCTGCCGCCATGCATTATGCATCAGGCCGGATTTTACATTATTTCTGCTCCAACCTGTCAGTATGGAAGAGCTCTGCATTATTTATAGCACCGGAGCCGCGCGCCTTCCTGACAAGCACTCGCACTATTATTATTGGGGCCGCAGCGAGCTTACATGATGAAAATAGACAGGCGGAAACCAGGCGATGAGACTCCTGACCTCCGATGGTTCACCCTAAGATGACCCCCAGAGGCAACGACACCGGGGGTCCCAGAAATCAGGGTGCAAACCTCGCTCACCCATGATGCACCAAAGTGGCATCAAAGTACCAGATACAAGAAATGGGCGAGTGAAAGGGCTGCATACAAGGACTGGGCGAGTGAAAGGGCCGGATACAAGGACTGGGCGAGTGAAAGGGCCGGATACAAGGACTGGGCGAGTGAAAGGGCCGGACACAAGGACTGGGCGAGTGAAAGGGCCGGACACAAGGACTGGGCGAGTGAAAGGGCCGGATACAAGGACTGGGCGAGTGAAAGGGCCGGATACAAGGACTGGGCGAGTGAAAGGGCCGGATACAAGGACTGGGCGAGTGAAAGGGCCAGGTACAAGGACTGTGCGAGGGAAAGGGCCGGATACAAGGACTGGGCGAGTGAAAGAGCCGGATACAAGGACTGGGCGAGTGAAAGGGCCGCATACAAGTACTGGGCGAGTGAAAAGGCCGGATACAAGGACTGGGCGAGTGAAAGTGCTGCATACAAGGACTGGGCGAGTGAAAGGGCCGGATACAAGGACTGGGCGAGTGAAAGGCTGCATACAAGGACTGGGCGAACGAAAGGCTGCATACAAGGACTGGGCAAGTGAAAGGGCCGCATACAAGGACTGGGCGAGTGAAAGGCTGCATACAAGGACTGGGCGAGTGAAAGGGCCGCATACAAGGACTGGGCGAGTGAAAGGCTGCATACAAGGACTGGGCGAGTAAAAGGGCCGGATACAAGGACTGGGCGAGTGAAAGTGCTGCATACAAGGACTGGGCGAGTGAAAGGCTGCATACAAGGACTGGGCGAGTGAAAGGCTGCATACAAGGACTGGGCAAGTGAAAGGGCCGCATACAAGGACTGGGCGAGTGAAAGGCTGCATACAAGGACTGGGCAAGTGAAAGGGCCGCATACAAGGACTGGGCGAGTGAAAGGCTGCATACAAGGACTGGGCAAGTGAAAGGGCCGGATACAAGGACTGGGCGAGTGAAAGGGCCGCATACAGGGACTGGGCGTGTGAAAGGGCCGGATACGAGGACTGGGCAAGTGAAAGGGCCGCATACAAGGACTGGGCGAGTGAAAGGGCCGCATACAAGGACTGGGCGAGTGAAAGGGCCGCATACAAGGACTGGGCGAGTGAAAGGGCCGGACACAAGGACTGGGCGAGTGACAGGGCCGGATTCAAGGACTGGGCGAGTGAAAGGGCCGGATACAAGGACTGGGCTAGTGAAAGGGCCGGATACAAGGACTGGGCGAGTGAAAGGGCCGGATACAAGGACTGGGCGAGTGAAAGGGCCGGATACAAGGACTGGGCGAGTGAAAGGGCCGGACACAAGGACTGGGCGAGTGAAAGGGCCGGATACAAGGACTGGACGAGTGAAAGGGCCGGATACAAGGACTGGGCGAGTGAAAGGGCCGGATACAAGGACTGGGCGAGTGACAGGGCCGGATACAAGGACTGGGCGAGTGAAGGGGCCGGATACAAGGACTGGGCGAGTGAAAGGGCCGCATACAAGGACTGGGCGAGTGAAAGGGCCGGACACAAGGACTGGGCGAGTGAAAGGGCCGCATACAAGGACTGGGCGAGTGAAAGGGCCGGACACAAGGACTGGGCGAGTGAAAGGGCCGGACACAAGGACTGGGCGAGTGAAAGGGCCGGACACAAGGACTGGGCGAGTGAAAGGGCCGGACACAAGGACTGGGCGAGTGAAAGGGCCGGATACAAGGACTGGGCGAGTGAAAGGCTGCATACAAGGGACTGGGCGAGTGAAAGGCTGCATACAAGGACTGGGCGAGTGAAAGGGCTTCACACAAGGACTGGGCGAGTGACAGGGCCGGATTCAAGGACTGGGCGAGTGAAAGGGCCGGATACAAGGACTGGGCGAGTGAAAGAGCCGGATACAAGGACTGGGCAAGTGAAAGGCTGCATACAAGGACTGGGCGAGTGAAAGGCTGCATACAAGGACTGGGCGAGTGAAAGGGCTTCACACAAGGACTGGGCGAGTGACAGGGCCGGATTCAAGGACTGGGCGAGTGAAAGGGCCGGATACAAGGACTGGGCTAGTGAAAGGGCCGGATACAAGGACTGGGCGAGTGAAAGGGCCGGATACAAGGACTGGGCGAGTGAAAGGGCCGGATACAAGGACTGGGCGAGTGAAAGGGCCGGATACAAGGACTGGGCGAGTGAAAGGGCCGGACACAAGGACTGGGCGAGTGAAAGGGCCGGATACAAGGACTGGACGAGTGAAAGGGCCGGATACAAGGACTGGGCGAGTGAAAGGGCCGGATACAAGGACTGGGCGAGTGACAGGGCCGGATACAAGGACTGGGCGGTGACAGGGCCGGATTCAAGGACTGGGCGAGTGAAAGGGCCGGATACAAGGACTGGGCGAGTGAAAGGGCCGGATACAAGGACTGGGCGAGTGAAAGGGCCGGATACAAGGACTGGGCGAGTGAAAGGGCCGGACACAAGGACTGGGCGAGTGAAAGGGCCGGACACAAGGACTGGGCGAGTGAAAGTGCTGTATACAAGGACTGGGCGAGTGACAGGGCCGGATACAAGGACTGGGCGAGTGACAGGGCCGCATACAAGGACTGGGCGAGTGACAGGGCCGGATACAAGGACTGGGCGAGTGAAAGGGCCGGATACAAGGACTGGGCGAGTGAAGGGGCCGGATACAAGGACTGGGCGAGGTGAAGGGGTCGGGGAATCCCGTGTTCTGGTGGCGCAGGTTCTCCTTCCCCCGTAGTGAACATGGCCGCTCACTTCCCTCCTGACATTATTACCATATTAATGTGTTTTATGTTTCCAGCAGGGATGCTCTTAATTAAAACCTTCGTTCTCGATGAATTAGAAATGAACATTCAGCTCCTGCACAACAAAAAAAAACAGGGTAATTAAAACTGAAGTCACAAAGACGCCATTACAAAACCAGGGAGGCGGCGAGGAATAGTCAGCGCCCCGCGGCCGGTACCGACCCAGCATGGAGCGGGCAGCACATGGCACGTTACAAGGTTGCCCAAGAGAAGGGCAACAACTGACACCTGCACTGATGCATTGTAGCAAACAACCAGCACATGAGGGAGATTTGCTGCTGAGTTTCTCAGAGGATTGTCAGGTCATGGACACATTGTAACAAACCTCAGCAAGTGAGAATTGTTAGATTTGAACAGGTCTTTAATGTTGATGTTAAAGGGAAGTGTTCTCATTCACTGACAGCAAGCAAAGCTCCTGATAGTGACTCAGAAGGAATACTGGATAGAGCTAAATTGTGACACAAGAGCTCACGCTCTGCAGCCTCCGAGGATCCCTTCAATGGTGATTGGTCGGGGTGAAGGGGGTGAGGGTCCTCTTATGGCCGCTGAGGACTGTTTGGTATTTGAGAGCTGTCCCCTTAAATCCTGCTTCACCCCTGAGATGCCTGTGCTGATGCTGGGTGTAGTAGTCCATTGGTCTGACCCCCGGTTATATCTGCAGACTGACAGGTGAAGAGGACATGTTCTTAGTGGAAGGATCCCATGAGTTCAGCTGAGTTAACCCTGGAGATGCTGCATTGCTGCTTTCTATAATGGTTCCTCCTGGGAGAATGACACAGCGGTGACCTAATATTCACCGCCTCTACCACACCTCCATTATATAATGATCACTGCATCGAGAATGTCAAGGAGTCCATGACAGAAATCACATGACCACAGTGAGGTTATAGAGACTGACGTTAAATGCTAGCAGAATACTGAGTGCAGCTCTGGAGTATAATACAGGAGGAAACTCAGGATCAGTAATGTATGCACACAGTGACTGCACCAGCAGAATAGTGAATGCAGCTCTGGAGTATAATACAGGAGGTAGCTCAGGATCAGTAATGTATGTACACAGTGACTGCACCAGCAGAATAGTGAATGCAGCTCTGGAGTATTATACAGGAGGTAACTCAGGATAAGTAATGTTATGTATGTACATAGTGAGTGCAGCTCTGGAGTATAATACAGGAGGTAGCTCCGGATCAGTAATGTATATACATAGTGAGTGCAGCTCTGGAGTATAATACAGGAGGTAGCTCCGGACCAGTAATGTAATGTATGTACACAGTGACTGCACCAGCAGAATAGTGAGTGCAGCTCTGGAGTATAATACAGGAGGTAACTCAGGATCAGTAATGTAATGTATGTACATAGTGACTGCACCAGCAGAATAGTGAGTGCAGCTCTGGAGTATAATACAGGAGGTAACTCAGGCTCAGTAATGTAATGTATGTACACCGTGACTGCACCAGCAGAATAGTGAGTGCAGCTCTGGAGTATAATACAGGAGGTAACTCAGGATCAGTAATGTAATGTATGTACACAGTGACTGCACCAGCAGAATAATGAGTGCAGCTCTGGAGTATAATACAGGAGGTAACTCAGGCTCAGTAATGTAATGTATGTACACCGTGACTGCACCAGCAGAATAGTGAGTGCAGCTCTGGAGTATAATACAGGAGGTAGCTCAGGATCAGTAATGTATGTACACAGTGACTGCACCAGCAGAATAGTGAGTGCAGCTCTGGAGTATAATACAGGAGGTAACTCAGGATCAGTAATGTAATGTATGTACACAGTGACTGCACCAGCAGAATAGTGAGTGCAGCTCTGGAGTATAATACAGGAGGTAACTCAGGATAAGTAATGTATATACATAGTGAGTGCAGCTCTGGAGTATAATACAGGAGGTAGCTCAGGATAAGTAATGTATATACATAGTGAGTGCAGCTCTGGAGTATAATACAGGAGGTAGCTCCGGATCAGTAATGTATATACATAGTGAGTGCAGCTCTGGAGTATAATACAGGAGGTAGTTCCGGATCAGTAATGTATATACATAGTGAGCGCAGGTCTGGAGTATAATGTAATGTATATACACAGTGAGTGCAGCTCTGGAGGACAATGCAGGATCTCTGTCTTAGTTGCATAGTACAGACTATCTGATGGTAATGTACGTATTGATGTAGCTGCTTTGTGACCTCCCGGACGTCACTCCTTGCTTTCCTAACCTTATGGATTTTCCGCCAATCCTCGGGTTATAGCACTGAGATCTCGGTTAACCTCTCTGGACTCTTTCTCCGCAGCCGCTCGCTCCCAGTCTCCTTAATGTAAATGGAAGGTTAAGGACCGGGTCTCCCTATATGATCCTGAGTATTAACTGTCGGGAGTTGACCTTTGCCCTTTGCATAGAAATGGCGCTGATAAATGTGGTCAGGTGCGGTTATTGCGGTTCTATTATTCCGGGTGATAAACACCTGCGCTGCCGGACAGGCGTGATGTTCTATTAAATCTTCAGCGTCATCCCCTCCTCCCCGCTCCCCTGCCCTTGCTCGATTCCCATCTCTATGTGACAGTTTTATTGGCAGCCAAGCTGCGCTAGAAGGATTGGCCGCCATTCGCGGGGCCGGGGCCGTGACTTTTCTGGGAGACAGTTATCATAAATCCATTTGATGGATCGGGTGGGATCAGTCCATTCAACCTGTGGCGGATACATTCAGATCTGGACCGTAACATTGGCGGCGGCGGCGCTGAGTCCCATTAAGTGGTGCTTATTTATAACACGGCGGCGGCGCGGGGCTGCGGCGCGGAGAATGCGGCTCCTGCCTCCATCATGTAATTTTATGAAGAGCATTAAAGCAGCTCCGGTAATTTGCACCTTTTTATTCATTAGGCTCAGCCGCAGCCATAAGTCAGGGATGCAGTGGGGAACGGACGCGGCGCGGGAAGATAAAGCGGCGACAGGCCAGATGTATTTTTACATTAGTGCGCCTTTACTATAGTTTATGTGGAGAGAGAGGAATATAAATTGCGTTATTAAATATGGAGCGCTCTTCCAGGGATGTGGCGCCCGCTGATTTGGAGAGGAGATGGTAATCAGCCAGGAGGGGCGGAATGTTCCCTCCTAATTTCTCAGGGGTCAGCGTGGAAATTGCCGGATATTTATTAAGTTCGTCTCCTGTAATTGCTTGTTTAGATCCGAGATCAGCGCAGCAATGTGATTCCATTACCGCCATTATGTGCTGGTCTGGGAGCTGCATCCGCTGCACCGCCTCAGTGCCCCCACCGCTGAAATCCAGAGGAGCACGGGCACCGGTGGGTGCACTGCAGCCGATAGCAAATCTGGGACAGTTTCTGGAAGCCCGATGTGTCCGTCCTGGGGATTGGAGCGTCTGGAGATTTTCATGTCATTGAATATGTTCTGATGGCTCCTCCCGGGGGCTCGATGTTCCTCCTCCTCCCGGGGGCTCGATGTTCCTCCTCCTGGGGGCTCTGTTTCTTTCTGTGCCCTTTGTTCCCCTAGGTTCTTCTTTTCAGTTTACGTTCCCCATGGTGCTCTAGGTTCCCCATGGTGCTCTAGGTTCCCCATGGTGCTCTAGGTTCCCATGGTGCTCTAGGTTCCCCTGGTGCTCTAGGTTCCCCTTGGTGCTCTAGGTCCCTGTCCTAGGTTCCCCTTGGTGCTCTAGGTTCCTCTTTGCACTTTAACTTCCTCCCGGCGCCCTCTGTTTCTCCCAGCGCTCTAGGTCCCTCTTTGTGCTCTAGGTCCTTCTTTGCGCTCCAGTCTCTTGCGCTCCAGTCCTCTTTGCGCTCCAGGTCCCTCTTTGCGCTCCAGGTCCCTCTTTGCGCTCCAGGTCCCTCTTTGCGCTCCAGGTCCCTCTTTGCGCTCCAGGTCCCTCTTTGCGCTCCAGGTCCTTTCTGGCAGTCATAAATTCACTCCGTCACTCACTTTTGGGGTTCCCCCTGTTTGTCATACGTTTTTCCATCTGTTATCCTCTTGATTTTAGGTTGTGAAGATTGATGTGTTGGCCTGGGGTCCCGAGTTCCTCAGTATAGCCATGCTTTATAATGAGATGGACATGGCGCCCTCTACTGTATGATGAGGTGTAGGGGAATCTACATCCATCTATCTATATCTTTATGTTGCGATCTATATAAGCTCTATGTTCTTCTGTCTGTCTGTCCTCTTAATTGTCCCTTTTCCCCTAGGAAGATCCATTTCCTCTTTTCTGGTTCCCACCCATCTGTAATGGACCCATTAGGGGTCGCCTCCGTCCGTCTTTCTGTTCTGTGCAGATTTGTCTTGATTGCAGCGCAGATATTGAGAGCTCTGTGCGGCTGGACGCGGTAATTTGCTGCCTGTAATTGTATTATAATGCCCCTACCTGAAAGCTCGGCCAATTAAGCCATCTCTGCCCGATCGATGCTGTCAATGTGAGAGGTTTATTGGTCCAGAGTCCTCCCCGTCTTTAACGCCCCCCGTCCTGTCCTCCTCCATCTGTCATCTGTGGCTCTGTGCCTGCTGGAGAACTACAAGTGTCAGTGTGGCCTCCTGAGCTGCACTCTCTGTACAGTACGGCATCAGTTCATCTGTTCAGATCTCTAGACTGGATGCAGTTGTAACAAACCCTCAGCTGTAAGATGTCTGGATGTAAAGCCCCCTCCTCTGGGCGACATTGCTGATCAGCGGCAGCGCCTGTGTGGTGGTGCTGCCTCTCTCAGTTCCTCTGCTGCGGGAGATGCGTCATTAGTGCTTATTGCCCTATGTGAAGTGGAACGTGGTATCGAATCCCATCCTATAAACCCACCTGTGCTAGAGAGAAGCAGACTGCACATATGGAGATTACGGGGGACCCGACCTCTTCATTTTGTAGTCTTGTATGGCATCGTCATCACAGGCGACTCCTCTGCATGCAGCTGTTGCGGCAACTCTTCCTTTCTGGGGTCAGCGGTTAGGGTGACTCTTCCTCTTGAGACTCCTCCAGAGGCAGCAGTTGGGGCGCCTTCTCTGTGGGCAGCGGTCGGGGTTACTCCTTCGTTGGGAGTGGTTGAGGTGACTCCTCATTTGGGGCATCGGTCAAAGTGACTTAGTGGGCAATGATTGACAGCAGTTGGAGTGACTCTTCATCTGGGGGCAGCGGTCGGGGTGACTCTTCGTTGGGGGTAGGGGGGCGGTCGGTGTGACTCTTCGTCGGGGCGACTCTTCGTCTGGGGGGCGGCGGTCGGGGCGACTCTTGGTCTGGGGGGCGGCGGTCGGGGCGACTCTTGGTCTGGGGGGCGGCGGTCGGGGCGACTCTTGGTCTGGGGGGCGGCGGTCGGGGCGACTCTTCGTCTGGGGGCGGCGGTCGGGGCGACTCTTCGTCTGGGGGCGGCGGTCGGGGCGACTCTTGGTCTGGGGGGCGGCGGTCGGGGCGACTCTTGGTCTGGGGGGCGGCGGTCGGGGCGACTCTTGGTCTGGGGGGCGGCGATCAGGGGGTAACTCTGGGGGGCAGCGGTCGGGGCGACTCTTCGTCTGGGGGCAGCGGTCGGGGCGACTCTTCATCTGGGGGCAGCAGTCGGGGCGACTCTTCGTCTGGGGGCAGCAATTGGGGCAACTCTTCCTCCAGCGGCAGTGGTCAGGGCAACTCTTCCCCTGGGGGTGCGCTTGGGTTGGGGTGACTCTTCCTCTGGGGCAGCGGTTATTACTGACCCCTAATTACGATTTCCTGAGCTCTGCCTCTCGAACCTGATTACATGTCTTTAATAAACCACTGCAGCTGCGTCTAATGAGGACAATTAGTGATTCCGCATGTGCTGCACATCACCCATAAGTGGGATCGAGCGCCATGTTAGTCCTGTCTATCATGTGTCCACCGCCAGCACCTCCGCTGAGAGGATCCCTGACTGAAGAGCATTGAGCAAAGCCGTGCCCACCTGTGTGGCTTAAAATCTCAGCTCCGCTGGGGCCTGGGCTGCATAATGTTGCACCTGTCTCGCTTGTCCTCCTTTGTGGAGATGAAGATTCACTGCAATGGAGCAGAAGTGCAGTACCAGTCACCACCAGGCACAGGGGTGGCACTGTTTATGATAAAGCTGCCATGTCTGTCTTACCCCAATTAGTATAATCTTGTATAAGATCAATCCTGGTTTCAGCTTCTGCTCTGCTGATAGCATTACCCGCTGTGCGCCGGCCGCCTGTGATGCGCATGAAGGGGTTAATCCCGCTCCGCAGGCAATAACACCAAGATTATTGGCATGAATAAAAGATGAAGCCCGCTGTCAGCGAATCCTGTGCGGGCGCCGTAACCGGCTGAATGCAAAGGATTGTGAGCGGGAGGCGCAGATGTGCGAGAGAACGCCGCGTGCGAGGTGACAGCTGATGGGCATGCTGCTGCTTGTAGTTCATCTGTGTCACAGAGGTTAGCAAGTAATGAAGGAACAACACAAAGTATCCACAGCTTTCCACTACGTGACCTGCTAGAAGATTAGCATGCTACTCCTGAAATACTCTGTGCTGCTCTGGACCCTGTGCCTTAAGCTAAGTGACGTTCAGTCTGTCTGCAATAAGTGCTCTCCCTTCTGAAATACTCTGTGCAGCTTGATACGCTATTGCTTCAGCACGGTAACATCTAGTCTTTCATTTCCCTACAACCAGTTTACTCCTTTCCTGAAATCCTCTGTGCTGCTATGGCCCCTGCACCTTCCTTTATGTAACTCTTACCTCCATAATATCACTCTACTGAAATCCTCTGTGCTGCTGGGCTCAGCCCACGCGGTGTCAGTCCTCTCCTGGCATGCTATAATAGAGGTGGTAGCTATGTTCTGTGTGGGGTCTGCGGTGGGGCAGTTCATAGATTGCTAGCTACTGTGGTGCAGTGTCCCCCCCCCCCCCCCCCCCCCCTCCCACCCTCCACTACCTGGCATCCTACAGCTGGAACCTGTGCTGCTTCTAATGTCCTCAGCATAACCCCCATATGATGATGTTCTCCCCAACCAACCAGGCCAAACCAACACATACAGGTGGTCATTACCCCTCACTAGGGGCGGATTAAGACTAGCCAGGCCCCGGGCAGTAGCCTAGATTGCCCTCATTATTATAATCCACCTACAGTGTTCCCCTCGCCCACTCCAAAATATATTTTGGTAATGAACATCTTAGTATGTAGATGGTGTAGGAGGGGGCCGCACTGTGAAGCAAGGCCTAGCTTTGTACTGTGCCACACAATATATTTGGGCTTCAGATAGAAGCCAATCTGAGCTGAGGGTTTGCTACAGTCACATCCGCAATCCACCTTGATTTGATTCCCAAACTGACACATTGTAGCAAAGTACAGGCGAGACCAACATGGAGCAGTTCCCAGAAATGCAAAAGCTCCAACGGGGCCCCCAATTATTGCAAATCTGTAATAACATTAGTCTTTTTCTATAGGTAAAGGGACTTTTGGGGCCCCCTAGGCTCCAGGGCCCGGGTGTGATTGCAGCCCCTGCACCTGTTGTAGTTACGCCCGTGGGAACAACTATTTCTATATACTGACAGCTCTAGTAGTCCGGAATGATGAGGCTTTGTTTTCTTTACGGACCCTTCTTGTTGCCATTTTGGGGCCCCTGTGACATTTTACCTCCAAAACACAAATTTGGATGGAAAGTCCCCAAGATTTGGTAGTTATCGTCCAGGTCCTGTGGGCCTTCCTCATTGTAAGGTGGGTGAATATCTATCAGAAAGTCAGGGGCAGGTGCACCCGGGCCCTGGAGCCTAGGGGGCCCCAAAAGTCCTTTTGGCCTATGGAATAAGACTAATGCTATTCGAGATTTCCAATAATGGGGGGGCTCAGTTGGAGCTTTTGGCATTGGGGCCCATGAGCTTCCAGTTACACCACTGTAGAAAGTCGTCCATCAGTAAGATGGGGTAAGACCTGCGCCTGTGAGATTTGCCGCCTCTGTGCTCCGCTCCAGTCTATGGCGGCCTCTCCGGTCCGTCCCTCCATAATTCTTCCGATCCGTCTGTTCCTGCACACCTGCTTCATTAGCTCCGCCGCCCCTGCACATTAATAAGCGCTCTGCTGCCACACGCAGCCTTCCCCCAGCAGATGCTGCGTCCCGTGTCACGCCATCACTCCACGAGCAGAACGCGTGCAGCGCTTTCCCCGAGCCTCGCTCCTCCGGCGCGCAGCTCGCAGCTGTCACTGTCAGTGAGCCGCAGACAAATCATCGCCCTCCCCTGAACCCTGATACATAGGAAGCATCAGATCTCTGCCGGATTTATTTGCTTGTCGGGGCGATGGGGGGGGCGCGGAGACTGTTTTATGTCCCCCGCTGTGAGCGCAGAGCACCTTGGAGAAGATATCGCTCGTCTACGTGCGCAGTTTTAATGAGTAAAGGAGGGAGAGAAGTCAAGATGATCTAACGTACGAGGCTGCGGATGATAGAGGACGCGCTACCCACTTATTGTCTGCTCGACTTAACCCTGGCGCTGCCAACAATGGGAGCCGGAGACCGGGTCACGGGAAAGGGTGATGGCCGACCGTCACACCGGACCTACAGTGCACCAACTTTGGGGGGATTTAGTAGTCTTGCATATCTTTCTTGTGCAGCCCCCATGCTTCTTACCCCCTGGTGCCCCATGTCGCTCTATGTTGGCATTGGCATAACTTTAAGCTCATGGGCCCCCAATGCAAAGTCTCCAACAGGGCCCGCCAATTATTGCAAATCTTTAATAGCATTAGTCTTTTTCTATAGGACAAATGGGAATTGGGGGGCCCCCTAGGCTCCAGGGCCCAGATACTATTGCAGCCCCTGCACCTGTCGTAGTTACACCCCTGCTGGCTAGAGACAGTGGCTTAACTTGAAGCTCATGGGCCCCGATGTGAAAGCTCGAACGGGGCCCCCAATTATTGCATATCTTTAATAGCATTAGTCTTTTCTGTAGACCAAAGTGACTTTTGGGCCCCCCTAGCTCCAGGGTGTGTTTGGAGCCCCTGCACCTGATGTAGTTACACCCCTATATGTTCGCTTATATTTTGCTCTTGGGAGTCTGAGTCTTTGCAAACCCAACTATCATGGACGAGGATCCTCTTTATGGTCAGGCTGAACGTTCAGATTGTGATGGTGATGATGATCGGCTGGTTACATTCAGTTATAGGATCGTTTAGGAAGGACCCTCATGGCTGCTCCCAAGGGTGGGGACGCTTTCTAATGGATCAATATGTGGCTAAAATGGTGGAGGTAATCATAGGAAACTGTCCTCATACAGAGGTGTCAGGAGGAGGAGGAGGGAGGACAGAGGAGTCTGGAGGAGGAGTCGGGTAGGACAAGGATCGTGAGGACGAGGAGTCTGGTGGAGGACGAGGAGGAGTCTGGTGGAGGACGAGGGAGGAGTCTGGTGGAGGACGAGGAGGAGTCTGGTGGAGGACGAGGAGGAGTCTGGTGGAGGACGAGGAGGAGTCTGGTGGAGGACGAGGGAGGAGTCTGGTGGAGGACGAGGGAGGAGTCTGGTGGAGGACGAGGGAGGAGTCTGGTGGAGGACGAGGGAGGAGTCTGGTGGAGGACGAGGGAGGAGTCTGGTGGAGGACGAGGGAGGAGTCTGGTGGAGGACGAGGGAGGAGTCTGGTGGAGGACGAGGGAGGAGTCTGGTGGAGGACGAGGGAGGAGTCTGGTGGAGGACGAGGGAGGAGTCTGGTGGAGACGAGGGAGGAGTCTGGTGGAGGACGAGGGAGGAGTCTGGTGGAGGACGAGGGAGGAGTCTGGTGGAGGACGAGGAGGAGTCTGGTGGAGGACGAGGAGGAGTCTGGTGGAGGACGAGGGAGGAGTCTGGTGGAGGACGAGGGAGGAGTCTGGTGGAGGACGAGGGAGGAGTCTGGTGGAGGACGAGGGAGGAGTCTGGTGGAGGACGAGGGAGGAGTCTGGTGGAGGACGAGGGAGGAGTCGGTGGAGGACGAGGGAGGAGTCTGGTGGAGGAGAGGAGGACAGGGAGTCTGGTGGAGGACGAGGGAGGACAGAGGAGTCTGGTGGAGGACGAGGGAGGACAGAGGAGTCTGGTGGAGGACGGGGAGGACAGAGGAGTCTGGTGGAGGACGAGGGAGGACAGAGGAGTCTGGTGGAGGACGAGGAGGACAGAGGAGTCTGGTGGAGGACGAGGGAGGACAGAGGAGTCTGGTGGAGGACGAGGGAGGACAGAGGAGTCTGGTGGAGGACGAGGAGGACAGAGGAGTCTGGTGGAGGACGAGGGAGGACAGAGGAGTCTGGTGGAGGACGGGGAGGACAGAGGAGTCTGGTGAGGACGGGAGGACAGAGGAGTCTGGTGGAGGACGAGGGAGGACAGAGGAGTCTGGTGGAGGACGAGGGAGGACAGAGGAGTCTGGTGGAGGACGAGGGAGGACAGAGGAGTCTGGTGGAGGACGAGGGAGGACAGAGGAGTCTGGTGGAGGACGAGGGAGGACAGAGGAGTCTGGTGGAGGACGAGGAGGACAGAGGAGTCTGGTGGAGGACGAGGAGGACAGAGGAGTCTGGTGGAGGACGAGGGAGGACAGAGGAGTCTGGTGGAGGACGAGGGAGGACAGAGGAGTCTGGTGGAGGACGAGGGAGGATCTGGTGGAGGACGAGGGAGGAGTCTGGTGGAGGACGAGGAGGAGTCTGGTGGAGGACGAGGGAGGAGTCTGGTGGAGGACGAGGGAGGAGTCTGGTGGAGGACGAGGAGGAGTCTGTGGAGGGACGGGAGGAGGAGGGAGGACAGGAGTGTGGAGGACAGAGGAGTGTGGAGGACATGATCCTGGAGGGGGAGGAGGAGGAGGGAGGACATGATCCTGGAGGGGGAGGAGGAGGACAGTGAAGTCTGGAGGGGGACAGTTGATGGACACTCCACACCTGACCCTTGCCCAGTCCCTGATCCTCTTTTTCCTGCTGTCCTCTCGCTGAGGATGCTCCCATCAGTCCTGCCCATGTTGGTAGATGGCTCTTGTGATCAGCCGCGCTCTCCACCCTTCCCCCACTGACAGGTTTTATCAAAGCCGCAGACACGGCGGTATAATACTGTAATAAAATATTGATATAATACACACGGCGGAGCCGAGTCATCAAGAGGATGTCAGGGAACAAAGGCAAACGGAGGGGAGCGGGGTCTGCAGGAGGACAGATGTGCGGGGTCACCGGGAGCAGAGGATGAGTAGAGTGGATGACGCCGGTGCTGTAACATGAAGCTCTTGGGTCCCGATGTGAAAGATCCAATGGGGCCCCCAATTATTGCAAATCTTTAATAGCAATAGTCTTTTCTATAGCCCAAAGGGAAAGTGTGATTGTAACCCCTGCACCTGTTGTAGTTACACCCCTGGATATCAGTCAGCTGTGCCTGGCCTCGATCACAGGCTCAGACTTACAGGTCACAGAGACAGAGGTGTCGAGCAGTGTGCAACACTGTGGATCAAAGAGTGACTGCCCTGGATTGGGGATTAGACGGAAACCCTTCCCCTATATTGCTCTCCAGAAGAAATCAGACCTCAGAGGCTGCCAGTAATGGCTGATGACAAAGACCAAGTAGTGCTGTGTGAGAGGATAATGATTGTGATGATGATTTGATGATGGTGAGGATTCTGATGATGAGGATTCTGAGATGAGATTTGAAGAGATTCTGATGATGATGATTCTGATGATGATTCAATAGAAATGGGATGAAGAAATGGTATGAAGAGGATGACCAGGTACCTCAGTGTGATGAAGTCCAAATGGAGTAATACAGATGGACTGGAGCTGAAGGGTCCTTGATTGTGATGAGAATGGAGGGACCAGGTGAATCTAATGAGAGATGAATGAAGATGATCAGTCGCCTGCATGATCCAAGGAAGCTGTAAGCTGGTGATGCATATTGGGTGATTTGATGACATATGCGGATTGTGATGATGATGTGTGATGAATATTGATGATGATGATTGTGATGATGAATCTGATTCGATGAATGAGATGCCTGATGTCGATTGATGATGTCTAGATCCATGAATAGATGATATGATAATATCTGATGATCCATGATGATGTATTTTTGGGATGATGATTCTGATGATGATTCTGATGATGATATTCTGATGATGATGATTCTGATGATGATGATATCTGATGAGATATCTAATGATGATGATGATATGATGATGATGATTCTGATGAATGATGATTCTGAGTCTGATGATATTGATTTGATGATTCATGAGTGATGATGATTCTGGATGATATGATGATGATGATATCTGATGATGAGATTCTGATGATGATGATTCTGATGATGATGATGATATCTGATGATGATGATTGATGATGATCTGATGAGATTTGATGAATGATGATTGTGATGATGATGATATTCTGATGATGATGATTCTGATGATGATGATGATGATGATGATGATGATTCTGATGATGATGATGATTGTGATGATGTGATATGATCTGATGATGATGATCTGATGATGATGTGATGATAATGATGAGATCTGATGATGATGATGATGGTGAGTCGTGATTGATGATGATTCTGATGATGATGATCGATGATGATTGGAGATTCTGATGATGATGATTGATCTGAGTCGATGAGAGATGAGTAGATGATGATGACGCCGGATGTGTAACATGAAGCTGCTTGGTCTGATGTGAAAGATCAATGGTGCATTATGAAATTAGATGCATAGTTTTTCTATAGCCAAGGAATGATGTGATTGTAATGACCTGTTGTATTAACTGGATTGATATCATGCTGATGATGGCTGATTCCAGCTCAACTACATATGATGAATGTCGAGCGATGAGAATCTGTGATCAAGATGATGGATGCCTGTGAGTTTGGAGATAGACGGGAAACGATTCCCTAATATTGCATCTCAGAAGAAATCAGGATCAGATCGGCGAGATATGCTGATGACAAAGATGTGATGCTGTGGGAGATAATGATATGATGATGATTTGGATTGATGTGAATCTGATGATGAGATTCTGATGATGGATTCTGATGAGATGAGGATGTCTGATGATGAGGATTCTGATGATATGATTCTGAGATGATAATGGAGAAAATGTGAGTGATACCATCTTCTAGGGAGAATTCTAATATAGTGAGTTACACAGAGACTGGAGCGATCAGTACTGAGGTGCCAGAAATCCAAATGAATTGAATAAAGAAATCAGATGATCGACAAGGATGCATGTACTGTCCTTATTGAGGATTGATGAATAGTGCAGATGGGACGTGTGACCCGATGAAGGAGAAGTCTGAAACGTGACGTCGATAGTCTGATATGTATCTGATATGGAATCTAATGATTCTGATGATGTCAGATGTTCTGATATATTGTGGATTCGTGATATGATTGATTTGATGATGATTGATTGTGATGATGATGATGATTCTGATGAGATGATGTGATGATTTGATGATGATTTTGATGATGATTCTGTATGATGATGATTCTGATGATGATGATTCTGATGATATGATGATTCTGAGATTTGTGAGATGAATGATGATTCTGATGATGATGATGTGATTGATGATGATGATGTGATTTGATGATGATGATGTGATTGTGAGTGATGATATGATATGATGATGTGTGATTTGATGATGATGATGTGATGATTGATGATGAGATGGTGATGTGATGATGATGATGCTGATGTGATGATGATGATGCTGATGTGGATGATGATGATTGTGATGATGATGATGATTGTGATGAGATGATGATGCTGATTGTGATGATGATGCTGATTGTGATGATGATCTGATGATGATGATGTGATTGAGATGATGATTCTATGATGATATGATGATGATGAATGAGATCTGATGATGATTCTGGATGATTCTGATGATGATGATCTGATGATGATGATCTGAGATTATGATGAGATTCTGAGATGAGATTCGATGAGATCTGATGATGATGATTCGATGATGATTCTGGAGATTGTGATGATGATGATGATGATTTGATGATGATCTGATGATGATGATTCTGGATGAGATTGCTGAGATTATGATGATTGATGATTGTGATGATGGTGATTCTGATGATGATGATGATGTGAGATGATGGGATTGTGATGATGATGATGATTGTTGATATGATGATGGTGATTGTGATGATGATGTGATTTGATGATGATGATTTGATTTGATGATGTGAGTGATGATGATGATTGTGATGAATGTGATGTGATGATGAGATCTGATTGTGATGATGATGCTGATTGTGATGATGATGCTGATTGTGATGATGATGTGATTGTGATGATGATCTGATGGATGATGATGCTGATGTGATGATGATGATGCTGATTGATGATGATATGATCTGAATTCTATGATAAATTTGGATGATGAGATTCTGATGATGATTCTGATGATGATGATTTGATGATGATGATGATTCTGATGATGATGATTGATGATGAGATTCTGATGATGATTGATTCGATGATGATGATGATCTGATGATGATGATTCTGATGAGATGATTCTGAAGATGATGATTCTGATGATGATATTCTGATGATGAGATTTGATGATGATGATTCTGATGATGATGATTCTGATGATGATGATGATGATTCTGATGATGATGATGATTCTGATGATGATGATTGTGATGATGGTGATTCTGATGATGATGATGATTGTGATGATGGTGATTCTGATGATGATGATGATGGTGATTGTGATGATGATGATGGTGATTGTGATGATGATGATGGTGATTGTGATGATGATGGTGATTGTGATGATGATGGTGATTCTGATGATGATGATGGTGATTTGATGATGATGATGCTGATTGTGATGATGATGATGCTGATTGTGATGATGATGCTGATTGTGATGATGATGCTGATTGTGATGATGATGCTGATTGTGATGATGATGCTGATTGTGATGATGATGCTGATTGTGATGATGATGCTGATTGTGATGATGATGGTGATGATGATGATTCTGAGATTCTAATGATGATGATTCTGATGATGATTCTGATGATGATTCTGATGATGATTCTGATGATGATGATTCTGATGATGATGATTCTGATGATGATTCTGATGATGATGATTCTGATGATGATGATTCTGATGATATGATGATTCTGATGATGATATATTCTGATGATGATTCTGATGATGATTCTGATGATGATTCTGATGAGATGAGATGCTGATGATGATGAGATGATATTCTGATGATGATTCTCATGATGGTGGTGGTGGCTGGGTGGAGGGATGATGATTCTCATGATGGTGGTGGTGGCGGCTGTGTGGAGGGATGATGTGGGTGATCCGTCTCTCCAATACGTGGCATTTGCTCCCAGCTGCTGTATATTTTGAAGCCCCCGCTCCTGTGCGGCCTCTGCCTGTATCTGTACAATGTCCTCAGGTCCTGTGCGGTCTCTGCCTTTATCTGTGTATTTGTACAATGTCCTCAGTCCTGTGCGGCCTCTGCCTGTATTTGTGCAATATCCTCAGTCCTGTGCGGCCTCTGCCTGTATCTGTGTATTTGTACAATGTCCTCAGTCCTGTGCGGCCTCTGCCTGTATTTGTGCAGTGTCCTCAGTCCTGTGCGGCCTCTGCCTGTATTTGTGCAGTGTCCTCAGTCCTGTGCGGCCTCTGCCTGTATCTGTGTATTTTTGCAGTGTACTCAGGTCTTGTCAGTGATAGTGTATCGGATTTAGTTTGTGTTTTGCGTCCTTCATACATAGTGAAGGTACCGCGCCAATCTGTCTCCTGCTCGCAGGTTTGTGTCTTGGTTTCTCCCTCCCTGGAAGGTTTTTAATCATTGACGTCTTTGTACATGATGATCTGTGTGCAGCTAATGTGCAGGCCGTGTACGCTGAGACACCAGAGAGACGCACGCGTTTCCTCGTCAATACCCGGCATCGTGATGTCTGCCAGATGAAAGGATGAGGCGCTTCGATTGATGCCGGCGCCGCAGCGGGTGGTAAACACGGGCCTTTAACGAGCTCACAAAAGTCTATAGGACGGTGTCACGATGATACCGGAGAGCACGTCCCAGGACCGGCCGCTTGCTGCGCGCCCAGCTTCATGGATACCGCTTAATTGGCGCGGGCGACGGGATTCACATCAGATCAATTCTTCTATTTCTTATTAGTCCCTGAGCGGCTGGAAGGAAATCCATGAAATCTGTTGTATCAGAGAAGACGGGGAGCGCAGTGCAGTCACCCCAGGCTCAGAGCCGATCACCGCAGCAGCATCAATAGTGTTACCTCCGAGGAAACAGCCGAAATGTGCGAAGGGCACAGGGGCACGAAGACTGGCACCAAGGGCAACTACCTATTGTTTTACAGCCTTAAGTCCAAGCATAACTGTACCAGAGCTAAGTGGGCATGGGTACATCATCAGATCTGTGACATTCTATATACCAACCTCTGTACACAGTGACTGTAGATTAGTGAGTGCAGCTCTGGAGAATAATACTGGAGGTAACCAAGGATCAGTAATGTAATGTATGTACACAGTGACTGCACCAGCAGAATAGTGAGTGCAGCTCTGGAGAATAATACAGGAGGTAACTCATTATCAGTAATGTAATGTATGTACACAGTGACTGCACCAGCAG
The DNA here is from genome assembly GCA_033576535.1 of Allobates femoralis. Classification (NCBI taxonomy): domain Eukaryota; kingdom Metazoa; phylum Chordata; class Amphibia; order Anura; family Aromobatidae; genus Allobates; species Allobates femoralis. Next base: position 130,897,441 of record JARQOC010000010.1, read on the forward strand.
AATAGTGAGTGCAGCTCTGGAGTATAATACAGGAGGTAACTCAGGATCAGTAATGTATGTACACAGTGACTGCACCAGCAGAATAGTGAGTGCTGCTCTGGAGTATAATACAGGAGGTAACTCAGGATCAGTAATGTAATGTATGTACACAGTGACTGCACCAGCAGAATAGTGAGTGCAGCTCTGGAGTATAATACAGGAGGTAACTCAGGATCAGTAATGTAATGTATGTACACAGTGACTGCACCAGCAGAATAGTGAGTGCAGCTCTGGAGTATAATACAGGAGGTAACTCAGGATCAGTAATGTAATGTATATACACAGTGACTGCACCAGCAGAATAGTGAGTGCAGCTCTGGAGGATAATACAGGAGGTAACTCAGGATCAGTAATGTAATGTATATACACAGTGACAGCACCAGCAGAATAGTGAGTGCAGCTCTGGAGGATAATACAGGAGGTAACTCAGGATCAGTAATGTAATGTATGTACACAGTGACTGCACCAGCAGAATAGTGAGTGCAGCTCTGGAGTATAGTACAGGAGGTAACTCAGGATCAGTAATGTAATGTATGTACACAGTGACTGCACCAGCAGAATAGTGAGTGCAGCTCTGGAGTATAATACAGGAGGTAACTCAGGATCAGTAATGTAATGTATGTACACAGTGACTGCACCAGCAGAATAGTGAGTGCAGCTCTGGAGTATAATACAGGAGGTAACTCAGGATCAGTAATGTAATGTATGTACACAGTGACTGCACCAGCAGAATAGTGAGTGCAGCTCTGGAGTATAATATAGGAGGTAACTCAGGATCAGTAATGTATGTCCACAGTGACTGCACCAGCAGAATAGTGAGTGCAGCTCTGGAGTATAATACAGGAGGTAACTCAGGATCAGTAATGTAATGTATGTACACAGTGACTGCACCAGCAGAATAGTGAGTGCAGCTCTGGAGTATAATACAGGAGGTGACTCAGGATCAGTAATGTAATGTATGTACACAGTGACTGCACCAGCAGAATAGTGAGTGCAGCTCTGGAGTATAATACAGGAGGTAACTCAGGATCAGTAATGTAATGTATGTACACAGTGACTGCACCAGCAGAATAGTGAGTGCAGCTCTGGAGGATAATACAGGAGGTAACTCAGGATCAGTAATGTAATGTATGTACATAGTGACTGCACCAGCAGAATAGTGAGTGCAGCTCTGGAGTATAGTACAGGAGGTAACTCAGGATCAGTAATGTATGTATACAGTGACTGCACCAGCAGAATAGTGAGTGCAGCTCTGGAGTATAATACAGGAGGTAACTCAGGATCAGTAATGTAATGTATGTACACAGTGACTGCACCAGCAGAATAGTGAGTGCAGCTCTGGAGTATAATACAGGAGGTAACTCAGGATCAGTAATGTAATGTATGTACACAGTGACTGCACCAGCAGAATAGTGAGTGCAGCTGTGGAGTATAATACAGGAGATAACTCAGGATCAGTAATGTAATGTATGTACACAGTGACTGCACCAGCAGAATAGTGAGTGCAGCTCTGGAGGATAATACAGGAGGTAACTCAGGATCAGTAATGTAATGTATATACACAGTGACAGCACCAGCAGAATAGTGAGTGCAGCTCTGGAGTATAATACAGGAGGTAACTCAGGATCAGTAATGTAATGTATGTACACAGTGACTGCACCAGCAGAATAGTGAGTGCTGCTCTGGAGTATAATACAGGAGGTAGCACGGTTTCAGTAGATACCTTTTATATGCTATTATATGGGGTCAGAGAGGACTGTGATTAGGGGTTGATTGACTCTAATCATATTGGATCCATAGATTGGATTGATCACTCTTGTTCCTGCGCCCACGGTCAGGTATTTAGCAGATGGTGCTAATTCTCTGGGGTCGGTCCTGATCGTGTTTGTCTCGTTACCTGCGGCTTTGTTAATCACAGATGATGGGTAATTGGTAGCGCTATATATAGACTTTATAATCCCATTAGGTTTCATCGCCATGGTCTGGTGCCCGTGTAAACACTCCAGCTTCCGCCTCGTCTTGTTATATGGCTACTTAATTATAAGTAAGGTTAATGAGCAAGTAACGAACCTGCCCGTGCACATGACGATCCATTACTATGGGGGTTATCATGTGGGGGGGATGATGGGGGTTATTCTTCCTATAATATGGAGGATAATGGGGGGGGGGCATTTTTCCTATAATATAGGGGTGGATAATGGGGGAGGATTCTTACCATAATATGGTGGATGGGGGGGATTCTTCCCTTATTGAGGGGGGTTTCTTCCCATAATGAGGAGGGGGGGGGGAGTATTTTTCCCTTAGTATGTGGAGGATGATGGGGGTCTTCTTCTCATATAATGTGTGATCCATCTATTGTGTGTTTCGCACCTTCTCGGCTGCTCCTGGCCCGTGTTCACGCGTCTCGAGTGTGACCTATATGGAGCCTACGCCATAATTTGGTGGCGGACACCTGTGTCGTGTAATGATGGTGGTGCCAGATGATCACTAGGGTCGGAGGATGAGGATTATAACCGCTCTGATTATTGTGGCATGGGAAGGGTTTAAAGCCACTCGGGGTCTCCTGCGCTGACCCCAAAGCCCTTGATGACGTCTTGATCCGCCATGGTGAACCTCGCGGCTGCATCACCGGTGACATCTGTTTGGTGGGTGATTAATTGCAATTAGTGAGTGAGCTGAGTGCCGGGGCGAGATTATTCAGCAGAATCTCATCAAGATTAATGAGCGAGGACCACCGGGGCCCCCACCACCTAACAAAGTGTGTCCGCACCCCCAGAACTGCTGGGAAGACGGCTGATAACAGAGGACAACAGTGGAAGTGTTTGACTGTATTCCATTCTGTCCTCTGTAACCCACGTTGGCTGTGAATGGGTCGTGTGATGCTTCTGGCCATATTCACACTGTGCCTTTTTGATCCGTTTTTGCATGGAAACAGATCACTTTCTGTGATGTTCAGCAAAGTCAATGAGTTTCCCGAAACGCTGTTCAGACGCTGCGTTTTTTACTGGTCTGTTTTTGGGGTAGAATACGCATCCAGAAAAAGAATGAGCGTCAATTAGTGATATTTGTGTTTTTTGTCCTCCGTTTTCTCCATTGACACCAACTTAAATAGAAAAAAAAACAGCTCAAAAGCGCATAAGGCGAGAAAGAGCACAGGGGGGAGCGAGAGCACAGGGAAAGCGGAGAGAGCGCACACAGGGGGAGATACAGCACAAGGCGAGAGAGAGCGCACAGGGAAGGGAGAGAGCTCACACAGGGGGAGATACAGCACAAGGCGAGAGAGAGCGCACAGGGAAGGAAGAGAGCGGCCACAGGGGAGATACAGCACAAGGCGAGAGAGAGCGCACACAGGGGGAGATACAGCACAAGGCGAGAGAGAGCGCACACAGGGGGAGATACAGCACAAGGCGAGAGAGAGCGCACAGGGGGAGATACAGCACAAGGCGAGAGAGCGCACAGGGAAGGGAGAGAGCGCGCACAGGGTGAGATACAGCACAAGGCGAGAGAGAGCGCACAGGGAAGGGAGAGAGCACGCACAGGGGGAGATACAGCACAAGGCGAGAGAGAGCACACACAGGGGGAGATACAGCACAAGGCGAGAGAGCGCACAGGGAAGGGAGAGAGCGCGCACAGGGGGAGATACAGCACAAGGCGAGAGCGCACAGGGAAGGGAAGAGAGCGCGCACAGGGGGAGACACAGCACAAGGCGGGAGAGGAGCGCGCACAGGGGGAGAGAGCGCACACAGTGGGAGACACAGCACAAGGCGAGAGAGCGCGCACAGGGGGAGACACAGCACAAGGCGGGAGAGAGCGCGCACAGGGGGAGAGAGCGCACACAGGGGGAGACACAGCACAAGGCGAGAGAGCGCACAGGGGGAGATACAGCACAAGGAGGGAGAGAGCGCACACGGGGAGACACAGCACAAGGAGGGAGAGAGCGCACACGGGGAGACACAGCACAAGGCGAGAGAGAGCGCACAGGGGGAGATACAGCACAAGGAGGGAGAGAGCGCACACGGGGAGACACAGCACAAGGCGAGAGAGAGCGCACAGGGAGGGGAGACACAGCACAAGGTGAGAGAGAGCGCACAGGGAGGGGAGACACAGCACAAGGGAGACATGGCACAAGGTGAGAGAGAGCGCACAGGGAGGGGAGACACAGCACAAGGTGAGAGAGAGCGCACAGGGAGGGGAGGCACAGCACAAGGCGAGAGAGAGCGCACACGGGGAGATACAGCACAAGGCGAGAGAGAGCGCACAGGGAAGGGTGAGAGAGCCCACAGGGGGAGATACAGCACAAGGCAAGAGAGCGCACAGCGAAGGGAGAGGGCGCACACAGGGGGAGATACAGCACCAAGGCGAGAGAGAGCGCACACAGGGGGAGATACTGCACAAGGCGAGAGAGAGCGCACAGGGAAGGGAGAGACACAGCACAAGAGAGGGTGAGCACGTGGGGTGGGGGGAGTGTGCGCAGGGGGAGAGAGCATGCACGGGGGAGAGACAGCACAAGTAGAGGGCGCACGTGGAGAGGCGGGTGACACAGTGCACAGGGGAGAGACACAGTAGAAGTGGAGAGCGCGCACGGTGGGGGGGGGGGGAAGAGACAGCAGGAGGAGGGAGAGAGCATGCACAGGGTGTAGAGACAGCACAACAAGAGAGCGTGCACAGGGGGGAGAGAAAGCACAACAAGAGAGCGTGCACAGGGGGGAGAGAGAGCACAGTGTGAACATGGCGTAATTACCGGAGTCCGTTCACACTTTGCTTTAGTCTTTGATTTTGTGTTGTGGCGGGGTTGTGGTGGGGGCACCTTAGTCTCCTCTGTCAGGCAATGCTGGGGGTTCTAGTCCCACCAGGCCTCGCTGATCAGTGTACCCCGGGGTCTCCAGCGCAGACGTTTCCTGCCAGGCGGCCGCTGTTTGCCAGCACAAAGCCGCAGTGTTCAGACTCGGCGCCCGCGGCTCGTCCTCCGTGTGAGTCACCGTCATTAAATCATGGTTAGCTGGCACCGCTCCCGTCCCCGACACCCGGCGGGAGAGAATGAGGTCACAAGCTGTACCCAGACCCGATGCCAGGAGGAGCAGCCTCTGCCCCGCAGTCTGGTGCTGGATGCAGGAGCCGTGCTGACATGTTCTCGTTGTCACCCACTGTGTGCCCTCCGGCTGGCAGGAAGTTATCGCTGCAGTCATCGAGCGCCAGAACCGCGGGCAGAGGACGGATAGAATGTCTGACTGTCAGAACTGTGCCATCACTTACACCCGCAGTGTGCCCGAAATGTGAACTCTTCACCTACACAAACCATGTGCCCCACCGAGTTCCCCGCACCCCCACCACTCCGTTCGACCCGCGCCCCCACCGAGTGCCCCACGCCCCCACCTTACTCCGATTGACCCGCGCCCCCACCGACTGACCCGCGCCCCCACCACACACCACTCCGATCGACCCGCACCCGCACCGAGTGCCCTGCGCCCCCACCATACTCCGACTGACCCGCGCCCCCACCGACTGACCCGCGCCCCCACCGACTGACCCGCGCCCCCACTGACTGACCCGCGCCCCCACGACGGACCGGCCCCCACTGACTGACCCGCGCCCCCACCGACTGACCCGCGCCCCACGACTGACCCGCGCCCCACCGACTGACCCGCGCCCCCACCCCACTGATTGCCCATCAAGAGCCCGCGCCCCCACCCCACTGATTGCCCCATCAAGAGCCCGCGCCCCACTGATTGCCCCATCAAGAGCCCGCGCCCCACTGATTGCCCCATCAAGAGCCCGCGCCCCACTGATTGCCCCATCAAGAGCCCGCGCCCCACTGATTGCCCATCAAGAGCCCGCGCCCACTGATTGCCCCATCAAGAGCCCGCGCCCCACTGATTGCCCCATCAAGAGCCCGCGCCCCACTGATTGCCCCATCAAGAGCCCGCGCCCCACTGATTGCCCCATCAAGAGCCCGCGCCCCACTGATTGCCCCATCAAGAGCCCGCGCCCCACTGATTGCCCCATCAAGAGCCCGCCCACTGATTGCCCCATCAAGAGCCCGCGCCCCACTGATTGCCCCATCAAGAGCCCGCGCCCCCACCCCACTGATTGCCCCATCAAGAGCCCGCGCCCCACTGATTGCCCCATCAAGAGCCCGCGCCCCCACCCCACTGATTGCCCCATCAAGAGCCCGCGCCCCACTGATTGCCCCATCAAGAGCCCGCGCCCCACTGATTGCCCCATCAAGAGCCCGGCCCCACTGATTGCCCATCAAGAGCCCGCGCCCCACTGATTGCCCTGCACCTCCGCCGAGCGCCCTCTGTTCCACCGCTTGTCCTAGAAGACCCAGCATCACCATTATCTTGTGTTGCCAACATGTACTGCCACCCTCCAATTTGAGGGATGTGGCTGGAGACACCGGGCACCGTATTCCTGATGATTGCACCCTCCTGGGGCTGCTGTATGAAGGCTGGCACCAAAGAAAACAATCCGACACTGTCACAGCTGAGGGGTTGTTACAGTTGTATCTATAGGAAACACATCTCTTCTGTTCTGATAGTTTTGTTCCACTGTAAAGGCTTCGTCACACGCTTCAATATCGTTAACGATATCGCTGAAACGTCCCGTTTTTTTAATCTCTTAAATGACATCGTTTGTGCATCGTTGCGTGTAACCGAGAGATCTTGCGGTGAAAAATCATTTGATCGCTCATCACAGATTTGTGATCCTGACCTCAGATCCATGGTGCGTCGTTTAATCTGCTGCATCGTTCAGTGTGACACCACCATAACCATCTCCTTTATGACTTTGCCTATTCCTGACACTGGCTGCCTCCATCGCTGGGTTGTGCGCTGGATCGCTGGCGCTGCCAATTGAAAAATCATTAACGAGATCTATGTGACACAACACAAGCGATATCAATAAATTGTTCTAATGATCTTGATCACGTGACTTTGCAGGCGATATTGTGATCAAGATTGAAGCATCTGACGTGGTCTTATGGTGGGTTTACACACACCAATTTATCTGTTCAATATCTGAACCAATCTCTGGTTGCAGTGAAATCATGGATACATTGCTCCATTTTGTGGCTGTGTACAACATGGAGCAATGTATCCATGATTTCACTGCAACCAGAGATTGGTTCAGATATTGAACAGATAAATTGGTGTGTGTAAACCCACCATCAAGGTTCAGCTGTGGGAGTATCACAGTAGGTCAGGACTGGATTTTAGTCTCCAGATGTAAACAAGGAATGTAGACTGCCCTCTTGTGGACACATAAGTAGGAAAAAAACGGAAATATTTCCTTTTAGCGGTGACATGTTTTTTACTGACGTCGGTGTTTTTAAGTGGCAACATGTTTTTTTTTTACTAGCATAGCGTTCTTTAGCGGTGGCACGTTTTCTTTTGGCAGCGGTGCGTTTATCTTTGGCGGCGCCTTTCCTTTTGGCGGCGATGCTTTTCACTTAGTCAGTGACACGTTTCCTTTTGGCGGCGACAGTGTGTTTCCTTTTGGCGGTGGCGGTGTGTCTCTTTAGTGATGACGTATTTCCTTGTGGCGGTGCATCTCTCTTTGGCAGTGACGGTGCGTCTCTCTTTGGCAGTGACGGTGCGTCTCTCTTTGGCAGTGACGGTGCGTCTCTCTTTGGCGGTGACGGTGCGTCTCTCTTTGGCGGTGACGGTGCGTCTCTCTTTGGCGGTGACGGTGCGTCTCTCTTTGGCGGTGACGGTGCGTCTCTCTTTGGCGGTGACGGTGCGTCTCTCTTGGCGGTGAGGTGCGTCTCTCTTTGGCGGTGACGGTGCGTCTCTCTTTGGCGGTGACGGTGCGTCTCTCTTTGGCGGTGACGGTGCGTCTCTCTTTGGCGGTGACGGTGCGTCTCTCTTTGGCGGTGACGGTGCGTCTCTCTTTGGCGGTGACGGTGCGTCTCTCTTTGGCGGTGACGGTGCGTCTCTCTTTGGCGGTGACGGTGCGTCTCTCTTTGGCGGTGACGGTGCGTCTCTCTTTGGCGGTGACGGTGCGTCTCTCTTTGGCGGTGACGGTGCGTCTCTCTTTGGCGGTGACGGTGCGTCTCTCTTTGGCGGTGACGGTGCGTCTCTTGGCGTGACGGTGCGACTCTCTTAGGAGGCGGTGACGGTGCGTTCCCTTAGGCGGTAACGGTGCGTCTCTCTTTGGCGGTAACGGTGCGTCTCTCTTGGCGGTAACGGTGCGTCTCTCTTTGGCGGGTGACGGTGCGTCTCTCTTTGGCGGGTGACGGTGCGTCTCTTTGGCGGGTGACGGTGCGTCTCTCTTTGGCGGGTGACGGTGCGTCTCTCTTTGGCGGGTGACGGTGCGTCTCTCTTTGGCGGGTGGCGGTGCGTCTCTCTTTGGCGGGTGGCGGTGCGCCTCTCTTTGGCGGTGCCACGTTTGGGCACTCTCCTGTTATGTCGCTCACAGATTGCAGATTCTGCAGTCGTATTTTCCTCTTTCTGTAACTGCTATAAACAAGTATTTGGTGAGATGAAAACAGCGGGAAGCTGCAGCGCGGAGCGTCCTGGTGTCAGGAGAACCTGCTGAGGAGACGAGGGCTGCCATGTAGCAGAGGGGAGACTGTGGCACCTGGGTGTAGTGTCAGATGTCTCCACAGGAAGGAGCCGTGGAGGGGATTCCTCTCGTCCCCCCAGTGTGGCTCTATCATATCGTAGACCGTCCAATAATCCGGAACATCTGATAATCTGGCACCTCTCTAAATACAGAATAATAAATGTATACATTTATTTACAAGTTATTTAAATACAAAGTCAGATATTTGGCTTCTCGTCCTGGTTCTGCAGCCTGCAGTGTAAAGAACAGGGGCGGTCAGGGGTGTAACTATAACAGGTGCAAGGGTTACAATCACCCCCGGGCCCTGAAGCCTAGGGGGGCCCCAAAAGTCCCTTTGGCCTATAGAAAAAGCCTAATACTATTAAACAATTGCAATAATTGGGGGCCCCATTGGATCTTTCACATCGGGGCCCATGTGTTTGAGTTACGCTCCTGGGGTCGTCCTTCTGGCAGTCATGGTTATAAGAGCACATGTAGTCAGTGCCATAACTTGAAGTTCATGGGTTCCGATGCGAAAGCTCCAACGGGGCCCCCAATTATTGCAAATCTTTAATAGCATTAGTCTTTTTCTATAGGATATAGGGACATTTGGGGCCCCACTAGGCTCCAGGGCCCAGGTGAGATTGGAACCCCTGCACCTGTTGTAGTTACGCCCCTGGTGGTGGGATTTCTGTTGGAACAAGCAGAGCTGCAGTGTAAAGCATGTTGGATACAGCACACCTGAGGGCAATCAGTGCAGGATTTCTCCTTGCTCTTGTATGGGGCGGCGTCTCCTGTGCTGATCCGGCGCTCAGTCAACATGAAGCCGGATGAATATTCAGATCTGATGTTTGGAAAAGCAAAACAAATATCTAATCTGGAGCGTTGTGACCGCGGCAAATATCTGTATGGAAATGCACGTCGCCGCCAGACCCGGATATACATGCGTGTTTAACCTCTTGTGTGCCGCAGCTGCTGGGACATGGGGATCTCTGCAGTCTTCAGAGATAAGGTGCCATTATGGCATGGTGGCTCAGTGGTTAGCACTGTATGGTGGCTCAGTGGTTAGCACTGTATGGTGGCTCAGTGGTTAGCACTGTCTGGTGGCACAGTGGTTAGCACTATATTGTGGCTCAGTGGTTAGCACTGTATGGCGGCTCAGTGGTTAGCACTGTATATGGTGGCTCAGTGGTTAGCACTGTATATGGTGGCTCAGTGGTCAGCACTATATGGTGCTCAGTGGTTAGCACTGTATGGTGGCTCAGTGGTTAGCACTGTATGGTGGCTCAGTGGTTAGCACTGTATGGTGGCTCAGTGGTTAGCACTGTACGGTGGCTCAGTGGTTAGCACTGTACGGTGGCTCAGTGGTTAGCACTGTACGGTGGCTCAGTGGTTAGCACTGTATGGTGGCTCAGTGGTCAGCACTGTATGGTGGCTCAGTGGTCAGCACTGTATGGTGGCTCAGTGGTTAGCACTGTATGGTGGCTCAGTGGTTAGCACTGTATGGTGGCTCAGTGGTTAGCACTGTATGGTGGCTCAGTGGTTAGCACTGTATGGTGGCTCAGTGGTTAGCACTGTATGGTGGCTCAGTGGTTAGCACTGTATGGTGGCTCAGTGGTTAGCACTGTATGGTGGCTCAGTGGTTAGCACTGTATGGTGGCTCAGTGGTTAGCACTGTATGGTGGCTCAGTGGTTAGCACTGTATGGTGGCTCAGTGGTTAGCACTGATATGGTGGCTCAGTGGTTAGCACTGTATGGTGGCTCAGTGGTTAGCACTGTATGGTGGCTCAGTGGTTAGCACTGTATGGTGGCTCAGTGGTTAGCACTGTATGGTGGCTCAGTGGTTAGCACTGTATGGTGGCTCAGTGGTTAGCACTGTATGGTGGCTCAGTGGTTAGCACTGTACGGTGGCTCAGTGGTTAGCACTGTACGGTGGCTCAGTGGTAGCACTGTACGGTGGCTCAGTGGTTAGCACTGTACGGTGGCTCAGTGGTTAGCACTGTACGGTGGCTCAGTGGTTAGCACTGTACGGTGGCTCAGTGGATAGCACTGTACGGTGGCTCAGTGGATAGCACTGTACGGTGGCTCAGTGGATAGCACTGTACGGTGGCTCAGTGGATAGCACTGTACGGTGGCTCAGTGGGGTAGCACTGCAGACTTGCGGCACTGGGGTCCTGGGTTCAAATCCCACCAAGAACAACATCTGCAAGGAGTTTGTATGTTCTCCCCGTGTTCTCGTTGGTTTCCTCCGGGCTCTCTGGTTTCTTCCACAGACTTGTAGGGAATATAGATTGTGAGCCCCAATGGGGACATTGTTACTGATCTATATAAATCGCTATATAAATGAATAAGCAGTATTAATATCATTACCGTGTGCACACAACACCTGCAAAGGGGTCCAGAAAACGCTCAACACAATGATCTGTGCAAGAAAGTGACTTGCTGCTCGCCACAAAAACGCTGTAAAAACACTATTAAAGCTCCAAGAGATCAAAAACATCTTAAAGAAAATAAAAAGCTTCAGGAAAAAAAACCTTCCTGGAAAACCGTGTCTGAAGACGTCGTGTGCACAGGATCCTCCGGGCAGGTTGTGTCTGCAGTACGCCGTGGCCAGCAGAGGGCGCAGGTCTGTTTTGCGTTTGGCCGGATAATCGCCCCGATCAGCGGGTTTTGTGAGATCTCGTGCGCAGTCAAATCTCTTCTTTTTTTTTTTGCGACTCCAGCAAATTGTGCCCTGAACTGCACACAAATCAGAAAAGCACGATAATCTGCAGGAGAAGCTGGGCAGAAAGTCAAAAGGAAAATGTGCAACCGCGGCGAAAATCAGGAGGCTGCAAAGTGTGTACCGCTTTATGGTCAGGATGGATGGGCTACACCGGCCGCAGGCTGCATCGGGCGTCACATTAACTATACAGGCGCCATGACGGGGATCAGTTTAGTTGGAGCTGATCAGCAGTTTTACCTTCGGTATTAAGGGTTAATGTCCTATGGATATTGAAAATGTTCAGATCTCACAAGACATCTGGATTCTCATTGACTTTGTGTCACTCTCTGGACTATAGAGCGTCTGGACACCGTGCGTGACAGTGACCAGCAGTGTCCGGCGCACTACACAATACAGACAGGGTAAACACCGGGGGCACAAATACAACGGGGGACCCTGCTTGTAGGGAAAGGGGCAAAGGAGACCCTGCTTTTCCTTGATATCCCTACTGTCCCTATACGGGTTCTTTCACCCCATCGCCGAACAGGATACCTAGTCCCTTGCTGGCCCTGATGTTAACCCCCAATAGAGAGATGGCCGGCGGAAGCACTAGTCCCATCCGCTGCACTACAAACAAGAGGGGAAAGAAAGACAGACAGGGGAATGACAAGACCTCTTCACGCCTGCTGCCACACTCCTTGGCAGCAGACTGCTTGATAAATGTCAGCTTCTCAAGAGTAGCATTAGCCTAACCTTAGGAAGGCAAGCTAGGAATGGCATTCAATCACTAACAAGGAATGCTGGAACATGTGACCATATAAAGGGGATGGGAGTGATCACAAAGTAGCCACAGCTGGGAAGAGAACTAAGGAGCATTGCGGCAACAGAAACTGACATTAACTCCTGTACTGCCAAAGGAAAGAAACATGTTTAAAATGAAGTCTCAATACAGGAATGAGACAGAGGTCCCAAAACTGTCACAAGTCTCCAAAGAGAGACAATTGTGACACTTTGCTGGCATCAGGCTTGCAACAAATCTGCATTCAAAAACACATAAATCGCAGCCTAGTACCTCCAGGGCAGCATTTTCTTCTTCTCTGACCTGTTGGTTTTTACTGCGCTGTGCGGTCATGTGGCGGGGGTCCTCTGCCCGTACTCGGCGGGGGTCCTCTGCCCGTACTCGGCGGGGGTCCTCTGCCGTACTCGCGGGGGTCCTCTGCCCGTACTCGGCGGGGGTCCTCTGCCCGTACTCGGCGGGGGTCCTCTGTATGCACTCGGCGGGGGTCCTCTGCCCGTACTCGGCGGGGGTCCGCTGTATGCACTCGGCGGGGGTCCTCTGTATGCACTCGGCGGGGGTCCTCTGTATGCACTCGGCGGGGGTCCTCTGTATGCACTCGGCGGGGGTCCTCTGTATGCACTCGGCGGGGGTCCTCTGTATGCACTCGGCGGGGGTCCTCTGTATGCACTCGGCGGGTCCTCTGTATGCACTCGGCGGGGGTCCTCTGCCCGTACTCGGCGGGGGTCCTCTGTATGCACTCGGCGGGGGTCCTCTGCCCGTACTCGGCGGGGGTCCTCTGCCCGTACTCGGCGGGGGTCCTCTGCCCGTACTCGGCGGGGTCCTGCCGTACTCGGCGGGGTCCGGAGATGCTGTTTTACCTTACACCATATTCACATTAGGAATTCTGTTTAGTTTCCGATCAGTCACAGAACAGCGGCGGTGTCCATCGCTATACCCAAGGATCTAGCACAGGGTGGATTCCGGGGTGTTGATGTTGATGATTATCAGATTGATCATGGCTTCTATCCCTCCTGATCTGTGGGGACACTGTTGCTGTAAATCTTCGGGCCCACGGTGGCTGCGGAGCCCGGGACACAACAATCAATACTCCGACTGTAATGTTCCCTTCATGGCCTCCGCCTCATATCTAATATCAGTGACCTGTCAGCGGACGCTGCTTGCAAACTCAATTAATGCAACCTGCCTACAAAGCCGGGGCCCCTGAAGTCCTGACCTCTGACCCCTGAGATCTTTAAGGGATCCTTTATGTGAGGCAGTGTCAGGGGTCAGCAGCTCCTGGCTGATCTGTGAGCTGTATCCTGGGGGGACGCAGAGAACACCTGCCGCAGCTGTGAGGCCATTGGGCGACTGTGTGACGGGCCCTAGTTGTGCCCTCTTCTGGCTTTGTGTAATGACTGTTACCCTATGTACCCACAGCTTAATGTAATGAAAGGCAATGGGATTTTCCCATAGCTGTGCCCACTGTGCATTTTTGGTGCACAAATTACATGTTTTTTTTTTAATGTCCCTGCAATTAACTTGCCTGTTTTTGGGCTGCGTCTTCCCCATAGACTCCATTATAAATCCCTCAAAAAAGCCCTACAAACGGATGGGTATTCCCACAGTCTGTGATGCTTTCTTCCTGTGATTGCCAATACAAAAACCGTGCAATAATCATCCTCCCTGGTGATCCCCAGTGATTCTACCTCTGTGCAGCTGCGGGAGATGTCTTTATCTACCTGCCAGGACCATTTGCACCATGTGATAGGCTGAGTCACATGACCAGTCACATGGTGTCCAGGATCTGGAAGATAGATAAAGACGTCTCCCGCCGCTGCATCGGGGATGTCCAGGGAAGGTAAGAGAGTGTCTGTCTGTCTGCCTGTGTGTGGGTCTGTCTGCCTGTGTGTGGGTCTGTCTGTCTGCCTGTGTGTGGGTCTGTCTGTCTGCCTGTGTGTGGGTCTGTCTGTCTGCCTGTGTGTGGGTCTGTCTGTCTGCCTGTGTGTGGGTCTGTCTGTCTGCCTGTGTGTGGGTCTGTCTGTCTGCCTGTGTGTGGGTCTGTCTGTCTGCCTGTGTGTGGGTCTGTCTGTCTGCCTGTGTGTGGGTCTGTCTGTCTGCCTGTGTGTGGGTCTGTCTGTCTGCCTGTGTGTGGGTCTGTCTGTCTGCCTGTGTGGGTCTGTCTGTCTGCCTGTGTGTGGGTCTGTCTGTCTGTCTGCCTGTGTGTGGGTCTGTCTGTCTGTCTGCCTGTGTGTGGGTCTGTCTGTCTGTCTGCCTGTGTGTGGGTCTGTCTGTCTGCCTGTGTTGGTCTGTCTGTCTGCCTGTGTGTGGGTCTGTCTGTCTGCCTGTGTGTGGTCTGTCTGTCTGCCTGTGTGTGGGTCTGTCTGTCTGCCTGTGTGTGGGTCTGTCTGTCTGCCTGTGTGTGGGTCTGTCTGCCTGTGTGTGGGTCTGTCTGTCTGTCCTGCGTGTGTGGGTCTGTCTGTCTGCTGCCTGTGTGTGGGTCTGTCTGTCGTCTGCCTGTGTGTGGGTCTGTCTGTCTGCCTGTGTGTGGGTCTGTCTGTCTGCCTGGTGTGGGTCTGTCTGTCTGCCTGTGTGTGGGTCTGTCTGTCTGCCTGTGTGTGGGTCTGTCTGTCTGCCTGTGTGTGGGTCTGTCTGTCTGCCTGTGTGTGGGTCTGTCTGTCTGCCTGGTGTGGGTCTGTTGCCGTGTTGGTCTGTCTGCTGTGTGTGGTCTGTCTGCTGTGTGTGGTCTGTCTGCCTGTGTGTGGGTCTGTCTGTCTGCCTGTGTGTGGGTCTGTCTGTCTGCCTGGTGTGGGTCTGTCTGTCTGCCTGTGTGGGTCTGTCTGTCTGCCTGCGTGGTCTGTCTGTCTGCCTGCGTGTGGGTCTGTCTGTCTGCCTGCGTGTGGGTCTGTCGTCTGCCTGCGTGTGGTCTGTCTGTCTGCCTGCGTGTGGTCTGTCTGTTGCCTGCGTGTGGTTGTCTGTCTGCCTCGTGTGGTCTGTCTGTCTGCCTGTTGTGGGTCTGTACTGTCTGCCTGTGTGTGGGTCTGTCTGTCTGCCTTGTGTGGGTCTGTCCTGTCTGCTGTGTGTGGGTCTGTCTGCTGCTGTGTGTGGGTCTGTCTGTTGCCTGTGTGGGTCTGTCTGTCTGCCTGTGTTCGGTCTGTCTGTCTGCCTGTGTGGTTGGTTTCTGTCTGCCTTGTGGGTCTGTCTGTCTGCCTGTTGTGGTCGTCTGTCTGCCTTTGTGGGTCTAGTGTGTTGCCTGTGGGGCGTCTGCTGCTGTGTTGTGGTCTGTCTGCTGTGTGTGGTCTGTCTCCTGTGTGTGGTCTGTCTGCCTGTGTGTGGTCTGTCTCCTGTGGTGGTCTGTCTGCCCTGATGGGTCTGTCTGCCTGTGTGTGGGTACTGTCTGCTGTGTGGGTCTGTCTGTCTGCCTGTGTGTGGTCCTGTCTGCTGCCTGTGTTGGGTCTTCTGTCCTGCCTGTGTGGGTCTGTCTGCCTTGTGTGGTCGGTCTGTCTGCCTGGTGTGGGTCGTCTGTCTGCCTTGTGTTGGGTCGGTCTGTCTGCCGTGTGTGTGGTCGTCCTGTCTGCCTGTGTGTGGGTCTGTCTTCTGCCTGTGTGTTGTCTGTACGTCGCCTGTGTTGGGTCTGCTGTCTGCCTGTGTTGGTTGTCTGTACTGCCTGTGTGAGAGTCGTCCTGTCTGCCCGTGTGTGGGTCTGTCCTGTCTGCCTGTGTGTGGGTCTGTCTGTCTGCCTGTGTGTGAGGTCTGTCTGTCTGCCTGTGTGTGGTCTGTCTGTCTGCCTGGTGTGGGTCTGTCCTGTCTGCCTGTGTGGGTCTGTCTGTATGCCTGTGTTGGGTCTGTCTGTCTGCCGTGTGGGGCTGTCTGGTCCTGTGTGTGGGGAGTCTTGTCTGCCTTGAGTGGAGGCTGTCTGCCTGCGTTGGTTGTCTGCTGCCTGCGTGTGGTCCTGTCTGTCTGCCTGCTGTGGGTCTGTCTGTCTTGCGTGTGGTCTTCTGCGTGCCTGCCTGCTGTGGTCTGTCTGTCTGCCCGTGTCGGTCTGTCTGTCTGCCTGGCGTGTCGGTCTGTCTGTCCTGCCGCTGTCGGCCGTTGATGCGCGTGCTGGTCTCTGTCTGTAGTCTGCCTGCGTGCGGGTTCTGCCTGCGTGTCGTCTGTACCCTTATTTGTGCTGCTGCACTTGTTTATAGACAGATGTGTTTGTACAGCTCAGACACAATAAATAATCCAGTGGTGCATAGTCTTAGGTTGTGTGCACACGTTGCGTTTTTATTGCAGATTCTCATGAAGGCAGAATGTTAATGATGGTCTTGACGTTTCATGTTCACGGTATTTTCCTTGCAGATTTGGTTCAGAAATCTGCAGGACGTCAATTCATGCAGCGTTTTTACAGCAGATTTTACTCTTTCTAATGAATTTGCACCAGAAAGGCGGCACAGACCTGCTCTTTTTGCCGCTGCGTTGTTTCTCCACTTTCAGTACCAAATCCTATGTGTGCACCATCCCCTACTGGACGTGGCCCTAGAAGTCTGTGCCGATGTGTAAAGAGTGGTGCGGATTTCCTGCTATGTGGAAGCCTGGCTGTGCCATGCTGTGTTCTTACCTGCTGCAGATGCCGCTCTTTGTGCCCTTCACTTTTCAGCATGAGGAATTGCCATCCTGTAGGTTTTTCTGCACCAAAAATCCGTAGCCGTAAATGCGCAGCATTAGGGTTAGGCTGCCTATACACATCAAATACGTGGCAAAATCTGCTCTACATCCGCACCGTGGCCACATGGCATCAAAGTTATGAATGCAAGAAGCCGAAAATCAGCAACATCTGCCCACGGTGCTGTGCGCACCACTACTCTCTAGTTGTGACAGAGCCTTACGCTGCCTGCTGGGACTTGTAGTGCATTTTTCCGTATTTGCAGGGTGAGGAGAGGTGAGCTAGCCTGGCAGATGGCAGTGCCCCCGCAGCGGGCAGAGGTGCTGATTATGCCTCTCGTCTCCCTGCAAATGATCAGCGGTGAGAGGCGGCGGAGGTCCATGGAGGCCGAGAGAGTCCTTGTGTGTAATGAGTGGAAGGGAATGTGCCATGCGTTAGTATTCCGGGAGAGAGAACCAGCCGGCAATCTGCTCCTCTCACACAACCACCCGGAGCAGCTGATAAGGAAGGGCACTGAGCGAGCGCTGCCATCTGCCGCTTCCACCGCTATTATTTGTCATTCACGGCTGCAGAGGCTGCTGGGAGATCCTGAGCCGCACATGTCCCCCGAGACCGTGTGAGCGACGGCTGAGCCGCAGAGCTGACACTTGACAGAGGCGGGTATAATGCCATCCTGCGAATACCCTATCCGATATGTCAGTTATAAACGACGACGATGATTCTCTTGATTGACATCTATAATGAGGGTTTCTGCCACGGGCGGGCACCGCGGATGATGGCACTCATTAATGGCGTGCAATGGTTCGCGTGGGCATCCCAAGGTTATCATGCCAGCTCCTCTTATCGTACATGGCACCCAGTGCTGGATGGCGGATGATGGGGGCTAACGGGATACATCATGGACGATGATGTGACGCCGGAGCACAATGGTGGCGTTATCATCTCTGGCGCAGCGGGCACAGATCATGGGGCGCTTACAATAGACTCCTAATGGAAGCTTGTGGTGTCCCCCGAATGAGGCAGGATCATTCTCCGCTCCTCGCTACCTCCGGGAATTGATTTCACAAGAAAATCGTGGAATAGCTGAGCAAGCCCTGGGCACATCTAATCCCTCACTGCCCAGCGTATTACAGACTCCCTTCTCTAGAGGGGTAAACTGATCTGGTTAGGTGCAGGGGTTACAAGAGCCTAGGGGGGCCCAAAAGTCACTTTGACTTATAGAAAAAAAGTTATTGCTATTAAATATTTGCAATAATTGTGAGCCCTATTGGAGCTTCCACATCGGGTCCATGTGCATCGAGTTATGCCAATGGCTGCCCTTTCTATGTCTTCAAGTAAAAGGAGAATTCCTCATGCATCTCCCATCTTTACCTCCTCCTTATTGACACTGTGAATAGTGCAGCTTCCTAGGAGCTGATCGACCCCGGCTGCGGCTTCCTCAGAGCTGATCCGCTCTGGCTGCGGCCTCCTTGGAGCTGACCCGCCCCGGCTGCGGCTTCCTCAGAGCTGATCCGCCCCGGCTGCGGCTTCCTTGGAGCTGACCCGCCCCGGCTGCGGCTTCCTTGGAGCTGACCCGCCCCGGCTGCGGCTTCCTTGAGCTGACCGCCCCGGCTGCGTTCTTGACTGACCCCCGGCTGCGGCTTCCTTGGAGCTGACCCGCCCCGGCTGCGGCTTCCTTGGAGCTGACCCGCCCCGGCTGCGGCTTCCTTGAGCTGACCCGCCCCGGCTGCGGCTTCCTTGGAGCTGATCCGCCCTGGCTGCGGCTTCCTTAGAGCTGACCCGCCCTGGCTGTGGCTTCCTTGGAGCTGACCCGCCCTGGCTGCGGCTTCCTAACTGACCGCCTGGCTGCGCTTCCTGAGCTGACCCGCCCTGGCTGTGGCTTCCTTGGAGCTGACCCGCCTGGCGTGGCTTCCTTGGAGCTGACCCGCCCTGGCTGCGGCTTCCTTGGAGCTGACCCGCCCTGGCTGGGGCTTCCTTGGAGCTGACCCACCCCGGTTGCGGATTCCTCGGAGCTGACCTGCTCTGGCTGCGGCTTCCTCGGAGCTGACCCGCCGTGACTGCGGCAGAGTTTAGGGTTAATCTCTCCGTCTTCCCTGGCAGAGCTGGTTTCTCGTTTGTTGCTTTGGTGGCTCGATGCCTCGGGTGATGGAATGAACTTTGATTCTTCTGGTTTTGCCCGAGGGGGTGACATGGCAGCAGCTGGTTTGTGAGTGTCGCCTGCGCTGCTGGCCTGAATTCGCCTCTTCTCTATCTCCAGATAAATCGCTTTGTTCAAATCTCTGGTGATTTCTCATCTCCTCGCCTGATCCCGGCCTCAGCACCAGGCAGAGGCTACCGGGGGTCATATTCAGTAGAGATAGATAAAAAAATGGCGTTGATAACGT
The DNA here is from genome assembly GCA_033576535.1 of Allobates femoralis. NCBI lineage: Eukaryota > Metazoa > Chordata > Amphibia > Anura > Aromobatidae > Allobates > Allobates femoralis. The sequence goes on from JARQOC010000010.1 coordinate 130,916,532, forward strand.
CAGTAATCACAAGCTGCAACGTCATGATAAAAGGGAATCTAACTCCAGGACATTCTCCTTGTACAGTGGGCAGCGGTACAATGGAAGCTGAAGTGTTTCACTCCTTATAGAAGGATCCCCCAAAGAGCAGATCAGAGGCAGGAAGAAATCTGCCACCAAGAGCCAAGGGCCCCCAAAACAGTAGATAGCTGAATGCCAAAGGATCACTCCCAACTCCCCCATACAAAGGAACGCTGAGCTATGGACTCTGGGGGTCTCTGACAGACCCCTCCAATGACTGATTATCTCTATGAAAATGGGATATGAGACCAGACCCCCCCCAATTACATCATATTTTACTCAAAATCAAGAGGTCCCGTGAACAGATCCTGTCAATATATCAGAGGGTTCTGGCATGTATGGGGGTCTTCAAGAACAAGATGCACGTCTTCACTCTTCCTGTATTATCCTGTGCTTTTCCTTTGATGTTCCTTTTCATTATCCTTTGCTCTTCCTTCTGCGCTTTCCTCCGGGGCCCCACGCTTTCCTCCCACTCTCGTCCCCGCTCTCTTCCTCCCTCCTCTCCGCTCTCGTCCCCCGCTCTCGTTCCTCCCCGCTCTCGTCCCCGCTCTCGTCCTCCCCGCTCTCTCCTCCCCGCTCTCGTCCTCCCCGCTCTTTCCTCCCGCTCCTTCCTCCCCGCTCCTTCCTCCCCGCTCTCTCCCCGCTCTCTTCCTCCCCGCTCTCTTCCCCCGCTCTCTTCCTCCCCGCTCTCTCCTCCCCGCTCTCTTCCTCCCCGCTCTCTCCTCCCCGCTCTCTTCCTCCCCGCTCTCTTCCTCCCGCTCTCTTCCTCCCCGCTCTCTTCCTCCCGCTCCTCCTCCGCTCTCTTCCTCCCCGCTCTCGTTCCCCTCTCGTCCCGCTCTCTTCCTCCCCGCTCTCGTCCCGCTCTCTTCCTCCCCGTTCGTCCTCCGCTCTCTTCCTCCCCGCTCGCCCGCTCTCTTCCTCCCCTCTTCCTCCCCGCTCTCTCCCCGCTCCCCCCCGCTCTCGTCGCTCTCTTCCTCCCCGCTCTCGTCCCGCTCCTTCCCTCCGTCTCTCCCCGCTCTTCCTCCGCTCGCCGCTCTTCCTCCCCGCTCTCTCCCGTCTCTCCCCCGCTCTCGTCCCCGCTTCCCTCCCCGCTCTCGTCCGCTCTCTTCCTCCCCGCTCTCGTCCCGCTCTCTTCCTCCCCGCTCTCGTCCCCGCTCTCTTCCTCCCCCGCTCGCTCTCTTCCTCCCCGCTCGCTCTCTTCCCCTCCTCCCCTCCGCTCGCTCTCTTCCTCCCCGCTCGCTCTCTCCTCCCTATATACAGACGTTTCCTTTCTGGCAGGTGGTTCAGTCACCTGTCTGCTCTGCTGGGTGTAGTAGTTTCCGGCTCCTGTTAATCTTCGCTCTCGGCAGATACCCGGCATCGCGGCCTCTGGCAGGGTGTGACTGAAGCAAAATAATACTGTAATTGCCGGGTGTAATGATGCCAATTGGCAGCGCGCTCCGTGGCCGCCTGAACTTTCCTAATCACCTGTATAAAACAGGAGAAGCCAGAGGATCATGTCCTGACAGAAGCCGAGCTCATTACCGGGGTCAAGTGCCTCTAATTCCTCATCACACCCTCCACTGACTGATGGCTCCATCTATCTACATCTGCACTGCCGAACCCAGCAAGACCGGAGAATGGAGACAGAGAGAGGGGAGGACAGGAGGGAGGACAGGATCTGGAGGAGGAGGAGACAGAGTCTGGAGGAGGAGGGAGGAGGATCGAGAGAGGAGACGAGAGTCTGGAGAGAGGGAGACAGAGGAGGAGGGAGGACAGAGAGTCTGGAGGAGGACGAGGCAAGGACGGAGGAGGGGGAGGCACGAGACGGAGGAGGGAGACAGAGGAGTCTGGAGGAGGAGGGAGGACAAGGTTGAGAGGAGGAGGACAGAGGAGTCTGGAGGAGGAGGAGGACAGAGAGTCTGAGGAGGAGGAGGGAGGAGAGGGAGGACAGAGAGACTGGGGGGGGCGAGGAGGAGGAGGAGGAGGCAGAGGAGAGGGAGGACGAGGAGGGGGAGGAGCGACAGAGAGTCTGGAGGAGGAGGGAGCAGAGGAGTGAGGAGGACGGAGGCAGAGGAGGAGGGAGGGAGAGAGGAGTCTGGAGGAGGAGGAGGACAGAGGAGGAGGGAGGACAGAGGAGTCTGAGGAGGAGAGGAGGGGACAGAGGAGTCTGAGGAGGAGGAGGACAGAGGAGTCTGGAGGAGGAGGGAGGACAGAGGAGCGAGGAGAACGGGAGACTGGAGGAGGAGGAGACAGGGAGTCTGGAGGAGGAGGGAGACGAGGAGTCTGGAGGAGGAGAGGGAGGACAGAGGAGCGGAGAGAGGAGGAAGAGGAGGGGGAGAGGAGAGGAGAGGAGGAGACAGGAGTCTGGAGGAGGAGGGAGACAGAGAGTTGGAGGAGGAGGGACAGAGGAGTTGGAGAGAGGGGACAGAGGAGTTGGAGAGGGAGGACAGAGGAGGAGGGAGGACAGGGTCTGGAGGAGGAGACAGGGAGCTGAGGAGAGGGACGGAGCGAGGAGGAGGAGGACAGGACTGGAGGAGAGGAAGAGACGAGGCAGGAGGAGGGAGGACGAGGAGGAGGAGGGAGAGGAAAGAGTCTGGAGGAGGAGGGACAGGATTGAGAGGAGGAGCGAGGAGTCAGAGAGGAGGACAGAGACGAGGAGGAGAGGAAAGTGAGGAGGAGGGGAGGAGGAGGAGGAGGACAGAGGAGGAGGAGGACAGAGGAGCTGAGGAGAGGAGGGAGGAGAGGAGGGAGGAGGAGGACGGAGGAGAGGAGGACGAGGAGGAGGAGGACGGAGGATGGAGGGAGGAGGAGGATGAGGGAGGGAGGAGGAGGAGGACAGAGGAGATGGGAGGAGGAGGGAGAAGGAGAGTGGGGAGGAGGAGGAGAGAGGGAGGAGAGGAGGGAGGAGAGGAGTTGGAGGAGGAGGGAGGACGAGGAGTCTGGAGGAAGGGGGAGACAGGAGCTGGAGGAGGAGGAGACAGGGAGTCTGGAGGAGGAGGGAGACAGGGGAGTCTGGAGGAGGAGGGAGGACAGAGGAGTCTGGAGAGGAGAGGGGAGCAGAGCGGGGAGAAGAGGAGGAGAGGGGAGGCGGGGAGGGAGGAGACGAGAGGGAGAGAGAGGAGGAGGGAGGAAGAGCAGAGGGGAGAGGAGAGGAGGAGAAGGGAGGGACGGAGTGGGGAAGGAGACAGAGAGGGGAGGACGAGGGAGGAAGGGTGGAGGAGAGGGGCAGGAGGAGGAGGAGAGGAGGAGAGAGGAGAGGAGGAGGGAGGACGAGGAGGAGGAGGAGAGGGAGGAGAGGGGAAAGGAGGGAGGAGGAGGGGGACAGGAGGAGGAGGGAGACAAGGATCGAGAGGAGGGGACAGAGGAGTTGGAGGAGGAGGGGAGAGAGGGAGACGGAGGAGAGGACAGGGAGCGGAGAGGGAGGACATGGAGATTGGAGGAGGAGGACAGAGGGAGTCTGGAGAGGAGGAGGAGAGGACGAGGAGGGAGATCTGGAGGAGGAGGAGGGACGACAGGGGATCGGAGAGAGGGCGACAGGGGAGTCTGGAAGGAGGAGGACGAGGGGAGTCTGGAGGAGGAGGAGGACGACAGGGGAGTCGGGGAGGAGGAGAGAGGGAGGGGAGGAGGGAGGAGGAGACGAGAGGGGGAGGGAGGGAGGAAGAGGAGGAGGAGGAGGAAGGAGGACGGAGGAGGGAGGAGACAGGAGAGGAGGGAGGAGGAGAGGGGAGGAGAGGAAGAGGAGGAGGGAGGAAGAGAGAGGGGAGGGACGCAGAGGAGGAGGGGAGGAGGGGAAGGACGAGAGGAGGAGGGAGGAGAAGGAGGAGGGAGGACAGAGGAGGATCTGGAGGAGAAGGAGGAGGGAGGACAGAGGAGTCTGGAACTTTTCCTTACCCTGTTGAGAACACATGCCTTCCCTGAGCATGTTTGTTTATGGGGCAAACTGTGAGCAATAGAAAAATTATGAAGGTTGTATCTAATCTTTTTATAGATGATAGTGACTGCTGAGCTGTATTTAATCTTATCCTGTGTGATACTGTGTGCTGAGTTGTGTATCTAATCCTATCCTGTGTGGTACTGTCTGGTGAGCTGTGTATCTAATCCTATCCTGTGTGATACTGACTGCTGAGCTGTGTATCTAATCCTATCCTGTGTAATACCATCTGCTGAGCTGTGTATCTAATCCTATCCTGTGTGATACTGTCTGCTGAGCTGTGTATCTAATCCTATCCTGTGTGATACTGTCTGCTGAGCTGTGTATGTAATCCTATCCTGTGTGATACTGTGTGATGAGCTGTGTATCTAATCCTATCCTGTGTGATACCATCTGCTGAGCTCTGTATGTAATCCTATCCTGTGTTATACTGTCTGCTGAGCTGTGTATCTAATCCTATCCTATGTGATACTGTCTGCTGAGCTGTGTATCTAATCCTATCCTGTGTAATACCATCTGCTGAGCTGTGTATCTAATCCTATCCTGTGTGATACTGTCTGCTGAGCTGTGTATCTAATCCTATCCTATGTGATACTGTCTGCTGAGCTGTGTATCTAATCCTATCCTGTGTAATACCATCTGCTGAGCTGTGTATCTAATCCTATCCTGTGTGATACTGTCTGCTGAGCTGTGTATCTAATCCTATCCTGTGTGATACTGTCTGCTGAGCTGTGTATCTAATCCTATCCTGTGTGATACTGTCTGCTGAGCTGTGTATCTAATCCCATTTTGTGTGATACTGTCTGATGAGCTGTGTATCTAATCCTGTCCTGTGATAGTGTCTGCAGAGCTGTGTATCTAATCCTCTCCTGTGTGATACTGTCTGCTGAGCTGTGTATCTAATCCTCTCCTGTGTGATACTGTCTGCTGAGCTGTGTATCTAATCTTATCCTGTGTGATAGCGTCTGCTGAGCTGTGTATCTAATCCTATCCTGTGTGCTGAGCTGTGTATCTAATCCTATCCTGTGTGATACTGTCTGCTGAGCTGTGTATCTAATCCTATACTGTGTGATGATACTGCCTGCTGAGCTGCTATCATGTTTGATACTGTCTGCTGATCTGTAGAGGGGTCTGGCTGGACCCTGTTTCCTCTGAGGTTTGGGGTTTGGTCTTCTTTTACCCCCCACTCCTGGCTGCACATGCAGCCCCTCCATTGTATGATCACCTCCAGCGGACAGGTGGCCTCTGCCAGGCTGGGAGTGATTGGCCCCTCCATTGTATGATCACCTCCAGCGGACAGGTGGCCTCTGCCAGGCTGGGAGTGATTGGCCCCTCCATTGTATGATCACCTCCAGTGGACAGGTGGCCTCTGCCAGGCTGGGAGTGATTGGCCCCTCCACTGTATGATCACCTCCAGTGGACAGGTGGCCTCTGCCAGGCTGGGAGTGATTGGCCCCTCCACTGTATGATCACCTCCAGCGGACAGGTGGCCTCTGCCAGGCTGGGAGTGATTGGCCCCTCCATTGTATGATCACCTCCAGTGGACAGGTGGCCTCTGCCAGGCTGGGAGTGATTGGCCCCTCCATTGTATGATCACCTCCAGCGGACAGGTGGCCTCTGCCAGGCTGGGAGTGATTGGCCCCTCCATTGTATGATCACCTCCAGCGGACAGGTGGCCTCTGCCAGGCTGGGAGTGATTGGCCCCTCCATTGTATGATCACCTCCAGTGGACAGGTGGCCTCTGCCAGGCTGGGAGTGATTGGCCCCTCCATTGTATGATCACCTCCAGCGGACAGGTGGCCTCTGCCAGGGTGGGAGTGATTGGCCCCTCCATTGTATGATCACCTCCAGCGGACAGGTGGCCTCTGCCAGGGTGGGAGTGATTGGCGCCTCCATCCTTCAATCCTTATCTGGCCTAATTTATAGTGCAGGAGCAGTGGTGATGGATTGGTGGCTCAGACCTCGGCTTCTGCATCTCAGGATTAATAATCTCTCTCCATTCTGCTTCTCCTCCAGATGTCTGTAATTTATCTGCTCGTACAGTCAGGGCGCAAACAGAGTAACCCCCCCCCCTGGCCCACCATGCCAGAGTGCTCCCCTCCTCAGGTCCCACTGCGCCCCACCCCACCATCCAGAGTGCTCCCCTCCTCATGTCCCACTGCGCCCCACCCCACCATCCAGAAGTGCTCCTCTCCTCATGTCCCACTGCGCCCCGCTCCACCATCCAGAGTGCTCCCCTCCTCATGTCCCACTGCGCCCCACCCCACCATCCAGAGTGCTCCCCTCCTCATGTCCCACTGCGCCCCACCCCACCATCCAGAGTGCTCCCCTCCTCAGGTCCCACTGCGCCCCACCCCACCATCCAGAGTGCTCCCCTCCTCATGTCCCACTGCGCCCCACCCACCATCCAGAGTGCTCCCTCCTCATGTCCCACTGCGCCCCGCTCCACCATCCAGAGTGCCCCCCTGCTCATGACCCACTGCGCCCCGCCCCACTATCCAGAGAGCTCCTCTGCTCATGTCCCACTGCGCCCCGCTCCACCATCCAGAGTGCTCCCCTCCTCATGTCCCACTGCGCCCCGCTCCACCATCCAGAGTGCCCCCCTGCTCATGACCCACTGCGCCCCGCCCCACTATCCAGAGAGCTCCTCTGCTCATGTCCCACTGCGCCCCGCTCCACCATCCAGAGTGCCCCCCTGCTCATGTCCCACTGCGCCCCGCTCCACCATCCAGAGTGCCCCCCTGCTCATGTCCCACTGCGCCCTGCTCCACCATCCAGAGTGCCCCCCTGCTCATGTCCCACTGCGCCCCACACCCACCATCCAGAGAGCTCCTCTGCTCATGTCCCACTGTGCCCCACCCCACCATCCAGAGTGCCCCCCTGCTCATGCCCCACTGCACCCCCCCACCATCCAGAGTGCCCCCCTGCTCATGCCCCACTGCGCCCCCCCACCATCCAGAGTGCCCCCCTCCTCATGCTCCACTGCGCCCCCCCACCCACCATGCCAGAGTGCCCCACCATTCCAGGGCCCCCCCCACTGTGCCCCGCCACTGCCCCACCATGCCAGTGTGCTCCACTGCTCATACAGCCCCGTGCTCCCCTGTGCCCCCCCCCCCCAGTGCCAGCCCTACTGTGGTCTCCTGGCAGTAAACCTCCCTTTTCATTGTATTTCCAGCTGAGGTCACTGATCCCTGTTCTGGCTCTTGTCCTGGCACTTTCTGGTCTCTGCGGTTCTTCTTCCCGCTGCCTCCACCATAAACTGGACCAGGTCACACAGGGAAAAATGAACGTTTTCAGAAAAATGTAATAATGAAGCTAGAAATGCGCCACCTCGTTCTCAGGTGTCCTGGACCTGCAGCCTCTGGTGAAGAATTTGTGTACGATCACATTGATATTTCCCGCTAACACATTACTTGATTTTGCACGACAGTTTATGACCTGAGCAGTACTACAACTCCCAGCATGGCCGCACTCTCACTCTCCCACTACTCTCGCATTGTCTTTTTGTTTCTCTCTTTTATCTTTCTTTCTCTCTGTTTCTTGCTCTTTCTTTTGCTCTTTCTCGTCTCCTGATCTCTCTCGCACCATCAGTCGTCTCCATCCTATCTCTTTCCTGTCGCTCTCATTCCCTGTTTTTTTTCCCAATCTCTCTCTGTTTTTTCTTCTCTCTCTCCCTCTCTGTCTTTGTTTTCTCTCTGTCTCTCTATCTCTCCCTCTCTCTCTCTTTCTATCACACACTCTCTCACTCTCTATCTCTCCCTCTCTCTCTGTCTCTTTCTATCGCTCGCTCTCTCTCTTTGTTTTGTCACTTTTGAAATTACAAAAACAAGTGTAGAGAATGTATAGGGAGTGTGTGGATGGGGATCTCTGGGGAAGAAGTAGTGAAGTCCATGACTGACCATGTTCCCTGCAGTCTATTCTATGCCCTCACATTCTGTGCTGAATCCTTCAGGTGTTCATCTACTTTCTGGAGAATGGAGAGTTCCTTCTCTCTATCAGTGAAGCTAAGGTGGGTCTCCTTCTCTACTCTCTTTCTGATTCTCCCTGTCTCTCTAATTCTCCCCCCTCTCTTGTTCTCACTCTCGCCCCCCCTTTCTTCCCTCTCTCACCCCCCCCCCTTTCTCCCCTCTCCGCCCCCCCCCTTTCTCCCCTCTCGCCCCCCCCCCCCCCCTCCCCCCCCTCTCCCCCCCCTTCCCCCTCCTCCCCCCCCCCTTTCCTCCCCTCCTCTCCCCCCCCCTTTCTCCCTCTCTCTCGCCCCCCCCTTTCTCCCCTTCTCTCGCCCCCCCCCCTTTCTCCCCTCTCTCTCGCCCCCCCCTTTCTCCCCTCTCCTCGCCCCCCTTTCTCCCCTCTCTCTCGCCCCCCCCTTTCTCCCTCTCTCTCGCCCCCCCCTTTCTCCCCTCTCTCTCCCCCCCCTTTCTCCCCCTCTCTCGCCCCCCCTTTCTCCCCTCTCTCTCGCCCCCCCTTTCTCCCCCTCTCTCGCCCCCCCCCTCCATTCTCCCCTCTGCCTCCCCCTTTCTCTGCCCTTTCTCTCTCGCCCCCCTTTCTCCCCTCTCTCGCCCCCTTTCTCCCCTCTCTCCCCCCCTTTCTCCCCTCTCTTGCCCCCCTTTCCCACCTCTCTTGCCCCCTCTCTGGCCCCCCCTTCTCCCACCCCCCTTCTCCCCTCTCTCGCCCCCCCGGCTGTGTCCACGTCCCGCTGTGTCCACGTCCCGGCTGTGTCCACGTCCCCGGCTGTGTCCACGTCCCGCTGTGTCCACGTCCCCGGCTGTGTCCACGTCCCCGGCTGTGTCCAGGGTCCACATTGTACATAGGCTGCTATTTGAATATTTCTCTAAATGTCATTCTGATGTAATTGGAGCCCATAGCCAAGGCTATCATGACAAATGTGATCTCTGGATCACTTTTTTGGTTAGTAGATTTCGCCTGGCACTGCCTGGGCACAGTTGGCGTCAGGATACCTCAATAGTTATGAGTACAATGCTGCGGCTGACACCCATCATAGTGAATGCCAGGACACCAAAGCATGATGGCAACTAGTTTTACAGCAGTGGCAGAAATGCTGCCTTATTTTGGATAGTGCCCTGTGGTACCAGGTGTTAGCTATCGCTCTTCTGTTTTGTCTTATATATAGTTTATATGTAAGTTTCACATGTAGCACTGTACATTATGGTGTCATACAGTATTTCACCAGTGCTCAATGCAGTGTACAACACAATGTACAGTGCCATGTAATGACTGCTCCCATACAGTGCTTACATAATACTGTGACCAGATAACCGCTCCATAATACCATGTCTAGAAATATTTATATACAGTGAGTATATACCACTGCTATACAACTTATCTTCCGATTCCTAGTAGTTGTGAGACACAAGGACCAGTCTACAGGTGTCGGTGACAACTATCTTTGTCTGGGGTGGGGGGTTCCTGGTCTCCAGGTCTGGAGGAGTTACTGGTCTCCAGGTCTGGAGGGGTTTCTGGTCTCCATGTCTGGAGGCTTTTGCTTTCCTCTGGGTCTGGAGGGGTTACTCGTCTCCGGATCTGGAGGGGTTCCTCATCACCGGGTCAGGAGGTGTTCCTTGTCATTGGGTCGTAGGGATCCTTGTCACTTGGTCTGGAGGGGTTCCTCGTCTCCAGGTCTAGAGGGGTTACTTACTTCCGGGTCTGGAGGGGTTCCATGTCTTTGGGTTTAGAGGGGTTACAGGTAGCCTGGACGGGTTCCTTGTCGTCTGGTCAGGAAGTTTCCTTGCAGCCAGGTTGGCAGGCGTTTTCAGTTGGGAGAGGTTCCTCATTGCTGGGTCGGTAGGGCTCCTCGTCACTTGATCTAGATGGCGTCCTTGTCTCCAGGTCTGTAGGGTTTCTTGCCTCCAGGTCTGGAGGGGTTCCTCGTAGCCTGGACAGGAGAGGTTCCTTGTCACCTGGTCGGTAGGGTCCCTTGTCACTTCGTCTAGAGGGGTTCCTCGTCTCCAGATCTGGAGGAACTACTTGCCTATGGGTGTGGAGGGGTTCCTTGTGTTTGGAGGGGTTCTTTGTAGCCTGGTGGGGGGGGGGTTCCTGGTCTCCGGGTCGGGAGGAATTCCTCAGTCAGGAGAGGTTCTTCATCGCCGGGTCTGGTGGGGTTCCTCTCTTCCAGGCCTGAAGGGTTTGCTTGCCTCTCGGTCTGGAGGGGTTACTTGTCTCCAGGTCGGGAGAGTTCCTCATAGCCTGGCTGGCAGGGGTTCCTCATCGCTGGGTCAGTAGGGTTCCTCAACACTTGTTCTGGATGGGATCCTTGTTTCCAGGTCTAGAGTGGTTCATTGTGGCCAGGTCGGGAGGGGTTCATTGTCGCGTGGTGAAGAGGTGTCCTCAGTTGGAAGAGGTTCCTCGTCTCCAGATCGAGAGGTGTTGTTCAGTCATGAGGGGCTCCTCAATTCCGAGTTGCAGGGGTTCCTCAGTCAGTAGGTGCTCTTCGTTGTCTGGAACGGGAGGTTTCCTCATAGCCTGGTCAGGAGGGGTTCCTGGTCACCGGGTTGGGAGGTGCTCCTCAGTTGCATGGGAAACGTTCCTCATCACCAGGTTGGTTTTAAGGTTTCTCGTTACTTGGTCTGAATGGGTTCCTTGTCTCCAGGTTCAGAGGGGTTCCTTGTAGCCGGGTTGGGAGGGGTTCCTTGTCACTGGGTGGAGAGGTGTTCCTCAGTTGGAAGAGGTTCCTCATTTCTGGATCGAGAGGTGGTCTTTTGGCATGAGGGGCTCAGTTGCAGGGGTTCTGCAATCAGTAGGTGTTCCTCGTCGCCTGACTGGGAGGTTTCCTTATAGCCCGGTCAGAAGGGTTTCCTGGTCACTGGGTTGGGAGGTGCTCCTCATTTGGGTGGGAAAAGTTCCTAATCACCAGGTTGGTGTAGGGTTTCTCGTCAATTGGTCTGGATGGGTTCCTTGTCTCCAGGTTTAGAGGGGTTCCTTGTCGCCGGATGGAGAGTTGTTTTTTTCCTGTCATGAGGGGTTCCTCAATTCTGGGTCTGGAGGGGTTCCTCAGTCAGGAGGGGTTCCTCAATTCTGGGTCGGGAGGTGTCAGTCAGGAGGGGTTCCTCAATTCCAGGTCGGGAGGGGTTCCTCAGTCAGGAGGGGTTCCTCAATTCCAGGTCGGGAGGTGTTCCTCAGTTAGGAGGGGTTCCTCAATTCCAGGTCGGGAGGGGGTGTCAGAGGTTCCTCAATCAGGAGGTGTTCCTCAGTCAGGAGGGGTTCCTCAATTCCAGGTCGGGAGGGGTTCCTCAGTCAGGAGGGGTTCCTCAATTCCAGGTCGGGAGGGGTTCCTCAGTCAGGAGGGGTTCCTCAATTCCCGGTCGGAGGTGTTCCTCAGTCAGGAGGGGTTCCTCAATTCCAGGTCGGGAGGGGTTCCTCAGTCAGGAGGGGTTCCTCAATTCCAGGTCGGGAGGTGTTCCTCAGTTAGGAGGGGTTCCTCAATTCAGTCGGAGGTGTTCCTCAGTCAGGAGGGGGTTCCTCAATTCCAGGTCGGGAGGGTTCCTCCAGTCAGGAGGGGTTCCTCAATTCCAGGTCGGAGGGGTTCCTCATTCCAGTCTGGAGGGTTCCTATCAGAGTTCTCAGTCGAGGGGTTCCCTCAGGTCCATAGGGGTTCCTCAGTCGGAGGGGTTTCCTCAGTCTGGGAGGGGTTCTCATCAAGGTTCCCAGTGGAGGGGTTCCTCAATTCCAGTCGGGTAGGGGTTCCTCAGTCGGAGGGTTCCTCATCGGAGGGGTTCCTCAGTCAGGAGGGGTTCCTCAATTCCAGGTCGGAGGGGTTCCTCATCAGTTCCAGTCGGAGGGTTCCTCAATTCCAGGTCGGAGGGTTCCTCAGTTCAGGAGGGGTTCCTCAATTCCCAGGTCTGGAGGGGTTCCTCAGTCTGGAGGGGTTCCTCAGTCGGAGGGGTTCCTCAGATTCCAGTCGGAGGGGTTCCTCAGTCTGGAGGGGTTCCTCAGTTCTGGAGGGGTTCCTCAGTCTGGAGGGGTTCCTCAGTCTGGAGGGGTTCCTCAATTCCAGGTCGGGATGGGTTCCTCAATTCAGGTCTGGAGGGGTTCCTCAATTCCAGGTCTGGAGGGGTTCCTCAATTCCTGGAGGGGTTCCTCAGTCTGGAGGGGTTCCTCAGTCTGGAGGGGTTCCTCAGTCTGGAGGGTTCCTCAATTCCAGGTCGGGATGGGTTCCTCAGTCTGGAGGGGTTCCTCAGTCGGAGGGGTTCCTCCAGTCGGAGGGTTCCTCATCTGGAGGGGTTCCTCAGTCGGAGGGGTTCCTCAATTCCAGGTCGGGATGGGTTCCTCAGTCTGGAGGGGTTCCTCAGTGGAGGGTTCCTCAATTCCAGGTCGGGATGGGTTCCTCAGTCAGGAGGGGTTTCTTCGTCGGCTGATTGGAAGGGGTTTTGTCAGTGCACCCAGCAACTGTCGGCATAAAAGCTTTCCTTGAAGTCTCAGCTTTATAATGACCGTGTGAGGAGCTCTTAAGGACTGTGAAACGCGTTCTGTCAAAACCTTGCAGCGTAACGAGATCAATTAACACCTCCTGTCAGGAGGGTCTGCTGCACATTAACAGCCTCTCTCCTTGTACTGAGCCCCCCCTCCACATCAATAAATGTCATTCTGAGGGTGACAACAAAGGACACTCTGTGCCCTGTATGGCGGCACACCTGATATCAGGCTAACAAATGCATCCTGCTAATTAATGTCAGTGCCTGTGAGGAGCTGAGTTGCTGTGAGTGAGCCTGGCAGCCTGAAACGCGCTTCGTGCTAGAGCGGGCATTAAATAAAGGTGCAATTATCGCCTGAATAATTGAAGAACAACGAGCGCACGTCGCCACTCCGCGTAATGCGCTCTGATCTGCTGCCAGCGCCGCTCTCACTGGAACACGATGTGGAGACGGCTCGGGCCTTCCCCACCGCCACACACTTCTGAGGTAGAGCCGCTACTCTGCGCCGTGGTCCCTGGTGGCATCAGGACGTGGCACATGCAGCTGCTTGGTGAGGAGGTTGGCGAGACGTGGAGCTGGTGCGGGCACCGATCACAGGCTCCGGAGATGATCTACCCTGCTGCCAGCCGCGTCTCCTCTCATCGGCTGTTCCCCCATATGTCTCCTCTCCCATCAGCTGTCAATGTATTCTGTTATAGAGGCTCCCCAGCATTTATCATCTTATATGTAACAATGATTCCCCTAACTACTGTAGCTGTAAACAGGTCGGGTGCTGTGGTTTTAGTTGGGGTCAGTTGCTGTAGCTGGGTTGGGTTCTGTGTGTAGCTGTGGCTGTAGGTGGGTCAATTGCTGTGCCTGCAGGGGTCAGTTGCTGTGGCTGTAGGTGGGCCGGATGCTGTAGATGGAGGTAGGTTGGGTCCTATAGCTGTAGGAGTATTGGGTACTGTGGGTTGGTTGGTTGCTGTACATAGGTCATTTGGTGGAGGTGGGCCGTGTACTGTAGGTGAAGGAGTGTTGGGTGGTGTACCTGTAAGTGGGTCTGTTGCTCTGGCTATAGTGGGGTCCATGTGCTGTGCCTGTAGGTGGAGGTATGTCGGGTCCTATAACTGTAGGAATATCGGGTGCTGTGGCTGTACATGGGTCGGTTGCTGTTGGCGAGTTGTGTACTGTAGGTAGAGGAGTATCAGGTGCTGTGGCTATAGGTGGGTTGGTTGCTCTAGGTGGAGATGTTGGGTCCTGTAGCTGTAGGAATATCAGGTGCTGTGGCTTTAGATGGGTTGTTGTTGTAGATAGAGGTGGGATGTGTACTGTGGCTGGAGGAGTGGCAGGTAGTGTGGCTGTAGGAGGATTGGGTGCTGTGCCTCTAGGTTAGTTGGGTGTTATGCCTGTAAGGGGATCTGTTGCTGTAGGTTGGTTGGTTGCTGTAGGTGGAGGTGGGTTGGGTACTGTAGGTGGAGATAGGTCGGGTGCTGTGCCTGTAGGTGGGTTTGGTGCTGTTCCTGTAGGTGGGTTTGGTGCTGTACCTGTAGGTGGGTTGGGTGCTGTACCTGTAGGTGGGTTTGGTGCTGTTCCTGTAGGTGGGTTTGGTGCTGTACCTGTAGGTGGGTTTGGTGCTGTTCCTGTAGGTGGGTTTGGTGCTGTACCTGTAGGTGGGCTTGGTGCTGTACCTGTAGGTGAGTTGGGTGCTGTTCCTGTAGGTGGGCTTGGTGCTGTACCTGTAGGTGAGTTGGGTGCTGTTCCTGTAGGTGGGTTTGGTGCTGTTCCTGTAGGTGGGTTTGGTGCTGTTCCTGTAGGTGGGTTTGGTGCTGTTCCTGTAGGTGGGTTGGCTGCTGTTCCTGTAGGTGGGTTGGCTGCTGTTCCTGTAGGTGGGTTGGCTGCTGTTCCTGTAGGTGGGTTTGGTGCTGTTCCTGTAGGTGGGTTTGGTGCTGTTCCTGTAGGTGGGTTTGGTGCTGTTCCTGTAGGTGGGTTGGCTGCTGTTCCTGTAGGTGGGTTTGGTGCTGTTCCTGTAGGTGGGTTTGGTGCTGTTCCTGTAGGTGGGTTTGGTGCTGTTCCTGTAGGTGAGTTTGGTGCTGTTCCTGTAGGTGGGTTTGGTGCTGTTCCTGTAGGTGGGTTTGGTGCTGTTCCTGTAGGTGGGTTTGGTGCTGTTCCTGTAGGTGGGTTTGGTGCTGTTCCTGTAGGTGGGTTTGGTGCTGTTCCTGTAGGTGGGTTTGGTGCTGTTCCTGTAGGTGGGTTTGGTGCTGTACCTGTAGGTGGGTTTGGTGCTGTTCCTGTAGGTGGGTTTGGTGCTGTTCCTGTAGGTGGGTTTGGTGCTGTTCCTGTAGGTGGGTTTGGTGCTGTTCCTGTAGGTGGGTTTGGTGCTGTTCCTGTAGGTGGGTTTGGTGCTGTTCCTGTAGGTGGGTTTGGTGCTGTTTCCTGTAGGTGGGTTGGGTGCTTTGGTGCTGTACCTGTAGGTGGGTTTGGTGCTGTTTCCTGTAGGTGGGTTGGGTGCTGTTCCTGTAGGTGGGTTGGGTGCTGTTCCTGTAGGTGAGTCAGGTGCTGTGCCTGTAAGTAGATCTGTTGCTGTAGGTGGGTTGGTTGCTGTAGGATGAGGTGGGTTGGGTACTGTAGGTGGAGATGGGTTGGGTGCTGATCCTGTAGGTGGGTTTGGTGCTGTTCCTGTAGGTGGGTTGGCTGCTGTTCCTGTAGGTGGGTTGGCTGCTGTTCCTGTAGGTGGGTTGGCTGCTGTTCCTGTAGGTGGGTTTGGTGCTGTTCCTGTAGGTGGGTTTGGTGCTGTTCCTGTAGGTGGGTTTGGTGCTGTACCTGTAGGTTGGTTTGGTGCTGTTCCTGTAGGTGGTTTGGTGCTGTTCCTGTAGGTGGGTTTGGTGCTGTTCCTGTAGGTGGGTTTGGTGCTGTTCCTGTAGGTGGGTTTGGTGCTGTTCCTGTAGGTGGGTTTGGTGCTGTTCCTGTAGGTGGGTTTGGTGCTGTTCCTGTAGGTGGGTTTGGTGCTGTTCCTGTAGGTGGGTTTGGTGCTGTTCCTGTAGGTGGGTTTGGTGCTGTTCCTGTAGGTGGGTTGGGTGCTGTTCCTGTAGGTGGGTTGGGTGCTGTTCCTGTAGGTGGGTTGGGTGCTGTACCTGTAGGTGGGTTTGGTGCTGTTTCCTGTAGGTGGGTTGGGTGCTGTTCCTGTAGGTGGGTTTGGTGCTGTTTCCTGTAGGTGGGTTTGGTGCTGTTTCCTGTAGGTGGGTTGGGTGCTGTTCCTGTAGGTGGGTTGGGTGCTGTTCCTGTAGGTGGGTTGGGTGCTGTTCCTGTAGGTGGGTTGGGGGCTGTTCCTGTAGGTGGGTTTGGTGCTGTACCTGTAGGTGGGTTTGGTGCTGTACCTGTAGGTGGGTTTGGTGCTGTACCTGTAGGTGGGTTTGGTGCTGGTTCCTGTAGGTGGGTTTGGTGCTGTTCCTGTAGGTGGGTTTGGTGCTGTTCCTGTAGGTGGGTTGGGTGCTGTTCCTGTAGGTGGGTTGGGTGCTGTTCCTGTAGGTGGGTTGGGTGCTGTTCCTGTAGGTGGGTTGGGTGCTGTTCCTGTAGGTGGGTGCTGTTCCTGTAGGTGAGTCAGGTGCTGTGCCTGTAAGTAGATCTGTTGCTGTAGGTGGGTTGGTTGCTGTAGGATGAGGTGGGTTGGGTACTGTAGGTGGAGATGGGTTGGGTGCTGTTCCTGTAGGTGGGTTGGGTGCTGTTCCTGTAGGTGGGTGCTGTTCCTGTAGGTGAGTCAGGTGCTGTGCCTGTAAGTAGATCTGTTGCTGTAGGTGGGTTGGTTGCTGTAGGATGAGTGGGTTGGGTACTGTAGGTGGAGATGGGTTGGGTGCTGATTCTGTAGGTGGGTTTGGTGCTCTTCCTGTAGGTGGGTTGGCTGCTGTTCCTGTAGGTGGGTTGGCTGCTGTTCCTGTAGGTGGGTTGGCTGCTGTTCCTGTAGGTGGGTTGGCTGCTGTTCCTGTAGGTGGGTTTGGTGCTGTTCCTGTAGGTGGGTTTGGTGCTGTTCCTGTAGGTGGGTTTGGTGCTGTACCTGTAGGTTGGTTTGGTGCTGTTCCTGTAGGTGGGTTTGGTGCTGTTCCTGTAGGTGGGTTTGGTGCTGTTCCTGTAGGTGGGTTTGGTGCTGTTCCTGTAGGTGGGTTTGGTGCTGTTCCTGTAGGTGGGTTTGGTGCTGTTTCCTGTAGGTGGGTTGGGTGCTGTTCCTGTAGGTGGGTTGGGTGCTGTTCCTGTAGGTGGGTTGGGTGCTGTTCCTGTAGGTGGGTTGGGTGCTGTTCCTGTAGGTGGGTTGGGTGCTGTTCCTGTAGGTGGGTTGGGTGCTGTACCTGTAGGTGGGTTTGGTGCTGTACCTGTAGGTGGGTTTGGTGCTGTACCTGTAGGTGGGTTTGGTGCTGGTTCCTGTAGGTAGGTTTGGTGCTGTTCCTGTAGGTGGGTTTGGTGCTGTTCCTGTAGGTGGGTTTGGTGCTGTTCCTGTAGGTGGGTTTGGTGCTGTTCCTGTAGGTGGGTTGGGTGCTGTTCCTGTAGGTGGGTTGGGTGCTGTTCCTGTAGGTGGGTTGGGTGCTGTTCCTGTAGGTGGGTTGGGTGCTGTGCCTGTAGGTGGGTTGGGTGCTGTGCCTGTAGGTGAGTTGGGTGCTGTGCCTGTAAGTGGATCTGTTGCTGTGGGTGGGTTGGTTGCTGTAGGTGGAGAAGTGTTGGCTACTGTGACTGTAGGTGTGTTTGGTACTGTGGCTGTAGGTGAGTCGTATACTGTGGCGCTGGCTCGTGTCTTTCCTGCATGCTGCATTGAGGACAGATGGAAAGCGTTTAATGAGCCGTCCTGCATCGTCAACACTTGAGAGACTTGCACACATTACTTATAAAGCTGCTGATGCTCCGCTCTGTCACTCCTCAGTATCCGTGGCGGCTGCCTTTTCCTCGCTGTTTCTATAATTGTTCTCATAATTGCATCTTGCTCTCCTGAGGCTGGCGAGCATGTCCTGCCAACATAGTCATCTTCACAGCTCCGCCACATTCTCCCCCTCCTGCCAGTATGACCAGTGCAGACATCCACGCTGATCCATGTGATGGGGCTGGCATGCTCAATTACAGATCTGCTCAACCTCTATGTGGTCAATCTACTAAAGCATCCTGGGTGTCAGGTTTAGCACCTCCTACTGGTGGGATATGTACGCTCACCTAATGTGTTTTAGATCTGGATCATTAGAAGCTCCCAGATCTTCGGCCGTGACATCCCATCCTGACATCTTTGGTGTCCTCACTCCCATCCTGACATCTTTGGTGTCATCACTCCCATCCTGACATCTTTGGTGTCCTCACTCCCATCCTGACATCTTTGGTGTCATCACTCCCATCCTGACATCTTTGGTGTCCTCACTCCCATCCTGACATCTTTGGTGTCCTCACTCCCGTCCTGACATCTCTGGTGTCGTCACTCCCGTCCTGACATCTCTGGTGTCGTCACTCCCGTCCTGACATCTCTGGTGTCGTCACTCCCGTCCTGACATCTCTGGTGTCGTCACTCCCGTCCTGACATCTCTGGTGTCGTCACTCCCGTCCTGACATCTCTGGTGTCGTCACTCCCGTCCTGACATCTCTGGTGTCGTCACTCCCGTCCTGACATCTCTGGTGTCGTCACTCCCGTCCTGACATCTCTGGTGTCGTCACTCCCGTCCTGACATCTCTGGTGTCGTCACTCCCGTCCTGACATCTCTGGTGTCGTCACTCCCGTCCTGACATCTCTGGTGTCGTCACTCCCGTCCTGACATCTCTGGTGTCGTCACTCCCGTCCTGACATCTCTGGTGTCGTCACTCCCATCATTGCCACCGGCTCTTCCTAGACCACAATTGATTTTTATCACTTTCCAGATCCTGTGGTATAAAATATAAGATGCATCTAATCTCGTTAGTATCAATCAGTGGCTGCTGGAAATCAATTTGCATTGAGTGTTGGCGTCTTGTACTGATTAGTGTGTATTTGGGTGAATTAACCCCGGACAACTCTACAGATTGGGGTCAGAATTGTTACTCCAGAGCCGTGGTTCGCCCTGTGGACTGGAAAGTGTCCGCGCACAGAAAAACACTGGATAGAGGATTGTGACATGAAGTGATTAACCACGCTTTTACTGATCCTTAAGATCAGTACTACTTAAATAATATATCCAGTGACTACCAGCAGCATAGTGAGTGCAGCTCTGGAGTATAATACAGAATGTATGGTAACTCCGAATCATTACTGGATTAGTAATGTAATGTATGCACACAGTGACTGCACCAGCAGAACAGTGAGTGCAGCTCGGGAGTATAATACAGGAGGTAACTCAGGATCAGTAATGTAATGTATGTACACAGTGACTGCACCAACAGGATAGTGAGTGCAGCTCTGGAGTATAATACAGGAGGTAACTCAGGATCAGTAATGTATGTACACAGTGACTGCACCAGCAGAATAGTGAGTGCAGCTCTGGTGTATAATACAGGAGGTAACTCAGGGTCAGTAATGTAATGTATGTACACAGTGACTGCACCAGCAGAATAGTGAGTGCAGCTCTGGAGTATAATACAGGAGGTAACTCAGGATCAGTAATGTAATGTATGTACACAGTGACTGCACCAGCAGAATAGTGTGTGCAGCTCTGGAGTATAATACAGGAGGTAACTCAGGGTCAGTAATGTATATACACAGTGACTGCACCAGCAGAATAGTGAGTGCAGCTCTGGAGTATAATACATGAGGTAACTCAGGATCAGTAAGTGACTGCACCAGCAGAATAGTGAGTGCAGCTCTGGAGTATAATACAGGAGGTAACTCAGAATCAGTAATGTAATGTATATACACAGTGACTGCACCAGCAGAATAGTGAGTGCAGCTCTGGAGTATAATACAGGAGGTAACTCAGGATCAGTAAGTGACTGCACCAGCAGAATAGTGAGTGCAGCTCTGGAGTATAATACAGGAGGTAACTCAGGGTCAGTAATGTAATGTATGTATACAGTGACTGCACCAGCAGAATAGTGAGTGCAGCTGTGGAGGAGTTACAGGAGGTAACTCAGGGTCAGGGTCTGATGACGGCGTTGTCCTCTGATGACGGCGTTGTCCTCTGATGACGGCGTTGTCCTCTGATGACGGCGTTGTCCTCTGATGACGGCGTTGTCCTCTGATGACGGCGTTGTCCTCTGATGACGGCGTTGTCCTCTGATGACGGCGTTGTCCTCTGATGACGGCGTTGTCCTCTCTGACGATGATGGTGTTGGCGTTGTCCTCTGACGATGACGGCGTTGTCCTCTGACGATGACGGCGTTGTCCCCACCATGTTCTCCTGTTCTTATACTGTATGATATCCCAGCATGCTCTGCAGCTCCACGGTTTCCAGGACAGGATGTATTTTCTGCGGCCCCTACATTGTAATTCCTCCGCCTTCTCGTCTTGTCCCTGGTGAGATCTTTTCATTAGATTTCCTGATCTTCGGTCCAGTAATGAGGGTTATTTATGATGTAGCAGAAGGGAAATTGTGTGATCTTCGCTTGTTATTTGCTGCTTAGTCTCTGCAGAACGAGTCATAAAACGCTGAGGATCCGCTCTCCGCCACCACCGCTCCCCGGGGAGGAAATCTGCCAGATCCACAGCGGATTACGGCTTTTCGATAGGATTCAATCAATTAAAATCCGTCCCTGGAGAGCTGAGCGCGGCCTGTAATTAGCTGTAATGTCTGCATTCACGTTACCTGTGGATCCCATACATTGCTAACACACAGCCAGACCCGGATTGTAGTCACAATCATCTGATCAATCTGATCTGTGCAATCCACCTCAAATCATTTACACTGTGATTGCAGGGGTTCTGGCAATTTGTGCATTAATTAAATCTTATTGCAAATATCAACACCCTGCATTATACATATAATGTATCAGCAATATGGGTAGTCAGAGCTGAAATCCCACCGCATCCCTTGCTTTTTCAGTGTCTGTTCACAGGGAAGTAACATTGTCATATCGTATTCCAAGGCGAAATACCCCTCCCGAACATTACCTGAGGCCAGCGGAATAGTGAGTGCAGCTCTGGAGTATAATACAGGAAGTAACTCCGGATCAGTAATGTAATGTATGTACACAGTGACTGCACCAGCAGAATAGTGAGTGCAGCTCTGGAGTATAATACAGGAGGTAACTCAGGATCAGTAATGTAATGTATGTACACAGTGACTGCACCAGCAGAATAGTGAGTGCAGCTCTGGAGTATAATACAGGAGGTAACTCAGGATCAGTAATGTAATGTATGTACACAGTGACTGCACCAGCAGAATAGTGAGTGCAGCTCTGGAGTATAATACAGGAGGTAGCTCAGGATCAGTAATGTAATGTATGTACACAGTGACTGCACCAGCAGAATAGTGAGTGCAGCTCTGGAGTATAATACAGGAGATTACTCAGGATCAGTAATGTAATGTATGTACACAGTGACTGCACCAGCAGAATAGTGAGTGCAGCTCTGGAGTGTAATGCAGGGGGTAACTCAGGATCAGTAATGTAATGTATGTACACAATGACTGCACCGGCAGAATAGCGACGTCAGCTCTGGAGTATAATACAGGAGGTAACTCAGGATCAGTAATGTAATGTATGTACACAGTGACTGCACCAGCAGAATAGTGAGTGCAGCTCTGGAGTATAATACAGGAGGTAACTCAGGATCAGTAATGTAATGTAAGTACACAGTAACTGCACCAGCAGAATAGTGAGTGCAGCTCTGGGGTATAATACAAGAGGTAACTCAGGATCAATGATGTATGTACACCGTGACTGCACCAGCAGAATAGTGAGTGCAGCTCTGGAGTATAATACAGGAGGTAACTTAGGATCAGTAATGTAATGTAAGTACACAGTAACTGCACCAGCAGAATAGTGAGTGCAGCTCTGGGGTATAATACAAGAGGTAACTCAGGATCAATGATGTATGTACACAGTGACTGCACCAGCAGAATAGTGAGTGCAGATCTGGAGTATAATATAGGAGGTAACTCAGGATCAGTAATCTAATGTATGTACATAGTGACTGCACCAGCAGAATAGTGAGTGCAGCTCTGGAGTATAATACAGGAGGTAAGTCAGGATCAGTAATGTAATGTATGTAGACAGTGACTGCACCAGCAGAATAGTGATTGCAGCTCTGGAGTATAATACAGGAGGTAACTCAGGATCAGTAATGTAATGTATGTACACAGTGACTGCACCAGCAGAATAGTGAGTGCAGCTCTGGGGTATAATACAAGAGGTAACTCAGGATCAATGATGTATGTACACAGTGACTGCACCAGCAGAATAGTGAGTGCAGCTCTGGAGTATAATACAGGAGGTAACTCAGGATCAGTAATGTAATGTATGTACACAGTGACTGCACCAGCAGAATAGTGAGTGCAGCTCTGGGGTATAATACAAGAGGTAACTCAGGATCAATGATGTATGTACACAGTGACTGCACCAGCAGAATAGTGAGTGCAGCTCTGGAGTATAATACAGGAGGTAAGTCAGGATCAGTAATGTAATGTATGTAGACAGTGACTGCACCAGCAGAATAGTGAGTGCAGCTCTGGAGTATAATACAGGAGGTAACTCAGGATCAGTAATGTAATGTATGTACACAGTGACTGCACCAGCAGAAAAGTGAGTGCAGCTCTGGGGTATAATACAAGAGGTAACTCAGGATCAGTAATGTAATGTATGTACACAGTGACTGCACCAGCAGAATAGTGAGTGCAGATCTGGAGTATAATACAGGAGGTAACTCAGGATCAGTAATGTAATGTATGTACACAGTGACTGCACCAGCAGAATAGTGAGTGCAGCTCTGGAGTATAATACAAGAGGTAACTCAGGATCAGTAATGTATTGTTTGTACACAGTGACTGCACCAGCAGAATAATGAGTGCAGCTCTGGAGAATAATACAGGAGGTAACTCAGGATCAGTAATGTAATGAATGTACACAGTGACTGCACCAGCAGAATAGTGAGTGCAGCTGTGGAGTATAATACAAGAGGTAACTCAGGATCAGTAATGTAATGTATGTACACAGTGACTGCACCAGCAGATCAGTCTCAGGTCTCAGGACAGACGGACATCACCTGCTTTACGACACGCCATGTGACGGCGGAGGCAAGTTTCCAGCATCTTTGGCTAGTATACATGGCCGATATTAATAAAAGTAAACTAAGATTAAACCATACAGAAAAAAACTTAATGTAAAAACAGTAATGTAATGTATGTACACAGTGACTGCACCAGCAGAATAGTGAGTGCAGCTCTGGAGTATAATACAGGAGGTAACTCAGGATCAGTAATGTAATGTATGTACACAGTGACTGCACCAGCAGAATAGTGAGTGCAGCTCTGGAGTATAATACAGGAGGTAACTCAGGATCAGTAATGTAATGTATGTACACAGTGACTACACCAGCAGAATAGTGAGTGCAGCTCTGGAGTATAATACAGGAGGTAACTCAGGATCAGTAATGTAATGTATGTACACAGTGACTGCACCAGCAGAATAGTGAGTGCAGATCTGGAGTATAATACAGGAGGTAACTCAGGATCAGTAATGTAATGTATGTACACAGTGACTGCACCAGCAGAATAGTGAGTGCAGCTCTGGAGTATAATACAGGAGGTAACTCAGGATCAGTAATGTATGTACACAGTGACTGCACCAGCAGAATAGTGAGTGCAGCTCTGGAGTATAATACAGGAGGTAACTCAGGATCAGTAATGTATGTACACAGTGAGTGCAGCTCTGGGGTATAATGAGGATTAGTAATGTAATCAGTCTTCTATTTTTCGGTAGGTTTGTAGTTCCCAGTGGTGAATGGTCTTTTCACAGACAGGGCTTAGGTTGTGCTGTATATGTAACTCCTGTGATCTGCATATTATCTAGCTTTGAAGACACTACAACTCCCAGCATTGGGCTGCTTTCCTTTCATCCGCTGGAGATGTGCAGATTGCTCGCCCCTGGGATCATCCATCTCACATCCTCTGTTATGTAATCCTGTAAGGCTGTAACAGGAGTGTATGGAAGAAGCTGCAATGTTCATGGGGACGCGATGGTGGAAGATGAGACTTCCCTGCTGGGATTTGACTCTGAGATATCAGCGAGCGCAGATGTTACAGGTGTTCAGTCATTATTTAAGCCTGGAGGCGTGCTGATCCTGCGCGCAGTTGCTAAGAGGTTAAATCCGTTTTGTGGTAGTGAGAGCTGGTTGTGCACGGAGCCCTGATGTGCGGCAGACGGTGAGAGTCACGTAACCGTGATTAATGAGCCGGCGCTCATCTTGGCATTAACACCTTGCAGCGCGCCGGATCTGGGGACGCTCCGTCCCTTTACCTACAGGCTCTGCTGACTCGAAACATTGACTGACACCGGGGAGCAGCAATTCTACCTCGAATGCAAACTCCGGATGTTTTATCGGCTTCTCCGGGTCCTGGATAATTGTTCTCTGGAGAGATTGTGAATTGTGATTCCTATTGATATACATTTATATAGACCCCTACAGTCCTATGACTTCAAGCTCAGGGGCCCCAATTATTGCAAGTCTTTAATAGTATTGGTCTTTTTATATTAACCAAAGAGACTTTTGGGGTCCCTAGACTCCAGGGCCTATGTACATCTAGTATGGATACTCTCCTGCACCCGGTATAGCTACGCCCCTGCCCCGGTATAGTTACGCCCCTGCACCCGGTATAGTTACGCCCCTGCACCCGGTATAGTTACGCCCCTGCGCCCGGTATAGTTACGCCCCTGCGCCCGGTATAGTTACGCCCCTGCGCCCGGTATAGTTACGCCCCTGCGCCCGGTATAGTTACGCCCTGCGCCCGGTATAGTTACGCCCCTGCGCCCGGTATAGTTACGCCCCTGCGCCCGGTATAGTTACGCCCCTGCGCCCGGTATAGTTACGCCCCTGCGCCCGGTATAGTTACGCCCCTGCGCCCGGTATAGTTACGCCCCTGCGCCCGGTATAGGTACTCCCCTGCGCCCGGTATAGTTACGCCCCTGCCCCCGGTATAGTCACGCCCCTGCCCCCGGTATAGTTACGCCCCTGCGCCCGGTATAGTTACGCCCCTGCGCCCGGTATATTTACTCCCCTGCGCCCGTATAGTTACGCCCCTGCCCCCGGTATATGTACTCCCCTGCGCCCGGTATATTTACTCCCCTGCGCCCGGTATAGTTACGCCCCTGCGCCCGGTATAGTTACTCCCCTGCCCCCGGTATAGTTACTCCCCTGCACCCGGTATAGTTACGCCCCTGCACCCGGTATAGTTACGCCCCTGCACCCGTATAGTTACGCCCCTGCACCCGGTATAGTTACGCCCCTGCACCCGGTATAGTTACGCCCCTGGACACATAATTATTGTTCGCCCCCATTTCAGGTTTCCATTTGCAAACGTCATCCAAAACTGTTGATTTTTCGCAGATCCACCCATCTGTCCACCATGAATGACAGACACATTTCTTCATCGAAGACCCCAATGCCTCTCCATCCATCTGTTATTCATTGGAAATTTGGGTTCGATCCATGAGCAAATTTAGCTGCAATCTCTGCTTTGATGCTGATCAATAACGAGAGCAATAAATTGCCTAAAATGCTGTAAAATCTCCCTGTTCTGTGATTGCAGTTCGGTTAACTAACCCCCTAGACGGAACCACCTTTCCCCCTGGACCAAACTGCCCCCCACCCATGCCACCCCGACGGAACCTTCATTTCCCCCCTGGCGGAACCTTCATCCCTCCTGACGGAATCTTTTTCCCCTCCTAGGACAGAACCTTATCCTGTGCCCTGGACAGAACCTATCCTGTCCCTGGACAGAACCTATCCTGTGCCCTGGACAGAACCTATCCTGTGCCCTGGACAGAACCTATCCTGTGCCCTGGACAGAACTATCCTGTGCCCTGGACAGAAGCTATCCTGTGCCCTGGACAGAACCGTCCTGTGCCCTGGACAGAAGCCGTCCTGGCCCTGGACAGAAGCCGTCCTGCGCCCTGGACAGAAGCCGTCCTGCGCCCTGGACAGAAGCCGTCCTGCGCCCTGGACAGAAGCCGTCCTCCTGCCCCTGGACAGAAGCCGTCCTGCGCCCTGGACAGAAGCCGTCCTGCGCCCTGGACAGAAGCCGTCCTGCGCCCTGGACAGAAGCCGTCCTGCGCCCTGGACAGAAGCCGTCCTGCGCCCTGGACAGAAGCCGTCCTGCGCCCTGGACAGAAGCCGTCCTGCGCCCTGGACAGAAGCCGTCCTGCGCCCTGGACAGAAGCCGTCCTGCGCCCTGGACAGAAGCCGTCCTGCGCCCTGGACAGAAGCCGTCCTGCGCCCTGGACAGAAGCCGTCCTGCGCCCTGGACAGAAGCCGTCCTGCGCCCTGGACAGAAGCCGTCCTGCGCCCTGGACAGAAGCCGTCCTGCGCCCTGGACAGAAGCCGTCCTGCGCCCTGGACAGAAGCCGTCCTGCGCCCTGGACAGAAGCCGTCCTGCGCCCTGGACAGAAGCCGTCCTGCGCCCTGGACAGAAGCCGTCCTGCGCCCTGGACAGAAGCCGTCCTGCGCCCTGGACAGAAGCCGTCCTGCGCCCTGGACAGAAGCCGTCCTGCGCCCTGGACAGAAGCCGTCCTGCGCCCTGGACAGAAGCCGTCCTGCGCCCTGGACAGAAGCCGTCCTGCGCCCTGGACAGAAGCCGTCCTGCGCCCTGGACAGAAGCCGTCCTGCGCCCTGGACAGAAGCCGTCCTGCGCCCTGGACAGAAGCCGTCCTGCGCCCTGGACAGAAGCCGTCCTGCGCCCTGGACAGAAGCCGTCCTGCGCCCTGGACAGAAGCCGTCCTGCGCCCTGGACAGAAGCCGTCCTGCGCCCTGGACAGAAGCCGTCCTGCGCCCTGGACAGAAGCCGTCCTGCGCCTGACAGAGCCGTCCTGCGCCCTGGACAGAAGCCGTCCTGCGCCCTGGACAGAAGCCGTCCTGCGCCCTGGACAGAAGCCGTCCTGCGCCCTGGACAGAAGCCGTCCTGCGCCCTGGACAGAAGCCGTCCTGCGCCCTGGACAGAAGCCGTCCTGCGCCCTGGACAGAAGCCGTCCTGCGCCCTGGACAGAAGCCGTCCTGCGCCCTGGACAGAAGCCGTCCTGCGCCCTGGACAGAAGCCGTCCTGCGCCCTGGACAGAAGCCGTCCTGCGCCCTGGACAGAAGCCGTCCTGCGCCCTGGACAGAAGCCGTCCTGCGCCCTGGACAGAAGCCGTCCTGCGCCCTGGACAGAAGCCGTCCTGCGCCCTGGACAGAAGCCGTCCTGCGCCCTGGACAGAAGCCGTCCCTGCGCCCTGGACAGAAGCCGTCCTGCGCCCTGGACAGAAGCCGTCCTGCGCCCTGGACAGAAGCCGTCCTGCGCCCTGGACAGAAGCCGTCCTGGGCCCTGGACAGAAGCCGTCCTGGGCCCTGGACAGAAGCCGTCCTGGGCCCTGGACAGAAGCCGTCCTGGGCCCTGGACAGAAGCCGTCCTGGGCCCTGGACAGAAGCCGTCCTGGGCCCTGGACAGAAGCCGTCCTGGGCCCTGGACAGAAGCCGTCCTGGGCCCTGGACAGAAGCCGTCCTGGGCCCTGGACAGAAGCCGTCCTGGGCCCTGGACAGAAGCCGTCCTGGGCCCTGGACAGAAGCCGTCCTGGGCCCTGGACAGAAGCCGTCCTGGGCCCTGGACAGAAGCCGTCCTGGGCCCTGGACAGAAGCCGTCCTGGGCCCTGGACAGAAGCCGTCCTGGGCCCTGGACAGAAGCCGTCCTGGGCCCTGGACAGAAGCCGTCCTGGGCCCTGGACAGAAGCCGTCCTGGGCCCTGGACAGAAGCCGTCCTGGGCCCTGGACAGAAGCCGTCCTGGGCCCTGGACAGAAGCCGTCCTGGGCCCTGGACAGAAGCCGTCCTGGGCCCTGGACAGAAGCCGTCCTGGGCCCTGGACAGAAGCCGTCCTGGGCCCTGGACAGAAGCCGTCCTGGGCCCTGGACAGAAGCCGTCCTGGGCCCTGGACAGAAGCCGTCCTGGGCCCTGGACAGAAGCCGTCCTGGGCCCTGGACAGAAGCCGTCCTGGGCCCTGGACAGAAGCCGTCCTGGGCCCTGGACAGAAGCCGTCCTGCGCCCTGGACAGAAGCCGTCCTGCGCCCTGGACAGAAGCCGTCCTGCGCCCTGGACAGAAGCCGTCCTGCGCCCTGGACAGAAGCCGTCCTGCGCCCTGGACAGAAGCCGTCCTGCGCCCTGGACAGAAGCCGTCCTGCGCCCTGGACAGAAGCCGTCCCTGCGACCCTGGACAGAAGCCGTCCTGGGCCCTGGACAGAAGCCGTCCTGCGCCCTGGACCGAGCTTTCAGCTCTTCACACCGGTGCAGGATTCATCCCTCCGTGCTCTCTCATCTGTATCTTCAGTTTTCCGTCATTCCCCCCCCCCCCATCCTCCATCTACATCTTGGATTGCTCATGGGAGGTCGTTCTGTCCACAGTCCCCTCCAATTATTCCTCTCTGCTGCAGCCCAGCTGTTGTAATGTGCTGCAGCTGGAGGGTCATTGAGTGCACAGCGCAGCGGAGGATAATATTCAGTACAATATGATAACGAGCCCCCCCCTGCTAGTAGCTCTATGATGGAGGGAGGCGTTACTCAAGTATATCCATGAAATTACAGTTCATGAAAGCCAAGCAGGGAGGGGGCGATGTGTAAGAAGGAGCCTGATACTTCCCCTTCCTTAATTACCTCCCAGCGCTCCAAAGTGTTCCATCTAAATTAATTAAAGACACCAGTGACCCAAATTATGATGGTGCGCGCCTTATGCCAATGTGTATTTTTAACCGGCGCTGAGTGGCTGGTGCCGAGGCTTCCAGCGGCTCCGCTCCAATGTGGCAGCGAGAGGCAGACTTGTACCTAAGCAGCTTTCCTGCCCTCCTCTCCTATAATAACATATAGACCTGACTATTCAAAGCATCTTACCTCTCCAGAATAAAAACAGTGAACGCCAGCGGCTCCGCACTCCCGCTAAATGCGCCTTTTCTTCCTGCCACGCTCTGAAGCGATAATTACGGTTATTTTCCAGCGCGGCTACAAATGAGGCTCCGTGTAGAGATTTTTCCGGCAGTGTCAATTGGGCAGAAAGCGTGTTACTAGGGTCGAGGTGCGACCTGCTGCTCCTCTAATTATCAGCATTGATGGAGCTGCAGAATGTGGGGGTCATTTACACTGGGGGCTATACAAGGCGTGGGCCGGTTTTGTGATTAGCCATGCAATTACTGACAAAGGTTTTACAATGACCCAAAAGTCCCACATCCATAAAGAAAAAATACACTGGTGTGTGGGGAATTCAAAATGGAGCCGGGAGCGTCCGGACCTGGGGTCGGGAACATCCGGGAGTGGAGCCGGGAGCGTCCGGACCTGGGGTCGGGAACATCCGGGCCTGGGGCCGGGAACATCCGGGAGTGGAGCCGGGAGCGTCCGGGCCTGAAAACAGTGTTCAATGGTCACTGCCAGTGGAAGAGTTTTAATATACTTTGCTGTCTTTTGGGCTCACATGGTGTAAAATGGCAAAGTACTAAGTAATAATGGTTTTAGCTCCAAAAATCCTTTCAAAGCTTTGCCCACTAGGTTCTCTGTTACTTAACTTCTACTGTTTTACTAGCAGATCCATAGAAGGTTTACAATTGGCAGGGCTAACCCTTTTATGTTGGACAAGCAGCTGAGGAGAGGACCTTGGCTAATCTGCAGACAGTGGAGGAATGGTCTTTGCCCAATCTGCAGGCAATGGAGGAATGGTCTTTGCCTAATCTGCAGACAGTGGAGGAATGGTCTTTGCCTAATCTGCAGGCAATGGAGGAATGGTCTTTGCCTAATCTGCAGGCAATGGAGGAATGGTCTTTGCCTAATCTGCAGACAGTGGAGGAGTGGGCCTTTGCTAATCTGCAGACAATGGAGGAGTGGGCCTTGCCTAATCTGCAGACAATGGAGCACCGGGCCTTGGCTAATCTGCAGACAATGGAGGAGTGGGCCTTGCCTAATCTGCAGACAATGGAGGAGTGGGCCTTGCCTAATCTGCGGACAATGGAGGAGTGGGCCTTGCCTAATCTGCGGACAATGGAGGAGTGGGCCTTGCCTAATCTGCGGACAATGGAGGAGTGGGCCTTGCCTAATCTGCGGACAATGGAGGAGTGGGCCTTGCCTAATCTGCGGACAATGGAGGAGTGGGCCTTGCCTAATCTGCGGACAATGGAGGAGTGGGCCTTGCCTAATCTGCGGACAATGGAGGAGTGGGCCTTGCCTAACCTGCGGACAATGGAGGAGTGGGCCTTGCCTAACCTGCGGACAATGGAGGAGTGGGCCTTGCCTAACCTGCGGACAATGGAGGAGTGGGCCTTGCCTAACCTGCGGACAATGGAGGAGTGGGCCTTGCCTAACCTGCGGACAATGGAGGAGTGGGCCTTGCCTAACCTGCGGACAATGGAGGAGTGGGCCTTGCCTAACCTGCGGACAATGGAGGAGTGGGCCTTGCCTAACCTGCGGACAATGGAGGAGTGGGCCTTGCCTAACCTGCGGACAATGGAGGAGTGGGCCTTGCCTAACCTGCGGACAATGGAGGAGTGGGCCTTGCCTAACCTGCGGACAATGGAGGAGTGGGCCTTGCCTAACCTGCGGACAATGGAGGAGTGGGCCTTGCCTAACCTGCGGACAATGGAGGAGTGGGCCTTGCCTAACCTGCGGACAATGGAGGAGTGGGCCTTGCCTAACCTGCGGACAATGGAGGAGTGGGCCTTGCCTAACCTGCGGACAATGGAGGAGTGGGCCTTGCCTAACCTGCGGACAATGGAGGAGTGGGCCTTGCCTAACCTGCGGACAATGGAGGAGTGGGCCTTGCCTAACCTGCGGACAATGGAGGAGTGGGCCTTGCCTAACCTGCGGACAATGGAGGAGTGGGCCTTGCCTAACCTGCGGACAATGGAGGAGTGGGCCTTGCCTAACCTGCGGACAATGGAGGAGTGGGCCTTGCCTAACCTGCGGACAATGGAGGAGTGGGCCTTGCCTAACCTGCGGACAATGGAGGAGTGGGCCTTGCCTAACCTGCGGACAATGGAGGAGTGGGCCTTGCCTAACCTGCGGACAATGGAGGAGTGGGCCTTGCCTAACCTGCGGACAATGGAGGAGTGGGCCTTGCCTAACCTGCGGACAATGGAGGAGTGGGCCTTGCCTAACCTGCGGACAATGGAGGAGTGGGCCTTGCCTAACCTGCGGACAATGGAGGAGTGGGCCTTGCCTAACCTGCGGACAATGGAGGAGTGGGCCTTGCCTAACCTGTAGGCAGTGGAGGAGTGGGCTTTGGCTAATCTGCAGGCAGTGGAGGAGTGGGCCTTGGTTATTCAGCAGGTGGTGGAGGAGTGGACCTTTGCTGGAGTTGGGGGGGCTTTGCCATTGGGTAGGCAGGGAGGGGGACATGCCTTTGCTGCTCTACAGGCAGCAGGTAGGCCTTTGCCATTGAGCAGGCAGTGAGGTGATGGCCTTTTCCAATTGGGTAAGCAGTGGAGTGAGGGCCCTTTCCCATTGGACAGGCAGTGGACTGAGGGCCTTTTCCCATTGGACAGGCAGTGGGGGAGGGCCTTTTCCCATTGGACAGGCAGTGGGGGGAGGGCCTTTTCCCATTGGACAGGCAGTGGAGTGAGGGCCTTTTCCCATTGGACAGGCAGTGGAGTGAGGGCCTTTTCCCATTGGACAGGCAGTGGAGTGAGGGCCTTTTCCCATTGGACAGGCAGTGGAGTGAGGACCTTTTCCTATTGGACAGGCAGTGTGGGGGATGGCCTTTTCCCATTGGACAGGCAGTGGAGTGAGGCCTTTTCCTATTGGACTGGCAGTGTGGGGGAGGGTATTTTCCCATTGGGCAGGCTGTGGGGGGGTATTTTCCCATTGGAAGGGCAGTGGAGTGAGGAACATTTCCCATTGGACAGGCATTGGGGGGGGGGGGGGGGGGTTTTTTCCCATTTTCCCATTGGACAGGCAGTGGGGGGGGGGGGGTCTGTTCCCATTGGAC
The DNA here is from genome assembly GCA_033576535.1 of Allobates femoralis. Taxonomy (NCBI): domain Eukaryota; kingdom Metazoa; phylum Chordata; class Amphibia; order Anura; family Aromobatidae; genus Allobates; species Allobates femoralis. Next base: position 130,947,975 of record JARQOC010000010.1, read on the forward strand.
AGGCAGTGGGGGGGGTCTTTTCCCATTGGGCAGGCAGTGGGGGGGGTCTGTTCCCATTGGACAGGCAGTGGTGGGGGGGGGTCTTTTCCTATTGGACGGGCAGTGTGGTTGTGGGCAGCTGCACTGGTAGTTTGTCCTGTGCATTAATCCGCACTGCACACTTTTCCCCTAGACAGTTTAGCTGCACTCCTTTATACTGCGTCTTTCACGCCGGCTCCTCTTTAAAGTCTATGGACGCCTCTGAAATAGAATAAATGATTTCTGCGATCCTTAAATGTTTCCTTTCGTTACATTACTGACCTCATTCATCAAACTTTTACAGCGGAATCCTGGTATAGAAAGCATCGAAAAGTCTCAAGGATTTGGCGCAACGAGAAGCGATTCTCACACTATTATCACCCAGCTCCGCCAATGTATGTGAGGATGAGACATGGGCGTGAAACGTCAATTCATCGGGGGCATCTGACTCCATTACTCCTTCATCATGACCAGTGTGTAGATTGCTGATCTTGCTGAATCGATATCTTCTTGTTTCTTTTCTTCACTTTCTGCCCTCCAGCTGGCAGCCTGCTTCTATAGTTCAGACTTTTCTTTTGTGGCGTCTCTCACCCAGTAATTCCCACCATTTTTCCAGGGTCTTCTGTCCTCTCTAGCTCTAGTGTATCTGCATAGCTTCATTCCTGATATGATTTCCCTTTCTCTGGTTAATATTGTCTCATCTGCTTTCCCCTCTATCCGCTGCCTGAGAAAGCTGCCCTCCCAGATAACATGAATGCTTTCCCCCTTCTCTATGATCCACTGTACACAGCCCCCTAACTTCTGTGATCCTTATGGTGGATTTTACATGTTCCTGAATTTCCCAGTCCAAGTATGGACCACGATGTCCTTCTGACCTCAGGTCTCCTGACCATAACGGTTTGTTGGTCCTATGAGGCTGTGGATATTGAGTCAGGAGACGAGCAACCGGTCCGACATTGCTGTGTATACTCTGACAGCCGGTCTGGACATTGCTGTCTATATTGTGACCGGCAACTGGTCGGAACATTGCCGTCTGTACACTGCCCGGCAGCCGGTCCAGACATTGCCATCTATACACTGCCTGGCAGCAGGTCCAGAAAATACCCTCTGTACTCTGACCGGCAGCCGGTCCGGACATTGCTGTCTATACACTGCCCGGCAACCGATATGGAAATTGCCATCTGTACTCTTACCCGCAGCTGGTCCAGACATTGCCGTCTATACTCTGACCAACAGCCGGTCTGGACATTGCTGACTATACTGTGACCGGCAGCTGGTCTGGACATTTCTGTCTATATGCTGCCAGGCAGCTTGTCTGGACATTGCTGTCTATACACTGCCAGGCAGCTTGTCTGGACATTGCCGTCTATACTCTGACCGGCAGCCGGTCTGGACATTGCCGTCTATAGTCTGACCGGCAGGCGGTCCGGACATTGCTGACTATACTGTGACCGGCAGCTTGTCTGGACATTGCTGTCTATACACTGCCAGGCAGCTTGTCTGGACATTGCTGTCCGTTGACTGGCAGCTGGTCCGGACATTGCTGACTATACTCTGATTGGCAGCTGGTCTGGACTTTGCCATCTATACTCTGACTGGCAGCTAGTTTGGGCATTGCTGACTATACTCTGCAGCTGGTCTGGATATTGCTGTCTAGACGCTGACCGCCAGTGGATTCGGACACTGCTGACTATAGTCTGACCGTGAATGTTGGACGTGTCTAAGCTGCTCCTCACTGAGAAGAGAGAGGGTTGAGCAGAGAGTCGTCATCAGGAGCAGTCTGATGGATTCATGGCCAGTTTTGCAGTGAGTTGGATGGAGCACTTTGTAGTATCACAATGCCGTGAACTTATGGAAAACTGATTGGAAAGGTGTTTAATTTTGCATTTAGAAAGGAAATTGTGTGCATAGCTTATCAGTGTAAAAATAGAAAAAAGAAAGATTTTCTCGATGAAAGGTCCAACAGAGGAAGGAAATGTATGCAATTTGGCATTGAAGGAAGTTCATAGGCCAAACCCCCCATCAGGAGGCGGCTTGCATTGCATTTTGCGGCTATTCTTTTTTACGTTTTATCCGGATCCCTGGTGATGAGCGCTAGGGTAGACTTAAGAAGCAATAAAGGAAGATGATGCCCAAAGATCCCATGTAAAGTGTTTCATCGATGCAGTGTTCAGAGACCGACCCTACGCCTCCCGGCTGGAATTCCTTGGGCCTCTTGATCCAGCAGGACCTGGCAGAGGATGGGACGAGGTCTGTCCTCAAAATACATTACATCAATCCAGTCGGCTCCTCCGTCTGTTTTTTAGGATGAGTCTTCTTTTATAAGCTTGTAACATGGGACAGTTCAGATTCCTAATGGCGCTTTGTCTAATAGACGATTGCGATTTTCTCATTAGGGGTGCATATGAATGGCATGTGTGCTTGGACCTTGGAAGACATAACCCATAGACAGCCTCGGTGGGCTCACCTTTCTTCAGAGATGCATCCATGGGTTTATTACCGCTCCTCCTGCCTCAGTAATGTGCGATTCTTAGATGAGCTTTCCTATTTCTGCTAACCGAACACCTGCAGCCGACTTGACAATTCCCGAGAATGATAAAGAGTTGAAGGGCGGCATTTGTCCAGACTCGTCTACATTGCTGGGTGTCTACATACGGCGTTCTCGGTTTATGTGGCACTGCTGCATCATTTACAGATTAGTCCAATTAAATGTGCAGATTGTGGGCCACCAAGGGTTGTGCCGATGTCACGCCTGGTGGTGCAAGGCTTGTCCTTTTGGCAAATCCTCGAAAACTAAACTATTCACATACAACATAGTTTGGGGGGAGTGCTGAAAAATGTCGCAGGTCTATATGCTAGGGACTGTGGAGTTGGTAAGCCAAACATCCAACTCTGACTCTTCAATTTCCTAGAATATGACTCCAACTCCACCAAAATGGACACTGACTGCAACTCAGCAACCAGAGCTGTGGAGTCAGTAAGCCAAAAATCTGACTGATTCCTCTATTTCCCTGAACCCGACTCCACCAAAATGGACTCCAACTCCAGCTTCACAACCATGGCTGTGGAGTCGGTAAGCCAAACATCCCACTCCTGTGCGCCTTACGCATACTGTTATTGGTGGTATTAGGAGTTGGTCACTTTCATCTACAGACCCTTTATGTACGATGTTTCCTTTCAGATGCAGCTTGCAGGCCCCACGGTGGCCACCTTGGCTTCCTACAATATCTGTATTGAACATCAGAAGTGATAAGGACATGATCTGGCTTGGTGCATCACTTTAATTTGAAAGGAGCCATTGGTGTAACCTTTAGTTTGCCGTAGATACACCCAGGGCTGTGGAGTTAAAGTCTATTTTGGTGGAGTCTTGAGTCAGATTCAGGGAAATTGAGAAGTTGAAGTTGGATGGTTGTTTTACGGACTTCCCAGCCATGGTTGTGGTGTCGTCGAGTCCGTGTCCAATTTGATGGAGTCGGAGTCACATTCTGGGAAATGAGGAGTTGGAATCGGATGTTTGCCTTACTGACTTCACAGCCTGGTTGGGGAGTTGGAGTTGGTGTCCATTTTGGTGGAGTTGGGTGTTTTGACTTACCGACTCCACAGCCCTGGATACACCCAACAACCTCCGTTGCATCACTTTCTATTGGAAGGAGCCATTGGGGTAACCTTTAGTTGGCCATTGTTACACCCATCGACCTCCATATGGAGCACAATCACACAATGTCACCGATGCTTTTAACGATGGCTTTGGTGTGGAGCACCGGGCTTTGGCGTGGGAGCACCGGGCTTTGGCGTGGGAGCACCGGGCTTTGGCGTGGGAGCACGGGCTTTGGCGTGCCGCAATGATCTCAACCCTTTTTGTGCCAATAATCTTTCCAGCTATTAGATATGGCCTCCATAGTTTTATAGTCTGGTTGGTCCAAGCATTAATACCCGTTATGGATAATAGCCCCCGCTGGACCCTCATCACCCGGATGGTGAACCGTGCTGTCCGCCCAGGGTAAAGATACGAGGGTTATGGATTTTTCTCTTCCTTTTACTGATGTTTCCCTTGAACCTGAGAAAGGAAGGATTTTAATTTGTAACCTGATTCCGGCAGGGTTGCTGAATAGAGATATTGCTTAGATTTATAGGATGGCGTTACAGGACAAAGGCAATCTGAGCTGACACAAATATAGATGAATGCGTCTCTCTAAAACCCTGGACTGGCAAATTAAAATGGAGTTGTGGGTGCGGGGTGTGCAGGGAGCGGAGTGATTGATTCCCCGTCCAGACACCCAAACCAACCAAATATGTCACATAGACAAGCACTTTAGGAGCTCCTGCATGGCTGGATTTATTGCTCTCCCGCATTACAGCCCATCAATTCTTCCCACAGATTATTGATATGAAATCACAGGCTGTAAGTAACCGTCTCTATTGATTCCTAGCAGAGCCTCATCCCAGCCCCGTGAAGCCAAATCCCGGAAATCTATGGGAGGACAGGCTCAAAGTCACTTTTGTTGAAAGTAGCACAGGGACATGAGGCGAAGAGCCCTGCGTCATCGAAGCCTTTAATCAGTCATTACACCTGACGCTAAGCGACCCATTCCATGATCAATGGTGTCCTGAGATCTCCAAAAAGACCAGCAAGGGCCAACTCTCTGATGGTCTCCTGGCTTGTATGCTTTACATCATTACCTTCAATGGTTCTCCACAATGATTAGACCGAGAACAAGAAAAGTTTGTGGACCTCGGATTAAGAGCGTTTAGGACACAGGTTTTCCCAAAGGGGGAGCCCTTCCCAGCTGTGTCCCCTGGAGATGACATGGGGTCCAAAGAAGAGCCCCCTCTTCTCTATGATGATGTGTTGTACAATGTAGAAATCGCTCTAGATCAGGGGTCCCTAACCTGTAGCTCTGGAGCCACATGTGGCTTGCAGGGTTGTGATTGTGTTCCAGCTTGGTGTATAAACACCAGGTCTAAAGAAGGTTTCAAGATAGTAGTAACTTTTGTGAGTAATCCCACACAGAAGAGCAGATCCGGATGGTGATAATGTAAGGTCCCCTGGATCTTGGTTTATTGCTAGAATTGGATTTGGCTCGCGACCATCATTCAGAGCTGGATGTCGCTCTCGACCTCCTCTCAGAGCTGGATGTGGCTTGCGACCCTCTCTCAGAGCTGGATGTGGCTTGCGACCCTCTCTGAGCTGGATGTGGCTCATGACTGTCTTTTAGAGCTAGATGTGGCTCGCGACCCTCTCTCAGAGCTGTCTGTGGCTCGCGACCCTTTCTCAGCTGGATGTGGCTCGTGACTGTCTTTTTAGAGCTAGATGTGGCTCGCGACCCTCTCTCAGAGCTGGATGTGGCTCGCAACCCTTTCTCAGCTGGATGTGGCTCGCGACCATCTTCTTAGAGCTGAATGTGGCTCATGACCCCTCTCGGAGCTGAATGTGGCTCATGACCCCTCTCGGAGCTGGATGTGGCTCACGACCCTTTTCTCAGCTGGACGTGGCTCACGACCCTTTTCTTAGCTGGATGTGGCTCGCGACCCTTTCTCAGCTGGATGTTGCTCGCGACCATCTTTTAGAACTGGATGTGGCTTGTGACCCTCTCTGAGCTGGATGTGGCTCAAGACCCTTTTCTCAGCTGGATGTGGCTCGCGACCCTTTCTCAGCTGGATGTTGCTCGCGACCCTCTCTCAGAGCTGGATGTGGCTTGCGACCCTCTCTCTGAGCTGGATGTGGTTTGCGACCCTCTCTGAGCTGGATGTGGTTTGCTTCCCTCTCTGAGCTGGATGTGGTTTGCGACCCTCTCTGAGATGGATGTGGCTCATGGCCCTCTCTGAGCTGGATGTGGCTCGCGACCCTTTCTCAGCTGGATGTGGCTCGCGACCATCTTTTAGAGATGGATGAGGCTGACGACCCTTTCTCAGCTGGATGTGGTTCGTGACCCCCTCTCTGAGCTGGATGTGGTTCATGACCCTCTCTGAGCTGGATGTGGCTCGCGACCGTCTCGCAGAGCTGGATGTGGCTCGCAACCGTCTCTCAGAGCTGGATGTGGCTCGCGTCCATCTCTCAAAGCTGGATGTGGCTCGCGACCATCTCTCAGCGCTGGATGTGGCTCGCGACCATCTTTTAGAGCTGGATATGGCTCGTGACCATCTTTTAGAGCTGGATGTGGCTCGCGACCCTCTCTGAGCTGAATGTGGCTCATGACCCCTCTCGGAGCTGGATGTGGCTCACGACCCCTCTCAGAGCTGAATGTGGCTAGCTGGATGTGGTTCACGACTCTCTCAGAGCTGGATGTGGCTCGTGGCCCTTTCTCAGCTGGATGTGGCTCGTGACCCTTTCTCAGCTGGATGTGGCTCGTGACTGTTTTTTAGAGCTGGACGTGGCTCGTAACCCTCTCTCTGAGATGAATGTGGCTCGTGACCCTCTCTGTGAGCTGGATGTGGCTCATGACCCTCTCTGTGAGCTGGATGTGGCTCGTGACCCTCTCAGTGAGCTGGATGTGGCTCGTGACCCTCTCTCTGAGCTGGATGTGGCTCGTGACCCTCTCTCTGAGCTGGATGTGGCTCGTGACCCTCTCTCTGAGCTGGATGTGGCTCGTGACCCTCTCTCTGAGCTGGATGTGGCTCGTGACCCTCTCTCTGAGCTGGATGTGGCTCGTGACCCTCTCTCTGAGCTGGATGTGGCTCGTGACCCTCTCTCTGAGCTGGATGTGGCTCGTGACCCTCTCTCTGAGCTGGATGTGGCTCGTGACCCTCTCTCTGAGCTGGATGTGGCTCGTGACCCTCTCTCTGAGCTGGATGTGGCTCGTGACCCTCTCTCTGAGCTGGATGTGGCTCGTGACCCTCTCTCTGAGCTGGATGTGGCTCGTGACCCTCTCTCTGAGCTGGATGTGGCTCGTGACCCTCTCTCAGAGCTGAATGTGGCTCATGACTCTCTGAGCTGTATGTGGCTTGTGACCATCTTTATGGCTCACGACCCCCTTTCAGAGCTGAATCTGGCACGTGACCATGTCTCAGCTGCATGTGGCTCCCAAGGTCAGAAAGGTGTGGACCTCTGCTCTATATAATGACATTGGTGATTACCAATATTAGAAGCCCCTCTATGATCTCTTTTTGGGGCCCCCAGCATAATGGCACACTGAATTATATGGTAGTACCTGGCTGCCAGCAGTCCTCCAGAGTGGGGGGTTATCTGAAGGGTCAGTCTTCCACCATCTCCTCCCTGAGGGTGGTGCTGTTTGAGTTTCATGAAAGATATGTCTCGGCCCACATTTAATTCCTATTGTAAAGCAGGGCTGTGGAGTCGGAGTCAGATGTTTGGCTCATCGACATCTCAGCCCTGTTATAAAACCTAGACAAGAATCCCTGCAGACTGTAAGCTCGCAAGGGCAGGGTCCTCTGTACCAGTCTGTCACTGTTACTTTGTTCATTGTATTTTTAACTTGTTTGTATGTAACCATTTCTCATGTACAGACCATGGAATCAATGGTGCTCTATAAATAAATAATAATAATAATAATAATAATAATTGTCAGCTGTCTGCGGAGGTGGATCAGAAAGCCTCCTTTTCTTGACTGGTCCATGTCCACCGGTGCAGGAGTTAATGGTAAGGCCACGGTGTGGGCCAGCGTTGTGGATGGGCGCTTGGCTCTGGTAATCACCCTCTTGACACACCTGTCAGCCAATGAAAGGCCCTGTGGATCCCTGGAAGGATAAGAATCACATAGTGACAGATTTTGCGTTTCATCTCTGAATGAGGCGTCCCTCCCTCCCGCTCGCTCGTTTCTGCGCTCCCCCCTTGGCTGTCACCCACACACAGACTGAGCTCCTCATTAAATAGTCATTAACATGAATAAGGCAGAATGTTCATTTTCCCCCTCTGGTTGTACAAGGCTTGCGTGCGTTTTGTGTTGCACCGATGCCGCTGTGATTGCTGGCTCCCCCCAAGCTTTTGCTCCTCTCGCTCTCAGCCCCACTTTCCTGCCTCTCCTTATCGACCCCCCTCCCCTCTCCTTGACACAAGCTGACAAGAACCATTTCCAAGATGGATTGATTCAATTTAGCAGGCATTTGGCTGGGTAGGGGATGGTAGTGCTCCCCTGTTGGAGCAGCAAGATATGTGACTGGTCTGAGCTAGATATTTATTAGCCCAGCTCCCTGTGAGGTTGGCCAGCCAGCGGCTCATAATCAGCTCCTGTTTGTTCTCCTCACGTACTGGAAACTCTCCCTGTCCACCTGCCCATCACCACTTCTCGTCTTCTCTGTGCATATTTCTTTCTTCCTCCTATGTCTATCAGTTCTGGCGTCTGCACAATCCAGCTATAGCGGCTTTCCCCTTCCCGCTTCTTTCACCAGCGGCTTTCCCCCTTTCACAGCGCTTTCCCCTTCACCAGCGGCTTTCCCCCCTTTCACCAGCGGCTTTCCCCCCTTTCAGGGTTCCCACCAGCGGCTTTTCCCCCCTTTCACCAGCGGCTTTTCCCCCCTTTCACCAGCGGCTTTTCCCCCCCTTTCACCAGCGGCTTTCCCCCCTTTCACCAGCGGTCTTTTCCCCCCTTTCACCAGGGCTTTTCCCCCTTCCAGCCTTTCACCAGCGCTTTCCCCTTCACAGCGGCTTTTCCCCCCCTTCCTTCACCCCTACAGGCTTTTCCCCCCTTTCACCAGTGGCTTTTCCCCCCTTTCACCAGTGGCTTTTCCCCCCTTTCACCAGTGGCTTTTCCCCCCTTTCACCAGCGATTTTCCCCCCTTTCACCAGCGAGCTTTTTCCCCCCTTTCACCAGCGGCTTTTCCCCCCTTTCACCAGCGGCTTTTCCCCCTTTCTTTCCCCCTTACCAGCGGCTTTTCCCCCCTTTCACCAGCGGCTTTTCCCCCCTTTCACCAGCGGCTTTCCTCCCAGGAAACAGACCTAATGTTTTCTGAGCCTTATGGAGGTCCCCAAACTTGGGTTTAATGGGCTTAATGTTGGCCAAACCAGGGCTGTGAAGTCGTTTGCCAAACATCCAACTCCGACTCTTCAATTTACCTGAATGCGAGTCCAACTCTACCAAAATAGACACAGACTCCATGACTCCGACTCCACAACCCTGGCTGTGCAGTCAGTAAGCCAAACATCCGACTCCCAACTCCTCACTTCCCCTAATCTTACTAAAACTCCACCAAAATAGACACCAACAGCAAGACTTCAACTCTGCAACCAGGGCTGTGAAATCAATAACTCCCATTCAAGACTCCAACTCCACAGCCCTGATTGGTGGGTTTGGCCCAGGTTTGTGGAGTCCAGTTGTGATGTCCCGAGTCGGTGCCAATTTTGGGTGGAGTCGCATTCAGGGAATTTGAGGAGCTTACTGACTGTTGTCGAGTCGGAGTCTGCGTTCATTTTGGTGCAGTTGGAGTCGGATTCAGGGAAAAGGTCATGTGGTCAGATGAAACCAATATAGAACTTTATGGCATCAACTCCACTCGGTGTGTTTGGAGGAAGAAGGATAAGTACAAATCCTAAGAACACCATTCCAGCTGTGAAGCATGGGGGTGGAAACATCATACTTTTGGAGTTGGACATTTGACTTACGACTTCACAGCCCTGGGTGTGGAGTTGGAATCTCTGTCCATTTTGGTGGAGTTGGAGTGGGATTCTGGGAAGTTGAAGAGTCAAAGTTGGAAGTTTGGCTTAGTGACTCCACAGCCCTGCCACCAATTTCCTCTGACCGAGTGACCATCTCATGAGTATAGGGGTGTGGAAACAGGAGATATTGTGGCACAGAAGGGCCGGGCTTGTTGGGTTCATCGTTTGTGACTTGCAGGTGATACACTTCTTTGATTACACTTGAAATACTTGACTGATCCAGAGGTGGTCTGTGTATTGGGAGTGTGACTAACGCCTAGATATCTGCATGACTTCTTTATACAACTGGATGAACATGGTGTTTTTCAGTAGATCCTGCTGGTTTTCTCATCAGGTCGGATCGTATAGCACATTAAGGTCTTGCACTATTCTTACACATAGGCTGTTGGATGGTGATTTGCATTCTGGGGCGACCCTTCTACGTTGGTAGCCTTTGTATCAGTATTGAGCGCAGCGTAACAAACAAAGAAACCAAAGACGAGTCGACGAACATCTTAATTCTGCCATATCGATCTCCATGTGCTTCAGCTTCCTCTTATCTGAATCACAAAAATACAGTTAAACAAACGGATGAAAATACTCTGCTGTGGTAAAGAAAACATTAAAAAGCAAGTGCTGCTAAAAAAAATGGTAAAAAACAGGGTATTTGGTTGAAATGTGTACTACGCCGCTCTACCACTTCAAGGTAACCCGTATCAGAGCAGTCCCTAACTGATGTGTTAACCTGATCATATGTATTGGTGTCTATATAAGCAGGATTCAGGCGGTTCCTCTTATCTACGACTTATTTCCTGGATCACATGTGAAGGAATAGAGAAGTGGTCGGATGCTGCAGAGCGCAGAAAACTTGCGGGTTAGACGTTAACCACACAGATTCTGACCTCCAGTTCTTCTTCAGACTTTTTCTTTTCCACTTGTGTCCAATGCCAGATCTTGGGCATCTTTTTACTGAACAGGGATGGGGAGACGGTAACCCAAACTTCTGACTCCTCAGTTTCCCTGACTCTGACTCCACAACCGTGGCTGTGCAGTGAATAAGCCAAACATCCAACTCCACCGAAATGGACCCTTACTCCAACTCCGACTCCACAGCCTTGTGCTGAATATTGATTCATTTTGAACCTTGCTTCAATCCAGAGCGATGTAACGTAGAACATGGTGTAATGTAACGGGTTAACCGGTGCCGTTTTTTGTACGCTCTTTTATCTGCTCCTGTTGCCTCCTGTCTTCACAGCCCATAAAGTTTTAATACAGAAGCGAGCGGTTGTGTCGCAGCCTCACTCTGCGCAGAAAGCTGGCTAATGACACGGCAGCGACGGGAACTCGGGGAGGAATGAAGCCTCGGCATTCGGTGGTCCGTTGCTCTCCACTGCTTTGATGGCTCCATAGATGGGTGTAGCGCTCCCCGCGCCAGCCGCCTGATCTACCCGCTGATAACAATTAGTGTCTCGGTGGCAGAGACCGGATCCAGCTCATTAGTTTTATGCAGGGATAAGTGCGACCCAGTAGTCGGATGAAGGTCACCGGGCCATCGTGCCACGCCATAATGTCTCTGAAGCAACACAGAATGTCTTGTTGATTGCACATAGTCAGGAGCGCTGCTTGTGTTTACAGGGATAATGAGACTATAAGGGCACAGCGCTTTACTTGTACAGGATGGGGCTGCTGTGCCGCATGTCTGTTGTAGAAGCAATGGCGGACGACGTCTTACATTTCGAATAATGCAGATAAGGCTGAGGACCCAGGCGACTCGACCCTGACCTGAGCTATCTGACATGCAGGTAACTATATTGTAATGCTACAGTCTCAGTATGGTCTCTATGCAGCTTTTCTGTAACAAATAGGAGGTTCCTCCAAATTCAGGTCTTCAGTGTAAGGAAACTATATTTTTTAAAGGGCGACGGAGAGATTCTCTGATGTCTCACACCTCTTTAAAGCCAGACCTTTAATCTTCAGTTGTAGAATTGCGACCATTCGTTTGCCGGGCACATCCACCACCCCAGCCCCCTCTATGGCTCAGACTAATGAGCTTTTGGTAGCCGGCCCTGTGTGAAGCGGTTATCTGGGCTGGCAGAGGACGTGCTCTTTGTTGGCGGCGGGCGCTTCGTGCTCTGTTCCTTTGTCGCTGTTCCTGTTGCGTCCCTGGTGGAGGCTGCGGAGACAAGTGTCATTGCTCATAGGACTGATAACGCGGCTGCTGCCTTCCCTGCGGCTGAGGTTAGTTATCTGCCTGTAGCAGCGGCTCTTATCGTGGCTCCTGGCGCTGTGGCCGTTCACAATCTCCGCTGACCCCGGGGGGCTGTTGTAGGGCCCGCACCTCTGGAGCCACGAGGCCGCTGCCACTTGTCACTGTCACACATACCATTATTCTTACCAGTGGTGTAAGTGCGAAAACTCCAACGGGGCCCCCAAGTATTGTAAATCTTTAATAACATTAGTTTTTTCCTATAAGCCAAACTGACTTTGGGTGCCCCCTAGGCTCCAGGGCCCGGGTGCGGTTGCATCCTCTATTGTAGTTTTACGCCTGATTTTTACTATTCGTAAATATTGCAGATAACGCAGCTGCTGCTTTACATTCGGACCCTGTGCACATAACGCTTTAGCATGGGGGTCTGCTCCAAAACCTACTCGGAAAATGCCCAGAAAACGCTGGAAAGAAGGAAGATTTGCATTTCTCTGTAGGAACCTCTTGCTGTTATTCTTTGGACATTTGAAGCAGTTAAAAGGCTAAAAGAGGTGACCGCATTGGTCTCCGCGGGGGGCTTTGGGGAGTTCTGCTCAGGGGATCCTCAATGCTTTACAATAGAGGGCATTGACTCAGTGCAGAAGGCGCATGGCATCATTTTGACCTTTTTGCCCAATGACCCAAACATTCAGCATGCGGTTACAAACAGGGCAAAGTAACACTGTAAACAACAAAAACAAATTGCTAAAAAAGACGTTTCAGAGAAACCAGCATTGACGTTCACTGATATATCTTCCTCTTCGTTGCATTGGTGGCGCAGAGACACCTTCCGCAGAGATCAGCTACAATGTCACAATTTACAATTCTCTGTCCCAGGACGATTGTCACCAGCATAGCCTGCAATCATCTGCAGAGCGAGGAAAGGGGCGAATCTCTGCAGAGCAGAACCTGCAATATATCGTATTATATAGTGATGAGCAAGTGTAATCGTTACCATTCACACGGATAGTAGGGTATTTGCGATACTCTGCGAGTATTGGTGGTACTCATAAGTGATATGTTGATCGTTATCGATCTGACACAAATTGACAGCTCCCTTCAGTAAACAATGTGAGCTGGCACCTCAGTGAGAGCATATGTCTTAGACATTGAGATTTTAAAAAAGCCCCCCCTCCGCTCCCTGTCTACGAAAGACTCGTTTTATAGCCGAATGTGTGTGGGCGAAGCCTAATATTAGACTTGCTATTCAGACGAGTATTAAAAAGTACTCACTACGAGTATAGCGAGTGCGAATATTACGCCACCCGCTTATCACTAATTATAAATTTACCGTATATGAATTTGGACGGAAAATATTTTCTGTTATTTCAGCCACAGCAAACAGAGATCTAACAAAAATCTCCCAAGTAATCCATAAATTAATTTATAAAGTGGCAGTGACATCACTGAGAACGCCTCCTATCATCACTAGAGATCAGACATCACTGAGAACGTCTCCTATCATCACTAGAGATCTGACATCACTGAGAACGTCTCCTGTCATCACTAGAGATCAGACATCACTGAGAATGTCTCCTATCATCACTAGAGATCAGACATCACTGAGAACGTCTCCATCATCACAAGAGATCAGACATCACTGAGAACGCCTCCTATCATCACTACAGATCAGACATCACTGAGAACGTCTCCCATCATCACTAGAGATCAGACATCACTGAGAACGTCTCCTTCATCACTAGAGATCAGACATCACTGAGAACGTCTCCTCATCACTAGAGATCAGACATCACTGAGAACGTCTCCCATCATCACTAGAGATCAGACATCACTGAGAACGTTCCCTCATCACTAGGAGATCAGACATCACTGAGAACGTCTCCCTATCATCACTGGAGATCAGACATCACTGAGAACGTCTCCATCATCACTAGAGATCAGACATCACTGAGAACGTCTCCTCATCATCACTAGAGATCAGACATCACTGAGAACGTCTCCCTCATCATGAGATCAGACATCACTGAGAACAGTCTATCATCACTAGAGATCAGACATCACTGAGAACGTCTCTACTCATCACTAGAGATCAGACATCACTGAGAACGTCTCCCATCATCACTAGAGATCAGACATCACTGAGAACTTCTCATCATCACTAGAGATCAGACATCACTGAGAACGTCTCCGTCATCACTAGAGATCAGACATCACTGAGAACGTCTCCTCATCATCTAGAGATCAGACATCACTGAGAACGTCTCCTATCATCACTAGAGATCAGACATCGCTGAGAACGTCTCCTATCATCACTAGAGATCAGACATCACTGAGAACGCTCTCATCATCACTAGAGATCAGACATCACTGAGAACGCTCCCATCATCACTAGAGATCAGACATCACTGAGAACGTCTCCCTCATCACTAGAGATCAGACATCACTGAGAACGTCTCCTTCATCACTAGAGATCAGACATCACTGAGAACGTCTCCCGTCATCACTAGAGATCAGACATCACTGAGAACGTCTCCCATCATCACTAGAGATCAGACATCACTGAGAAGTCTCCCATCATCACTAGAGATCAGACATCACTGAGAACGTCTCCCATCATCACTAGAGATCAGACATCACTGAGAACGTCTCTATCATCACTAGAGATCAGACATCACTGAGAACGTCTCCTATCATCACTAGAGATCAGACATCACTGAGAACGTCTCCTATCATCACTAGAGATCAGACATCACTGAGAACGTCTCCATCATCACTAGAGATCAGACATCACTGAGAACGTCTCCTATCATCACTAGAGATCAGACATCACTGAGAACGTTCTCCATCATCACTAGAGATCAGACATCACTGAGAACGTCTCCCATCATCACTAGAGATCAGACATTCACTGAGAACGTCTCCTGTCATCACTAGAGATCAGACATCACTGAGAACGTCTCCCATTCATCACTAGAGATCAGACATCACTGAGAACGTCTCCTGTCATCACTAGAGATCAGACATCACTGAGAACGTCTCCATGTCATCACTAGAGATCAGACATCACTGAGAACGCTCCTCATCATCACTAGAGATCAGGACATCACTGAGAACGTCTCCTATCATCACTAGAGATCAGACATCACTGAGAACGTCTCCTATCATCACTAGAGATCAGACATCACTGAGAACGTCTCCTATCATCACTAGAGATCAGACATCACTGAGAACGTCCTCATCATCACTAGAGATCAGAC
This sequence comes from Allobates femoralis, assembly GCA_033576535.1. Lineage (NCBI taxonomy): Eukaryota > Metazoa > Chordata > Amphibia > Anura > Aromobatidae > Allobates > Allobates femoralis. The sequence continues at coordinate 130,963,045 of JARQOC010000010.1, forward strand.
ATCACTGAGAATGTCTCCTTCATCACTAGAGATCAGACATCACTGAGAACTCGCCTCTATCATCACTAGAGATCAGACATCACTGAGAACGTCTCCTATCATCACTAGAGATCAGACATCACTGAGAACGTCTCCATCATCACTAGAGATCAGACATCACTGAGAACGTCTCCTATCATCACTAGAGATCAGACATCACTGAGAACGTCTCCTATCATCACTAGAGATCAGACATCACTGAGAACGTCTCCTCCATCACATAGAGATCATACATCACTGAGAACGTCTCCATCATCACTAGAGATCAGACATCAACTGAGAACGTCTCCTATCATCACTAGAGATCAGACATCACTAGAACGTCTCTATTCATCACTAGAGATCAGACATCACTGAGAACGTCTCCTATCATCACTAGAGATCAGACATCACTGAGAACGTCTCCGTATCACTAGAGATCAGACATCACTGAGAAGTCTCCTATCATCACTAGAGATCAGACATCACTGAGAACGTCTCTATCATCACTAGAGATCAGACATCACTGAGAACGTCCTCCATCATCACTAGAGATCAGACATCACTGAGAACGTCTCCTATCATCACTAGAGATCAGAAATCAATCACTAGAGTCAGAATATGACGTCCCTATCATACTAGAGATTCAGACTATCATGAGAAGTTTTCTGTTATTCACTAGAGATCAGACATCACTGAGACGCTAACTATCATCACTAGAGATAGACATCATGAGAACGTCTCCTATCATCACTAGAGTCAGACATCACTGAGAACGTCTCCATCATCACTAGAGATCAGACATCACTGAGAACGTCTCCTATCATCACTAGAGATCAGACATCACTGAGAACGTCTCCTATCATCACTAGAGATCAGACATCACTGAGAACGTCTCCTATCATCACTAGAGATCAGACATCACTGAGAACGTCTCTATCATCACTAGAGATCAGACATCACTGAGAACGTCTCCCATCATCACTAGAGATCAGACATCACTGAGAACGTCTCCTATCATCACTAGAGATCAGACATCACTGAGAACGTCTCTATCATCACTAGAGATCAGACATCACTGAGAACGTCTCCTATCATCACTAGAGATCAGACATCACTGAGAACGTCTCCCATCATCACTAGAGATCAGACATCACTGAGAACGTCTCCTGTCATCACTAGAGATCAGACATCACTGAGAACGTCTCCCATCATCACTAGAGATCAGACATCACTGAGAACGTCTCCTATCATCACTAGAGATCAGACATCACTGAGAACATCTCCTATCATCACTAGAGATGGGCGGTGAGTCCAGTTGACCACAGATTGGTGTGGTGTCTTCCATTGTGAATACTTTGCATTGTGTCTGTTCACATGTGAATATTTGCTCTGTGGAGCAGGTGGTGGCGTCTTTGTTTGCTCTGGATCATGTGATCGTTGCGTCGTTACCGGATGTGGCTTTGGGCGTTGAGGTGGATTTGGGGCAGTTAAAGCTGCTGTCAGCAGATGAGCTTGTTATCCATAGTATAAGTCCCTTCGTGTTATTGAGACGCCTCTTTACATTACTTTTCTAGCCATGTAGATTGTCTTCTGTTCTTCCTGTAATGTGAGCTCCATCTTGCTCATCTTCTGAAGAAGCAGAGCTGCAGTGTAAAGCATGGGAGCGTTTGATGAACCTGGTGATTTTGGTCGTCTTTAGCCTCCAATAGACAGTGCGGCTCTGGAGCCTGTGTTCAGTGATGCTCTAAAGGGGCTTCTGTTGTCAAGTCATGTAGGAATCCACAGCAGGGAGACTTCATGCTTATCAATATTTGGTGGCTGGTGAATTGTAGGAATGGCTAGCAGTGTGCGGAGTAAATGTGAGCCTCCAGCCGGCTTATAATAGTCATATAGGATGATCCTGCCACATCCGCCTGTCGGATCTGCGCTCTGCGGAGGGCTCAGGACGTGACTCTGAGCTTTCATTAAAAATGGAAAATTATTGCTTGATTCATTAGTGGAGAAGAGCAAAGAGCGGCGGCTAATGCGGCCATTACGGGCAGTGAGAGCGGCCGGGAGGTGCAGCCTGTCACCGTTGGCCAATCATTACCGCTGACGGCAGATAGGGTGGAAAAGAGACAATTACCTGTGCGGATAAGGGGGAGAATAACAACAGTGTCTTACTTCATCTCCCCCCAGGTTCACAGTCTGTACATATAACCTGAATGGAAACCTCCATGCTTTACACTGAAGGTCGGATCCCCAGAACATTGGGAACAGGGGTATAGAAGTAACACACATGTTCCAGGCCTCGTTCAGTGTCACGTGGCGTTTGGTTTGCACAGTGACCGCACCGCCTGCATGTCCTCATGTTGTGTTTGTGCAGCCACAGGGAAACGTTTGGCAAAGTCTCAATGTCACCTGCTGTCTGACAGGCGGACTTGGCAGCGCTGATGTGGGGGGACGCTGCAGGATGCCCGGCGGGGGCGGTCACTGTGGGGTCACCACTTCAGTGATCGGTTATATACGACCTGAAGGATGCAATCGGTCACCCACAGAGGGTCTTTTTTCTTAAATCTGCTGTTGCTTTTGGACCAAACAGTACAATTTACACCATTTTCTTTCATGTTTGGACTCTTTGACAACAGTCGAGTACTGGGAAGAAGAAAGCGTCTTTCCGCCCATCACCTGAGAATGAGCAGATTGGTTCCCCGGGGTTGGAGCTTGTTTTGTGCAGACAGTCGTCTCCCCCTTTCCTGGGGTGATGAGAGGGGCTGACGGGTGACTTGCTCGCCTCACATCTGTTTCATCCTGGCATTCTTTTACCCAGCCGCCTTAATTCCCCTGGATTAAACGTACAGCAGCGGTAATTAACGGTCGGACCTCCTCTACTGTATCTGATAATGGCAGCCGCTGTAAAAATTAATTTGCAAACATGTCATTATGCAGCAGCCGCACAGGCAATAAACCTGCAATTATAGACCCGGTCCCGGCCAGAACGCGGAGGGCGCAGGAGGCGCAGCGCCAATCTGCCTGATAACTAAACAGACCGCATGGGGGGAAGGATTGAGGACCCCTCCCCTGTCTCATCCCAGTGGTCTATGATCTGTTAAATCACTCGGGTGCTTGGCTGCAATCACAGCCGTAAAGCAAGGAGCTGTAATTAAAGGTCTTCCGGTTTGTGCCCACAGCTCCTCCACAGGCAGGGCGGTCTAATCCTCTGTTCATTGGTTGTTGTGCGCCATATGCTTTTTATTTTTTGACGTACAGGAAAGCAGGTAGAGTAACAATTAGGTTGAGAAAGTCTTCACACTCTTTAACATTAAAATTGCAACACCAATAAAGACAAGTGATGAATGAGATCACTGGATCTGCAAATGGTGGAAAATGGTAGAAGTATTCCAACCTCTGGATGTCTCCAGTCTGGAGTCTGAGCCTGATGCAGGAATCCTGGCACTTTCAGCCTTGGCAGCGATCACTGGAGATATTCCTGGTCATCTGAGGGTGGTTATGCCACTAAATGGAAATCATCAGAACCTGCTGCTGGCACCTACTGGGATCATCATCATCTAATGGTGTCCCGATGTGCTCGATGGAGATCATGGGAGACCATTCCGGTGACACTGCCTCCGCGGGGGCGAGTGGATGAAGGCTCTGCCACCATGGATGATGAATCTGGAGGCTCTGCCGCCTTGGGGGACGAGTCAGGAGGCTCTCCCACCATGAAGGATGAGTTTGGAGGCTGTGCCGCCACGGAGGATGAGTCTGGAGGCTCTGCTGCTGTGGGGGGTGGCTCTGCCACCATGGAGGACGCGTCTGGAGGCTCTGCCGCCATGGAGGACGAGTCTGAAAACTCTGCCGCCGCGGGGGGTGTGTTTGGAGGCTCTGCTGCCACAAGGGGCGAGTCTGGAGGCTTTTTCCCCCCAAGGGGGGGAGTCTGAAGGCTCTGCCGCCACGGAGGATGAGTCTGGAGGCTCTGCCACTGCAAGGGGCAAGTCTGAAGGCGAGTCTGGAGGCTTTTTCCCCTGCAAGAGGCGAGTCTGGAGGCTCTACCCCTGCAAGAGGCGATGAGGTCTGGAGGCGTCTGCCTGCACGCAAGGGTGAGTTCTGTAGGTTCTGCGCCGAGGGTGAGTGTGTTGGCGACATCTGGAGGTTCTGCAGCCGGCTTGGGTAGGTAGGTCTGGAGGTTCTGCAGTCCTGAAACTCTAGTCCAAAGACACTACAGCCAGTGGCGTAACTTCAGGCTGAGGGGCCCCGATGCGAAAGCTCCAACGGGGCCCCCAATTATTGGAAATCTTTAATAGTATTAGTCTTTTTCTATGGGCCAAAGGGACTTTTGGGGCCCCTAAGCTGCAGGGCCCGGGTGCGATCGCAACCCCTGCACCTATTGTAGTTACGCCCCTGACTACAGCCACTGGAGATGCCGCAGCCACGGGAGCAGGCTTAGGCCATGCATGCTGCTCACAGTAGTCTGACAACCTGTGGCCAGGCAGAACAGCCAGCAAAAAAACCTTTACATGAGAGGAGAAGAAACTCTGCAGTACCCGGCAATGTAGGTGAAACACTGCTTCTACAGGGAAAGCGAGGTGGAAGGAGAATGATTCTGGCTGGAGTCGCCACCATCAGACTGACCCATTAAGTACAAATGAAAGCAAAACTAGATCTGTGATCTACATACTTTGTAAGGGAAGGTTCTATGATTTGTCTGATAATCCAAAATCCACATAATTGGAATCGTTAGTGCCATTTCAGCGCTGTGAAAGGCTATTCAGCAGTTTGCTGCCCCTTTTAAATACTAGGTCTGCAGATTTTTAGTCCTTTAACTTGAGTAGTCAACCCCATTGTTATTTCATCCAGTGATATGAGAAGGAAAGGGTTACAGTGAATTTGCACCCTGGTTCTGCTTTTATGAGCGAGATGGGGGAAGGAGGGTCTGGGAGCACCCTGATAAGACAGGCAGGAAATGGTTAATGGTGATAAGTACAAGCAGAGGATGTGGAGAGCATTGGCTAGATAAAGGGTTAATGTTTCCTGGCAGCCATTGGTGTGAGTTGCAGGGGAAAGAAGCAATCCATTCTGCCATCTCTTCCTCTTGCAATGCTCATAAGATGGGAGCCCCAGATATCTTCCACAGCTCTTTGGAGGCGGCACATGTGAACCCGCCCCCGAGGTTCTGAGTGTTCACAGGGGGCACTGGAGTGTTTATAAGAGGAGCTGATATCAGTCACATATGTAATGTCTGGAGGGTATATCAGTCACATATGTAATGTCTGGGGTTATAGCAGTACTGGAGCGTTATAAGAGGGGCTGATATCAGTCACATATGTAATGTCTGGGGTTATATCAGTACTGGAGCGTTATAAGAGGGCTGATATCAGTCACATATGTAATGTCTGGGGTTATATCAGTACTGGAGCATTCTAAGAGGAGCTGATATCAGTCACATATGTAATGTCTGGGGTTATATCGGTACTGGAGCATTCTAAGAGGAGCTGATATCAGTCACATATGTAATGTCTGGGGGTATATCAGTACTGGAGTTACTAAGAGGAGCTGATATCAGTCACATATATAATGTCTGGGGGTTATATCAGTACTGGAGCGTTATAGAGGAGCTGATATCAGTCACATATGTAATGTCTGGAGGTTATATCAGTACTGAGTGTTATGAAGGGTGATATCAGCAGTATGTACGTTTGGAGGGTATATCAGTCACATATGTAATGTCTGGGGTTATATCAGTACTGGAGCGTTATGAGAGGAGCTGATATCAGTCACATATTAATGTCTGGGGTATATCAGTACATGATGTAATGTCGGAGTGATATCATCATAGTAAACTGGAGTGTATTAGTAGAGTGGGGGCTGATATCAGTCACATATATAATGTCTGGGGGGTTTATCAGTACTGGAGTATTACAAGAGGGGCTGATAGTAGTCACATACATAATGTCTGTATCTTGTATTCTTATCGGGGATATGTGATGCAAAGTGGCGATTATGGAGCATGAAGGTTTCTGCACCTCCTATCGTTCACAATAACCTGCCCTTTCCAGCCCGGAGTAATCTATATGGATATGAGTCCATAGTACAGATGACGTCTCCCTCTTATCGCTCTCTGGCAGTGGATCTGTCTAGTATCGCTCATTCCTGCGTGGGTCCGGACAGGTGTCTGACACGATTCCTCCAGCTTTATAGGACGCTGTAAAAGACCTGACACTGAATGTGGGTGAGAAGCTCAAACACATAAAATGGATTTTACAGGCCCCTGCAGAGTCATTAATTACCTAAAAGAAGGGTAACTGCCTCCCCCATACCCACAGAAATGGGGACACAGCGGGAAATGGAACCCCTAAATTGCACTGACCCTAAAGCGAACCCGTCATGTAGAGTCCAATATGTGGGCAAAATTCAGCTCAACTTGTACTTTATCTATTGAGATTACTGCTGTGTGGAGTAGTCCAGTGGGCGGTCCTACTCAGTGATTGACAGCTGTGTCTGCATGCAGTCATCCAGGGAAGACTGGCAATCACTCAGTGGCCCGCCCAGTGGACTCATCCATACAAGTCTCAGGAATTTTAGTCCACAAAATGCAATTTATATGAAAACGTCAGCTCAAACATCTACTACAGCGCATATATCGTCTTCTGTAGGAAAGGTTCCTTTCAATGTCTCGCTATTGAACAATAATAATCTATTTCACATCTAGAGATTGAAAAATTATTCTGATCTATTACTTCTTATAGCTGAGTATTTAGTTCTATCATCCTCTACTAGCAAAGCATCCTCAACCTTCCCTGATACATTGTAGCAGAATTGCGCTGTTAGTGTGTAGGATTGTGTAGAGTGGATACAACAGTAACAAACCCTCAGCTGTCAAAAGTCCTTAATCCGGGCAGGTTTTTAATCATTTTGATGAAAATAAGAATATTTCCGTTCAACGACAAAGATGCCAAGATCTCATCAATGACACATTGTCATAACTTCACAAGATACAATAATTCGGTTTATTTACAGAAATAATATTCATCACATAATGAGGCGTTTCGCCCACCACACTACGCATTTTGGCCTCCATTCATGCAGAATTAATAACTTGTCTAATGATGTGTTTCATGGCACCAACAATTTTCCACCAGCACGAGTTTTGGCCCGCTCTGGACACGTTTTGCCGCCGCTTTGGGACGCGTTGGCCGCCTCTTGGGACGCGTTTTGGCCGCCGCTCTTGGGACGCGTTTTGGCCGCCGCTCTTGGGACGCGTTTTGGCCGCCGCTCTTGGGACGCGTTTTGGCCGCCGCTCTTGGGACGCGTTTTGGCCGCCGCTCTTGGGACGCGTTTTGGCCGCCGCTCTTGGGACGCGTTTTGGCCGCCGCTCTTGGGACGCGTTTTGGCCGCCGCTCTTGGGACGCGTTTTGGCCGCGCTCTTGGACGCGTTGCCGCCGCTCTTGGGACGCGTTTTGGCTGCCGCTCTTGGGACGCGTTTTGGCGCTGCTCTTGGGAACCGTTTTGGCCGCCACTCACACCATACTTTTTGCCCACTGCACACACAGAATTAATAACTTGTCCAATGATGTGTTGGCCGCCACTCTTGCAACGCTTTTGCCCACCACATGCACATGATACATTATAGTCTCTGCTCAATCAGCACATTTTTTTTCACTGGTCATATGACACCGCACAGTCTTACATTAGTCAGAGACACATTATGAGCAATTCACTTCTTTGGATGTATTATACTACCCGAAAGTGATGATTGGGTGGACACATTTATCTGCCACCGATGCTGCCCCTGGGGAGAGAGGAGATCCCAGGATATCATTGATTAGTTAGGGGGCTCGGTGTCCTCCATATCGTTTTCTGTAGTTGGCCAGGATGTGTCCCAGGTGTCAGTTTCTTGGTACACTGTTACCTTGTTGCAGTTTACTGATCTTTGGACCCTGCGTTTTTGATCCATTTTGACCTGTTTTTTTGTGCTGTTTTTTTTTTCTATTTATATTGGTGTCAATGGAGAAAACGCTGGAGAAAAAAAAAAACCAGATCACTAATTGACGCTCATTCTTTTTCTTGATGTGTTTTCTGCTTCAAAATCAGACCAATAAAAAGTGCAGCGTCTGAACAGCATTTCTGAAAACTGATTATCTTTGCTAAACATCATAGAAAGTGGTGCGTTTTTCATGCAAAAACAGATCACACAAAACAGATAAAAAATGTACAGTGTGAATTTAGCCTCACTGATCTTGGGTTTGCGGTCACCTTCGGACCCTGTTGTTGGGTTTGTGGTCACCTTCGGACCCTGTTGTTGGGTTTGCGGTCACCTTCGGACCCTGTTGTTGGGTTTGCGGTCACCTTCGGACCCTGTTGTTGGGTTTGCGGTCACCTCTGGACCCTGTTGTTGGGTTTGCGGTCACCTCTGGACCCTGTTTTGGGTTTGCTGTCACCTTCGGACCCTGTTCTTGGGTTTGCGCTCACCTCCGGACCCTGTTGTTGGGTTTGCAGTCACCTCTGGACCCTGTTCTTGGGTTTATGGTCACCTCTGGACCCTGTTGTTGGGTTTACGGTCACCTCTGGACCCTGTTGTTGGGTTTGCGGTCACCTTCGAAACCCTGTTGTTGGGTTTGCGGTCACCTTCGGACCCTGTTGTTGGGTTTGCGGTCACCTTCGGACCCTGTTGTTGGGTTTGCGGTCACCTTCGGACCCTGTTGTTGGGTTTGCGGTCACCTTCGGACCCTGTTGTTGGGTTTGCGGTCACCTTCGGACCCTGTTGTTGGGTTTGCGGTCACCTTCGGACCATGTGTTGTTGGTTGTGTTGTTGGTTGCGTCACCTTCGGACCCTGTTGTTGGGTTTGCGGTCACCTTCGGACCCTGTTGTTGGGTTTGCGGTCATCCTTCGGACCCTGTTTTGGGTTTGCGGTCACCTTCGGACCCTGTTGTTGGGTTTGCGGTCACCTTCGGACCCTGTTGTTGGGTTTGCGGTCACCTTCGGACCCTGTTGTTGGGTTTAGGTCACCTCTGGACCCTGTTGCTTGGGTTTGCGGTCACCTTTGGACCCCTTTCTCTGTCCAGACCCCGGGGTGCTGCCCCCTCTTCTCAGTTCGCAGCTCTCCTGCCAATAATGATTATTACAGGGAAATTGATGTAGATGGTGGGGGGCTCCTCTCCCTCCTCCTCCTCGCCTCTTATTCCAGCCCTCTATTATTGGAGCCCGGGGGGAGCGGATGTCTTCTCGTTTTCTTCGCCCATCGCCTTCATTCAGTGGCCAGGCTTGGTGGGAAGCGATCGTTCGCCGGTGTGGCGGAGGCTGCTTTTCCTCTCCGGGACCCTGATGTCACATTTGTCCTGTAGATATTTTATCGCTTTTACCCATTTTATTATTATCCAGAAAGCCAAACAATAGCTGCTTTCTCCCTGGCAACAAGACGCCTGTGATGGTGGCCACCCTGGGTCCTGGCTCATCCCCAGCAGTCACTTGCTCTGACCCTCGCCCTTGACATTGAAATGACTGAATGAAGAGCCCTGGGCTGTCTGGGAGGAAGATTACTGATTCTTCAGAGGCTCAGCACTCCCTCCTGTCCCTCCCCACGATTTTCTTCCTCTCTCTGTCTCTTGCTCTTTTTTTTTTTCATGTAATTATTTGCATTTCTGGGCTGGGAAGCTGCAAACACGGAAGAAGAGCTGTAGAGGAGAGGAGAGAGCTGCTGTAGAGGAGAGAGCTGCTGCCTGTCCATGTGAAGCTCCGCACATCATGGGACAATAATTCATTATTTTCAGCATTTCAGAAACTTCAGTGTTAATCATGTTTGGATTAAAACCTCCGCTGTACTACCTGCCAGGTAAGGGTCCTGGGTCCCCACCTCCTGTAGGGTTTGGCATAGTTGTGGGCACTCTTTGTATCCAGCCGGAACCGCCTGGCATACTGACCCCCTTTAATGCCTGGCACCATCTGCCCTGGTGTTGATGTGACTTATAATGGTGATCTCTCACCTCCTGAAGGGTTTGGCATAGTTGTGGGCACTCTTTGTATCCAGCCGGAACCGCCTGGCATGGTGACCTCCTGTAGTGCCTGGCACCATCCGCCTGGCGTTGCTGTGACCTATAATGGTGATCTCTCACCTCCTGTAGGGTTTGGCATAGTTGTGGGCACTCTTTGTATACAGCCGTAGCTGCCTGGCATGGTGACCCCTGTAGTGCCTGGCACCATCCGCTCTTGTGCTGCTTTGACCTATAATGGTGATCTCTCACCTCCTGTAGGGTTTGGCATAGTTGTGGGCACTCTTTGTATACAGCCGTAGCTGCCTGGCATGGTGACCCCTGTAGTGCCTGGCACCATCCGCTCTTGTGCTGCTTGACCTATAATGGTGATCTCTCACCTCCTGTAGGGTTTGGCATAGTTGTGGGCACTCTTTGTATACAGCCGGAGCCGCCTGGCATGGTGACCCCTGTAGTGCCTGGCACCATCCACCCTGGTGTTGCTGTGATCTATAATGGTGATCTCTCACCTCCTGTAGGGTTTGGCACAGTTGTGGGCACTCTCCTGTATGTATCTAGCTGGAGCCACCCTGGCATGGTGACCTCCTGTAGTGCCTGGCACCATCCGCCCTGGTGTTGCTGTGATCTATAATGGTGATCTCTTACCTCCTGTAGGGTTTGGCACAGTTGTGGGCACTCTCCTGTATGTATCTAGCTGGAGCCACCCTGGCATGGTGACCGCCTGTAGTGCCTGGCACCATCCGCCCTGGTGCTGCTGTGATCTATAATGGTGATCTCTCACCTCCTGTAGGGTTTGGCACAGTTGTGGGCACTCTCCTGTATGTATCTAGCTGGAGCCACCCTGGCATGGTGACCGCCTGTAGTGCCTGGCACCATCCGCCCTGGTGCTGCTGTGACCTATAATGGTGATCTCTTACCTCCTGTTATGCTCCTTGTTGGGCAGACTTATGCAGTGCTGATAGTGCCATCCCCTGGTGCCTCCTGGCACCACTGGGGGTGAAGCTTCCCTCCTTCTGTAGCACTTGGCATTCTCCGGTGTCATGATCCAGTTGGAGGTGATGACCCTCTCCCCTTGTAGTGCCCAGTAGAGGCCGTTATTGCTGCCCCCTGTTTTGTGTGGGGCAGTGATCCCCCTACCCTCCTGCATGGTTGGGCAGAGACGGGTAGTGCTTACTGCTAAGTGCGGATCCGTGTTGTATTGCACAGTATAAGCCCGGGGCACTTAAGTGAAGCTCCGGTGAATTAGCGAGTTTTCACGGCTGAGCACTCTCCGCCGGTGGATCCGGCCGCCTCTGTGTATAGGGAAGTCTCTGCCTCCTGTTTTATTTATTCACATTGGCCATCTATTCTCCTTTAATGCACAGAGAAGTTGCCAGTCCTGCCATGGAGAAGTGTGATGGTGGCGCTGTGTGACATGTGCTTAACCCCTTGGCACCGCTGTTGACACATTTGCTGCGGTGGCTTGGGGTCGCTTGTTAACAGGCTACAGGGGCGAACCCTCCGCCTTAACCCCCTCACTGCTGCGGAGCTGCAGAAAAGCACATTTCTCCAGTAGGAAGCGGCTGCCAGATGACGGTCACATCTGGCGCTCTAATCTGTGGCGCTGTCGCCCCTGTCTCTTATTGGAGCGCTTGTAGATTGTGTCCCCTAATTGATGTCTCTAAAGTGGCCAGATACTGGATTTTCTAGAAGTCCAGAATGGCCACTTCACTTCATGTTTGGTACCTTTTTTCATGTGTTGGATGCTTTAAATGGCACATATGTTGAAAAGTTGGGTCGTGTTAAGTTGTTAACGTCCTCAAACCAATTTATATCCATTAATAGAGCCAAAAATCACTTAATCTTTTACTGTATAGTCATATAAGATGACGACCTGCACAGACTGACCATAAACATCATGTCGCCTACAAAGCAGTCGAACGATATTCCTCCGGAACGGCGGGTCAGGACAATGAGATTAATTGTGCCATCCCGGGAAAGGATGACAAGGTCAGGACAGAGGTGATGAGGACTGTATAAGGCTGTGGTCGATGCTGGGGTCACTATTACATGGATTGTGTTGGTATTAAAGAGGACGACCTGCACAGACATCACGTCGCCTACAAACCAGTCGTACTATATCCCTCCGGAACAGCGGGTCAGGATAATGAGATTAACTGTGCCATCCCAGGAAAGGGTGGCGAGGACCACGAGGTCAGGACAGAGGTGATGTGGTGGACTGTATAAGGCTGTGGTCCATGCCGGGGTCACTACTACAAGGATTGTGTGGGTATTAGATGACAATCTGCACAGACCGACCATAAACATCACGATATCCCTCCGGAACGGCGGGTCAGGATAATCAGATTAACTGTGCCATCCCAGGAAAGGGTGGCGAGGACCACGAGGTCAGGACAGAGGTGATGTGGTGGACTGTATAAGGCTGTGGTCCATGCCGGGGTCACTACTGCAAGGATTGTGTGCGTATTAGATGACGACCTGCACAGACCGACCATAAACGTCATGATATCCCTCCGGAACGGCGGGTCAGGATAATCAGATTAATTGTGTCATCCCGGGAAAGGATGACGAGGTCAGGACAGAGGTGATGTGGTGGACTGTATAAGGCTGTGGTCCATGCCGGGGTCACTACTGCAAGGATTGTGTGCGTATTAGATGACGACCTGCACAGACCGACCATAAACGTCACGATATCCCTCCGGAACGGCGGGTCAGATTAATCAGATTAATTGTGTCATCCCGGGAAAGGATGACGAGGTCAGGACAGAGGTGATGAGGACTGTATAAGGCTATGGTCCATGCTGGGGTCACTACTACATGGATTGTGTTGGTATTGGGGTATTAGAGATGACGACCTGCACAGACCGACCATAAACGTCACGATATCCCTCCGGAACGGCAGGTCAGGATAATCAGATTAAGTGTGCCATCTCGGGATATGGTGAGGTCAGGACAGAGGTGATGTGGACTGTATAAGGCTTTGGTCCATGCTGGGGTCACTACTACATGGATTGTGTTGGTATTGGGGTATTAGAGATGACGACCTGCACAGACCGGCCATAAACGTCACAATATCCTCCGGAACGGCAGGTCAGGATAATCAGATTAAGTGTGCCATCTCGGGATATGGTGAGGTCAGGACAGAGGTGATGTGGACTGTATAAGGCTTTGGTCCATGCCGGGGTCACTACTACATGGATTGTGTTGGTATTGGGGTATGAGAGATGACGACCTGCACAGACCGACCATAAACATCACGTCGCCTACAAACCAGTCGTACGATATCCCTCGAACGGCGGGTCAGGATAATGAGATTAACCATGCAATCTCTTGAAAGGTTAGCAAGGGCGACAGGATCAGAACAGAGGTGATGTGCGCTGTATAAGGCTGGTCCATGGATTGTGTGGGTATTAGAGTGTCAGCTCTGGGGCTCAGCAGTGTTCTCTCAATGGTTAATGGCAGTTTCCATCTCTTCTGCCTCCAGTTACATTTTCAGTTTTGTGTTTGGTGGTTTTGTGGCCTGCGTGCACTCTTCATCTATTAAGGGCTGCTTATTCCGGAAATGTCTGTTGCACACAGACATGGTGGTTTGCTCTAGATATATACACCCCTTCCTTGCCGGCTCATGTACGATGAGGCAGAGTTTGCAGCCTGAGAATAGAGTGCAGCTTTCTTTTAGGGACCGGACACTCTTATTGTTTATAGACGTCTCCGTCCCTTATAACTTTGTCGCTGTCTTGCCCGCTGTGCTCTGCAGTTGCATTGAGCTCCAGGGCATTGTGATACGTATAGGACCGATCCGTGTCGGCTTCTCCAAGCTTTATAATGTGACGTCTCGGGCCGTGTCGTCTTATTTTCCTCCCTTGTCATAACTGCATATGACGCTCACATCCCAGAAAACGAGACTTCTCGGATGTGCGGGATACACTGTCATCCGGGGATTGCAACGTATTTCTGATCATGTGAAACGTGTTGCCGTAATCGTATCATCGCCCCTCACGTATAACTGAAGGCTTAGGGTATAACATGCAGCGCAGTGTGAGGGTCCTCCCAATATCTGGAATATGATGGGATGTCAGATCCGGGCACAATAATACAGGGTCACACCGAAAACTTGTCTGAACTTCATACACTACTATGTGAGTGAACAGTATACAACACAGAGTATATGTGAGACTATATGGTATATAATCCAGAACATGATGTAGGATTACATAGTGTATAATCCAGGACATGATGTAGAATTACATGGTGTATAATCCAGGACATGATGCAGGATTACATGGTATATAATCTAGGCCATGACGTAGGATTGCACAGTATATAGTCCATGACATTATGTAGGATTACACGGTATGTAATCCAGAGCATGACATAGGATTATACAGTATATAATTCAGGACATGATGCAGGATTACACAGTATATAATCTAGGCCATGACGTAGGATTGCACGGTATATAATCCAATATATCACGTAGGATTGCATGGTATATAATCCAGGCCATGATGTAGGATTGCATGGTATATAATCCAGGCCATGATGTAGGATTGCATGGTATATAATCCAGGCCATGATGTAGGATTGCATGGTATATAATCCAGGCCATGATATAGGATTGCATGGTATATAATCCAGGCCATGATGTAGGATTGCACAGTATATAGTCCATGACATTATGTAGGATTACACGGTATGTAATCCAGAGCATGACATAGGATTATACAGTATATAATTCAGGACATGATGCAGGATTACACAGTATATAATCTAGGCCATGACGTAGGATTGCACGGTATATAATCCAATATATCACGTAGGATTGCATGGTATATAATCCAGGCCATGATGTAGGATTGCATGGTATATAATCCAGGCCATGATGTAGGATTGCATGGTATATATTCCAGGCCATGATGTAGGATTGCATGGTATATAATCCAGGCCATGATATAGGATTGCATGGTATATAATCCAGGCCATGATGTAGGATTGCATGGTATATAATCCAGGCCATGATGTAGGATTGCATGGTATATAATCCAGGCCATGATGTAGGATTGCATGGTATATAATCCAGGCCATGATGTAGGATTTCATGGTATATAATCCAGGCCATGATGTAGGATTGCATGGTATATAATCCAGGCCATGATGTAGGATTTCATGGTATATAATCCAGGCCATGATGTAGGATTGCGCGGTATAAAATTCAAGACATGTAGGATTACATGGTATATAATCCATGACATGATGTGGGATTACACAGTATATAACAGGACATGACATAGATTGAAAGTTATATAATTCAGGACATGACCTAAGATTACATGGTATATAACAGGACATGGCGTAGGATTATATATAATATAACCTTGGAGATGACATAGAATTACATGGTATATAATGCTGGACATGACCTAGGATTACACCGTATATAATAGGACATAATGTAGGATTATACGGTATGTAATTGTGGGCATGATATAGGATTACACGGTATATAATAGGACATGACGTAGGAACACACTGTATATAATAGGACATGACGTAGGATCGCACTGTATATCATAGGACATGACGTAAAATCGCACTGTATATAATGGGGCATGACGTAGGATCGCACGGTATATAATGGGCATAACGTAGGATCGCACGGTATATAATAGGCATGACGTAGGATCGCACGGTATATAATGGGGCATGACGTAGGATCGCACTGTATATAATAGGACATGACGTAGGATCGCACTGTATATAATAGGACATGACGTAGGATTGCACGGTATATAATGGGGCATGACGTAGGATCGCACTGTATATAATAGGACATGACGTAGGATCGCACTGTATATAATAGGACATGACGTAGGATCACACGGTATATAATAGGACATGACTTAAAATCACACTGTATATAATGGGGCATGACGTAGGATCGCACGGTATATAATAGGACATGACGTAGGATCGCACTGTATACAATAGGACATGATGTAGGATCACACTGTATAATAGGACATGACGTAGGATCGCACTGTATACAATAGGACATGATGTAGGATCACACTGTATAATAGGACATGACGTAGGATCGCACTGTATACAATAGGACATGATGTAGGATCACACTGTATACAATAGGACATAATGTAGGATTATACGGTATATAATTGTGGGCATGATATAGGATTACACGGTATATAGGACATGACGTAGGATCGCACGGTATATAATAGGACATGATGTAGGATCGCACTGTATATAATGGGGCATGACGTAGGATCGCACTGTATATAATGGGACATGACGTAGGATCGCACTGTATACAATAGGACATGATGTAGGATCACACTGTATAATAGGACATGACGTAGGATCGCACTATATAAAATAGGACATGATGTAGGATCGCACTGTATATAATGGGGCATGACGTAGGATCGCACTGTATATAATAGGACATGACGTAGGATCGCACTGTATACAATAGGACATGATGTAGGATCACACTGTATATAATAGGACATGACGTAGGATCGCACTGTATATCATAGGACATGACGTAAAATCGCACTGTATATAATGGGGCATGACGTAGGATCGCACGGTATATAATGGGCATAACGTAGGATCGCACGGTATATAATAGGCATGACGTAGGATCGCACGGTATATAATGGGCATGACGTAGGATCGCACTGTATATAATAGGACATGACGTAGGATCGCACTGTATATAATAGGACATGACGTAGGATTGCACGGTATATAATGGGGCATGACGTAGGATCGCACTGTATATAATAGGACATGACGTAGGATCGCACTGTATATAATAGGACATGACGTAGGATCACACGGTATATAATAGGACATGACTTAAAATCACACTGTATATAATGGGGCATGACGTAGGATCGCACGGTATATAATAGGACATGACGTAGGATCGCACTGTATACAATAGGACATGATGTAGGATCACACTGTATAATAGGACATGACGTAGGATCGCACTGTATACAATAGGACATGATGTAGGATCACACTGTATAATAGGACATGACGTAGGATCGCACTGTATACAATAGGACATGATGTAGGATCACACTGTATACAATAGGACATAATGTAGGATTATACGGTATATAATTGTGGGCATGATATAGGATTACACGGTATATAGGACATGACGTAGGATCGCACGGTATATAATAGGACATGATGTAGGATCGCACTGTATATAATGGGGCATGACGTAGGATCGCACTGTATATAATGGGACATGACGTAGGATCGCACTGTATACAATAGGACATGATGTAGGATCACACTGTATAATAGGACATGACGTAGGATCGCACTATATAAAATAGGACATGATGTAGGATCGCACTGTATATAATGGGGCATGACGTAGGATCGCACTGTATATAATAGGACATGACGTAGGATCGCACTGTATACAATAGGACATGATGTAGGATCACACTGTATAATAGGACATGACGTAGGATCGCACTGTATATAATAGGACATGATGTAGGATCACACTGTATACAATAGGACATGACATAGGATTCCATGCTATTTAATCCAGGAGATGATGTAGAATTATACAATGTGGGGTCTTGGTGCTGGACCCCTTTGGTTGCCTGAGTACTTTTCTCTGCAGATTACTCCTGGGTGTCTTTCATGTTTGGTTGACATCTTGTTGGTGTCATGACCTTGCACTCTTCCAATGTGTGTTATCTTCTGGTCTGAATCATTCTTATCTCCTAGGACAAGCACCATTAGTTTCCCAACTCCCCCGATTGTTGGTTTTGGCTTTTCTTGTGCTTTTTACTACCTAAAATGGAAATGATGTAGAGTTTCTGAGTGTGAAACTGTTCAGAAGCTGCAGGATCTGGGTGAACCCTGAAGGGTCAGTGCAGGATATTGCACGAAAAGTATGGTGGACTCTTATAACCCCACAGTCCAGCACTGAGCCTCTCCCACCTTATGGTAGCCTTCTCCCCCCAGCATAGTTATCCATTACACTTCTCTTAGCTTTGTTACCCGGGAGGGTCTTCAGATTCTATTTATTTGCTCCCGTTTTCTCCACTAATAGAATCAGCCTGGTCCGAATTAAGCAATTTATGTCAAAGGCGTTCTGAACGTCATTCACCTAATTCAGCTCGGATTATGTCAATTGGAAAACTGAGAGACAGTAATGGAGGCCGCATGTCGGTATGAATATCACAGAGCTTCTTCTCTGGTCTCAGCACATCGGCAACACTGTAGGAACGGCTTGTGTAGAACAGAAATCCTAAACTGCAGCCCTCAAGGCCCACCAACAGTGCATGTGTTCAGGGTTTCCTTAGCATTTGACAATTCCAACTATCAAATGCTAAGGAAATCCTGAAAACATGCCCTGTTGGTGCGCCTTAAGGACTGGAGTTGGAGACCTTGGTGTACAACCGCAAGTCGAAGGCTGTAAATACACCAGGCAGTTAATATACAGTGAGGCCACGGAGTCATCGAGGTCTTCAGGGAAGGAAGTGATCCCAGCGAAGTCATCATGGTTTGTTTGTGTCTCTTTCCACCCACACCCCATGTTGGAGATTTAACATCTTCCTACAGATGGGAGCGTCAGACTCCTACACCCAAGAACAATGTCTACATCTGCAATGCTCGGATGTTGAGAAAGATCATGTATAAATGCAAAACGTGGACAACTCAATCTTCTGCTCCTCTAGGCTCATATGGCCTTCTCCTCCTCCTCTAAGCTACTCTTGCTTTCTCCTCCTCTAGGCTTATCTGGCCTTGTCCTCCTCCTCTAGGCTTAGCTGGGCTTGTCCTACTCTTCTTTTAGGCTCCTCTGGCCTTCTAGCCTCCTTTAGGCTACTCTGGCCTTCTCCTCCTCCTTTAGGCTACTCTGGCCTTCTCCTCCTCCTCTCTGCTACTCTGGCCTTCTCCTCTAGGCTCCTCTGTGCTTCTCCTCCTCCTCTAGGCTCATCTGGGCTTTTCCTCCTCCCCTAGGCTACTCTGGCCTTCCTCTTCTCCTCCCCTAGGCTCCTCTGGCCTTTTCCTCCTCCTCTAGGCTCCTCTAGCCTTCTCCTCCTCCTCCTCTAGGCTCCTCTGGCCTTCTCCTCCTCCTCTAGGCTCCTCTGGCCTACTCCTCTTCTAGGCTCCTCTGGCCTCTTCCTCCTCCTTTAGGCTCCTCTGGCCTTCCCCTCCTCCTCTAGGCTTCTCTGACCTTCTCCTCCTCCTCTAGGCTCCTCTGGCCTTCTCCTCCTCCTTTAGGCTACTCTGGCCTTCTCCTCCTCCTCTAGGCTCTTCCGACCTTCTCTCCTCCTGGCTACTGTAGCCTTCTCCTACTCCTTTAGGCTACTTTAGCTTTCTCCTCCTCCTCTAGCTTACCCTAGCAGTTATAGTTTCAGGGTAATGAGTGGATTAGCTATTGAATCCCTGAACAGCAGATAATCCTACTAGGGCTTTATAGGTACATTTTGGGGGGAGTTGCCCTCCATGGACCAAAGCTATGAACCTCTAATAAGAACAGTTGTTTAGGAGAACCTTAACATTCCATGGGTTGCACTACATTGATTCTATTGGTATATGCCCAATACCAACCAGTAACTGCTGACTGTTGTAGTAGGGGTTCCTCCGGTATATTATATGTAACCAATGTTTTATATAGGAGACGGTGGAGAACTGTACACCATGGCTTGAGTACAGCAATGGTTTATGGCAGCTTCTGAAGTATATGACATATTTGTTTTCATCTCTGGCACAGGTGTAACGCCCTCAGTTTATAGATAGTGGCAGCGGTTACGGCTTTGCGCTGTGCCCCACCTCTTCCCATAGAGATGTCTGTCACACATGAGTAGGTGTTTACTGAGTGATGTTCAGACAGAGGAGCAGGGAAGCCCTGTGTGTGCTCAGCCAGGCAGGAAAACGGGGTCACTCTGTCCGCTACCATTAACTCCCCAATCTCTAGTGTTGTGCTGTGTGGGTTATCAGAAACCACAGATGTCACCACCAGACACTAGAGTATCTCCACCAATGTGTTCATGGTGAATTCACTATTGTTACTGCTTCCCCCTGCAAATAGCTCACCATATCTCGGCTTCCATTGCATTTGTGAGTGTAAAGCTCCCGTCACACACGACGCAACAGTGATCCCGACAACGATAAGATCCTTAGGGATCGCTGGTACGTCACTTTGGGGTCGCTGGTGAGATGTCAAACAGTCAGATCTCACCAGCGACTCAGCAACGATCCGGAATGATAGGAGGTCGTTGGGAATTGTACGCTCTCGGGCCTAGTATTGAGATCGTTTTGGTCAGCGTTAGTCCCGTGCTGGCCTCCCACAATGTGCTCAACACACATAACGAGATCGTTAGCGATCGCTGTTACGTCACAAAACCTGGGACTTAATAACAATCTCGCTAGCAATCTTGTTATGTGTGACAGGGGCTTAACATGAAGAGAGAGCCAGATTGGTATTTATTTTAATAGCTGGAAAAGGTGTAGTCTGTGGCAAGTTCTCAACTCATAAATTCTCTCTACATCTTTTAAGTCTCCTATAGGTCCCATATAGGAACAATGATAGTGTTAAGCTCCTCAGCCTATAAAGGTGCTCAGATAGCTGTTGGACAAATGTTCTCTTCCCTCCCAGGATATAAATTCTTGGCTCATTTGACCTCACAGGCCCCACCTGCTCTTCTTCTCTGGGGCTTCCTCTAGGCTCTCTTTTTTACTCCTCTAGGCTAATCTGGCCTACTCCTCCTCCTCTAGACTCTGGAATTTTCTTCCTCTTCTAGATTACTCTAGACCCCTTTAGCCTTTTCTTACTCCCTCCTCTAGGCCCCTTTGGCCTTCTCTTCCGTCTACTGTAGGCTCCTCTGACCTTTTCCTCCTTCTCTAGGTTCCTGTGTTCCTGTAACCTTCTCTTCCTCCTCCTCTAGACTCCTCTGGCCTTCTCCTCCTCCTCTAGGCTCCTCTGGCCTTCTCCTCCTCCACTAGGCTCCTCTTGCCTTCTCCTTCTCCTCAGGCTCCTCTGCCTTCTCTCCTCCAGGCTCCTCTGGCCTTCTCCTTCTCCTCCAGGCCTCCTTCTCTCCTTCCTCCTTCCTCCTCCTCAGGCTCCTCTGGCCTTCTCCTCAGCTCCTGCTCTCCTAGACTCCTCTGGCCTTCTCCTCCAGGCTCCTCTGGCCTTCTCCTCCAGGCTCCTCTGGCCTTCTCCTCCAGGCTCCTCTGGCCTTCTCCTCCAGGCTCCTCTGGCCTTCTCCTCCAGGCGCCTCTGGCCTTCTCTCCAGGCGCCTCTGGCCTTCTTCTCCAGGGCCTCTGGCCTTCTCCTCCAGTCGCCTCTGGCCTACTCCTTCCTCCGGGTGCCTCTGGCCTTCTCCCTTCCTCCGGGTGCCTCTGGCCTTCTCCTCTTCCTCCGGGTGCCTCTGGCCTTCTCCTCCAGGCTCTTTACCCTTGACTATCTGTCTACAAAAATATTAGAGAAACGTCCATTTATGATTGGTATCTTGGCTCAAAATAGAACATATTGTGTCATGGAGAGCACATGAATGGCATTGGCGTTCAGTCCAATTTTGATGAGTAATAAGTGACACACATGGACCAGATACTGATGAAACTCGCATGAATACCATTGAGTACCCTTTTGCTGCTTTTGTACATGAAAAGTCGCCGATGTCTGAATCAGGTCTAATGCTGGAAGGCTGGATTTTGTATTCGCTCTCAAGGAGTTAACACCAATGGATCCGCCGTCTCTTCTGTTCGCCATCCGCTGTGTGATTACTCTTATTATTTAATAGCGACGCGTTATCAATAGCTGTGAGACCGCATGGCGTACAAGCTCTCAGCCACCCAAGGACAAAAAAATTGTGCGCCATCCTTTAGAATCGGCACCTCCTAGGCGGGCCCCTCGGGATGGCTTTCTACAGCTACCTGGGGCCCTTTTCAAAGGAGTGAGACTCATTCTTGAAAGGCTCGAAAAGAGCAAAGGGAGGCAGTAATGAGAGGCTGTGATCTGCTGTGTATCAAAGTGCCAGGTTTTTTTCTTCAAGTCTTTATTTTTTTTTTCCTCGGCAGCGACTCCCCAAGGTCTGATCTCCCCCTTTCAATAGTCAGAATGGATAGCCCGCTGCTTAGATTGCATCTCATTCTCTATCATTTTGTGTCATTTAGACATCCGGATCAGCGCAGGGGAGGAGAGCGGAGACGAGTCTTGTTTGTGCTGCTTCTGATGTGTTATTTAAAGGCTCTCAGCCTAGTTGGGGACCTGTAAAAGAAAAAAAAAATCAGGTGGGTAATAGCCTCCCTACCAGGGGCCCCATATTCCCCTGACACTGCCCTACATAAAGACCTTAGGACACATCCGTTGCCTTAACTACCTGATACTTTCTTTCCATTGACCTTTTCCATCATTTGCTGGTGCCATTACGTCTGAGATACATCGATGATCTTTTTCCTGTTGCCTCCTTTATTAGTGCATTTAGGACATTGATCTAGTCCTGATGATAAGAAGTGGGAGCACATTAATGTAGAAAGTTCCGACCTGATCGCGCCTCTTGTAATATAAAGCATACAGAAGGGCTATGAGCTACACTGTAGGAGAATGATACAATGTATCCGGGAAATAGTAGATAGAAAAATATTAAAATCTGAGAGTCCTCAGTGGTTGATTTCTTTTAATGGCGAACTGAAAAGATGGTAAAAAATAGCAAGCTTTCAAGGCTACTCAGTCTCTTCATCAGGGTTGTATAATCATGTCTTATACCCAGGGCTGTGGAGTCAGAGTTGGATGTTTGGCTCACTGACTTCACAGCCATAGTTGTGGAGTTGGAGTTGGATTCAGGGAGAAGGTCGTGGTCAGATGATATGTTCAGATGAGACCAATATACAACTTTTTGGTATCAACTCCATTCGGCATGTTTGGACGAAGAAGGATTAGTACAATCCCAAGATCACCATTCCAACCATGAAGCATGGGGAGTGGAAACATCATACTTTTGGAGTTGGATGTTTGGCTTACTGACTTTACAGCCATGGTTTTGGAGTTGGAGTTATGGAATCGGTGTCCATTTTGGTGGAGTCGGATTCAGGGTAATTGAGGAGTCAGATGTTTGGCTTACTGACTCCACAGCCCTGGTTATACCGTGCCAGATGAAGAGACCTCAGTTGTCTCGAAATCTTGCTATTATTCACTATCTTTTCAGTTCGCGATTTAAAAGGTATCAACCACTAAGGACTCTTGAGATTTTAATAATTGCAATGTATCCGATAATCTGGCAGTTGTCAGGTGTGTTGCATTTCGCACATGGTGGATGCATATGGCTGTATACACTGTGTAGACCGATACGGGATAGGTGGGAGGCCGTAAGTCACTGAAACATGGAGGTTTTCGGCTTATCTCTACCAGGGCTGTGGAGTCAGAGTCTGTGTCAATTTTGGTGGAGTTGGAGTCTGATTCAGAGAAATTGAGGAGTCTGATTCGGATGTTTGGCTTACCGACTCCACAGTTATGGTTGTGGAGTCAGTGTCCATTTTGGTGGAGTCGGATTCAGGGAAATTGAGTAGTCAGAAGTTTGACTTACCGAATCCACAGCCCAGTGCTCTCTCTTGCTTAGATTTTGGGAAAGAATTCTGAAAAAGCAGAAAAAGATCAGTTGAGTTGGGTGGAGTCTATGTTGTACTCAGGGAAATTGAGGAGTTGGAGTAGGATGTTAGGCTTACTGACTTTACAGTCATGGTAGTGTAGTCTGCTTTGTTGGGAGTCGGAGTCCATTTTGGTGGAGTCAGATACAGGGAAATCCTACAATCCTAGGAACACCATTCCAACCGTGAAGCATGGGGGTAAAAACATACTTTCAGAGTCAGATGTTTGGCTTTTTGACTTCACAGCCATGGTTGTGGAGTCTGAGTCGGTGTCCATTTTGGTGGAGTTGGATTCAGGGAAATTGAGGAGTCTGAGTCGGAGGTTTGGCTTACCAGCTCCACAGCCCCAGTGCTTTCTACTGCTTAGTTTTCAGGAAAGCATTATGAAAATGCAGAAAAAGACCAGATGAGTTGTAGTACTTTGTGAATCAGCAAATTTTCGTTATTCTGGCGGCTGAGAGACAAAGTAGCGACACATAGATTCTTGTATCATCGTCATGAAAGGTCCTGGGTCTTGTTGATCCATTGTCAGGTTCCAGACCACCTTCCCCCCCAGTCCCCGTTGCGTCTCGCTTCTCCTTCAGGATCCAGAATGTGATCTTGAGATCTCCTGATTGGGTGTCAGACTCTAAGGCTAACTTCACACGGTGCGTTTTTGATCTGCTTTTTTTTAACAATGGTTTCTAGGGAAAAATCGGGTCACTAATTGACGCTCATTTTATTTCTGGGTGCATTTTGTGGCCCAAAAACGGACCAGTAAAAAACGCAGCGTCTGAACAGAATTTCTGAACAGTGATCAGTTTTCCATGCAAAAACGGATCAAGAACGCACAGTGTGAACTTGGCCTAAAACAATGTTCTACACTTTATTTCTTGTACCCTATAAGATGACTTATATGCCCATGAAAAAAAGGTATGTTATTGGTGCACAGTGTTTATTGTGTGCCGAGCGAGGATTAAACGGGCAATATGTGCAGTTAGAGTACATTAAACTGTGCCACAATGTGAGGCCGAATAGATATAAATCCGTATAATAATCCCCCTGCGAGACCTCCTCACCCCCTCCTCTCTCACCCCTGTGATCCTAAATATCTCAGCAGCTTAGGAGCCCTGTGTTAATGGTCTGTCACACTGTATCCTCTGCTATCTCTGTAGTAATTAGTCTGGTGAACGATCCCCCCTCCTCTTCCTTGTCCTATTCTCTATCCTTCATACCCCCCACCCTCCAAGCCTTTTCTTCTGCTTGCTGGGAAAAGCAGGCAGCGGTTGACACCGTTTCCAAGACAACAGAATTTGGGACTATTGAGAAGGTCTGAAGCTAATCCAGTGCCAGTGATAAGACAGAAGTGCCAGGGCTTTTAGCACCCACGAGGCGTCGCAGGAACATCAGAGGACAGGGAGGCGAGGACCTGTTGCGCTGTGATCCGCGCCGGTCGTGTGATATCCGATGAATAGTCCATCATTCCTCGTACAAACTGGTAGAATGTAACAATAATTGCAACATTATAAAACCAAAATGAATCTGATTGTGTTTACTTTGTTACCATTGACTTCAGAAATTGAGGAAATCAATCACCATGACCTTAGAGCAGCTTTATGTCCTGCTTTAGGCATGTGCATACAGTACTATCAGATCATTCCTCATACAAACTGCAACAATAATCTGCTACAAAATGAATCTGATTGTGTTTATTTCGTTACAACTGACCACAGATATTAAGGAAAGATGACATTTCCATTGGCGACCATCAATCCCCATGGCCTTAGGGATATGTCCTGCTTTAGGCATGTACATACTATTCGATCCTTCCTTGTTCAAACTGCAACAATAATTTGTAACATTATAAAAAAAAATAATCTGTGTTTATTTTGTTACAATTGACCACAGAAATGGTTGAGGAAATCAATCACCATGACCATGGATCAGCTCTAGGGATATGTCCGGCTTTATGCATGTACATACTATTCGATCACTCCTTGTACAAATTGCAACAATCGTTTGCAACATTATTAAAAAAAAAAAAAATGAATGTGATTGTGGTTATTTTGTTACCATTGACCACAGATATTAAGGAAGCATGAAGTTTCCATTGGCAACAATCAATCCCCATGACCGTAAGGCCATGTCCTGCTTTATGCATGTACGTACTAATTATCATCTGATGGCACCACATGTAATACCAGCTACAGCAGGATGACGGACAGATGCATAGTCTGCGCTAATGCCGGGCGGATGATTGACAGCTGCCACACGAGCCGTTTCCAGATGATGAAGGTTCGGGGTTTGCTTCATACTGATTAGGAATAATATAATGTAATGAAGTCGATTTGTCACCGTGATTGATCGGTGTCGGAGCGAAGCTATAGTATGGAGCTGGTTAAATATCATCCCGGACATCTTCCAGCTTTAGGCTATAATTCACACAGGGTGTTTTTTCTGTGGTTTTGATGCAGTTTTTTGCTGCCAAAAAAACAGGTTTTGTTCTGGCAAGAAATCTTTAATATCACAACATAACTGCAGAAACATGCATCAAAAACGCCCTGTGTGAACACAGCCTTATAACGCCCATCTTGCCTTTCTGTTTGCCAGATGTGAACCCCAGTTAGGAGACGACGTTAGCTACTTTGTTATCTCCGATGGATAATCGAGTATTACAATCTACTACAAGTATTCAGTCCTGTGTGCCAGGAAGGGTTCATAGCCAGATGGCGTCTGCAATGGGTCAATGACTGCCAGGAAGAGTTGAAAGAGGGAAGCCAGATACATCACTGGAAGGTAGGATCAAGAAGCTACAACTTATCTACTTTATACACATCGTGCGAAGAGAAAAATCACTAGAGAAGGACATTATGATAAGAATAGAAGGTACAAGGTGAAGAGGAAGACCAGCAACCCAGGGGCGGAACTACACTGGTGCAGCTGGTGCAGCTGCACCAGGGCCCCGACCGGTTGGGGGCCCCTTCAAGCCTGGAGGGGGGGCCCCCAGCCGACCCCCGCAAGCCGCCGCCAGAGGAGAGGAGGGTCAGGCGAAGGAAGCAGAGAGCTTCCTGCTTCCCTTGCCTGATCCCGCCCCTCTTCCGGGCCGCGCTGACGGCCAGCGGCACCCCTCCCCCCCGGGCCGCGCCAACGGCCAGTAGCCCCGCCTCCCCCGGTCCTCTCCTGCACCAGGGCCCCCGGAGGTGACGGTCCGCCCCTGCAGCAACCCAATGGCTTGATACTATCAAGATAACAGCAAAGAAGACCCTGGTGGACCTATCTAGACTTGGAGAAGACCCTTTTGGACTTATCTAGGATAAGAGAAGACCCCGCTGGAACTATGTTGGCTTGAAGAAGACCCCGCTGGAACTATGTTGGCTTGGAGAAGACCCTGCTGGAGCTATCTTGGCTTGGAGAAGACCCTGCTGGAGCTATCTTGGCTTGGAGAAGACCCTGCTGGAGCTATCTTGGCTTGGAGAAGACCTTGCTGGAGCTATCTTGGCTTGGAGAAGACCCTGCTGGAGCTATCTAGACCTGGGGAAAACCCTGGTGGACCTATCTAGGCTTGGAGAAGACCCTGGAAGACCTATGTAGGCTTGGATAAGACCCTGGCAGACCCATATAGGCTTGGAAAAGACCCTGGTAGACCTAGATAGGCTTAGAGAAGACCCCGGTAGACACATCTAGGCTTGGAGTAGAACCTGCTGGACCTATCTAGGCTTGGAGAAGACCCTGGTGGACATATCTATGCTTGGAGAAGTCCCTGCGTGACCTATGTAGGCTTGGAGTAGAACCTGCGTGACCTATTTAGGCTTGGAGAATACCCTGCTGGACCTATCTAGGCTTGGAAAAGACCCTGGTGGACTATCTAGGCTTGGAGAAGACTCTGGTTGACCCATGTAGGTTGCGCATCTTTTTACAAGCGTTTATCAAGACGCCATGGCTTGAGATTGAGCTGAAGGCCAATAAATAACTAAATATAAATATGGCTGGTGGGTGCATCTAGTGTCAGCGGGTGTGATTGAGGGATAGATACAGAAGAGGGCCCCTGTGCAAGAACAGTAGGTGGCCCCTCTCTGTGTTTGTGACAGGACCTGCCTGCTGATTTGGAGGTGGGTGTGGGCCCCTTCACCTCTTGGCCCCTGTGCGCTTGCATATGTTACACCAATGATAGGTCCACACGTTACACACAACACATGTCATGAATGGCAGCTGCGCCTCCAGGGTAGGTGGGCTGGCACGGTACCCCCGTTATAGTGCTGGTGGTGTATGGGGAGGCACAGGGGCAGGATGTGCGCTCAGGCGGTGTACGAGGAGGCGCAGGGGCAGGTCGCGCGCTCAGGCGGTGTACATGGAGGCGCAGGGGCAGGACACGCGCTCAGGCGGTATACGGGGAGGCACAAAGGCAGGACGCGTGCTCAGGCGGTGTACGGGGAGGGGCAGGACGCGTGCTCAGGCGGTATACGGGGAGGCACAGGGGCAGGACACGCGCTCAGGCAGTATACGGGGAGGCGCAGAGGTAGAACGTGTGCTCAGGCAGTGTACGGGGAGGCGCAGGGGCAGGACGCGCTAGGAGGCAGGCAGACCGCTCAGGTGGTGTACGGAGGCACAGGGGCAGGACACGCTCAGGCGGTGTACGGGGAGGCGCAGGGGCAGGATGCGTGCTCAGGTGGTATACGGAGAAGCGGAGGCAGGACGCGCTCTGGCGGTGTACGGGGAGGCGGAGGGGCAGGACGTGTGCTCAGGCAGTGTACGGGGAGGCGCAGGGGCAGGACGCACTCTGGCGGTGTACGGGGAGGCGCAGGGGCAGGACGCGCTCAGGCGTTGTACGGGGAGGCGCAGGGGCAGGACACGCTCAGGCGGTGTACGAGGAGGCGCAGGGGCAGGACGCGCACTCAGGCGGTGTACGGGGAGGCGCAGGTGCAGCACACGCTCAGGCGGTGTACGGGGAGGCGCAGAGGCAGGACGTGTGCTCAGGCGGTGTAAGGGGAGGCGCAGAGGCAGGACGTGTGCTCAGGCGGTGTACGGGGAAGCGCAGAGGCAGGACGTGTGCTCAGGCATTGTACGGGAGGCGCAGGGGCAGACACGCTCAGGCGGTGTACGAGGAGGCGCAGGGGCAGGACGCGCGCTCAGGCGGTGTACGGGGAGGCGCAGGTGCAGCACACGCTCAGGCGGTGTACGGGAGGCGCAGGTGCAGCACACGCTCAGGCGTGTACGGGGAGGCGCAGGTGCAGCACACGCTCAGGCGGTGTACGGGGAGGCGCAGAGGCAGGACGTGTCTCAGGCGGTGTACGGGGAGGGCAGAGGCAGGACGTGTGCTCAGGCGGTGTACGGGGAAGCGCAGAGGCAGGACGTGTGCTCAGGCGGTGTACGGGGAGGCGCAGAGGCAGGATGCGTGCTCAGGCGGTGTACGGGCAGGCGCAGGGGCAGGACACGCTCAGGCGATGTACAGGGATGGGCAGGATGCGCGCTCACGTCTCTCTGAAGCTCAGCTTCATACTTAACATGCTAATCCCTGTCTGACCAGAGCAGCGTGTCAGGGGAATCGCTTCCCGCTTTTACCATGCTAATATTATTTGGCATTTCAGCAGCTCTGTGCAACGCAAATTGCATAAGGAGCCGAGTCCCCGGGAGTCAGGAAAGTAATATTCTCATCTGATTTATGGATTAACTGTGAAGCCCTGAGAGGAGGGGACAGCTCCGGTGCGGGGGCGCTGACCTTGTCATTTAGTGCTGCCGCTTTTGGGGGCGTTATATAATCTGCTGAATATTTATAAACCTGCGCTGCCTCTGAATCCAGGCGTCTTCTCCACCTGGTGATGGAGGCCATATTGCCTGGTTTTTGTGCCACTAAATCGCAGGATCCTCAAAACATGATTGATATATATGTATATATATTCATTTATTTAGTGTAATTAATTCCATGGCGCTTTACATACATTTGCAACATATCACGTTGTAGATTCCCCTAGCGCCTTACTGCTGGCCGTTGCTCGCCATAGATATAACAATTGTTCGCAACCATGGCCGCGTCACCAGCTATAATTCTTCATGTGATGCGTCTAGTTTGCATTCCCTTATAGCAAGCAGAGGTCTTACATTCCCTTTATAGCAAGCAGAGGTCTTACATTCATTTATAGCAAGCAGAGGTCTTACATTCATTTATAGCAAGCAGAGGTCTTACATTCATTTATAGCAAGCAGAGGTCTTACATTCATTTATAGCAAGCAGAGGTCTTACATTCATTTATAGCAAGCAGAGGTCTTGCATTCCTTATAGCAAGCAGAGGTCTTACATTCATTTATAGCAAGCAGAGGTCTTGCATTCATTTATAGCAGCAGAGTCTTACATCATTTATAGCAAGCAGAGGTCTTACATCATTTATAGCAAGCAAGGTCTTATATTCATTTATAGCAAGCAAGGTCTTACATTCATTTATAGCAAGCAGAGGTCTTGCATTCCCTTATAGCAAGCAGAGGTCTTACATTCATTTATAGCAAGCAGAGTTGCATTCCCTTATACAGCAGAGGTCTTGCATTACAAAAGGTTGTCAACTTGAAGTGAATATATCAGGAGTTATCAGTGACTTGTGCGTGTCCAGAAGGTATATGGCCCTATAGGGTATAGTATTAGTGCAGATGAATGGGCCTCTGGCATCTCCGGCCTGTTGGACCAAGGACATACAGTATGCTGCCTTGTTTTTTTCCTGGCATTTTCAGCAGTGACCCCCATTTTTATGGATGATGAAGTGTAACGTGGGTGCAGTCTCCTCTCGCATTGTACCAGCCCGGTGTCCCACCTGTGTGTCTAGTCAGGATGCAGTTGGAACAAGCCCTCATTTATTGTTTTCAACCTTATTTTGAGTATATGATTGTTGATACTACAGACAATAACCATAGACTGTAAGCTCCTTGGGTCAGGAGGATATGGCTAGTATTATAGGCTTGCTCCTGAGCATTGCCCTCTGGTCTCTTATGTTCCCACCAAGAACACGTTGACTCCGCATTGTCTTGTATCTTGGTGCCATTCCACCTCGAAAGCATAAAGCACAGTTCATTCGCTATCCTTCATTTTTGGAGTTTTATTCATCCATCTGCAGCAGATTGATCCACAATTTGTCTGGTTCCTGTACAGACCTTGCAGCCATTGTCATCCGCCAATGTTTTCTGATGTCCATGGTGATAGCGCCCCCTAGGATGCTTGCACCATTAATGAATGAGGTTATTCTCTAGCTCTGGGCATATATATATAATATTTTAGTTGCCTGCTGTGTCCACTAGGGGGCCTTTCTGTATACAGCAGTATATGGCCCCTAATAACCCGGATAGGAGTCATGTACAGGAGGTGAATGGTGGTGACAGCTGTATCCTTTCTGTTACACCATGAAGACAACACTGATGTAAAAGCGCAAACTACCAGTGCATTGCCACAGCTGGACACATTGTAACAAGGCCTCAGCTGTGAGATGTTTGAGCCCTGTGTGCAGGGGCTGCAATCGCACCCGGGCCCTGGAGCATAGGGGGCCCCAAAAGGCCCTCTGGCCTATAGAAAAAGACTAATGCTATTAAAGATTTGCAATAATTGGGGGCCCCGTTGGAGCTTTAGCATTGGGGCCCCTGAGCTTCAAGTTTCACCACTGCGGTGTGTATGAGGGCCAGGTTGTAGTGGCGGAGCGAGGGCGGTAATAAGAGCTGACGGGTCAGACAGGCGGCTGGTGACATTTGTTTTTTGTACTTTGCCATCTTTTCTGCCCATTACGGGATGCCACTTCCAGTTCAGATGCCGCTTGGCGCCTCCTGGCATCCTTTGGGCACAGATATGATGGCAGCATTGGCGGAGGTGAAAGGTCACATGGTGTCACACGCTGACGGCAAACTGCTGAGGATGGCACCGCGCCAAATCTGAAGCCATACAATAAATCTCTCGCCTCTCGCACATAAAAGAAGGCTGACATCTGTGAAAGGCAGCTGGCAGCGAGATGTGGAGGAAAGTCGCTCGCTTTATCTTCCTTTTCTTCCTCGACTCTGGAGCAGGTTGCACTGTCATTAATAGTATAATTAGGTAATTATCACTGTACTGCAGAAAAGACCCTAATTGCAGAGATGGCTTCTCGCTCCTTGTCTGCCAGTCTGGTTGGTACATGAGGGGTGGGCGCCGCTCCTGAATTTGGAATTTCACTTTGTTTTGTGTGCGGTTTGGTGCATTAAGTGACTCAGTACAACGTTCCAGCTGTTTCCTCTGTAGTGAAGACCACCTGGATCCCACGTCTCACTCGTGGCCCCAATACTTGGTGGTGGGATGAAACCCTTGTGTCAAATTATTGGGGGCAAACGAATGGCCGAAGAAGTGAGTCCTGACCAGATTACACCCAACGGGGGCATTTACTCCCAGTAGGGCAATACTACCTCTTATATTCCATACAGGGGCTCCCACATATGTTACAGGCTCCGCGTGCCTGCAGGGGCTCCCGCCGTGCCTGCAGGGGCTCCCGCCGTGCCTGCAGGGCTCCGCCGTGCCTAAAGGGGCTCCCGCCTGTCTAAAGGGGCTCCCGCCGTGTCTAAAGGGGCTCCCGCCGTGTCTAAAGGGGCTCCCGCCGTGTCTAAAGGGGCTCCCACCGTGTCTAAAGGAGCTCCGCCGTGTCTACAGGGGCTCCCTCCATGTCTAAAGGAGCTCCCTCCATGTCTAATAGGTTTCCCGCCGTGCCTGCAGGGGCTCCCGACATTTCTAATGGGGCTCCCGCCGTGTCTACAGGGGCTCCCTCCATGTCTAAAGGAGCTCCCTCCATGTCTAATAGGTTTCCCGCCGTGCCTGCAGGGGCTCCCGACATTTTAATGGGCTCAATATGTCTACAGGGGCTCCCGCCGTGCCTGCAGGGCTCCGCCATGTCTAAAGGCTCCAACATTCTAAGGGGCTCCCGCCGTGTCTACAGGGCTCCTCCATGTCTAAAGGAGCTCCCGCCATGTCTAATGGGGCTCTCATCGTATCCCTCTGGCTAATAGATTTCCACCATTTCATGAAATTAATCGTAAAAACTGGGTAGAAAGAAAAAAGGATCCAATTGGTGCTGCCAGAGTAATGGAAAATATCCCAAATCATTAAATGATTTGTCAACGCATTTTGGAGCAGACAAGCTTCATGTCTGCTGCAGCTGGTTTATGACATTAAAGTAGTTGTGTCAGACACAACCTTTCAAGGTGAGCCTATTCTAGTTTTCATCTTCTATTGTGTTATTGGGTAACACCCTGTCTGCACTTGTCCTTCCATCTAAACGTTTCATGAAACCAATAGTTTGCAACTTAATTTCTAGAAGATCTCTGCTTGCTATCAGTGAATAAAGGCTGAAGTACAACCCTCCCTGATCATGTTGTAGGTGATAGATCTGTATAGAGTGATGGCTATCACCTGGTAATATCATGGTGCAGTGGCACTGATTGTCAGTCTGTGCCCCCCTAGCCTTTGTCCTGTGCCCACTCTGTCCTGTGCCCACTCTGTCCTGTGCCCCTTGTCCAGTGCCCACTCTGTCCTGTGCCCCCTCTGCCCTGTCATTTAGCCTGGCCTGTGACCCCTCTGTCCAGTGCCCCCTCCACCCTGTCATTTAGCCTGGCCTGTGACCCGTCTGTCCAGTGCCCCCTCCACCCTGTCATTTAGCCTGGCCTGTGACCCCTCTGTCCAGTGCCCCCTCTGCCCTGTCATTTAGCCTGGCCTGTGATCCCGCTGTTCTCACTTCCCCTGGCTTGTGCTCCATCACTCTTCAGGAGACACTGTGGCTTCTCGCCCTCTTCTTGGTGCGAGTCTCATCACCACCTCTACAGACAATGACTCTTTGTCAGGCTCCAGCTGCTGAACCCTGCAGGCTCCGGGCCTGATCCCATTCATCCTGACCCATGGCTCGGGGCCCATTTACCGTGCTCCGCCATTCATCCTACCCATGGCTCGGGGCCCATTTACCGTGCTCCGTGGCTCGGGGCCCATTCATCATGCTACGTGGTTCGGGGCCCATTCATTGTGCCCCCCGTGGCTTGAGGCCCATTCACCGTGTTTGGTGGCTCAAGGCCCATTTACCATGCTCCATGGCTCGGAGCCCATTCATCGTGCTCCATGGTTCGGGGCCCATTTACCATATGCCATGGCTCAGGGCCTATTAACCATGCTCTATGGCTCGGGGCCCATTCATCGTGATCCATGGCTCGGGGCCCATTCATCGTGATCCATGGCTCGGGGCCCATTCATCGTGCTCCATGGCTCGGGGCCCATTCATTGTGTTCCATGGCTCGGGGCCCATTCATTGTGCTCCATGGCTCGGGGCCCATTCACCGTGCTCCATGGCTCGGGGCCCATTCACCGTGTCCATGGCTCGGGGCCCATTCATCGTGCTCCATGGCTCGGGGCCCATTCATCGTGCTCCATGGCTCGGGGCCCATTCATGTGCTCCATGGCTCGGGGCCCATTCATCGTGCTCATGGCTGGCATTCACGTGCTCCATGGCTCGGGGCCCATTCATCCGTGCTCCATGGCTCGGGGCCCATTCATCGTGCTCCATGGCTCGGGGCCCATTCATCGTGCTCCATGGCTCGGGGCCATTCATTGTGCTCCATGGCTCGGGGCCCATTCACGTGCCCATGGCTCGGGGCCCATTCATCGGCTCCATGGCTCGGGGCCCATTCATCGTGCTCCATGGCTCGGGGCCCATTCATCGTGCTCCATGGCTCGGGGCCCATTCATCGTGCTCCATGGCTCGGGGCCCATTCATCGTGCTCCATGGCTCGGGGCCCATTCATCGTGCTCTATGGCTCGGGGCCCATTCATCGTGCTCCATGGCTCGGGGCCCATTCATCGTGCTCCATGGCTCGGGGCCCATTCATCGTGCTCCATGGCTCGGGGCCCATTCTGTTGGATGCACATTTTGCAGTCTTTGTGCACTGTACATGTGTGATTGTCCCTGGGGTCTTCACTATGAGGAATGCTGGAAGCTGCTGCACTGCAGGGGTTAAGTCAGGCCTCTGTAGCTGTGAAGCTGCTGGCGCCTGTGGCTTGATTTACAGCAGGAGATAATGTTAGTACAGTCTGCACCGAGGAGCAGAGGCCGCCAGGCACAGGAGACACTGCATACCCTGATGTGTGGGAAACTGCAGAGGAGCAGGAACCCCAGATCTGCAGTGCAGGGGGCCATAGGAGGAGCAGGACCCCCAGATCTGCAGTGCAGGGGGCCACAGGAGGAGCAGGACCCCCAGATATGTTAGTCAGCGGCCACGAGGAGCAGAGGCCCCCCAGAGACTCTGTATCCAGGGGGAAACCAGAGGAGCAGGAACCCCAGATCTGCAGTGCAGGGGGCCACTAGGAGGAGCAGGACCCCCAGATCTGCAGTGCAGGGGGCCATAGGGGAGCAGGACCCCCAGATCTGCAGTGCAGGGGGCCACAGGGGGAGCAGGACCCCCAGATCTGCAGTGCAGGGGGCCACAGGAGGAGCAGGACCCCAGATCTGCAGTGCAGGGGGCCACAGGGGAGCAGGACCCCCAGATCTGCAGTGCAGGGGGCCACAGGGGGAGCAGGACCCCCAGATCTGCAGTGCAGGGGGCCACAGGAGGAGCAGGACCCCCAGATCTGCAGTGCAGGGGGCCACAGGAGGAGCAGGACCCCCAGATCTCCAGTGCAGGGGGCCACAGGAGGAGCAGGACCCCCAGATCTGCAAATGCAGGGGCCACAGGAGGAGCAGGACCCCCAGATCTGCAATGCAGAGGGCCACAGGAGGAGCAGGACCCCAGATCTGCAATGCAGAGGGCCACAGGAGGAGCAGGACCTCCAGATCTTCATTGCAGGGGGCCACATTACTGGAGGATGGTTACTATATGTAGAAATTAGAGACCTAAATACATATTGATCATTGTAGAACGCTTGCTGTCAGTGAATGGGATAATTAATTTCCAGATTGGATCTGATTGATACAATTGTATCCAATCCAGTGTGCTACATAGGGCCAAACTGATACATTCTATCCCAACTATCTACCGTACTATGTACCCGACTATTTACCTATCTATATACCCAACTATCAGGGCAGACTTGTGCTACAGACATTGCCATAACTTGAAGCTCATGGGCCCCAAAGCTCCAATGGGGCCCCCAATTATTGGAAATCTTTAATGGTATTAGTCTTTTTCTATAGTACAAAGGGATGTTTGGGCTCCAGGGCCGGGTGTGATCACAACCCCTGCACCTACTGTAGTTACACCCCTGGCTGCAGACATATCGGCCATGACATCCATGAAGTCGCCTGTCTCTTGCAGAGTTTCTAGGGGTTGCGACGTTGCGCTCTGTCCTGTCTCCCGTGTCCCCTGTGGCGCAGACTTGGATTAATTAGCTCTTTGGATACCGTGACACGGGGCAGGATCTGTATGAACCTCCACCGGTGCAATATCACTCAGCCGCCAGGGGTCCGTGCTCCCCGGCTGCGCTGACGCTGACATTTGCAGAGCGTAAAAATTCAATTAATTCCAGGAGGCAGATTAAATAGGAGCGAATTTTAATAATTTGCAGTAAAGTCTGAAGATTACTAGAGGCGAAGGGAGTGAAATTACACGCGGATGACAGTGTTTTGGCACAGATAGGCAGGACGAATACAATTAATCTAATTATTCCCGTTGCTGGGGAATATGGTGGGTGGTGGCGCATGTCACACTGATTCCTCAGCGTCCGGTAGAACCAAGCCCCGGTGTGCAAAAGCATCGACTGGAGATAAAGATGGGGGCTGCAGTGAATTAGGCCCCTTTTTAGGTATTAATCCACCATTGCTGGGATTTAAGCCATTTTCCTACATTTTGTACATCTGGGATGAGACCGATGTTATCGGGGGCCCATAGTCGCTGTCTTAGTGGTCTGTACCCAGGGTAGAGGGGCGTGTGTTGGGACCCTTGGCTCACATGTCATGTTGGTTGCCACAGTTTAGATCGGCCTGGGTGACCTGTACTACTACAGGTGCAGGGGTTCAATTGCACCCACCCCCCAAAGTCCCTTCAGTCTATAGAAAAAGACTAATGCTATTAAAGATTTGCAATATTTGGGGGCCCTGTCAGAGCTTTTGCATCGGGGCCCATGAGCTTCATGTTACGCCCCTGGATCAGGGTATTATTAGGGGGGTAGGCTGCTCTGTGCCAGCTCCAGTAGCCTCCCCTGGGACGCCAGGCAGGCAGAGCGCTCCGCTCAGTCACTCCTAATTACCCTGATATCTTAAGACCCATCATTTTCCATCTCATCTGGCGCTCCGATGGAGACCCCGTGGACTCAGCGGATGTATACTCTGCACAGTCTCACAAGCTGGGCCGCCCAGAGCCGCCTCCTACCAGCCGACCTGCCAGCTCCTGTCCTTTCTTGTGGCATGCAGGGTATCCCATTGGGCATAGCAGCAGGAAACTGGCTGGCAGAGCCGGGCATATGGTTGGCAGACAAGGTTTGGCTGCAGCTGTAAGTGTGGCACTGTGTGCCAAGTAAGAGATGCCCTCTGCTCGGCATGTGGCTGTGATTAACTCCTTCTGGGGAGGATTCACTTCCTCGATGCCAGCACTGGGCATGCGATCTATAACTGGCACCTTTTGGGTAAAAGGTTATGTACTGTCCATGTATGTGAATTGTGTGCGTACATCTGATGGGAGTGGTAGTGTGCACAGACCTTGTTACCTGTGCCCGCTCTGTGCCCACAGGTGACTCCTGGCAGAGGCTTCGGCCATAGCTGCTGAACTATCCAGACACATTGACCTTTTCCTGTAGCTGTTAACCCTTGAAGACCTGAAAGCTACAGAACACTTTCCCGTGGCGGTGGAGGTCGTCAGACACCTGTCATTGCCCCCCCGGGCACAATGTGGCCCGAGCTGATATACAGTGACACATCCCCGAGGACACGGGAGCGAAGCACCTGCCGCGTCCTGACCGTTCATCCCCAGAGGCGGCTGCCTGTTGTCATGTTTGCGTTTGTCCCCTGATATGTGAAATATGTTCATCTCGTGGAAATATCTAATGTTGTATACGTGGCTGTGAATACCTGTGACCTCGGCCCGGTCACAGGAGCTTCTGCCTTTTATGTTTCCATTTGCACAATGCTGCTTGGTACCTTATCAATACAGACACTGTGCAAATGCACTACAAGTCCCAGCATCCCACGAAAGACCTACCGTGCCTCCAGATATTATGGTGGGGTCTCCTGCACTGGACTAGCTGCTCCAATGGGCCCCCAGTGGTCTTTCCATGTAGGCCAAAGGGACTTTTTGGACCCCCAAGGCTCCAGGACCACCCCTGCACCTATTGTTGTTCTTTGCGGTCCAGTTTTAAGGAAGAGGGTAGATTGCTCAGGGTGTTCGACATTATACAAGTGTCACCCGGCTGGAGGGGACAGCTCCGTTTTGGAGGGGAACACACCGTGGCTGATACTCTACAGGCCTCTCATCACCAGTGGTATGACCTCAAGCTCATGGACTCCAATGCAAAAGTCCAACAGGGCCCCCAATTATTACAAAGTGGGCTTTTCCTATAGGCCAAAGGGACCTGGCACCTGGCTGGAGGGGACAGCTCCGTTTTGGAGGGGAGCACAATACTCTACAGGCCTCTCGTCACCAGTGGCGTGACCTCAAGCTCATGGACTCCAATGCAAAAGTCCAACAGGGCCCCCCAATTATTACAAAGTGGGCTTTTCCTATAGGCCAAAGGGATCTTTTTGGGCCCCCAAGGCTCCAGAACAACCCCTGCACCTATCGTTCCCCTCTTGGAGTGGGGGGTCTCAGCGTCTGCACCCCCTGGAGTTTCCATTTCTTATCATCTCGTGCTTATGTGCTGCGTTCCCTGAAGTCCACGTATAAGATGCCGGACCTTACGGTAGATTCCTTATACCTATCCTTCAATCTGTGCACATCTCATTTATATGCAGACACCCTCTTAGCCCCAATCATAGCCGCCCCATGTTGGGCGGAATCCTGCTTTTGTGTACGTGACATGTGGATTGTAAGCAGATGGCGGCCGTATTAGGAGGATGGAAATACAGGCACAAATTTTGCTATTTGCCAATGTTAATTTGTTATCCGACAGTAAAGCCTCTTGTGCCAGCTCCAGTGGTGCCATCTGTGCAGGATGGAGAAATGTGCTGTATGGCTGTTATATGGGGGGTCCCAGCATCTTTATCAGGCAAGGCTTCCTCTTGGTGATGACATGGGGCCTAGCCTGTATCTGAGGGGCCCCTCATCTCCCCTCCCCCATCATCATTGCAGTCCACTTCTAAGGAAGAGGGCAGATTGTGCTGGGCGTTCAGCATTACACAAGTTTCCTGTGTTGCAGTCACCCGGCTGGAGGGGACACAACCATGGCTCTACAGGCCTCTCATCACCAGTGGATAGTTTGCCATTTCCACAGAGCCTGAATGGTACATATGTCTGCTCTATTGTGATCAGACTGGTCATAGTGGAGATGCCCCAGTAATGCAGACATATTGGGCATCATTCAGGTACACTACGAGCGATGACGTTCTTGATTGTTGCTATAATAACTTTTGCATTTCTATCACTTACTCATTATTTTTCGCATCCATGTGTCCCTCTTACTGCTGCTGGGGCTGCTCTGGACAAGATCAGTCTCTTTCCTCCTCTAGAAGATGATATTCTAGCACCTGTTCACTTCCCAGTAGAAGCCGTCTTCACACTATGCTGCCATGCACTGATCACCGCACAGAAACCTGCAGAGACAGAGCATGTGCGACCACCAGCTCCCATCACAATGGGAAGACTGAGCATGTGCAACCACCAGCACCCGGCTCATCAGGCAAGATAGAGCATGTGCAACCACCAGCACCCGGAACAATGGGCAAGATAGAGCATGTGCGACCACCAGCACCCGGCTCATCAGGAAAAACCGAGCATGTGCAACCACCAGCACCCGGAACAATGGGCAAGATAGAGCATGTACGATCACCAGCACCCGGCACAATGGGAAGACTGAGCATGTGCGACCACCAGCACCCGCCACATCAGGCAAGATAGAGCATGTGCGACCACCAGCACCCGCCACATCAGGCAAGATAGAGCATGTGCGACCACCAGCACCCGGAACAATGGGCAAGATAGAGCATGTGCAACCACCAGCACCCGGCTCATCAGGCAAGATAGAGCATGTGCAACCACCAGCACCCAGAACAATGGGCAAGATAGAGCATGTGCGACCACCAGCACCCGGCTCATCAGGAAAAACCGAGCATGTGCGACCACCAGCACCCGCCACATCAGGCAAGATAGAGCATGTGCGACCACCAGCACCCGGAACAATGGGCAAGATAGAGCATGTGCGACCACCAGCACCCGGAACAATGGGCAAGATAGAGCATGTGCGACCACCAGCACCCGCCACATCAGGCAATACCGATCATATACGACCACCAGTGCTCTGCTCATTAGGTGGAGGACTGAGCATGTGTGTCCTCCAGCACTCTGCTCACTTCGTGAAGGTGACAGTGTGTGTATCGTCCAGCACTTGGCTCATTAAATGAAGGTGACTGAGCCTGTGTGTCCTGCAGGATTTTGCTCATTAGGTGGAGGTGACTAAGCGTGTGTGTCCTCCTGCACTCGGCTCATCAGGTGGAGGTAACTGAGGGTGTGTGTTCTCCAGCACTCGGGTCATTAGGTGGAGAGGACTGAGCATGTGTGTCCTCCAGCACTCTGCTTATTAGGTGGGTGGGACTGAGCATATATCTCCTCTATCACTCAGCTCATTAGGTGGAGGTGAATGAGCGTGTGTGTCCTCCTGCACTCTGC
This sequence comes from Allobates femoralis, assembly GCA_033576535.1. Taxonomy (NCBI): domain Eukaryota; kingdom Metazoa; phylum Chordata; class Amphibia; order Anura; family Aromobatidae; genus Allobates; species Allobates femoralis. The sequence goes on from JARQOC010000010.1 coordinate 131,003,442, forward strand.
TCATTAGGTGGAGGTAACTGAGGATGTGTGTTCTCCAGCACTCGGGTCATTAGGTGGAGAGGACTGAGCGTGTGTGTCCTCCAGCACTCTGCTTATTAGGTGGGTGGGACTGAGCATATATCTCCTCTATCACTCAGCTCATTAGGTGGAGGTGAATGAGCGTGTGTGTCCTCCAGCACTCTGCTCAGTAGGTGGAGGTGACTGAGCATGTGCGTCCTCCAGCACTCCTCACCATGTGGAGGCGACTGAGCATGTGTGTCCTCCAGCACTCAGCTCATTAGGGGGAGGTGACTGAGCGTGTGTGTCCTCCAGCACTCTGCTCAGTAGGTGGAGGTGACTGAGCATGTGTGTCCTGCAGCATTCCTTACCATGTGGAGGCGACTGAGCATGTGTGTCCTCCAGCACTCAGCTCATTAGGGGGAGGTGACTGAGCGTGTGTGTCCTCCAGCACTCCTCACCATGTGGAGGCGACTGAGCGTGTGTGTCCTCCAGCACTCTGCTCAGTAGGTGGAGGTGACTGAGCATGTGTGTCCTCCAGCATTCCTCACCATGTGGAGGTGACTGAGCATATGTGTCCTCCAGCACTCAGCTTATTAGGTGGAGATACACATTGCTATAAACTGTGAACACCAGGCGTCGTCAAGCTATGTGCTCTGAGAATTCTGCACTGGAGGCTGGGAACTGTATATATCAGGTCTGTACACAGACGAGGCCGTTGTACACGATCACTATACCGGCCCTTTTCACTTCAATAACCCATAACGCTCCTCTTTCATGAATAAGAGCATTTTTTGCTTGAAACCTGTTGACCGCTGTCTGCCTTTTTCTGTCCACATGTTTTTAATATTTTAGTGGGGGGTTTTTTAATGCTGAAAATAAAGGCAATATTTGCACCTATATATCCTTTTAGCGGATGCGGGATTTCTTTTCTATTTCCAGGCTCCTCTTTCTGTCCCTGTGACATAAGCTGTACAAGTGGGGCCCTTTACTTGTTCCCCAGTGTGGCTGCACCAATCTGTCCGCCCCTGTATGATGTTGGATAAATTACATGTAATGCTGGATTAACCTCTTGCAACAATTTTTGCTTCAGTCTGATGAATTTTTGCTTACTGTATTTGCCTTGTGGATTGCGCCATGGACTTCAGGCTGATACATTAATAAATTGAAGGAAAAGTCTGTAGGAACACTGCAAACACTTGGACAACGAAGCATCATCTCCAGCAGGTTGATGTTGCTTCCTCCAGGCTGACATTGGACTTTCCTGCAGGACCTGGGCCTGTCTGGCAGGAGATAATGAGGAATGCTATCAGTGCAGCTACATGTCCTATAGGTGTGTTAGGAATGCGGACAGTAAACTTCCTGTCGCGCCCCTGATCATAGCTGCTAATGACGGTGATTATGTCATAATTAGGCAGCAGTTGTGCTGTGACCTCTGGATATGGCGGTGGCAGCACTTTCCCTGTCACTGACGGATGTGGGCGGTCTGTGCGCTGGTCCTCGATTTTATTATAAGTGCATGTGGCCGGAATCCGAACCTTCAAATGTATGGAAACATACTGTGGATGAGAAGGGCATAGGAGGGGCACCGCCAGGCTCAATAGATAACTGCCCATAGGGGTGCACTGCCAGGCTCCATAGATATTGGCCCATAAGTGGTGCACTGCCAGGTTCCATAGATATTACCCCATAGGGTGTGCACCACCAGGCTCCATAGATATTAGCCCATAGGGGGTGCACCACCAGGCTCCATAGATATTAGCCCATAGGGGGTACACCGCCAGGCTCCATAGATATGGCCCATAGGGGGTGCACCGCAAGGGTCCATAGATATTGCCTCATAGGGGGTGCACCGCCAGGCTCCATAGATATTAGCCCATAGGTTTGTGCACCACCAGGCTCCATAGATATTAGCCCATAGGGTGTGCACCACCAGGCTCCATAGATATTGGCTCATAGGGGGTGCACCACCAGGCTCCATAGATATTGGCTCATAGGGGGTGCATCGCCAGGCTCCATAGATATTGGCCCATAGGCGGAGCACTGTTCTTGTGGGGAAGACTGTGCTATTCCATCCAACGATAAAACATATAGCGACATGATGATGGATGCAAGTTTGGGTTGCACATGGGCACCTATAGAAAAGTTAACATGCCACAGTAGCTCTACTGTCACATACACCAAACGCAGGGAGAAATCTTACTATTCGTTGGCTCTCATTGATTTAAAGGAGTTAAGTGGACAACCTGATTGCAGGCACGTTGCTAAGCTGTGTGGGGAGCGGTGTCGTATGGTGAGAGGTGCCATACAAGAAGTTGTGCTGTATGGGGAGCAGTACTGTATGGAATGCTGTACGTGGTGCGATGCCGTACTGGAGGTGGTGCCGTATGTGGGGCTGTGCTGTATGTGGAGCTGTAGTATATGAGGTTCTGTATAGGAGGCGGTGTCATATAGGGGCTGTGCCATACAGGGAGCAATTCTATATGACGTTCTATATGGGAGTGGGTGCCATAAGGGAAGCCGTGCCATAAGGGGAAGCTGTGCTGAATAGAGAGCGGGGTCGTATTGGGAGCGGTGTTGTCCAGAGAGCAGTACTGTATGGGCGTACGAGGAGCTGTACTGTATGGGGTGCTGTACTGTACTGGAGGAGGTATTGTACAGGGACCTGTGCTTATGGGAGTAGTACTGTATGGAATGCTGTACGGAGAGCGATGTATAGGGAGCATTACTATATGGGGTTCTGTATGGAGGGTGGTGCTGTATGGGAGTCCGTGCCATAAGCGGAGCTGTGCTGTACAGGAGGCAGTGCCGTACAGGTAGTGGTACTGTATAGGGTGCCATAAGGTGAGCTGTGCTGTAAAGGAGGCAGTGCTGTACAGGTAATGGTACTGTATAGGGTGCCATAAGTGGAGCTGTGCTGTACAGGAGGCAGTGCCGTACAGGTAGTGGTACTGTATAGGGTGCCATAAGGGGAGCTGTGCTGTACAGGTGGCAGTGCCGTACAGGTAGTGGTACTGTATAGGGTGCCATAAGCGGAGCTGTGCTGTACAGGAGGCAGTGCCGTACAGGTAGTGGTACTGTATAGGGTGCCATAAGGGAGCTGTGCTGTACAGGAGGCAGTGCTGTACAGGTAGTGGTACTGTATAGGGTGCCATAAGTGGAGCTGTGCTGTACAGGAGGCAGTGCCGTACAGGTAGTGGTACTGTATAGGGTGCCATAAGGGGAGCTGTGCTGTACAGGAGGCAGTGCTGTACAGGTAGTGGTACTGTATAGGGTGCCATAAGCGGAGCTGTGCTGTACAGGAGGCAGTGCTGTACAGGTAGTGGTACTGTATAGGGTGCCATAAGGTGAGCTGTGCTGTACAGGAGGCAGTGCTGTACAGGTAGTGGTACTGTATAGGGTGCCATAAGGGAGCTGTGCTGTACAGGAGGCAGTGCTGTACAGGTTGTGGTACTGTATAGGGTGCCATAAGGGAAGCTGTGCTGTACAGGAGGCAGTGCCGTACAGTTAGTGGTACTGTATAGGGTGCCATAAGGGGAGCTGTGCTGTACAGGAGGGAGTGCCGTACAGGTAGTGGTACTGTATAGGGTGCCATAAGGGAGCTGTGCTGTACAGGAGGCAGTGCCGTACAGGTAGTGGTACTGTATAGGGTGCCATAAGGGGAGCTGTGCTGTACAGGAGGCAGTGCCGTACAGGTAGTGGTACTGTATAGGGTGCCATAAGGGGAGCTGTGCTGTACAGGAAGTGGTACTGTATAGGGTGCCATAAGGGGAGCTGTGCTGTACAGGTAGTGGTACTGTATAGGATGCCATAAGGGGAGCTGTGCTGTACAGGTAGTGGTACTGTATAGGGTGCCATAAGGGGAGCTGTGCTGTACAGGTAGTGGTACTGTATAGGGTGCCATAAGCGGAGCTGTGCTGTACAGGAGGCAGTGCTGTACAGGTAGTGGTACTATATAGGGTGCCATAAGGGGAGCTGTGCTGTACAGGTAGTGGTACTGGATAGGGTGCCATAAGCGGAGCTGTGCTGTACAGGAGGCAGTGCTGTACAGGTAGTGGTACTGTATAGGGTGCCATAAGGGGAGCTGTGCTGTACAGGTAGTGGTACTGGATAGGGTGCCATAAGCGGAGCTGTGCTGTACAGGAGGCAGTGCTTGTACAGGTAGTGGTACTGTATAGGGTGCCATAATTGGAGCTGTGCTGTACAGGAGGCAGTGCTGTACAGGTAGTGGTACTGTATAGGGTGCCATAAGGGGAGCTGTGCTGTACAGGAGGCAGTGCTGTACAGGTAGTGGTACCTGTAAAAGGTGCCATAATTGGAGCTGTGCTGTACAGGTAGTGGTACTGTATAGGGTGCCATAAGGGGAGCTGTGCTGTACAGGAGGCAGTGCCGTACAGGTAGTGGTACTGTATAGGGTACCATAAGGGAGCTGTGCCGTATAGGTAGTGGTACTGTAAGGGTGCCATAAGGGGAGCTGTGCTGTACAGGAGGCAGTGCCGTACAGGTAGTGGTACTGTATAGGGTGCCATAAGGGGAGCTGTGCTGTACAGGTAGTGGTACTGTATAGGGTGCCATAAGGGGAGCTGTGCTGTACAGGTAGTGGTACTGTATAGGGTGCCATAAGGGGAGCTGTGCTGTACAGGAGGCAGTGCCGTACAGGTAGTGGTACTGTATAGGGTGCCATAAGGGGAGCTGTGCCGTATAGGTAGTGGTACTGTATAGGGTGCTGTAATGGGAGCTGTGCTGTGCGGTGACTCTTGCTCATTGTTTCTCTGGTCCTGTCTGATTTATGACACCGCTGTGAATCCCCATTCCCCTCCTGGTGGAGGATGATGGCGGCCATTTATTCTGGTGGTGGAGCCTCCACTTATAAGTGATGTTTGCACTCCTCTGCCGGATAACTGTGCCGCCATCAGATACAATACACCACTATTCATTAGTGCAATGTCAGGCACCTGTTCCTGCTGAAACTTGTAGTGCGCCAGTCGCTCTAGTGTCTCTATTCCTATAGATGAAGCTTATGTTGTATGTTGTGATACACACATGTAATGGGATATGTTGAGATCCCTAGTACGTGAGAGTGAATGGAATCCCTGATTGTTTACATCCATCTCATCATGACTATTGGGCACAGGTGGAGGGTTCGTTACACTGTATCATCACATGAATTGGTTGCCTTTTTTTCACATGTAAAGCGCCATGGAATAAATATCGCTATAATAATAATAATAATTGGCTGCAGGATGAGCGTTTTTGGCGCAGAGGCGCAGTGATAATTGCCGCTGTTGTGGGTTTTGTGTATGGCTGGCTCCGTCCGGAGACGTGTGCTGCCGCTTATCTTCTGTCTGGGTCAGGCTGGTACCTGCACCATGATTAATTGTCTTTTAAGAGACCTGCCCGCACCTCTCCCTGCTCCGCACATTAAAGCTGCCACTGTTTGTCAGGTTACATTTGCCATGGAAATCCTTTGTCTGCCAGGCAGGAGGGTGAAGATAAGCAGCTGCTGTTTACCCTGCTGATCCTGGCACCCGGTGCTCCTAACACAAGGAATCCTGAGCCGGAGGGCATAGAGATAGGCACCAGCCCAACGCTGACCTTGGTCGTGACCTTGGCATGGACATCTGTAATGATATTCTCTTCACCGCAGGGAAGAGTCGTTGACTGTAATCTTGTGATGCCGCTGATTTCTGCTGCCTTTTTTGACTCCGCTCCTGTGTGCAGTGGTGTAACATGAGCTCTTGGGCCCTGATGGGAAGCTCCAACGGGGCCCCCAATTATTGCAAATCTTAAATAACATTAGTCTTTTTCTATAGGCCAAAGGAACTTCTGGGCCCCCTAGGCTCCAGGGCCCGGGTGTGATTGCAGCCCCTGTCCTGCTGTATTTACTACCCTGGTTATGTGATATTTCATTCGGTCCTGGGTCCGTTTATAGTTCTATTAGGACTCGCGATATCTATATATCTATCCTGCACGGTGGCTTCATGGAGTAATGCTTAACCCTTTGTGTTCATATCACACCTGACCTTCGTGTGTGGCTCTTATCTCGCCGTTTATGGCCGCCGTCGTCCTTGTATTTCGCTCTATAATCTCTGGATGACCTTGGGGGTTTTCTTTCTTGGCAGGATATCGCTGCCCCGGTGAGCCATGTCTGATCTTAACTACCGCGTTTCATGATGTGACTGGTGCCAATGGTTTTGTAGTTTTTGTAGATTTTGTACCTGGTTGATCATTTTCCCCTGGGGTGTACTCATTATGCGGTGTAATCCCTGGATCCTTCTCTGGAGTGTGAGAGCTTGAGGCACAGTAAGTGGCTATCTGACGACGTCCTGTCCACCACCGACTCTGATGGGAAAGATCGGTTGGTGGCTATCCTGCCGCTTATCCTGATGTCCTGCCCCATTGTCTCCCTGTGCTGATACAACACTGTAGTGTGTAGATCCATCACTGGTGGAGCAGTATCTTCCCCTCATTTCTAGCACGGCTATGGAGTCGGTAAGCTAAATGTCCGAGTCGGACGCCTCAATTTCCCTGAATCCAACTCTACGACGTCCGACTACTACGACTTCCATATTTCCGACTGTACACGTCCGACTGTACGACGTCCGACTGTACGACGTCCGACTGTACGACGTCCGACTGTACGACGTCCGACTGTACGACGTCCGACTGTATACGACGTCCGAGCTCGTACGACGTCCCGACTCGTTCGACGTCCGATCTACGACGTCCGACTCTTTGGCGGCTGTACGACGTCCAACTCTTTGGCGCCCGACTCTTGACTCCACGAACATGGCTTTGAAGTTAAGAAGCCAAACCTCCGACTGCTCAATTTCCCTCAATCGGACTCCACCAAAATGGACACTGACTCCACAGCCCAGTTTGTAGACTATAAGTAAATGCTGGGATATGTAGTGCTTGGAGAATCTAGCTCGCTTCTCCTATAGTGGATTCTGTAGAGATCACTAGATCTGCATCCAAGAGGGGATTTCTCACTAATAAGTGCCGCCGTTTGATTGTCCTCCCCGAGACCCTGAACACTTTGTGCTTAGCCCAGTGGAAATAACACTTTAATGGTCTCTCCGTCTGCGTGGCGTCGTAGTGATGAGTAAATGGCCGCCGGTTACATTAGACCGTCTTACTCCATCTCTTTTGGGATCCAGCATTTTATCTGGCAGTATATGAGGTACTATAGGATTTCCATTAGTGACTTGTGTGCGCCGGAGGTCTTGGATGACGCGTCGTGACATAATGGCGGCGTGCTTCGTACGTTGCAGCCATTTTTTTGCACCGCCGGCATTTGCAGAGTTAATACAGAGAACACGTCCCCTGTGTGCGGCCGCCGCCCGCCTGGTCTTCCACATCAACAGATCTGCCGCACACGCATCCTGTTCACGACCTTTCCCCGTGTGATTATGGAAGCCATTATTGCCGTGTTGCCTGGAGCAGCTGAACCCGGTGTGACCCCAGAGCGAGTTTAATAAACTGCGCTGCTCGGTGTCTTTGCTTTCTGGCGCGCTGTGATCTCTCCGGCTCGGTCAATAGTCTATTTATCCGTCTCCTGTCTGATATCCTCAGTGTTTGCTCAGGTCCCGATCACCTGGTCCCAGCCTTTGTTGCAGTCACCTCTCTCGTCCTTTGCTCTCCTCCGCTCTGTGCCAGCATCGGGCTTGTGCCAATATGTAATCTCCAATTTTCCTCACTTGCATCCAGCTCATTAGCATAATCCACATAATCACCCTGGTTTTAATTGCCCACTACTCTGCGGAAAGATCATGTGGTTAAGTGGTAAATCATAATTAGATAAATAATTGGTTTGGCCACAGCAAGCTGCCGCGTTCTGCGTTCCATCTGCCGGCAGGTTTTTCCCTTTTTTTTCCCCTCTCTTCAGAACCTTTGCCTTTAAGAGATCAAGTGGTCAAAGGGAGCGATTAGCCATCCCTTTACTGAACAAAGCAATTAAGTCACTCAAACATAAATCCAATTTCCTGGAGCGTAAGTAAACAAGGGTGAATGCGAGAATTCAGAGGCAATGTCACGGGAACGCAGCGCGTTTCGCCATCCGACAATTCATGGGAATGCAGAGGTTATTCACTAAGGGATCTGTGGGGTCTTCTGTAAGGGATTTAAAGGGCAGCGGATAAAGGATCGGGCGATGTTTATCTGCTCCTTACTAGATGATTGCCCATCTGTTCCCCCAGGTGTCTGATGCCCACATACCCTGTTTCCCCAAATATAAAACAGTGTGTTAAATTAATTTTTGCTCCCAAAGATGCGTTAGGTCTCTATTCAGGGGCGGTCTACTTTTTCATTCCCCTTGTAGCCCCCAATACGGTATACCCATGATCCCCTTGCAGCCCCCGTGATCCCCTTGCAGCCCCCGATTGAGCCCCTACCTACAGCCCCAATATCCCCATTATGGTACCTACAATAAAAAAGTAATACACACACTCTTCTCTCACTGGTCTGCCGCTGCATGTATTGCGATGCCGCTCTCAGCTCCCTTCCTCAGGTGCCGTAGATGTACTATGCCACCCGTTAATCGTAGGCCATAGCTACCAGCCAATCCGAGACCAGCAGCTAATGTTGACGCATGACATTACATGTGGGCCTCTGATTGGTGACTGCTGGCCTCAGATTGGCCGGTGGCACAGTACATCTACGGCATCGGAATACATGTGGGGCGAGCATCGGACAAAGGCAGGGGGCTAGAGGATGAGTCATAGCTGCATGCCCCCGTCTTCTTGATTGGCGGGCATGCTGTCCTGCAAAAAGTTGGTATGTCTTTTGAGGCTGCCTTATATTGAGCAGCATAGCAAACCCCCCTAGTACGTCTTATTGTCGGGGGGGGGGGGGGTCTTATTTTCAGGGAAGCACAGTACCAGTCCTAATAATAACCTCCTCCATCCTTCTGCAGTGTCTGCCCGGGACGTCTGTCGTCTGTGATCTTCCTGGGCCGTACACAGTCGGTATCTGCTGTTCTCTGCCCCTGGCTGATGATGATTTCATCCCTCATGGTTTGTGATGGTCACATACACACAGGGCTGTTTTTGGTCTCATCAATCATCCTCATATCTGGAGATGTGTGATAGTCAATATATTTACCCACTGCAGGGCCCAGATAATCTGAGATTAGACCGGGCAATGAACTGACAGCAGGTGACTGACCTGCTTCTGAGGGTCCTACGATTAACAGATGGTGTCAGTTATCTCCAAGTCTATGACACCGCTCTGTAAACAGAGATGTGACTGACAACAATAGTAGAGAGGCATCGGAGCGGCCGCAGGTTGTACTCTGCCCTCCGCACCACACACCTGTCTGCTCCCCACCTGTGCAAATAACACAAAAACAAAGCCAAGTACAGACTAGTCTCATCCTCTGCAAACGGTGAATGCCTCCTCATCTACGACTAGTCATTGTGCCAAGTACAGACCAGACCCCTCATCTACAACAAGCCATTGTCCCGCATACGGACAAGACCCCTCATCTACGACCAGTCATTGTCCAGAGTATGGAACAGACCAATCTTCTTCGACCAGCCATTGTCCTGAGTACGGACTGAACTTGTGATATATGACCAGCCATTGTCCTGAGTACGGACTGAACTTGTGATCTATGACCAGCCATTGTCCTGAGTACGGACTGAACCTGTGATCTATCACCAGCCATTGTCCTGAGTAGGACTGAACTGTGATCTATACAGCCATTGTCCTGAGTATGGACTGAACGTGTGATCTATGACCAGCCATTGTCCTGAGTATGGACTGAACTTGTGATTATGACCAGCCATTGTCCTGAGTACGGACTGAACCTGTGATCTATGACCAGCCATTGTCCTGAGTATGACTGAACTTGATATATGACCAGCCATTGTCCTGAGTATGGACTGAACTTGATATATGACCAGCCATTGTCCTGAGTAGGACTGAACTTGTGATCTATGACCAGCCATTGTCCCGAGTATGGACTGAACTTGTGATCTATGACCAGCCATTGTCCTGAGTACGGACTGAACCTTGTGATCTATGACCAGCCATTGTCCTGAGTACGGACTGAACCTGTGATCTATGACCAGCCATTGTCCTGAGTACGGACTGAACTTGTGATCTATGACCAGCCATTGTCCTGAGTACGGACTGAACTTGTGAATTATGACCAGCCATTGTCCTGAGTACGGACTGAACTGTGATCTATGACCAGCCATTGTCCTGAGTAAGGACTGAACTTGTGATCTATGACCAGCCATTGTCCTGAGTACAGACTGAACCTGTGATTATGACCAGCCATTGTCCTGAGTAGGACTGAACTTGTGATCTATGACCAGCCATTGTCCTGAGTATGGACTGAACTGTGATCTATGACCAGCCATTGTCCTGAGTATGGACTGAACTTGTGATATATGACCAGCCATTGTCCTGAGTACGGACTGAACTGTGATCTATGACCAGCCATTGTCCTGAGTACGGACTGAACTGTGATTATCACCAGCCATTGTCCTGAGTACGGACTGAACTTGTGATATATGACCAGCCATTGTCCTGAGTACAGACTGAACTTGTGATCTATGACCAGCCATTGTCCTGAGTACAGACTGAACCTGTGATCTATGACCAGCCATTGTCCTGAGTATGGACTGAACTGTGATCTATGACCAGCCATTGTCCTGAGTACTGGACTGAACTTGTGATCTATGACCAGCCATTGTCCTGAGTACGGACTGAACTTGTGATATATGACCAGCCATTGTCCTGAGTATGGACTGAACTTGTGATCTATGACCAGCCATTGTCCTGAGTACGGACTGAACTTGTGATCTATGACCAGCCATTGTCCTGAGTATGGACTGAACTTGTGATCTATGACCAGCCATTGTCCTGAGTATGGACTGAACTGTGATCTATGACCAGCCATTGTCCTGAGTACGGACTGAACCTTGTGATATATGACCAGCCATTGTCCTGAGTACAGGACTGAACTTGTGAATTATGACCAGCCATTGTCCTGAGTATCAGACTGAACTGTGATCTATGACCAGCCATTGTCCTGAGTACAGACTGAACTTGTGATATGTGACCAGCCATTGTCCTGAGTACAGACTGAACCTGTGATCTATGACCAGCCATTGTCCTGAGTACAGGACTGAACCTGTGATCTATGACCAGCCATTGTCCTGAGTACGGACTGAACTGTGATCTATGACCAGCCATTGTCCTGAGTATGGACTGAACCTTGTGATCTATGACCAGCCATTGTCCTGAGTATGGACTGAACCTGTGATCTATGACCAGCCATTGTCCTGAGTACGGACTGAACCTTGTGATCTATGACCAGCCATTGTCCTGAGTATGGACTGAACTTGTGATATATGACCAGCCATTGTCCTGAGTACGGACTGAACCTGTGATCTATGACCAGCCATTGTCCTGAGTACGGACTGAACTTGTGATCTATCACCAGCCATTGTCCTGAGTATGGACTGAACCTGTGATCTATGACCAGCCATTGTCCTCTGTTCTTGTAGTACAACCTGAGGGAGGTATGATGAAGAGTCCCTGGGTGATGAGGAAAGTCCTAAAGTGGCTGACACGGGGCAGTGGCCCATTCTGTGTTGTCCTGGCATATAATAATGGCTTCACATGCTTTTTTGTATTTTGCACCATTTTCCTGGCTTTACTGACCTTTCGCCAATGTTCACTTATACGTCGTAAAATGAACTGTAAGTGATGCTTTAAAAAGGGATTAAAATGCCAATAGTAACCAGTAACTCCATCGTAGTCCATGTCACCTGTGGAGACCACACTCGCATGTACACTACACCCCACTGCAGGGATGATGGGCCTTAACAGCAGTCTTAAAGACACCTCTCTACAGCTAGATTGGATCAGAGTTTGTTACAATGTATCAGAACTTCTCCTGTTGCCACATTGTTGTTGTCGGCTCCTTGGTCACGTCACAGCGCCATCTTCGGGGCAGCAGCTGGTGCCGACGTACCCATGGTCAGATGTGCCCTGGGGCCCCTGCCCGACTTCCGTAGGCGGCTATAAACGAGCACTTGCTCCTTTGCTTGTTGTCATTTTCCCGATCGGTGATGCATGGCCGGTGATCGATGAGAGGAACAATGGGAATTGAATGGACTAATGGGGCGCTGGCGGCCTCGTAATGCTGCTGATAGAAGGAAACGGTCCGGTGCCCATTTGTTGTGCAGCTTTGAGGGGGGCGTATGGATGTGAAGCATTCACCCCATTATCTTCTGCTCGTTTTGTCTGTCCCTTTCAGTTATCAGTAATGCACCTCTCCTCCCCCTACAGGCGCTCGCTCCTCTGCCTCCATCATATAAAACACGCTCCCCGAGAAGCGAGCAATCACCCAGGAAGCGATTCCTCATTTATATTACATCTCCCCGGAGCGCACGTCTGGATTCCACATGCGGATGTTTTTTATGGTGTATATGGCAATACTAAATTGTACACAAGACACATGGGGATGGGGTGGTCTACATTGTACCCATGTGGCAACTACACATTCCAATACTAGGTCTACATTGTACCCATGCCATGACACATCCCAATACCCGGTCTACATTGTACCTATCCGATGACACATCCCAATACTTGGTCTACATTGTACCCATCCGATGACACTTCCCAATACCGGTCTACATTGTACCCATCCGATGACACTTCGCCCAAACCCTCTACATGTACCATCCGATGACACATCATACCGGTCTACATTGTACCCATCCATGACACATCCCAATACTTGGTCTACATTGTACCCATCCGACAACACATCCAATAGCTTGGTCTACATTGTAACCATCCGGTAATGAGACATCACAATACCTGGTCTACATTGTACCCATCCAACGACACATCCCAATACTTGGTCTACATTGTACCCATCTGATGACACATGCCCAATACCCGGTCTACATTGTAACCATCCAGTAATGAGACCTCCCAATACCTGGTCAACATTGTAACCATCCGGTAATGAACATCCAATACCTGGTCACATTGTAACCATCCAGTAATGAGACATCCCAATACCTGGTTAACTTTGTAACCATCCGGTAATGAGACATCCCAATACCTGGTCTACATTGTAACCATCCGGTAATGAGACATCCCAATACCTGGTCTACATTGTAACCATTCGGTAATGAGACATCCCAATACCTGGTCTACATTGTAACCATCCAGATAATGAGACATCCCAATACCTGGTCTACATTGTAACCATCCGGTAATGAGACATCCAAACCTGGTCTACATTGTACCATCCGGTAATGAGACATCCCAATACCTGGTCTACATTGTAACCATCCGGTAACGAGACATCCCAATACCTGGTCTACATTGTAACCATCCGGTAATGAGACATCCCAATACCTGGTCTACATTGTAACCATCCGGTAATGAGACATCCCAATATCCTGGTCTACATTGTAACCATAGTAATAGAGACATCCCAATACCTGGTCTACATTGTAACCATCCGGTAATGAGACATCCCAATATCTGGTCTACATTGTAACCATCCGGTAATGAGACATCCCAATACTGGTCTACATTGTAACCATAGTAACGAGACATCCCAATACCTGGTCTACATTGTAACCATCCGGTAATGAGACATCCCAATACCTGGTCTACATTGTAACCATCCGGTAATGAGACATCCCAATATCTGGTCTACATTGTAACCATTAGATAACGAGATATCCCAATACCTGGTCTACATTGTAACCATCCGGTAATGAGACATCCCAATACCTGGTCTACATTGTAACCATCCGGTAAGAGATCATCCCAATACCTGGTCTACATTGTAACCATCCAGTAATGAGACATCCCAATACCTGGTCTACATTGTAACCATCCGGTAATGAGACATCCCAATACCTGGTCTACATTGTAACCATCCGGTAATGAGACATCCCAATGACTGGTCTACATTGTAACCATCCGGTAATGAGACATCCCAACATCTGGTCTACATTGTAGCCATCCGGTAATGAGACATCCCAATATCTGGTCTACATTGTAACCATTAGATAACGAGACATCCCAATACCTGGTCTACATTGTAACCATTAGATAACGAGATATCCCAATACCTGGTCTACATTGTAACCATCCGGTAATGAGACATCCCAATACCTGGTCTACATTGTAACCATCCGGTAATGAGACATCCCAATACCTGGTCTACATTGTAACCATTAGATAACGAGATATCCCAATACCTGGTCTACATTGTAACCATCCGGTAATGAGACATCCCAATACCTGGTCTACATTGTAACCATCCGGTAATGAGACATCCCAATACCTGGTCTACATTGTAACCATCCGGTAATGAGACATCCCAATACCTGGTCTACATTGTAACCATCCGGTAATGAGACATCCCAATACCTGGTCTACATTGTAACCATCCGGTAATGAGACATCCCAATACCTGGTCTACATTGTAACCATCCGTAATGAGACATCCCAATACCTGGTCTACATTGTAACCATTAGGAACGAGACATCCCAACACCTGGTCTACATTGTAGCCATCCAGTAATGAGACATCCTAATACCTGGTCTACATTGTAACCATCCGGTAACTAGACATCTCAACACCTGGTCTACATTGTACCCATCCGGTAACGAGACATCCCAATACCTGGTCTACATTGTAACCATCCGGTAACGAGATATCCCAATACCTGGTCTACATTGTAACCATCCGGTAATGAGACATCCCAATACCTGGTCTACATTGTAACCATCCGGTAATGAGACATCCCAATATCTGGTCTACATTGTAACCATTAGATAACGAGATATCCCAATACCTGGTCTACATTGTAACCATCCGGTAATGAGACATCCCAATATCTGGTCTACATTGTAACCATCCGGTAATGAGACATCCCAATATCTGGTCTACATTGTAACCATTAGATAACGAGACATCCCAATACCTGGTCTACATTGTAACCATCCGGTAATGAGACATCCCAATACCTGGTCTACATTGTAACCATCCGTAATGAGACATCCCAATATCTGGTCTACATTGTAACCATTAGATAACGAGATATCCCAATACCTGGTCTACATTGTAACCATCCGGTAATGAGACATCCCAATGCCGGTCTACATTGTAACCATCCGGTAACGAGATATCCCAATACCTGGTCTACATTGTAACCATCCAGTAATGAGACATCCCAACACCTGGTCTACATTGTACCCATCCGGTAACGAGACATCCCAATACCTGGTCTACATTGTAACCATCCGGTAATGAGACATCCCAATGCCTGGTCTACATTGTAACCATCCGGTAATGAGACATCCCAACATCTGGTCTACATTGTAGCCATCCGTAATGAGACATCCCAATATCTGGTCTACATTGTAACCATTAGATAACGAGACATCCCAATACCTGGTCTACATTGTAACCATTAGATAACGAGATATCCCAATACCTGGTCTACATTGTAACCATCCGGTAATGAGACATCCCAATACCTGGTCTACATTGTAACCATCCGGTAATGAGACATCCCAATACCTGGTCTACATTGTAACCATTAGATAACGAGATATCCCAATACCTGGTCTACATTGTAACCATCCGGTAATGAGACATCCCAATACCTGGTCTACATTGTAACCATCCGGTAATGAGACATCCCAATACCTGGTCTACATTGTAACCATTAGATAACGAGATATCCCAATACCTGGTCTACATTGTAACCATCCGGTAATGAGACATCCCAATACCTGGTCTACATTGTAACCATCCGGTAATGAGACATCCCAATACCTGGTCTACATTGTAACCATCCGGTAATGAGACATCCCAATACCTGGTCTACATTGTAACCATCCGGTAATGAGACATCCCAATACCTGGTCTACATTGTAACCATCCAGTAATGACACATCCCAATACCTGGTCTACATTGTAACCATCCGGTAATGAGACATCCCAATACCTGGTCTACATTGTAACCATCCGGTAATGACACAACCCAATACCTGGTCTACATTGTAGCCATCCGGTAATGACACATCCCAATACCTGGTCTACATTGTAACTGTCACGTGTTGACCACTTTGCAGTCCATTTATGCTGTTGTGATTAAACTGAGCAGTTTTTCCTTAGTCTGCTGTGTGCAGCTCTGCAGGCGATGGGGTGAGTCATAGCATTTAGGTGGAAGTGGAGGGGTATGTGTTCGTATTCAGATCTCCACTCCCCTCTAGGTGTCGCAGATAGTTAATTTCTACTTGGACCCCGTGCTGTGAAGACGTGCTGTGCTGAACTGTTTTTGCTGCCGTTGACTTCCATTGAAGCTGTTAAGTTTTCCCAGTCCGTGAGTGGAGATAGGGGCTGATCAGGGGCAAAGGGCTAGGGTGGAGGCCCGAACCTCCTCACCTTCAGATGTAGCTTCGGCAACAGGGCTAGTCAGGGACCCCAAGGTCAGGGCCAGACTAGCTCCTCTGAATGCCCTTGCCCGCCTTACCATTTTGTCTCCTGATTCCCTATCAATTCTATGTTGTGCCCATCCAGTACCTCTGAGACCCGTCCTAATGACATCGGTCATGGTAGTTTCATATTGTGGATGTGGGGGGGCAGGCGCCAGAGATGCGATCTCCTCCGCCATCCATCACCCGGTAAGGAGAGGGTTAAGTCTTCCCACCAGAAGGTGTTAATAGCCGCACTTGAGGCTGAAGCCGCTTTCTCCCCCATTTCCGCTGGCACCTTATAAAGACGTGCGCGCTTCTCTCTTGTTCTTATTTTTTTCTCCTATTGGCTTGTATTGTATATGCAAACCAGACTGTCACAGTATCGGGGTGTGAGGCTTAAAAGAGCGGAGACGCGAAGGCAAGAACAATGCGCCGTGTGTATGAAGTGCGGTGATGTCACCTCCCCCCAACCACAATAATCCGCATTTATAAGGGAAAATATGTGCAAAACCCAGGGGAGGGGGAGGGGGGCTCACCCAAAGGAGCATCACTATTTAAAATGTGGTGTCTGAGGTGAGACTATTTAAAGGTGCAGTACAAATGTGCTATACAACCCTCTGCTATATCTACAGAATTGTGAGATGGATCATAAACCCATAGACGAAACGTCTTTGTGAAACGCTTCAGTAACCCCTTTACAGGGTAACTAAGATTTGTCCAAGGGATGATAGTGGTATGAATGCTGGGGGTCCGGGTGCTGAGACCTCATCTATATCCAGATCCAGTGATCATGAGCGACCACCACCCCTATACACATGGTCGCACACGTCACTACTACTCCATTCACATGTGACCCCATTCTCAGGATCACAGATATGACCAGTAAATCATGTGGATTATGGCACAACCTTTAAGTTAAGGAAATATTGAAACATTATTAAAGGGGAAACTCCTGAGAGATAAAACTTTAGTACAGTCCCTGCCCTCCTACATGATGAAGCAGAGCTGGGCACTACAGTACTAGGATCTATAGATCACTTTTAAATCAATAAAATCATATCTGCTCCTTTAATCTCCCCCCTCCTTTTGGAGACAGAGAAGATTGTCATGCTGCAGCAGTGACAGGAGGTGTCAGGGGTGTGGACCCTGGGGTCTACATTATCATCTTATATCCTGCCCATACACTTCTGTTGACAGGAGTGTGTTGGGGTGGTCCTGGCTCCATCACTTATTCTGCCATCACATTGTATGAAAGGAGGTGTGTTGGGGGGTGTGGATCCTGGGGCTCCAGGATCATCTTATATTCCTGCCCCCTCATACTTCTGTATGAACAGGGGGCATGGCCACTACAATCCAGCCCCTAATGTACATCCTATGTAATGTAAGAACACAGGGGTGTTCTCTATTCAAATAGTAATCATGTCACCAAGCTGATATAAATACACACTGTGATCCTCTGCTGTACAGTGATATGATGGTGCATAATGTGTACTGCAATGTATCAGGCTAGGGGCAGAGGCAGAGCACTGCATTGATTGAATCAGCACTGCCATGGTCTCCCCTTCCCTAGATCAACTTGGTAGCTTCCTGTCCCCTCAAACTTTACCCGCTCTTTGCTGCATGAGGCTGAATTTCTCTGTCCCCTGAGGGAGGGGTGAGAGCTGAGGAGCAGGTATGATTTTATTGCTTTATAAGTGATCTATAGATTTCTAGAACTGCAGTGTATAGCTCTGTTTTATCATGTAGTAGGGGGAGGGACAGGACAAAACCATTTCCCTCCCCGGAGTGCCCCTTTAATGATAATGATGAACGATCCTGCACGGGGGGAACATGAGATGATTCCGCCCTAACACTGATGGGAGTTGTACTTGCCCAATCTATTATATAATCACGAATGGGTTTTTTGCCCCTTTTGAGACCGCTCTCGCTGCGAGTCAGCGTGGTGATGTGGATACGAACGAAGCATTGGCCGCGCAGCGGCCATTGCGAGCAGCTCTAAGGCGACTCGCTATGCCCGCGCAGCGGCATGGCGAGTCGCCTTAGCAGCGCGAAGCATTGGCCGCGCAGCGGCCATTGCGAGCAGCTCTAAGGCGACTCGCTATGCCCGCGCAGCGGGCATGGCGAGTCGCCTTAGCAGCGCGAAGCATTGGCCGCGCAGCGGCCATTGCGAGCAGCTCTAAGGCGACTCGCTATGCCCGCGCAGCGGGCATGGCGAGTCGCCTTAGCAGCGCGAAGCATTGGCCGCGAAGCGGCCATTGCGAGTCAGAGACTCGCTCTGCTAGAATCCCGATGCATTGTGCATCGGGCACCCATCTAGTCTATTATATAATCACGAATCGGCTTTTTGCCCCTGCGTGGTCATGTGGATACGCGCGAAGCATTGGCCGCGAAGCGGCCATTGCGAGTCGTGCGTGGTCATGTGGATACGCCCGAAGCATTGGCCGCGCAGCGGCCATTGCGAGCAGTTCTAAGGCGACTCGCTATGCCCGCGCAGCGGGCATGGCGAGTCGACTTAGCAGCGCGAAGCATTGGCCGCTAAGCGGCCATTGCGAGTCAGAGACTCGCTCTTCTAGAATCCCGATGCATGTGCATCGGGCACCCAGCTAGTTTATCATAAAATCCTAAATAGAGTTTATCAAATGTGAGACCTTGCATATTGAGGTCCCATCTAGCTGTATTATTTCATATGTCTGTGGGTTTCTGGGTCATGCATCTAATGATGGCAGGTTTCTGGAGCGCACAGGTTAATGACGTGCACCCGACACATTAAGCCTCTGGACCTGCTGCACCTTGGAGGCGATGGAGGCCTCGTCATATTTTAATCCTCGGCTTCTCCGGTGAAGTCTGCGGCTTCCCGTCACCCACAAACAATGGCAGATCCGTGTTTACCCAGCCGAGTATCTCCCACACCCAGTGTATAAATACAGGCAGACGCATCAGCCACAGGGCATCTCCAGGGGGCAGTATACAGCCGCGTCCGCCTTCCCTGTAACCCATTGATGGCTGAGCTGGAGATACTTGGTGATACACACATCCAAGCCGATACTGAAAACAAAGCTCCATCAAACCTTCCCCACAGACAATTCCTTGCTACGGCCAGGATTCGCTTGTTGTCATTGATTGGCAGCATTCTACTTCACTGCTGGGGGTTCGTTTCAGTTGTATACATTGTAGACAATTCCGTCGCTTCTGTGGGTAGATACAATGTATCAAACATGTTGTGATGTTTGTAAAACAACAATGGAGGAAAAAAATAATAAAACATACAGCTCTTCTGTAAATACAGAAAGCATTTAGCCTCTCCTCACACAGCAGGCAGTATTCAGCAGGGGCGTAACTGCAAGCTCATGGGCCCAGAAGCGAAAGCTCCAACGGGGCCCCCAATTATTGCAAATCTTTACTAGCATTAGACTTTATCTATAGGCCAAAGAGACTTTCAGGGCCCGGGTGCAATTGTAAGCCCTGCACCCATTGGTTTTCAGAAGTGAACCCCATTTATTCCACCAGGCTGCAGGATGGAATAAGCAGACTCCGCTCTGTTTGTTGGAACCATAAGACGTGTGCACTTGATGCGTCCGCACTGAAATTCGCCTGAAAAAATGCCCAGTAATGCTCTAAAGACTGAATATATGCACTACTAACATTTAAGAAGGGCCTGGATGCCTTTCTTGAAAACTATAATATTACCAGTTATACATACTAGATTCTTTGATAGGGCGTTGATCCAGGGAATTAGTCTGATTGCCGTATCTGGAGTCAGGAAGGAATTTTTTCCCCCAATGTGGAGCTTAGTGTTGCCACATGTTTTTTTTTGCCTTCCTCTGGATCAACATGTTAGGCTATGGGTTGAACTAGATGGACTTAAAGTCTTCCTTCAACCTTAAAAACTATGTTACTATGTTACTATGTCTATGGAAAACGACTTGCTGAGCACTGATTCAAGCTTCAAGCGTTGTTTCTCCACTTCAGGCACAGCAGGAGAGCGAGACACCCATCCACCAGGCACTTCACAATACCAGGGCTGTGAAGTCCTCAATTTCCCTGAATCTGACTCCACCAAAGGGGACACCGACTGACTCCACAACCAGGGCTGTGAAGTCAGTAAACCAAGCATCCGACTCTGAAAGTATGATGTTTCCACCCCCATGCTTCACGGTTGGAATGGTGTTCTTGGAATTGTACTCATCCTTCTTCCTCCAAACACACTGAGTGGAGTTGATACCAAAAAGTTCTATATTGGTGTCTTCTGACCACATGACCTTCTCCCTAAATCCAACTCTACCAAAATGGACACCAACTCCGAATCCACAACCAGGGCTGTGAAGTCAGTAAACCAAGCATCCAACTCTGAAAGTATGATGTTTCCACCCCCATGCTTCACGGTTGGAATAGTGTTCT
The DNA here is from genome assembly GCA_033576535.1 of Allobates femoralis. NCBI lineage: Eukaryota > Metazoa > Chordata > Amphibia > Anura > Aromobatidae > Allobates > Allobates femoralis. The sequence goes on from JARQOC010000010.1 coordinate 131,024,316, forward strand.
TGGGATTGTACTCCTCTTTCTTCCTCCAAACACACCAAGTGAAGTTAATACCAAAAAGTTCTATATTGGTATCTTCTGACCACATGATCTTCTCCCTAAATCCGACTCTACCAAAATGGGCACCGACTCCAAATCCACAACCAGGCTGGGAAGTCAGTAACCCAAACATCTGACTCCGAATCCACAGCCTTGATAAAACTGCTCCCCAAACACAAGTGTTGTAAAAAGTGCTCATGAAGCAACTAAAAACTGTAAAAAGACCCGTACATCCTCGGCGGGTCATACGCCGTACAACACTTGAGATTTGCCCGTGGATCGCGGCCCTCAGAGGTGTTGGCTCATCTGCCCCTCTCCGATCACACACAGAACGTCTCTCGCTAACACTTCTGAGCGATAACCTCGTCAAACCTCGAAATACTTTCCTGGAGTTATCAGAGTCTCCGAGCCGAGGGTCAGTGGTGAGTGAGTGATGGCCGCCATTCATGGCCCCCCCATCATCCTAACACCACCGAGGTGCTGACCCCCCTGAGGTGACACTAGAAGAGAGGCCTATCTCCTAACTGATCCACACTGTATAGGAGCGCCGCTCGCTCCGGACCCGATGACCTCCTCCTTGGTATAGTGCAGGACAACGCCAGGCTCTACAGCTCGTCCTCTATAAGATATCACTGCCCGTTACTGGCAGAATCTGGTCTCCATCCACCCGGGGGCGCCAACGTCACCTAAAGTTGTGGTACCATGTTCAGTGGACCCAACACACAGGATGGGCTCTTCTGAAACTTCTAGATCCCCAAATCTGTTCTGAATCCACTATAGAGCGAGAGCCCAGGACTGAGCAGAGAGCAGTCAGCCATCAGTGATTCCTCCCCTGTGTCTCTTCCCCTCCATCTTCCATGGGCCATAAATCGTGGTGCTGCCATCTGCACACTGCGGAGCACAGACTCCGGATAATTGATGTCAGGCCTCTCCCTGCCCGTCCATATTTTACAACTGGAGAAGAACCGATTGCCAGGAACTCAATTATTCTAAAAAATCATAGCACAAAAATCAGAACGAGGAGTCCCGATGGAACGTGCGGCCGAACGCGTCATCCACCATCTGGCCGCTCATGAAGATCCAGAAGCTTATACATATTTATTTAACGCTTCAATGTGTGTTACATTCCTGACAAATATAATACTTGGACGGTTCTGCAACGGAATCTTCATGGTTTTGGATCACTAATGTCACATACACCAGCAGAATAGTGAGTGCAGCTCTGGAGTATAATGCAGGAGGTAACTCAGGATCAGTAATGTAATGTATGTACACAGTGACAGCACCAGCAGAATAGTGAGTGCAGCTCTGGTGTATAATACAGGAGGTAACTCAGTATCAGTAATGTAATGTAATGTATGTACACAGTGACTGCACCAGCAGAATAGTGAGTGCAGCTCTGGAGTATAATACAGGAGGTAACTCAGGATCAGTAATGTAATGTATGTACTCAGTGACTGCACCAGCAGAATAGTGAGTGCAGCACTGGAGTATAATACAGGAGGTAACTCAGGATCAGTAATGTAATGTATGTACACAGTGACTGCACCAGCAGAATAGTGAGTGCAGCTCTGGAGTATAATACAGGAGATAACTCAGGATCAGTAATGTAATGTATGTACACAGTGACTGCACCAGCAGAATAGTGAGTGCAGCTCTGGAGCATAATACAGGAGGTAACTCAGGATCAGTAATGTAATGTATGTACACAGTGACTGCACCAGCAGAATAGTGAGTGCAGCTCTGGAGGATAATACAGGAGGTAACTCAGGATCAGTAATGTAATGTATGTACACAGTGACTCCACCAGCAGAATAGTGAGTGCAGCTCTGCAGTATAATACAGGAGGTAACTCAGGATCAGTAATGTAATGTATGTACACAGTGACTGCACCAGCAGAATAGTGAGTGCAGCTCTGCAGTATAATACAGGAGGTAACTCAGGATCAGTAATGTAATGTATGTACACAGTGACTGCACCAGCAGAATAGTGAGTGCAGCTCTGGAGCATAATATAGGAGGTAAATCAGGATCAGTAAGTAATGTATGTACACAGTGACTGCACCAGCAGAATAGTGAGTGCAGCTCTGCAGTATAATACAGGAGGTAACTCAGGATCAGTAATGTAATGTATGTACACAGTGACTGCACCAGCAGAATAGTGAGTGCAGCTCTGGAGGTTTCTGCAGGCTGTATATAAAGATGGATACCATTTATACCCTGCTGATGGCTTTCTTGCATCCTATGAATGAGATCATTCATGGAGATAGACCTGTTACACTATTCACTAGATTGTCAGGTGTGTTCAGTGAATTATGACGTGTCATCTGAATACTTGTCACAATTTCTTGACGACAAATTAAATGTAAAACTTTCAATAATACCCAATGAATTGCACTTTTTGAGTTGGTAACAGGTGATTGCTTCATCCCCATAGATGCATATTATGTATCTTCATTATTTTACATACAGAAAAAAAGACCTGTTATCTTTGGTTGTGAAGAATTAATGTTATAGAATGTAAATCCACAATATACTTATAGTGTAGCTTCATCCACATGATCTATGACTCTCTGCTGCCCACCGGTGGGGTTTTGAGGTATTACACTTTGTCTTGTGATGTGAGATAAAGGGCCTTTTGAGTAATGTGTGTCTAGTGGAGAAAGCCAGCTGCAATCCCCCAGTATTTATTACTGATCAGCCACTAATTATTAGTTTGTGTGTGATATTTCCTCCGATCCTGACGCTTCTACACCTTGCTCTCCATTTTTAGTTATGGGTCATTAGAGATAATTACAGGTACTTCGTTCCCGTTAATGACCACACCGATCCTGGAAACTAATACAGAGCACGGCCTCCTATTTCGAGGACTTTGCATCTAACTACAAGTGCAAAGTAATTTCACAACAAGTAACCCACAAAGCTTGTAGCCACACAATACTGCAGTTGATTATTGATGCCTCCATTGTGCCGCCCGGCTCATTGATCGGAGGCGCTCTGTGTCCTGTCAGGGTCATTACTACTGAGACTGAAGTGCAAAATCCACACCAGGCTGAAATCACAGGCATGGATACAAGAGGAATTGGAAATATTAAGGAATGATGTTCACTGATCACACTGGATCACCCTGGATCACATAGGCCAAGATTAGATTGACATGTGATGACTCGGGTCCACAAAGTCAAAATGTGAATTTCTCCATGAAAGCAGCTGCCGAGCTCCGACCCCCACCAATGTCCAAATCACAGAGTGTCCAAGATCCTCAGATGTATCCAGTGTAAGCACAGATCCATGCGATAGCGCCTCCGGTGACCAGACATGAGTGACTTACAGCAACCATGCGTCATTAGTGTGATCTGATGCATGTGGGTCCATGTACATAGGTGTTTATATCACCCATAATCAATGCTAGTCAGCTCTTGTTCATTACAGGCTAGAATCGTACAATGGTAACTTGTCGGGGACCTCCTGGGTCATCATGTAAAAGGTCCTCCCGGGTCATCGTGTGAAGGGACCTCCTGGATCACCGTGTGAAGGGACCTCCTTGATCACCTTGTGTAAAGGAATTCCCGGGTCATCTTGTGAACGGACCTCCTGGGTCATTGTGTGAAGGGACCTCCTGGATCACCGTGTGAAGGGACCTCTTGGGTCATGGTGTGAAGGGACCTCCTGGATCACCGTGTGAAGGGACCTCCCGGATCACAGTGTGAAGGGACCTCCCGGGTCATGGTGTGAGGGGACCTCCCGGGTCGTGGTGTGAAGCGACCTCTTGGGTCATGGTGTGAAGGGACCTCCTGTCCTGTGAGGACTCCGGATCACCGTGTGAAGGGACCTCCCGGGTCACCGTGTGAAGGGACCTCCCGGGTCATGGTGTGAGGGGACCTCCCAGGTCATGGTGTGAAGGGACCTCCTGGATCACCACATGATGACACGGTGTTCCAGGAGGTCCCTTCACATGACCTGGGAAGTCCCTTCACACGAAGGGACCTCTTGGGTCATGGTGTGAAGGGACCTCCTGGATCACCGTGTGAAGGGACCTCCCGGGTCATGGTGTGAGGGGACCTCCCGGGTCATGGTGTGAGGGGACCTCCCGGGTCATGGTGTGAGGGGACCTCCTGGGTCGTGGTGTGAAGGGACCTCTTGGGTCATGGTGTGAAGGGACCTCCTGGATCACCGTGTGAAGGGACCTCCCGGATCACCGTGTGAAGGGACCTCCCGGGTCACAGTGTGAGGGGACCTCCCGGGTCATGGTGTGAGGGGACCTCCCGGGTCATGGTGTGAGGGGACCTCCCGGGTCATGGTGTGAGGGGACCTCCCGGGTCATGGTGTGAGGGGACCTCCCGGGTCATGGTGTGAGGGGACCTCCTCAGGTTGAGACTCCCGGGTCATGGTGTGAGGGGACCTCCCGGGTCATGGTGTGAGGGGACCTCCCGGGTCATGGTGTGAGGGGACCTCCCTGGGTCATGGTGTGAGGGGACCTCCTGGGTCATGGTGTGAGGGGACCTCCTGGGTCATGGTGTGAGGGGACCTCCGGGTCATGGTGTGAGGACCTCCCGGGTCATGGTGTGAGGGGACCTCCCGGGTCATGGTGCGAGGGGACCTCCTGGTCGGCGCAGGACTCCGGGCATGCGCGAGGGGACCTCTGGGTCATGCGCGAGGGGACCTCCCGGGGCATTGCGCGAGGGGACATTGGTCCAACTCCCTGCTCAAGCAGGATTCATTAAATCCCTCAGATGTCTGTCCAGCCTCTGTGAGAAGGCTCCATTTAAGGAGGACTCGCCAGCTCTTGTGGCTGCCTGTTCCACTTGTTGATCACTCTCAATGTCGAAGTATTTTCTAAAATCTAATCTGTCTCCTCCCATTCAGTTTCATCCCTTTGCTTTTACTCTCTCCTTGTGCAAATGAGAATAAAGCTGATCCCTCTATAGTGTGAAAACCCTAGAATAAAGCTGATCCCTCTATAGTGTGAAAACTCTAGAATAACGCTGATCCCTCTACAATGTGACAGCCATAGAATAACGCTGATCCCTCTACAGTGTGACAGCCGTAGAATAATGCTGATCCCTCTACAGTGTGACAGCCCTATAATAACGCTGATCCCTCTACAGTGTGACATCCCTAGAATATGGTTGATCCCACTACAGTGTGACTGGCCTAGAATATGGCTGATCCCTCTACAGTGTGACAGGCCTAGAATAAGGCTGATCACTCAACAGTGTGACAGCCCTACAATACACCTTATTCTCTACAGTGTGACTGCCCTAGAATAAAGCAGGTCCCTCTACAGTGTGACAACCCTAGAATAAAGCTGATCCCTCTACAGTGTGTCAGCCCTTCAGATATTTGTAGACAGCTATTAAGTCTCATCTCAGTTTTCATTTTTGGAAACTAAACACACTCAAATCCTGTAACCGTTCCCCATAGGACATGGTTTGTAGACCGGTCACCATTCTGGTCACTCTTCTCTGAACTTGCTCCAGTTTGGTGCCCAGAACTGGACACAGTATCCAGATGAGGTCTGACCACAGAGGAGTAGAGGGGGATAATCACTTCACATGATCTAGTCCAGGGGTCTCAAACTCGGCTGGGTTGGTGGGCCGCACATAGAGAAACATTTATAGCAGGGGGCCGCATCCCTTGTAGTACTAACTGATATTTTTAGTAATACCATAATTTTTTGCTCAATGTAGTAAAGTACAAATCCTGATCCCTTCTTGTAGTAATGTCCCCATCCTGTAGTAATGTCCTTTTCTACTGATTTCCCCCATACTGATCCCCTTTTCTAGTGCTGTCCCCCATCCTGATCCCTTTTTCTAGTGATGATCCCTATCCTGATTCCTTTTTATAGTGATGTCCACTATCCTGATCCCTTTTTCTAGTGATGTCCCCCATCGATCATGGTCCCCTTTTGTAGTGATGTCCCCATACTGATCTCCTTTTGTAGTGATGTCCCCCATCCTGATCCCCTTTTCTAGTGATGTCCCCCTTCCTGATCTCCTTTTCTAGTGATGTCCCCAATGTTATTCCCCTTTAGTAGTGTTGTCCCTATCTTGATCCCCTTTAGTGATGATGTCCCCATCCCGATCCCCTTTTCTAGTGATGTCCCCAATGTTATTCCCCTTTAGTAGTGTTGTCCCTATCTTGATCCCCTTTAGTGATGATGTCCCCATCCCGATCCCCTTTTATAGTGATGTCCCCCATCCTGATCTACTATTATAGTGATTCCCCCCATCCTGTTTTACCTTCTTTTTACACACTCAAATACACACTCTATCACACTCGCACACAAACCCACACACAAACCCCCCCACACACATACTCTCACACACACTCTCACACATCCTCATACACACTCTTACACTCACACTCATACACACACTGAAACTCGCACACACTTATACACATTTCCTCACTCACCCTCACACACACACCCTCTCACACACACTCACACTTTTCTCACTTTAATGATGCATCGCTCCAGTGCAGGGGGCCGCCACGGTCCCCGCTGTGCTGGCTTCCGGCCTCCACTGTGCTATGACTTCCTCCAGCCGCTGCGCAGACAAGCTCTGTTGCAGGTGACATTGATCTTGCTGAGTGGCAGAGCTTGTTAGTGCTGCGGACAGAAGTCATCACACAGCGGGGACTGCAGCGGTCTCCTGCACTGGGGCGATGCATCATTAAGTTGTCCAAGGTGCCGCGGGCCGCATAGTGAAGCCCCTGGGGCCGCATCCCCGGGCCGCGAGTTTGAGACCCCTGATCTAGACTGTGGCTTCTGTTAATACATCCCAGAATGGTGTTTGGCTTTCTTCCTGCTGCATCACACTGGTGACTCCTGTGCAGTCTGTGTTCTATTATATACCCCAGTCTTTATCACACGTGCTCTTGATTCGCCCTATTCCTCCCATTCTGTAGATGTTCATTGTTCTTGCTCAGGTGTAGGACTTTGCATCTCTCCCTGTTATGATCCTTTCTGTTAGTTGCTGCCACTGCTCCAGTGTATTTAGATTGTTCTCCTCTGTCTCTCTCCTCCTCAGTATCAGATATTACAATCATCTCCTGCTTTCTTTCACATAAATGAGTAATAATATAGTATATTGTTGGCTGCACATTTGGTTTAGGAGACGTTTTTGCAGATTGCAGCGATTTTGCTATGGGTTTTCATACATGCAGTTTTTACACTGGAAACCCTTTCTAAACATGTCTCCAGTTCATGGTGAAGCCACCAGCGGGTGTTTGTTGCTTTGTTTTTTTTTCACAGCAGGGTCAAGTATTTCTTGAGTTATAGGGGTTTTCCAGAAGTCCCGGTGACGTGATGAGATGGTGCATGATCATGTGGGTCATCAGAATAGGACACATGCACGACAGCTGGCAACTGTGCACGTGTCCCGGCATTGGTGCGGGGTCGTCATATCATCAGCACCAGGGGAGTAACTACAACAGGTGCAGGGGTTGCGATCACACCCGGGTCCTGGAGCCTAGGGGGCCCCAGAAGTCACGTCGGTCTATAGAAAAAGACCAATGCTATTAAAGATTTGCAATAATCGGGGCCCCGCTGGAGCTTTTGTATTGGGGCCCCTGGGCCTGAAGTTACGCCCCTGATCAGCACTGCTCACTCGATGGGGAATTGAGTGGCTCTGGATGGCGCCATATAACCCAATGTCACCATACAAGGTGTCGCTTAACCACTAGAGATCAGGAACGATCGCTCTAATGATTATTGATCCATGTAAAAGCCTCTCATAGCCGTGATCTCATCGGGAACGGTGTAGGTCACAGCCAGCACTTCTGTCGGAGGTCGTAGAGGCCGCACCGGTCTTCGTACCTGCATCCTCATCACTGGTTACATATGGCGAGCTGGCGCAATGACGATTTGTTACCAATTGATCATGCATTGATATGAATGGTGGCCTGATCAAAAGGCCACATGTTTGTGTTGACACCCGTGGATCCCGGGCATTGGATGGCATCATGTAGGGGCTTTTGTTTAGGTCTCCCAAGAATTGTGCAATGTCCTCCTCTCCACACAAAGGGTTAAATGGATCCCTTTGAAGCCTAATGACTGGAGAGGGAGTTAGTGTTTTAGCAGCTGAAATCTGATGCCTTTTGTCAGTGTTGTGGCCACAGGTTTGGCTGCAGGGAGGGCGGTGGAGGGCTGAGTCTTCCTCATGGATGGGTGTGTGGAGCAGCAGGTGTTTGTAGAGGAGACTCCACCTCTCTCTGGGATCCCTGGAGCTGATCATCTTCAGGAGACATGTGCTTCTAGGTGTGCTGTGTTATGGCTGTGCGCTGGGGGATGTAACACAAAGGCTCCTCGCTTGTCATGAAAGGTGAGCACCTCTAATTATTATTATATTCCATGGCGCTTTACATGCTAAAAGGGGCAGACTAGGACAAGTAACATAGTAACAATAAATGTGGACAATTCGGTCGTATAGGAGGGCTCACAGTCTACGAGGTTCTTCATGTGTGTGGATAGGGCTCGTAGGGGCTTCTGGAGACGAATGTTTCTGTACTTCCCAGGTATCCCTCCATTGGGACGTGCAGCGCCCTTCTTGTTGGGTGTTAGGCCTGGACACTTATACGGTCTCCGCCGTTGCTTTGATACCGTATATAATTGCAGCGATGTATCCTGATTTCCCATTCTTAGTAGGATTGTAGGTGAACGCTCATCCTCAACCTGAAAACTCACCGAAATCCATCCCAAATGCCCGTCTCACGGGATGGTTCTGAACGTTTGTTTTTCTGGTTTATCTTGGAGCCGGTGTCTATAGGAGCGGCGATAGTCTGGAGGGAGATATGGCAGCTGTGTCCCATGTGATTCTGGGTGGAGCGCACTGTGCCGTGTCTGCGCCAAACTCATAATTAAGTATTAATGTTTGGCCAGATTGGGATCTAGGAAACCAGATAATCCGCGCTGTATCCTGCTGTAAACCTCCCAGCTGCTCCTGTATACCAACAAATGTGACCTGCGAGTACCCTCGTGTGTAAAGTCAACTCCAACCTGTGCCCTGGAGAGCAATGGGATGCCGAGTACAAGGTCCTGTCCAGGGTGGTGAAGTAGAGTCGTGGAGTTCGGAGCTGGAACCAGGGAAATCGAAGAGTCGGATGTTTGGCTTACTGACTTCATAGCCATGGTTGTGGAGTCAGATGTTTTTTGCTTACTGACTTCATAGCCATGGTTGTGGAGTCAGATGTTTTGGCTTACTGACTTCATAGCCATGGTTAAGGAGTCGGATGTTTTTATTACTGACTTCATAGCCATGGTTGTGGAGTCAGATGTTTTGGCTTACTGACTTTCAAAGCCTGGTTATGGAGTCGGATGTTTTGGTTACTGATTTCACAGCCATGGTTTGGAGTCGGATGTTTTGGCTTACTGATTTTACAGCCATGGTTGTGGAGTCGGATGTTTTGGCTTACTGACTTCATAGCCATGGTCGTGGATGATCCCGGATATGGATGTTTGGATTACTGACTTCATAGCCATGGTTATGGAGTCGATGTTTGGCTTACTGACTTCATAGCCATGGTTGTGGAGTCGGATGTGATGTTTGGATTACTGACTTCATAGCCATGGTTTATGGAGTCGGAAGTGTTTTGGCTTACTGACTTCACAGCCATGGTTATGGAGTCGGATGTTTGGCTTACGTCAACGCCTACATGTGCCCTCGTCAGCAATGGTGCTGATGCCGGGTTCAAGGTTTTTCCAGGGCTTTGGAGTTGGAGTTGGTGTCTATTTTGGTGGACTCTTGAGTCTGATTCAGGGAAGATGAGGAGTTGGAGTTGGATGTTTGGCGACAGACCTGCTGTAAAGTCAACGCCAACTTGTGCCCTGGGCAGCAATGGTGATGCCGGGTTGAAGGTTCTGTCCTACCTCCATCTCTAGCCTACGTGAAGAGGCTTCTCCGGCAGACTGTACCTGGGACTTGTTTTTCTGTATCGTAGACTGCAAATGTTTTTACATTCTGAGAAAAAAAGGAACATGAAGCCAGGGTGTGCTAAAATCGAGGCTGTGGAGTCGGTAAGCCAAACGTCTGACTCCTCAATTTCCCTGAATCCAACTCTGACTTCAAATCTACGACTCCGGACTCTACGACTCCACAGCCCTGGTCTAAGGTGCCAACTGTAATAACTGTGAGATGTCTCCTATGATCGGCACGTGTAGTTCCCTTCTTGGACCAGATGGGAACGGCCTTGGGTGCGGATTCAGCCACAATGGTTCTGGATGTGAAGCGATGGCGGCTTTGTCCAGATTGGGGTCCTGCCGTACTCCATGCTGTATGTAGACTCAGTGTCCCTCACATTGTCTTCTCCTCCCCTCTGGTCACCATTGTCCATGGTGGTGGTCTCCACGATTCACATTGTATAGTCTTCTATATGAATGAGTTTTGAACATTTCGGGCCCCCCTCTGCCCACTGTTGGGTGATCCTGCACGTGTGACCCCCTCATTCTCCAGATGCCTCATTGAGTGTCCATGAAAAGAAAGAGGAGGTGGCGGAGGGCACATTAGGGGACAATGAGCAGATTGATCAGGTCAGCAGAAGTGTGTCTGATGTATGGCCTGGTCACATTGATAACAGCCGGTGGGGAGGTTCTGCCTGCACAGATTACACCATGATGCAATAATACATTTGGGTTGAGGAGGCCATCAAGATGCCATCACCAGATTACACAGGAAGCCAAGAACATTGCAAAATAGGAGCAGGAAAGGCCACTTCAGCTTGTACCCCCTGTTGTAAGACCCTTCAAGATTGTTCATACACCTGTATGGGGGGGCTGTGAATGAGCGCCTGGGTGGGAGGTAGATATCAAGTGATGACCTGAAATGAAGAAGTAGTTCCCCCATCCATGGTCTCCCCCTCCTCTGCCTGCAGGGCACATCACAGATGCCAGGGACCCGCTGTGTGTCTGCTCTCCTGATCCTATTGTGGAGAAGTTAATTGGAATGTGTGTGACAGAGAGCTGAAGAGAAGGCAGCCCCCTCTCCTCCCGCTGCTCACCCACATAAGCAGGCCCCCACCCCCTCTTATTTTCCCTTGCATGCCCTGGAGGCACCTAACCCTGCTGAGTGTCTCCCTCAGCCACCACGCATTACATATTCCATCCACGAAGTGCCAGGAATTGTGCATGCACAGAAGCGTGTGCGCGTTCCTCTGCGCAGGTGCGTGGCGGTCAGGGACTTGTCTGTTGCCCCCGCTTATTATAGATGAGGATGCAGAAGAAGCTTTCTTCTACAAATGTCACACCTGGATGTGTAAGGGTTAATGTATTCACAGGCACTGTGCTCGCCAGCGCCTCCTTGCCAGGGCGTAACTATTATCATTATTTATTATAGCGCCATTTATTCCATGTGAAAAGGAGCGTACATAGACAAGTACAATATACATGGGCAATACAAGGCACAGACAGATACAGAAGGAGAGAGGACCCTGCCCACAAGGCTCACAGTATACAAGCGATGGGGAGGATATAGTAGGTAAGGAGAGAGGACCCTGCCCACGAGGGCTCACAGTCTACAAGGGATGGGTGAGAATATAGTAGGTGAGGAGAGAGGACCCTGCCCACGAGGGATCACAGTCTACAAGGGATGGGTGAGGAGATAGTAGGTGAGGAGAGAGGACCCTGCGCGCGAGGGCTCACAGTCTACAAGCGATGGGGAGGAGAGAGGACCCTGCCTGCAAGGGCTCACAGTCTACAAGGGATGGGGGAGGATACAGTAGTTGAAGAGAGAGGATCCTGCCCACGAGGCTCACAGTCTACAAGGGATGGGTGAGAATATAGTAGGTGAGGAGAGAGGACCCTGCCCACGAGGGATCACAGTCTACAAGCGATGGGGGAGGATATAGTAGGTGAGGAGAGAGGACCCTGCCCACGAGGGCTCACAGTCTACAAGGGATGGGTGAAATATAGTAGGTGAGGAGAGAGGACCCTGCCCACGAGGGATCACAGTCTACAAGGATGGGTGAGGATACTGTAGGTGAGGAGAGAGGACCCTGCCCACAAGGCTCACAGTATACAAGCGATGGGGGAGATATAGTAGGTAAGGAGAGAGGACCCTGCCCACGAGGGCTCACAGTCTACAAAGGATGGGTGAGGATACAGTAGGTGAGGAGAGAGGACCCTGCCCGCAAGGGCTCACAGTATACAAGCGATGGGGGAGGATATAGTAGGTGAGGAGAGAGGACCCTGCCCACGAGGGCTCACAGTCTACAAGGGATGGGTGAGAATATAGTAGGTGAGGAGAGAGGACCCTGCCCACGAGGATCACAGTCTACAAGGGATGGGTGAGGAGATAGTAGGTGAGGAGAGGACCCTGCGCGCGAGGGCTCACAGTCTACAAGCGATGGGGAGGATGAGAGGGACCCTGCCTGCAAGGGCTCACAGTCTACAAGGGATGGGGGAGGATACAGTAGTTGAGGAGAGAGGATCCTGCCCACGAGGGCTCACAGTCTACAGGATGGGGTAAGTAGTGAGAGAGGACCCTCCGAGGTCACAGTACAAGATGGGTGAGAAGTAGTGAGGAGAGAGGACCCTGCCCGCGAGGGCTCACAGTTACAAGCGATGGGGGAGGATACAGTAGTTTAGGAGAGAGGACCCCTGGGTCACTAAAGATGTGGATACATAGGGAGAGAGGGACCCTGCCCCGAGGTCACAGTTACAAGCGATGGGTAGGGGAGAGGACCTGCCTAGGCTCAGTCTACAGGATGGGGAGGAAGTAGATGAGAGAGAGGACCCTGCCTGTGAAGGCTCACAGTCTACAAGGGATGGGTGAGGATACAGTAGATGAGGAGAGAGGACCCTGCCCACGAGGGCTCACAGTCTACACGGGATGGGTGAGGGGAGAGGACTCTGCCCAAAAGGGCTCAGTCTACAAGGGATGGGTGAGGATACAGTAGATGAGGAGAGAGGACCCTGCCCTGTGAAGGCTCACAGTCTACAAGGGATGGGTGAGGATACAGAGGGGAGGAGAGAGGACCCTGCCCATGAGGGCTCACAGTCTACAAGGGATGAGTGGGATACAGTAGGTGAGAGGATCCTGCCCACGAGGGTTTCACAGTCTACAAGGGATGGGTGAGGATACAGTAAGGGAGGAGGAATAGAGGACAGCCTGCAAGGGCTCACTGTCTACAAGGGAGGGTGAGGATACAGTAGGTGAGGAGAGAGGACCCTGTCCGGAGGGCTCACAGTTACAAGAGATGATGGGATACAGATGTCAGAGGGAACCCAGCCTGTGAGGGCTCACCGTATACAAGGGAGGGTGAGGATACAGTAGGTGAGGAGAGAGGACCCTGCCTGCGAGGGCTCACAATCTACAAGGGAGGGTGAGGATACAGTAGTGAGGAGAGCGGACCCTGCCCGTGAGGGCTCACAGTCTACAAGGGATGCGTGGGATACAGTAGATGAGGAGAGAGGACCCTGCCCACGAGGGCTCACAGTCTACATGGGATGGGTGAGGGGAGAGGACTCTGCCCAAAAGGGCTCACTGTCTACAAGGGATGGTGAGGATACAGTAGATGAGGAGAGAGGACCCTGCCCACGAAGGCTCACAGTCTACACGGGATGGGTGAGGGCAGAGGACTCTGCCCAAAAGGGCTCACAGTCTACAAGGGATGGGTGAGAATACAGTAGATGAGGAGAGAGGACCCTGTCCGTGAAGGCTCACAGTCTACAAGGGATGAGTGAGGATACAGTAGGTGAGGAGAGAGGACCCTGCCCACGAGGGCTCACAGTCTACACGGGATGGGTGAGGGGAGAGGACCTGCCAAGGGCTCACAGTCTACAAGGGATGGGTGAGGATACAGTAGTGAGGAGAGAGGACCCTGCCCACGAGGGCTCACAGTCTACACGGGATGGGTGAGGGGAGAGGACTCTGCCCAAAAGGGCTCAGTCTACAAGGGATGGGTGAGGATACAGTAGGTGAGGAGAGAGGACCCTGCCCGTGAAGGCTCACAGTCTACAAGGGAATGGTGAGGATACAGGACCCTGCCCACAAGGGCTCACAGTCTACAAGGGAGGGGTGAGGAGAGAGGACCCTGCCCACGAGGGCTCAGTCTACAACTACAATAGGTGCAGGGGCTGCAATCAAACCCAAATCCTGGAGCCCCAAAAGTCCATTTTGCCTATATGAAGAGAGCACTTACAATAATTAGGGGCCCCGTATGAGCTTTTGCATTGGGGCCCATGAGCTTCCAGTTACTCCATTGCTCCTTGTCCTGGCAGGTATTGATCCGCTCAGATGTCCGTGTCGTTTGTAGACCGTGTCCGGTATTCACCCCTTTGATAATTTGCAGCAGGTTTGGGGTAGGGAAGACTGTGGAGGTGAAGGTTGGTCCATTGGTAGGAAAAGCAATTATCTGCCCTCTGCAGCTCGGGGCCCCCGGATGTGGCGTCCAGGCCTCACCCAGAGAAGGCAATGATGGCGTTCACGGCTCATGTGGCGCTCTGAGATATTGCCGGCGGCCCACAGTGGATGACAGATGGATTACAAACCATCAATGGCTGCACTAATGGCTTAATGTGCTTTATAGTCGAATGGGGGGGGAAGCTATTGTTTCCTGCTATCAGCCATTGCTTGAAGAGCAGGGGTGTAACTACAACATCGCACCGGGCCCTGGAGCCTAGGGGGGCCCAAGAGTCCCTTTGGTCTATAGAAAAAGACTAATACTATTAAAGATTTGCAATAATTGGGGGCCCCATTAGAGCTTTTGCATCGGGACCCATGAGCTTCTGTTCCACCACTGACTCCGGGACATTAAAATGCCGTTATAGTGTCAGGCCTTTGCTCCCTGTTATCAGCCTGACCTTCCTGGTACTGTGGCTGGGGGTCCTGATTTTCAGTCTCTTTCGGATCATATATCCAGGTGACAGCAGGAACATAAGGATGTAAGTTTGCTTTCACCTGCAGCGCTCCCCGGGGGCGTCGGAGGCTCCCGCTGTGCGGATGATTACAGTGGATCTCATCTTATCAGGACGATGATCATCAGCCTGGAAGCCGCCTCGTTCTCTCTACACCATTGTTCAGTCCTGATTAGACATGAGTGGAGGTGACCTGACGAGGCTTCGTGCTCATGGCGACGTGATTTTTATCATAGGCGTTGCTTTATGTGTCTTTGTGCTATAAATATTCTATAAAGGATGTGAAATCCGCAACTAGTGTAAGACAATAGCGGTGCAATATGGAGGACGGGCACCCATCTCCCCATCCGGCACTTCAGTGGGCCATGAGGTAGGAGCAGCGGTGCGTGCTGTGACATCCATGGAAACACATATAGGAGCATCTCAATGAATTATCATCAAAAAGATCATTTATTTCAGTAATTCAATACATAAAGTGACACACTTATATTATATAGAGTCATTACACACAGAGAGGGATCTATTTCAAGTGTTTTATGTTAATGTTGATGATTATGGCTTACAGCCAATGAAAACCCAAAGGTCATTATCTCAGAATATTAAAGTAGGGAGGGAGGATGAAGGGTCTGAGAGATAAAATATGACCTAAATGGGTATCAGAGGCTTCACCTTGTGTGGTTGTGAGAGTCACAACCACTATAAAAACAGATCACGGCTTCTGCAGTCCCCAGCGTGGTGCATATAGAGTAGGGAGGATGAAGGGTTAAACACCGCGCTGCCGTATTCCACCAGAAGATAATATTGATTTATTAGTCAATGCGTTTCAGGGCTGTAAGCCATAATCCTCAACATTAACATAAATAAAGACATGTAATAGATCCCTCTGATTGTAATGATCTCATATACATATATGTGTGTCACTTTATGTATTGAATTACTGAGATAAATTACCTTTCTTATGATCTTCTAATTCCTTGAGATGCTCCTGTAGATCTGCATAGGAGCTGTGTACACAAGGTTCTATCAGTCATCATTATGGAATTCTGCACGGATGGGGATTGGATTGCTGGACTATCGGTGACATCCCTTGGTTCGGATCATCACTGACAATGCTTCTGTCTATCGTCTTGCCCGACATTGGGAATGGGCTGTGTAATGAGTTGGGTTCTTGTGATAAGTTTTGTCACAGTGGGACACGGGTTGGTTCCGGCTCCGCACCGGCTCGCACAGAGGACATGAGAGGCGCTGTCAGCAGCTGGCCCGGCACATGAGAACATGCCAGAGGCGCTTTACACAATGAGCGTCTTATCCACATCTCGCTGTTTTCATGGCATCATCTGAGAGTCATATGCCGGGTGATAATGGGGAGGCAGACACAAAGCTTTAATAACCGCGGCTTGTGCCGAAGGATAAAAACCCATCCGGTCAGATCCAGAGCGACGAACGCGTCTCCCATTAAAACCTGTGAATTATTCATTATGATGTTTACTCATCCACAGCGCAGATCACCCACCGTCACATACAAGATCTCCTGCTATCAGGCGACTGGTGACGTCACCGCAACAGAGATCCTCAGCAGAGCCGTGATCTCTCCGGATCCTCAAGGATCTGCATAACGGATCACTAGGGCTTGTGTCCCTATTCTCTGTGAGCTACGTGCACTGATACACTGTAACGCACTCTCAGGAGGCAGAAGTGATTCTATACAAATGTAGCAATGGCTGAACTGTGATGAGCATCATTTGTCCCCGAAAATAAGGAAGGTTCCCATCTACAAAGAATGGAGCCGTCTGTAATCTTTATTATAGGTCCCTTCAACTGTGAGACAGAATCTAAAAAGAAAATCACATTGTATGATCAATAATAATATAATATTCATTATTACATACTTTTTCATGCAATGTAATTATTTTATCACCTACCAGCTCTCATAGACCTTTTAGTTTTTCTCCTACTCTTTGCTCATTACCTGTATAATAGACTCCTGTCCACACACTCAATACTCTCACTCCAACCCCTCCACCATGGCCAAGACCACTGAGCTGTCTAAGGATGTCAGGGAAAAGATCCTAGACCTGCACCAGGCTGGAATGGGCCACAGGACAATAGGCAGCAGAATGGTGAGAAGGAACAAGTGTTAGCGCAATTGTTACAAAGTGGAAGAAACACAAGATGACGTCAGTCTTCCTCGGTCTGGGGCTCCATGCAAGATCTCACCTAATGATGATTCTGAGAAAGGTCAGGAATCAGCTATGAACTACACAGGAGAACCTGCTCAATGGCCTGAAGAGAGCTGGGACCACAGTCTCACACATTATTGCTAGTAACAAACTATACCATCATGTGTTAAAATCCTCCAGGCACACAAGGTCTCCCTGCTCACACCAGGACATGTCCAGGCCCATTTGAAGTTCACCATCTGGATGATCCAGGGGAGGCATGGGAGAAGGTTATGTGGTTAGAAGAGACGTGTGTGGGGGGGGGGAAGGTCATATGTGGTCAGATGAGGCATGGGAGTATGTCATGTAATCAGAGAAGGCAATGGGAGAAGGTCATGTGGTCAGAGGAGGCACAGGAGAAGGTAATCAGAGGAGGCATAGGAGAAGGTCATGTGGTCAGAGGAGGCACAGGAGAAGGTAATCAGAGGAGGCATAGGAGAAGGTCATGTGGTCAGAGGAGGCACAGGAGAAGGTCATGTGGTCAGAGGAGGCATGGGAGAAGGTTATATGGTTAGATGAGGCATGGAGAAGGTCATGTGGTCAGATGAGACCAAAATACAACGTTTTGGTGTCAACTCCACTTGGCGTGTTTGTAGGAAGAAGGCCGAGTAAAATGCCAAAAACAGCCTCCCAACCGTGAAGCATGGGGGTAGAAACCTCATACTTTTGGGATGCTTTTTTGGAAAGGAGACAGAATGACTGCACCATATTGAAGGGAAGATGAATGCGGTCATGCATGAGATTTTGTCCAACACATCCTTCACTCGGTAAGAGCATTGAGGGTGGGTCATGGCTAGGTCTTTCAGCATGACAACGACCTGAAGCACACAGCCAGGGCAACTGAGAAGCGGCTCCAAAAGAAGCATTTCCAAGTCCAGGAGTGGCCTAGCCTAGCCAGTCTCCTGACCTGAACCCAATAGGAACCCTTAAGGTACCGTCACACGTGGAGATATCGCCGGGAGATTTGCTAAGCAATCTCCGAATTCCTGTGCGTTGCAGCGTGTGACAGGGTGAGATTACGGCGAGAAATCGCCGGTGGATCGTGGCCTGATCGCCTGCTCTGCAGTGAAATCAGGCGATAACCACCAGGCAATTTCTGCACATCTTGGCGTGTGACTGGGCGATCGTGATGTAGAAAGCGAGCTCAGGCCATCTGGAATCAATTCTAGAGGTGTGCCTGAGCGTTCTGTTTGGTGCGCCCCGTCTGCCGCGATTGGTGGTTTGCTCCTGCATTCCCATTGGCTGGCCATGGCTAAGGCGCCATATTTGAATCGCGATACAGTAGAAAGGACACATACGTCATGTAGTGGGCAGACTTCCTGACAAGGCTGACCAATGGTGACGCAGTTGTGTTGGCCAATCAGAGTGGTAGGGGCGCGGTGTACAACACTCTGGCACGCCTGTCTCCTCGCCGCACTCACACTCTGCGCCCACATCGCTGATGCGGTGGTGGCGTGTGATGCGGCGATGTAGGAATGTGAATTTGCTTCCGGTGCGCGCCATGCGATTTCCGGAATGCAGGATTGCCGAACATCGCACATGAGATCTCCATGTGTGATAGGGCGACTGCGATGTGCAGAAAAGTGCCCGGAACGTGTGCGCTCACGTCAAATTGCTGGCGATATTGCTATGTGTGACGGTACCTTTAGGAGGGAGCTGAAATACAATGTTGCCCAGTGACAGCCCCGATACCTGAAAGATCTGGAAAAGATGTGTATGGAGTGGGCCAAAATCCCTGCTGTAGTATATGCAAACAAGAACTACAGGAGACATCTGAACTCTGTAACTGCAAAGGTTTCTGTACTAAATAGTTTTGTTTTTCTATTATACAAATACTTAATTAATTTGCATTAAGTTAGTTAAGAAATATTTAATAATCATACAATGTGATTTTCTGAATGTATTTTTAGTCTCTTTCACATATGAAGGTAAAAACTACAGACCTCTCCAATTTATTTTAGGTGGGAAAACTTGCAAAAACAGCAGTGTATCAAATATTTTACCAACTGTATATATATGTATATGCACACTACGCTTACACATGTATATAAACATACACCCATGTATATACACACACTACACATACATAAACGTG
Source organism: Allobates femoralis (assembly GCA_033576535.1). Classification (NCBI taxonomy): domain Eukaryota; kingdom Metazoa; phylum Chordata; class Amphibia; order Anura; family Aromobatidae; genus Allobates; species Allobates femoralis. The sequence continues at coordinate 131,043,519 of JARQOC010000010.1, forward strand.
TGTGTATATAGGCACACACACTGCATATGCACATGTATATACACACACTGCACAGACACACACACACCTTGCACATACGGTGCATACCAGCCTGTCTTCTCTTCACCTTCCCTAGACTCCCACACTTTTAGGACCTTTAGTGATGTCATGGTCACATGAGCGTGATGTCACCAAAGTTCCTTAAATGGAAGCAGTCAGCAGTTTTTTTGTATATACACCGTGGTCACCATCAATAAGGCCTGGAATTCTGTATATACTTCCCCAGTCTGATCAGTATAATGTAAAATACAGGGCAGAGAGAAGTATGCGTGTGCAGGAGCACAGTGAAGGTCGATAAGTGGCTGACACAGGACGGTGATCGCCAGAAACGAGGTGTCAGACTAAGACCAGTGACGCCCATCGGACTGTCCCCAAGTGATGATAATAGAAGCAGATTGACCTGGGAACTTGTATACAGTATTCTAGCTGGTGGTGGTCACAGAACAGAAACACTGAGTGGGCCCTAACAGAGTGGTGGCGCTGGGCAGGTGCCCATGTTGCCCCCCTCCCTTACGTCAGGGCTTATTGTTTGAGTAGGGCTTACACACTCCAGAAATCCTGTATCTAGGGCTTATTTTTGGGCCCACACAATATCTACCGGCAGCATGCAAACATCTTGCAAACGATAAAATAAAATGCAGAATGTGGATCTCCGCTTTCGGGGATTGGTTGTACAGCAGGATTACCTACTATTAACTATTTCAGCAATTGATCTGATCAATAAGTGATTCCGTATGCAAATGAGGGGTGGAGACACTCCACCAGGAAGTCTGCTGTGACGGGATAGATGACCCCGCTGGGCCACTGTAGCTTCAGCATTACGATGGTAATGAGAATCTCTATTTTGGCAGCTAAGGCCGGTCTCCGGTTTTATGGCAGGATTAGGTGGGAAGTTTGTATAAGTCCTGTTGACATCTGGATATCTTGTACGTGTGGCTGTAGACGCCGTTTACATGGAGCAGTGTATGTAGGAAAATGGCCGCTTTGTATGGCGAGTCTGGAATTCCCGATCTTCGAGCCTCTTCAGCACGTCTGCACACCGGGCCCCGATGTTTTTACGACCGTTGCCTTCTTTTATTTTTTCCGATCAGTGGCCGTGGCTTTAATTTACCAGATGTTTTCACACTAAATCATCACTTGCAACTTTTTGTAATGATTTTTAAGGATTATGTGAAACTGTACCCTGCGGAGTACAAAGTCTGATTTTATTTTTTGATCACTAACATGCAAGGATTATGTAGCTTTTACTGTAAAATGATGCACCCCCACCCCAGTCTCCTATCTGTAATTTCATGAAATGTCGTTAGCCGTTATCTGTGAAGTCGGTAAGCCAAACATCCGACTCCTGAATCCATCTCTAACCCAAACTCCACCAAAATGGACACCATCTCAGACTCCACAACCATGGCTGTGAAGCCAAACATCCAACTTCGAAAGTATGATGTTTCCACCCTCGTGCTTCACAGTTGGAATGGTGTTCTTGGGATTGTACTTCTCCTTCTGCCTCCAACCACGCCGAGTGGAGTTGATGCCAAAAAGTTCTATAATGGTCTCATCTGACCACTTAACTTCCCTGAATCTGACTCCACCAAAATAGATACTGACTCCCAGGGCTGTGGAGTTGGTACGTCAAACCACCAACTTCGACTCCTGAATTTCCCGGACTCCGAATCCTTCGTATATGGCTCATGATTAAGTGATAAATTTATTGTTGTACAATGTGAACATCCGGCTTTTATCATTATTATGATAGAACATAATAATTCATAATAGTAATATTCAGCACATTCTGCATTGAACTACTGTACCCAATGTATTCTATGTTTTAGGAGTTGGTCCATTTTATACTCTTCCAAAATGGACTCTGACTCCACAGCCCTGCCAACTGCACAACCATAGCTGTGAAGTCAGTAAGCCAAGCATCCGACTCCGAAAGTATGATGTTTCCACCCCCATGCTTCACGGTTGGAATGGTGTTTTTGGGATTGTGCTCATTCTTCTTCCTCCAAACACACTGAGTGGAGTTGATACCAAAAAGTTCTATATTGGTCTCATCTGACCACATGACCCTGAATCCGACTCAGACTCCACCAAAATGGACTCCGACTCCACAACCATGGCTGTGAAGTCAGTAAGCCAAATATCCGACTCCTCAATTTCCCTGAATCTGACTCCAGCTCCGCAGCCCTGAAGACGACACCGAAGAAAATGACTTAAAATCCTACAATTGACGATTCCTACATTCATTAATCTCGTAGCCAGACGTGTCTTGTGCGTGGCACCGCAGTCCCCGCGTCTTCTGGTTTTGTTGAGGCTTTTCTTGGCAGCGTGGAAGCGGTGCTGACCATTCATATGGGTTCCCCGCTGTCACTGCCAATCTGCTTATTTCAGTCCAATGAAAGAATAATGGCTTCCCTTCCATTAACAGCTGCCCCCTCACTCCCGGTGTACTCCCAGCGGACCCACTCTCCGATGCTTTGCAATTTGTGCCCCCCTCTTTCTCTGATCTTGGCACAGCTTGATGGGATTTGGCGTGGTGCGGCCGCTGCTGGTTTGCACATAACATTCTTGTTTTCGGTGATGTGTCGCCGGCTCTTCTGGAGCTGAATGGGGACATTTTTGGCCTGTACAGAAATCCGTGCAGCATTGATGAGGAGTATTACATGCTGTCCTGGCACTCCTGTGACTTGACCCCAGCTCAAGCTGTGATGAACATTGCAGGGTATCATTAGTCAGGAGAGTGGAGCAGAATCAGGAGGAGGGTGGAGGCAGAGGAGGGAATTGGTGCTTGAACTGGGACCCGACAGAAAAAAAACCCCTTGAAACTATTAGCTTGTAATTACAGAGAAGGGAGGTAGTGGGCCTGAGGTCTGGTGTCAGAGGAGCTGTGGATGAAAGGAGACAGTAATTACTAAATCTGCAGGAGGCAGGCAGAGTGCTGATTAGTGATTGCTAGTGGAGGGGTATGGTAGAAGGAGAGGTGCAGTTTACACACTGCACAGGCCATGGCTGCCTATGTACATGTATACTTTATCATTAGTGTGCCGCTACTAATTAGCAATGCATCGTTGAAGTGGGCCATTCAGGTCCTTCTCAGCCGTTAACGAGCCCTGAGCGATTCCGCGTTGGGTTTTGATGCTGATTAGGGTTGGCAGTATGGAGAATGTAGTACACGGGGATTGGCGTCAGTAGACGGAGAGGAAGGTTCATTGTCAGCTCCCAGACACATTGAATATGGATCTATACATTGCAACTACAAGCGGCAGCCAATGTCGTGTAATGTAACCTGATGGGGAAAGAATAGGGCCTCAGTGTAGAGCAAGATGTTGTCCAAGCCAAAATCTATTCAGGACAGGGAGGAATTGTAGGCCCTGTCTCACCATGGAAACAGCAAAAACCCTCACCACGGCCCTGATCCACTCCAGCCTTGATTATTGTAATCCTCTATTAATTGGCCTCCCCCGCACTACACTCTTCTCTACAGTCCATGCTTAATGCAGCAGTCAGGGTCACCTATCTGGCTAAACATTACTCGGATGCTTCCACTCTGTGCCAGTCATTACATTGGCTGCCCATACATTATAGGATCCACTCTGTGCCAGTCATTGCACTGGCTGCCCATACACTAGGATCCCGCTCTGATCAGTCATTCCATTATGGCCTCCCCATACATTTTTACGTCCAGCTTATGCCAGTCAGGGTTACATCTGGCTCCATACATTATGGAGTTCCACTCTGTGCCAGTCATTGACTGGCTGCCCATACATTATAGGATCCACTCTGTGCCAGTCATTACACTGGCTGCCCATACATTATAGGATCCGCTCTGTGCCAGTCATTGCATTGGCTGCCCATACATATAGGATCCGCTCTGTGCCAGTCATTGCACTGGCTGCCCATACATTATAGGATCCGCTCTGTGCCAGTCATTACATTGGCTGCCCATACATTATAGGATCCGCTCTGTGCCAGTCATTGCACTGGCTGCCCATACACTAGAAGATCCGCTCTATGGCAGACATTGCACTGGCTGCCCATACATTATAGGATCTGCTCTGTGCCAGTCATTGCACTGGTTGCCCATACATTATAGGATCCGCTCTATGCCAGTCATTGCACTGGCTGCATATTATAGGATTTGCTCTGTGCCAGTCATTGCACTGGCTGCCCATACATTATAGGATCTGCTCTGGGCCAGTTATTGCACTGGCAGCCCATACATTATAGGATCCACTCTGTGCCAATCATTGCACTGGCTGCCCATATATTATAGGATCCAATTAAAATAGCTTGTTCTCACCCACAATGGTCTTCACAGTTCAGCACCCCTCTGCCTCTCCCCCTCATCTCTATCACCCCACCCGTTCTCTTCACAGTGAAGCACCTCTCTACCTCTCCACCCTCATCTCTGTCTATCACCCCACCTGTTCTCTTCACAGTGCAGCACCTCCCTACCTCTCCCCCTCATCTCTGTCTATCACCCCACCTGTTCTCTTCACAGTGCAGCGCCTCTCTACTTCTGCCCCCCTCATCTCTGTCTATGCACTCCACCTGTTCTCTTCACTCAGGAAGTGACTAAAATCTGCACTAATCTCACTACCGGCTCCAAGACTTCTCCTGAGCTGCACCAATTTCTGGGATGCTCTACCCTAGGAAATTAGGTCTATCCACAATTTACATAGTTTCAGACACTCCCTAAAAACACATCTTTTTAGGGCGGCCTATCATGCTCCCTAATCGAAGTCATTTACACAAAGACTATTAACTCCACCAGCCCAAAAGCATTACAAATAATGGCTGGTGATGACTCATGCAAGTTGGCTGGACTATCATTGTAAATAAGCCCCTGTACTCTGTCACCCTCACCCCATTGTAGATTGTAAGCTCCTATGAGCAGGGCTGTCATTATTTTTTGCTTTAATTATTGTATATTTTATAACGGTTTCTTATGACCGTCTGTATATGAACCTCTGAATTGTAAAGCGCTGCGGAATATGTTGGCACTATATAAATATAAGATTACAGTCTGATCCGCTGTATTATCCTCTGTGAGCGCTCCGCTCCTTGGTCTGTACAGTCTGATCCGCTGTGTTATCCTCTGAGCGCTCTGCTCCTTGATCTGCACAGTCTGATCCGCTGTTCAATCCTATGTGAGCGCTCTGCTCCTTGGTCTATACAGTCTGATCCGCTGTACAATCCTCTGTGAGCGCTACTCTCCTTGATCTGTAGTCTGATCCGCTGTATTATCCGCTGTGAGCACTCTGCTCCTTGGTCTGTAGTCTGATCCGCTGTACAATCCTCTGTGAGCGCTCCACTCCTTGGTCTGCACAGTCTGATCCGCTGTAGAATCCTATGTGAGCGCTCCGCTCCTTGGTCTCTAGTCTGATCCACTGTACAATCCTCTGTGAGCGCTCCGCTTCTTGGTCTGTAGTCTGATCCGCTGTACAATCCTCTGTGAGCGCTCCGCTCCTTGGTCTGTACAGTCTGATCTGCTGTACAATCCTCTGTGAGCTCTCCGCTCCTTGGTCTGTACAGTCTGATCTGCTGTACAATCCTCTGTGAGCGCTCCGCTCCTTGGTCTGTACAGTCTGATCTGCTGTACAATCCTCTGTGAGCACTCCACTCCTTGGTCTATACAGTCTGATCCACTGTACATTCCTCTGTGAGTGCTCTGCTCCTTGGTCTATACAGTCTGATCCGCTGTACAATCCTCTGTGAGCGCTACGCTCCTTGATCTGTAGTCTGATCCGCTGTATTATCCGCTGTGAGCACTCTGCTCCTTGGTCTGTAGTCTGATCCGCTGTACAATCCTCTGTGAGCGCTGCGCTCCTTGGTCTGTACAGTCTGATCCGCTGTACAATCCTCTGTGAGCGCTCCACTCCTTGGTCTGCACAGTCTGATCCGCTGTACAATCCTATGTGAGCGCTCCGCTCCTTGGTCTGTAGTCTGATACACTGTACAATCCTCTGTGAGCGCTCCGCTCCTTGGTCTGTAGTCTGATCCGCTGTACAATCCTCTGTGAGCGCTCCGCTCCTTGGTCTGTACAGTTGATCTGCTGTACAATCCTCTGTGAGCGCTCCGATCCTTGGTCTGTACAGTCTGATCTGCTGTACAATCCTCTGTGAGCGCTCCGCTCCTTGGTCTGTACAGTCTGATCTGCTGTACAATCCTCTGTGAGCGCTCCACTCCTTGGTCTATACAGTCTGATCCGCTGTACATTCCTCTGTGAGTGCTCTGCTCCTTGGTCTATACAGTCTGATCTGCTGTACAATCCTCTGTGAGCGCTCCACTCCTTGGTCTATACAGTCTGATCCGCTGTACATTCCTCTGTGAGTGCTCTGCTCCTTGGTCTATACAGTGTGATCCTCTGTATTATCCTCTGTGAGCGCTCAGCTTCTTGGTCTGTAGTCTGATCCGCTGTACAATCCTATGTGAGCGCTCCGCTCCTTGGTCTGTACAGTCTGATCTGCTGTACAATCCTCTGTGAGCTCTCCGCTCCTTGGTCTGTACAGTCTGATCTGCTGTACAATCCTCTGTGAGCGCTCCGCTCCTTGGTCTGTACAGTCTGATCTGCTGTACAATCCTCTGTGAGAACTCCACTCCTTGGTCTATACAGTTTGATCCGCTGTACATTCCTCTGTGAGTGCTCTGCTCCTTGGTCTATACAGTCTGATCCGCTGTACAATCCTCTGTGAGCGCTACGCTCCTTGATCTGTAGTCTGATCCGCTGTATTATCCGCTGTGAGCACTCTGCTCCTTGGTCTGTAGTATGATCCGCTGTACAATCCTCTGTGAGCGCTGCGCTCCTTGGTCTGTACAGTCTGATCCGCTGTACAATCCTCTGTGAGCGCTCCACTCCTTGGTCTGTAGTCTGATCCGCTGTACAATCCTCTGTGAGCGCTGCGCTCCTTGGTCTGTACAGTCTGATCCACTGTACAATCCTCTGTGAGCGCTCCACTCCTTGGTCTGCACAGTCTGATCCGCTGTACAATCCTATGTGAGCACTCCACTCCTTGGTCTGTAGTCTGATCCACTGTACAATCCTCTGTGAGCGCTCCGCTCCTTGGTCTGTAGTCTGATCCGCTGTACAATCCTATGTGAGCGCTCTGCTCCTTGGTCTGTAGTCTGATCCACTGTACAATCCTCTGTGAGCGCTCCGCTCCTTGGTCTGTAGTCTGATCCGTTGTACAATCCTCTGAGCTCTCCGCTCCTTGGTCTGTACAGTCTGATCTGCTGTACAATCCTCTGTGAGCGCTCCACTCCTTGGTCTATACAGTCTGATCTGCTGTACAGTCCTCTGTGAGCGCTCCACTCCTTGGTCTGTACAGTCTGATCCGCTGTACATTCCTCTGTGAGCGCTCCGCTCCTTGCTCTATACAGTCTGATCCGCTGTACATTCCTCTGTGAGCGCTCCGCTCCTTGCTCTATACAGTCTGATCCGCTGTACATTCCTCTGTGAGCGCTCTGCTCCTTGGTCTATACAGTCTGATCCGCTGTACAATCCTCTGTGAGCGCTCCACTCCTTGGTCTATACAGTCTGATCCGCTGTACAATCCTCTGTGAGCGCTCCACTCCTTGGTCTGTACAGTCTGATCCGCTGTACAATCCTCTGTGAGCGCTCCGCTCCTTGGTCTATACAGTCTGATCCGCTGTACAATCCTCTGTGAGCTCCTTGTATACGGCTTTCGGTATCTTTATGGATTTGGTTATCAGTCTGTTCGATCCATGATAAGTGATTGAAATCTGGTGGATTATTATTTCTTTCTATTGTGGGCGGTGATGGCTCCGCAGCTGCTGTGTCTGCACTGATGTTTGGTGATGATGAGGGAGGGTTTTTCGGTATTTAGCATGCAGGGTATATGGATAGAGCGGCCTCTTTAATAAACTCTAGCTCACTCCTGGCTCCTCTCATCTCCATCCTCCCCTCTAATGAGGCAGCTCAGGGCTTCTCTCACTCCCTTTCACTAATCTCCTGTTCTTCCTTATAGTGTTGATAATCTTCTGGAGCTGTGGGTCAGCAGTGCCCCCTGCTGATCATTTAGGATATTACAGCTCTATGCGGCAGCTACATGCACCTGTCGCATCCTTGCATTGTTTCCAGGGCTGAGGAGTCAGTAAGCCAAACATCCGACTCCGACCGCACCAAAATGGACTCTGAGGTCACGGACCTGATTGTATCATTGCATTTTTGGGGCTGAAGCTCGGGTGATGCTTTTCATTCACTTCAAACAGATCCTAAAATTGCTCAGTAAACGTGCCTGAAAACCCTTCACTGTCCAGGCAGGACATGGGGGTCTTCATAGTCTTCTACAGGCCGTGTAAGAGTTGTTAGAAACTTTGTTGGGTCAATTTATCTATTTGGATGAAATCATTGGAAATAACAAAAAATAGTTTGTGAATGATAACAAACCATAGGAGTACAGAACAAAACTGTCTAAACGTTCCCAGATCTCTCATCCTTATTCATTTATATAACACTATTAATTCCACAGCACTTTACATACATCATCATCACTGTCCCCATTGGGGCTCACAATCTAAATATCCAATCAGTCTTTGAAATGAGGGAGGAAACACACGAGAACTCAGGAAGAACATACAAACTGCTCGTAGATGTTGACCTTGGTAGGATTTGAATCCAGGACCCCAGCGCTGCAAGATAGCAGCACTAATCACTGAGCCACCATACAGTGCTGACCACTGAGCCACCATACAGTGCTGACTACTGAGCCACCATACAGTGCTAACCACTGAGCCACCATACAGTGCTAACCACTGAGCCACCATACAGTGCTAACCACTGAGCCACCATACAGTGCTATCCACTGAGTCACCGTACAGTGCTAACCACTGAGCCACCATACAGTGCTGACCACTGAGCCACCATACAGTGCTGACCACTGAGCCACCATACAGTGCTACCCACTGAGCCATCATACAGTGCTAACCACTGAGCCACCATACAGTGCTGACCACTGAGCCACCATACAGAGCTAACCACTGAGCCACCATACAGTACTAACCACTGAGCCACCGTACAGTGCTAACCACTGAGCCACCGTACAGTGCTAACCACTGAGCCACCATACAGTGATATCCACTGAGCCACCATACAGTGCTAACCACTGAGCCACCATACAGTGCTATCCACTGAGCCACCATACAGTGCTAACCACTGAGCCACCATACAGTGCTATCCACTGAGCCGCCATACAGTGCTAACCACTGAGCCGCCATACAGTGCTAACCACTGAGACACCGTATAGTGCTGACCACTGAGCCACCATACAGTGCTAACCACTGAGCCACCATACAGTGCTAACCACTGAGCCACCGTACAGTGCTAACCACTGAGCCACCGTACAGTGCTAACCACTGAGCCATTGTACAGTGCTAACCACTGAGCTTCCATACAGTGCTAACCACTGAGCCACCGTACTGTGCTAACCACTGAGCCACCGTACAGTGCTAACCACTGAGCCACCATACAGTGCTAACCACTGAGCCACCATACAGTGCTAACCACTGAGCCACCATACAGTGCTAACCACTGAGCCACCATACAGTGCTAACCACTGAGCCGCCATACAGTGCTAACCACTGAGCCGCCATACAGTGCTAACCACTGAGACATCGTATAGTGCTGACCACTGAGCCACCATACAGTGCTAACCACTGAGCCACCATACAGTGCTAACCACTGAGCCGCCATACAGTGCTAACCACTGAGCCACCATACAGTGCTAACCACTGAGCCGCCATACAGTGCTAACCACTGAGCCGCCATACAGTGCTAACCACTGAGCCGCCATACAGTGCTAACCACTGAGCCGCCATACAGTGCTAACCACTGAGACATCGTATAGTGCTGACCACTGAGCCACCATACAGTACTAACCACTGAGCCACCGTACAGTGCTAACCACTGAGCCACCGTACAGTGCTAACCACTGAGCCACCATATAGTGCTAACCACTGAGCCACCATATAGTGCTAACCACTGAGCCACCATATACAGTGCTGACCACTGAGCCACCGTACAGTGCTGACCACTGAGCCACCGTACAGTGCTGACCACTGAGCCACCATACAGTGCTGACCACTGAGCCACCATACAGTGCTGACCATTGAGACGCCATCCTTCTTCTGTCTATTGTGTGTGGTCTCTTTAACTCTCCAGAGCATTTTGACTTTTCCTTAGTTTGCACATTTAGTAGAGGGCTCTTTGTAAAAGATGCACTGCTGAATACCAGGGCAGAAAGCCTGTGGAGGTGGCCTGGAGGGCTCCATGTACACAAGGAGGCAGGTTGGTGGTTTATCACACGTAGGTGCTGTGTGGAGGACTTGGTAGACTGTTGGATCTTAGCATTTCAGATCCTAGAGGTTCCAGAGATGTAAAATAACCAGAAAGCCAAAAAAGTAATGTATTGAGTGTATGTTCCAACCATGGCTGTGGATTAGGTACGCCAAACATTCGACTCCACCAAAATGGACACTGACTCCACAATCAGGGCTGTGGACTCAGTAAGCCAAACATCTGACTCCGACTCTTCAATTTCCCTGAATCCGTCTACACCAAAATGGACACCAACTCCACGGCCCTGGTTCCAACTGCTATCTGATGTCTAGAATCCTTATTCACTGGGCACAGATGACCCCAGGGACTTCTCCAGCTTCTCCTTTCTGCACATTATTGCTGTGCTGATGTTAAAAATAATAAAATCCCTCCCCAGGTCCAGGCCGGCATCTCCGTCGCTGCTCCAGTAACGGTTTCCTGGCTGCAGCAGTGACGTCACATCTACAGCACTGCAGCCAATCTCAGAACCCAGTGAGCAGCTGCAGCTCTGTAGACATGACCTCATCTCTGTATCCAGCAGAAAATCAACAGCGTAGGGGCAGGGACTGAGCCGTGGACCTGGGAGTCTCCAATGGAACTGGAGTCCGTGTCCATTTTGGTGGAGTTGGAGTCAGATGTATGGCTTACTGACTTCATAGCCTAACGCGTGTGCACCAGTGGCCTGTTCAAAGGTGGCCAGGGCTTTGGAGTTGGAATTGTGGAGTCGGTGTCCATTTTGATGGAGTTGTATTCAAGGAAATTAAGGAGTTGGATGTTTGGTTTACTGACTTTACAGTCATGGTTGTGGAGTCTGTGTCGTGAAGTCAGTGTCCATTTTGATGGAGTTGGAGTCGGATTCAGGGAAAAGGTAGTGTGGACAGACGAAACCAATATAGAACTTTATGGACTCTGCTCCATTTGGCATCTCCCAAGAACACCATTCCAACAGTGAAGCATAGAGGTGGAAACATCATACTTTCGGAGTCGGATGTTTGGCTTACTGACAGCCTTTGTTGCGGAATCGATGTCCATTTTGATGGAGTTGGAGTCGGATTGAGGGAGAAGGTAGTGTGGACAGATGAAACCAATATAGAACTTTTTAGTATCAACTCCATTTGGCATCTTTAGAGGAAGAAGGATGAGTACAATCCCAAGAACACCATTCCAACCATGAAGCGTAGAGGTGGAAACATCATACTTTCAGAGTCGGATGTTTGGCTTACCTCCTCAGCCCTGAAGGTGACTCCAGGAACACGTCTTTGAATGACTTGTATTTGTGTCTACAGCATCTTGACTTCCAGAATTACATTATGGCAATGCAACCATATCATGTACCGAGGTGTAAGCTGCCAAATTCCAGGACACAAGCTGACACCCACAGGACTGAGCACCAATGGTGACCTCAGATAGGATTTCTGATGGTGAGACGACCGCAAGCTTCGTCTGTAGGGCGACGTCCATCAGCAGCAGCCACCTCCTGGGGGGATTCGAAGACTTTATCTTTTATTCACCAGATATTACATAGCAGAGCCATTTTGCATGGATGATTTGCCATGACAAGAGCACCTGGGCCACTGTCATTGGAAGATTAATGTAGCTACAAAGCTCTGCTTTATCTGGGAACAAATTGGGGGGTGGGGGGTTTTGATGAACCTCGTCTGTTCTCTCGAGACCATGACTTGTAGTGTGCTCTACAGGCAATGCAAAAATCCAATATCTACTAGGCAAGACCCGCGCAGGATGCCATGGCTGACAGAGCGTCGCGGTAATTATATCGGTGCCTTGTCAGCGTGCTCCAGAAGTGACTCCTGCTCTCATTATTTCTTTGTTTATCTCGTTTTCGGGGTCCATGTGGAATACAAAGAATAATGTGCTTAGATAACTACAACAGTTTGGTGCCTTTCCTCGTGGAATGAACAGCTTTTGCCTTTATTTCTAGGATAATAAAGAAAAAAATTACATTTAAAATTTTCATAGGAAATATTTCCTTGCTTTCGATGGGTGTCAAAGTCTCGTTTGAGCTGGAAAGATTTAAAAAAAAATGTAGGGAGACTCATTGGAGTTTCCTTAAAGCCAATCTATATTACAGGGAATAAATCATCCAACCTCCATAAAAAGAAGGCTGTACATAGTGAGGATGGAGAAGACGCCTGTCTGCCCCGTCACTGCAGGGAGACATGTTTTAAGGGTCAATTAGGCCATAATTAGGTGTAAAAACAGCAGTGGGTTTACGAGAGGGAATGACTGTGTCAAGGTTTTATTGAGCAAAGTCATTGTCCATGTGCGGCCATCATCAACTATCTGCTGTAGGATGACTTCAATAATGATGGTTTTTGGCATATTCTATCCTCCTCTCTGCTTGTCAATAGTAGACCGGACAGAAGGAAAAACGAGGTTATCCAAAGTCTAAAAACACATTACAAAGTCTTTTGAACGTGAGAACTCCATATTGTTGATCCGAGCTTGTTTTTGTAACTTTTTTTTTTTCATATGTAAAAGGAGCCGATACCTGAAATCTGTTTGGTTGCAACTTTCCCATATGATGAAAGTGATTGTGGTAGTAGAAGATGGGGTGGTCAATGTGTTGGAAGCCCAGGGCTGTGGAATCAGTAAGCCAAACATCCGACTCCAAAAGTATGTTGTTTCACCCCCATGCTTCATAGTTGGGATGGTGTTCTTGGGCTTGTACTTGTCCTTCTTCCACCAAACACCGTGTGGAGTTGATACCAAAAAGTTCTATATTGGTCTCATCTGACCACATGATCTTCTCCCTGAATCAACTGCACCAAAATGGACTCAGACTCCAGAACCAGGACTGTGAAGTCACGAATTCAAACATCCAACTCCTCAATTTGCCTGAATCCATCTCAGACGCCACCAAAATGGACACCGACTCCGACTCCACCGCCCTGGTTAGAAGGGGCGTTAAAACTCGATATAGGTCAAAGTGGGAAGGCAATCTCACAAATTTTGATAGCTCCCCAGTAATGATGACATACGGTCTGTTTTATTTTATGCAGATATATTTTATTACTCCTAAAAGTACAAATCAAAGACCAAATTGATAAATGACAATGGGCCACATACTAGTCTTCGGGGACTGATAAATGACAATGGGCCACATACTAGTCTTCGGGGACTGATAAATGACAATGGGCCACATATCAGTCTTCGGGGACTGATAAATGACAATGGGCCACATACTAGTCTTCGGGGACTGATAAAGGACAATGGGCCACATACTAGTCTTCGGGGACTGATAAAGGACAATAGGCCACATACTAGTCGTCGGGGACTGATAAATGACAATGGGCCACATACTAGTCTTCGGGGACTGATAAATGACAATGGGCCACATACCAGTCTTCGGGGACTGATAAATGACAATGGGCCACATACTAGTCTTCGGGGACTGATAAAGGACAATAGGCCACATACTAGTCGTCGGGGACTGATAAATGACAATGGGCCACATACTAGTCTTCGGGACTGATAAATGACAATGGGCCACATACTAGTCTTCGGGGACTGATGAATGACAATGGGCCACATACTAGTCTTCGGGGACTGATGAATGACAATGGGCCACATACTAGTCTTCGGGACTGATAAATGACAATGGGCCACATACTAGTCTTCGGGGACTGATAAATGACAATGGGCCACATACTAGTCTTCGGGGACTGATAAATGACAATGGGCCACATACTAGTCTTCGGGGACTGATGAATGACAATGGGCCACATACTAGTCTTCGGGGACTGATGAATGACAATGGGCCACATACTAGTCTTCGGGGACTGATAAATGACAATGGGCCACATACTAGTCTTCGGGGACTGATAAATGACAATGGGCCACATACTAGTCTTCGGGGACTGATAAATGACAATGGGCCACATACTAGTCTTCGGGGACTGATAAATGACAATGGGCCACATACTAGTCTTCGGGGACTGATGAATGACCATGGGCCACATACTAGTCTTCGGGGACTGATGAATGACAATGGGCCACATACTAGTCTTCTGGGACTGATGAATGACAATGGGCCACATACTAGTCTTTGGGGACTTATAAATGACCATGGGCCACATACTAGTCTTCGGGGACTGATGAATGACCATGGGCCACATACTAGTCTTCTGGGACTGATGAATGACAATGGGCCACATACTAGTCTTTGGGGACTGATAAATGACAATGGGCCACATACTAGTCTTCGGGGACTGATGAATGACAATGGGCCACATACTAGTCTTCGGGGACTGTTATATGGAGTGAAGTTTCCAATCTATAAGTCGTGCGCCCTACCAATAAGTTGGATGTTCGAACACTGGATCTGGCCCTTAATAGCGGAGTGGATGTTACATTGGTCCTTTTTGGATGCGCAGTATATTCGGAGAATACCCTCTAATATGGAGTCTTCCTTCTTTGGGCTCTATACCCTCCCCAGGAGGAATGATGGGAGGACGCAGTGGGGTCAGACGCCCCCTGATCACTGCTTTGAATAGAATCCTCTGCTGTGAGTCTCATGACAAAACGGTCAGTGTTATCTGCAGGCAGCCTGGCTGGGGGAGATGGGGCCAGCCCATGTGACGCTGGTGGCAGCTGTTACAGGCTGAGTATCAGCTTGTTTTCACAAGGCAAGTGTGGTGTTGCTTTGTTAGATAAGCCTGGGACGCTGGTGGAGGATAATGCTGTATCCTGGAGCCTTTATTTGGAGAGTGCACGATTTAGTCCATCGACTTTAGCAGAAATTAAGCATTAAAAAAGGAAAGCGGAAGAGCAGAAGCTTGATGACAGACCATCGTCCATAGTAAGCTGCATCTTAATGCTTGGGGTGGGTAAAGGTGACGGGTTTTGCTCTCCATCCTTTTGTCTTGCTTTGGTGCTCTCTCTCTCATTCATAGATCATCTCACTTTCTTCCCTTTCTCTTTACAGTTTCATTGTTCCTACTTATGTCCTTACCCTCTTGCATCTTTCCAGGTTGCTGGTTTTTACCCCCTTGCATCTTTCCAGGTTGCCGGTCTTTACCCTCTTGCATCTTTCCAGGTTGCTGGTTTTTACCCTCTTGCATCTTTCCAGGTTGCCGGTCTTTACCCTCTTGCATCTTTCCAGGTTGCCGGTCTTTACCCCCTTGCATCTTTCCAGGTTGCCTGTCTTTACCCTCTTGCATCTTTCCAGGTTGCCGGTCTTTACCCTCTTGCATCTTTCCAGGTTGCCGGTCTTTACCCTCTTGCATCTTTCCAGGTTGCCGGTCTTTACCCTCTTGCATCTTTCCAGGTTGCCGGTCTTTACCCTCTTGCATCTTTCCAGGTTGCCGGTCTTTACCCCCTTGCATCTTTCCAGGTTGCCGGTCTTTACCCCCTTGCATCTTTCCAGGTTGCCTGTCTTTACCCTCTTGCATCTTTCCAGGTTGCCGGTCTTTACCCTCTTGCATCTTTCCAGGTTGCCGGTCTTTACCCCCTTGCATCTTTCCAGGTTGCCTGTCTTTACCCTCTTGCATCTTTCCAGGTTGCCGGTCTTTACCCTCTTGCATCTTTCCAGGTTGCCGGTCTTTACCCTCTTGCATCTTTCCAGGTTGCCGGTCTTTACCCTCTTGCATCTTTCCAGGTTGCCGGTCTTTACCCCCTTACATCTTTCCAGGTTGCCGGTCTTTACCCCCTTGCATCTTTCCAGGTTGCCTGTCTTTACCCTCTTGCATCTTTCCAGGTTGCCGGTCTTTACCCTCTTGCATCTTTCCAGGTTGCCGGTCTTTACCCCCTTACATCTTTCCAGGTTGCCGGTCTTTACCCCCTTGCATCTTTCCAGGTTGCCTGTCTTTACCCTCTTGCATCTTTCCAGGTTGCCGGTCTTTACCCTCTTGCATCTTTCCAGGTTGCCGGTCTTTACCCCCTTGCATCTTTCCAGGTTGCCGGTCTTTACCCCCTTGCATCTTTCCAGGTTGCCGGTCTTTACCCTCTTGCACCTTTCCAGGTTGCCGGTCTTTACCCCCTTGCAGCTTTCCAGGTTGTCGGTCTTTACTTCCTTGCATCTCTCCAGGTCATTGGTCTTTACCCCCTTGCATCTCTCCAGGTTGCCGGTCTTTACCCTCTTGCATCTCTCCAGGTCATTGGTCTTTACCCTCTTGCATCTTTCCAGGTTGCCAGTCTTTACCCCCTTGCATCTTTCCAGGTTGCCGGTCTTTACCCCCTTGCATCTCTCCAGGTTGCCAGTCTTTACCCCATAGTTGGGCACCTGGTGCTGTGTGCCCCCTTTATTCTTGTGTTTCCTCTTCCTACCTCTCTCCATTATCTGTCAGACCTGGTGATATTCTCTTTACAGATCTTTCTTTTATATTTTTTGGATTCACTGTTGATACAGACACGAGGGCTTGTGATCTACACACATCAGGTCTAGCCAAGCATGCAGTTGGCAGGCGGTTTAGCCTCTGGGAAATTTTAGCTCCTTCCTCTTTGTTGCCTTTCAGTGAGTAGATGGAAGCTCCAGCCGCCTCTCATTTCCCTTGTTACTGCTGTGAGGATCAGACTTTAATGCTGTCTGTGCTCCGGGTACGTGAATGCCCCGTGGTTCTCTGTAAAGCAGCGCTGGCTTCGGTGCTGTAACGTCCTCTGTAATCTGATGCAGAAATGTTATTTTTGGGGTCGTTTGTCACACTTTCCCTAGATATCCACTGTTCTTATACTGACCTGCACTGTGTCGGCTTTTTGACCAAACTTTTTCAGAGTGAACTCCTAAAGGCCTAAAAGGTAGAGGAGCTAAATTTAGTGAACTCCTCGCACGTGACCGGATTTTACTGTGGGCCTCAAAATGATTATTTACTCATTCAGTGGCCTTGTCTGATTGGGATCAGCGGCGTGCACGACGTGGGTCAGTGAGATCCCCTGCAGGAACATAAAATAAAAAATCAAAGGGGCATGTGTGAATTCAATGTGCAGATTTATAGAATATATATATATATGGAAGGAAACTTCTCCCCCCCCCCCCCTTTTTCTTTCTACTCTGATCATGTTAAAAAATTGATTTTTTTTTTAATGTGCAGAATAGACATTATAGCGTGTCAATGTCCAAAATAGTTTTTTTTTTTTTTTTTTTATTTACCCCGAGTCTTTTAGTTCTGTGAAGATCTGGGATGATCAGAGTCTAGAGGTTGAAATAAATGCCATTTCTCCATCACTGCATATGCCGTGGCTGGGTTGGCTGTGGTTGCACTTGCAGGGTTGGCTGTGGTCGCACTTGGAGGGTTGGCTGTGGTCGCACTTGGAGGGTTGGCTGTGGTCTGTCTTGCAGGGTTGGCTGTGGTCGCTCTTGCAGGGTTGGCTGTGGTTGCACTTGCAGGGTTGGCTGTGGTCTGTCTTGCAGGGTCGGCTGTGGTCTGTCTTGCAGGGTTGGCTGTGGTCGCTCTTGCAGGGTTGGCTGTGGTCGCTCTTGCAGGGTTGGCTGTGGTCTGTCTTGCAGGGCTGGCTGTGGTCTGTCTTGCAGGGCTGGCTGTGGTCTGTCTTGCAGGGCTGGCTGTGGTCTGTCTTGCAGGGCTGGCTGTGGTCGCTCTTGCAGGGTTGGCTGTGGTCGCTCTTGCAGGGTTAGCTGTGGTCTGTCTTGCAGGGTCGGCTGTGGTCTGTCTTGCAGGGTCGGCTGTGGTCGCACTTGCAGGGTTGGCTGTGGTCGCTCTTGCAGGGTTGGCTGTGGTCGCACTTGCAGGGTTGGCTGTGGTCGCACTTGCAGGGTTGGCTGTGGTCTGTCTTGCAGGGTTGGCTGTGGTCGCTCTTGCAGGGTTGGCTGTGGTTGCACTTGCAGGGTTGGCTGTGGTCTGTCTTGCAGGGTTGGCTGTGGTCTGTCTTGCAGGGTTGGCTGTGGTCGCTCTTGCAGGGTTGGCTGTGGTCGCTCTTGCAGGGTTGGCTGTGGTCGCTCTTGCAGGGTTGGCTGTGGTCGCTCTTGCAAGGTTGGCTGTGGTCGCTCTTGCAGGGTTGGCTGTGGTCTGTCTTGCAGGGTCGGCTGTGGTCGCTCTTGCAGGGTTGGCTGTGGTCTGTCTTGCAGGGTCGGCTGTGGTCGCTCTTGCAGGGTTGGCTGTGGTTGCACTTGCAGGGTTAGCTGTGGTCTGTCTTGCAGGGTCGGCTGTGGTCTGTCTTGCAGGGTCGGCTGTGGTCGCTCTTGCAGGGTCGGCTGTGGTCGCTCTTGCAGGGTTGGCTGTGGTCGCTCTTGCAGGGTTGGCTGTGGTCGCACTTGCAGGGTTGGCTGTGGTCGCACTTGCAGGGTTGGCTGTGGTCGCACTTGCAGGGTTGGCTGTGGTCGCACTTGCAGGGTTGGCTGTGGTCTGTCTTGCAGTGTTGGCTGTGGTCTGTCTTGCAGGGTTGGCTGTGGTCTGTCTTGCAGGGTTGGCTGTGGTCTGTCTTGCAGGGTTGGCTGTGGTCTGTCTTGCAGGGTTGGCTGTGGTCTGTCTTGCAGGGTTGGCTGTGGTTGCACTTGCAGGGTTGGCTGTGGTTGCACTTGCAGGGTTGGCTGTGGTCTGTCTTGCAGGGCTGGCTGTGGTCTGTCTTGCAGGGTTGGCTGTGGTCTGTCTTGCAGGGTTGGCTGTGGTCTGTCTTGCAGGGTTGGCTGTGGTCTGTCTTGCAGGGTTGGCTGTGGTCTGTGTTGCTGGGTTGGCTGCGGCGCTCTTGTGCGTGATTTTTCAAATCCTTTCACTCGATGTTCAGTGCATGATTTATGAAATTCCTTGTCCCAGAAGCTTACGATCAAACATCAAAGCCTTATTGAGGTGCTTGAAGACTAGTTTTAGGTGTGTTCTTCATGATTTCTGACGTCAAATCCTGACTGGCCATGACCTACCATCCTGCCTCCAATAACATTGGCTAAACTAATGTCACTGGATCCCTAAGTACCCCCGTATAGATAATTGCATCTTTTCTGATGAAGTGACGACCTGTTCCTATATGTCAGGGGTGGGGAACTCCAGTCCTCGAGGGCCACAAACAGTGCAGGTTTTCAGGATTTCCTTAGTATTGCACAGGTGATAACATAATCACTTGCACTGGTGATGATTCCAATCCCTGTGCAATACTAAGGAAATCGTGAAAACCTGAACTGTTTGCGGCCCTCGAGGACTGGAGTTCCCCACCCCTGCTATATGTAACCAGTGCAGGAAACTGTGCCCGATGCACCGACCTTAAATGTGCCCGGCTGTAGCTCCCCCCATAGTGAGTGCTGGAAACACACTGTGCAGGTAAAGTGAAGGGGATGCAACGCTACCCCAGCACCGAGGCCTCTTCATTTTCTGAAATGATGTGGTTAGAGGAATGCTTGGCTGTAGTATTAGCAGTTTTTAAGGCTACTAAATATTGAACCACGTCTTGATACACATTTTGTGGATCCACCACCTGGCAAACCCATAAAAAGTCAATGAGGAAAGTAACACGTGGATATACGACATATACTTCTGTTGTGGAGTCACTCGTGGCCTCGTAACAGAAAACCGGTCAAAGTATCTACGCCGCCAGGGTTTTTGTGGATATGTTCTAGCACAAAGGTCTGTACTACTTATATTTAATTTCGCCCCTTGATTTGCAGCTGGGTAATTATGATAATGGATAATTAGCGGATGGTGCTCTGTGTTTACAACAAGAATAAAATGTCCTCTGCGGGTGCAACAATTGGGCCTAGATACAGATTCCCATAACACGAAATACATCCTGGATAATTCATCATTCAGCAGAGACAGGTGGAGCATTACTGACAGCCATAAAGCAGGGCTTGATATATGTCAGCAGACAGGTCGTCAATAGGCAATGGCCCTAGAAATTGCTGGTGCTGATCCTTTTGGGTTGTCTTCTATTGATTATGTAATATCCGGGATCCGGGCGCTTATGCTGGCACCGATACTGCATACCTGGGCCATGTCCAGATGAGAACCGCCACTTCCATTGCTCCCTGCAGTTATGGTGGACCTCTTTGTGGCCGCTCATTCATGTAGCATTGTATATCCAGCCATTGTAATATGTGTTTTCATTTTATTTTTCCTTCTCGGTCATTTATTCTGATTTCGCTTTATGTCCCATTTTTATTTTCCTTATTCCAGGCATGAACCATGAGCCAAAGTCACCTTCCATAGGAATGCTTTCTACAGCCACCCGGACCACGGCCACGGTCAGCCCCCTCACTCCCTCCCCTCTCAATGGCTCCCTGGTACCCAATGGCAGCCCGGCGGCCAGCAGCGCGTTATCAGTCCAGTCCGCACCCTCTTCCAGCTTTGCTGCAGCGCTGCGTAAACTTGCAAAACAGGCAGAGGAGCCGAGAGGTAAGATTTAATGCTTGGAACCTGTGTCTTGTGCATGTCTTCCCTCCGCCGACCATGATAGCATGCCCCCTGGGTGGAGAGCAGGGGCGTAACTACAACAGGCACCTGGGCCCTGAAGCCTAAGGGACTCCAAAAGTCACTTTGGCCTATAGAAAAAGACTAATGCTATTAAAGATTTGCAATAATTGGGGGACCCGTTGGAGCTTTCACATCAGGGCCCATGAGCTGCAAGTTATGCCGCTGTCTAGAGAGCACCTCTCCTCACCATCAGCTACTGCTGCCCCCCCAAATGGTCACAAATAGCAGTATCCTTCCAAAAAGATCCAATATGGTGGTGCCTAGAACACTTGGTAAAATTAAGAGAACTGTGATAGAAAGATGATTATTAAGATGACGTATCTGAAGGAGACCAGACCGACAACGCACCACAGAAGCCACGGGACCACGGATAGCAGACGTGCGGGGATTTTATTCATGGAGTTCCCTTATTGATATTCACATAGAGGCAGGTCCCCATTTTCTGTAGAGAGGTGTGAATGGACATGTTCTCAAATATTGATGTCACCCTGGACGAGTGTTAATGTATGAGTGCATGGCGTTAGTCTGTGCCGTGTCCACCAGGAGTTGGAGTTAGTGTCCCTTTTGGTGGAGCCTGTGTCCCTTTGGTGGAGCTGTGTCCCTTTGGTGAGCCTGTGTCCCTTTTGGTGGAGCCTGTGTCCCTTTTGGTGGAGCCTGTGTCCCTCTTGGTGGAGCCTTGTCCCTCTTGGTGGAGCCTGTGTCCCTTTTGGTGGAGCCTGTGTCCCTCTTGTGAGCCTGTGTCCCTTTGGTGGAGCCTGTGTCCCTCTTGGTGGAGCCTGTGTCCCTCTTGGTGGAGCCTGTGTCCCTCTTGGTGGAGCCTGTGTCCCTCTTGGTGGAGCCTGTGTCCCTCTTGGTGGAGCCTGTGTCCCTCTTGGTGGAGCCTGTGTCCCTCTTGGTGGAGCCTGTGTCCCTCTTGGTGGAGCCTGTGTCCCTCTTGGTGGAGCCTGTGTCCCTCTTGGTGGAGCCTGTGTCCCTCTTGGTGGAGCCTGTGTCCCTCTTGGTGGAGCCTGTGTCCCTCTTGGTGGAGCCTGTGTCCCTCTTGGTGGAGCCTGTGTCCCTCTTGGTGGAGCCTGTGTCCCTTTTGGTGGAGCCTGTGTCCCTCTTGGTGGAGCCTGTGTCCCTCTTGGTGGAGCCTGTGTCCCTCTTGGTGGAGCCTGTGTCCCTCTTGGTGGAGCCTGTGTCCCTCTTGGTGGAGCCTGTGTCCATTTTGTTGGAGTCGGATGTTTGGCTTACTGATCTCACAGCCCTGGAGTCCACCCGTCAGGGGATCTGCTCTCATCCAGCTTGCTCCCTCTAACCTTCCACGCTCAATGATACTGGGGGAATCCACTGGGGTTCTGCAGGCTCCTCGCTGTGCTCCCTCTTGTTGACATGGTGGGCACTCAATGTCTGTGTCTTGTTTGAGATGTGTTTTGGATTCATTGTGATAATATTTTGATTTCCATGATATTGTGTGTCTGGATAGAGCCAGCAGTACTGTGCACCACTAGGCTTTATATTGGAGAGTCTCCATCTGCGGCTCTTCATCTAGTTATAAATCTTGAATCTGATCAATGGGATGGGTTATAGGACGAAACCCCCCCTGACCCTCCTAATCACTACCTGGTCACACATCTCATACCCAGCAAGGATAGCCGCCTCGGGTGACCTTAACAATACGACGATAACAGACGTAAAGATGGCGCCTACACAGACTGTTCATTGGCCGTCAGCAGCGCTCCCAGCCCGCGCCGTCTGGAGATCGATCACCGCGCTGACTACGTCCTTGCACTCTCCGGGGTGGGGGACACAACTCCCTGAAATGACAGCCTATTTTGCAGTGAAGAAGGGGAATTTAACAGCAGCAAATTAATTTCATAATTAAGGTAGAAATTACCGGTCGTTTGCAGAGTACATTAATCTCATAAGTGGCCCATTTAGTGTGATGTGAGCAGCGCTAGGCTGGATGATGCTAAAGCACGAGGAAGGGGGGGCGCAGCTAAAGTCTTTGTAATAATACAGCTGGCATCGGGTGTGTGCCTACATGTTCTGATGATCCAGAGCTGATCAAGGGGGCCCTGCAGCCCATCAGGGGGGCCTGCAGCGATCAGAGGGGGCCCTGCAGCCGATCAGGGGGGCCCTGCAGCCGATCAGGGGGGGCCCTGCAGCCGATCAAGGGGGGGCCCTGCAGCCGATCAAGGGGGGGCCCTGCAGCCGATCAAGGGGGGGCCTGCAGCCGATCAAGGGGGGCCTGCAGCCGATCAAGGGGGGGCCCTGAAGTCGATCGGGGAGGGCCCTGCAGCCGATCGGGGGGAGCCCGCAGCTGATGAGGGGGGCTCTGCAGCCTGCAAGAGGGGGCTTTGCAGCTGATCAGGAGGTCCCTGTAGCTGATCAGGGATGCTCTATGGCCAATCAGGGAGGGCTCTTTGGCTGCTAAGGGGTGCTCTGCAGTCCGATCGAAGGATGGCGGGGGACACACTCTGCAGCTCAATCGGTTGGGGGAGGTTCTGCAGTGGGGGGTGCTCTGCAGTTCAATTGGGGGAGGTGGGGATGGCGGGGGACACACTCTGCAGTCCAATCGTTGGGGGAACTCTGTAGTTGGGGGTGCACAGCCATTCTGCTGCCTTAGTCTTCCACATCAAGCTCTCTCCTCTTCACACTTCCCATTTTTATAGACATATCTCAGAACAATTTCTATCATAAAACAGTTTTTCAAAGATTTCCACCCCCCATCATCCGAGCCTGTAAGTGCAGTGGATGTAGTGGTGGATTAGATAGAGGTGGGCTGATCTCTGAATACAATCCCTTTGCCCATGTCTTCCTCATTCCGCCACGTTCATTGATAGTTGTACTATTAGTAAAATTTCGCACGTGGCCAAAACACCTTATGTTTTGAAGATAAATTCCTTTCTGGTAGATGTTTTTTCAGATGACGTATTTATCCACAAGTACAAATGTTTGTTCAGGGTTTAGGTTACTTGATGATCATTCCTTTATGTCAGACTAGCTGTAGTACCGGCTACGCCCGGGTTAATAAATAACTGCTGTTAGCTATAACAAATAACAAAATAGAATTTGAATATGTCATATTAATGACCTGTAGAAAAATAGAAGCTGAGTTGTGATTGGTTGCTATAGGCAGCCTGATAAATCTCCAGCCAACAGTAAACCCTCCACCTGGCCGGGCAGTATATGTTACCTCACACATACACATAATAGACAGCTCATGTGACTGACATCTGCCTTAATTCCCTATATGGCACATGTGTTGCACATTCGCTGTTTTTAATCAGATGTTTATTTTTGGAAATTAAAGATAGCAGACGTATGAGGCGAGTTGTGTGAGGTGATTTGTGCACATCTGTGTCTGTCTGTGTGGTGTGTGTGTGTCCCTGGGGTGTGTGTGTGTCCCTGTGGGGTGAGTGCATGTGTCCCTATAGGGTGTGTGTGTGTGTGTGTCCCTGTGGGGTGTGAATGTCCCTGTGGGGTGTGTATGTGTGTATGTCCCTGTGGTGTGAATGCATGTGTCCCTATAGGGTGTGTATGTGTATGTCCCTGTGGGGGGTGTATGTCCCTGTGGGGGGGTGTGTGTGTGTATGTCCCTGTGTGGTGTGTCCCTGTGGGGTCCCTGTGGGGTGAATGTATGTGTGTGTGTCCCTGTTGGGGGGTGTCTGTGTTGTGTGTGTCTCTTTGTGGTGTGTGTGTCTCTTTGTGTGTGTGTGTTTGTGTTCGGGTGTGTGGTGAGTATCCAGTTTTGGGGCTCCATCTTAGCTGTTACTGTTTGTGTGCATGTGGTGTGTATACATGTCCCCGTGCGTGGTGAATATCCCATGTTGGGGCCCCACCTTAGTGACTATATGCTGTTAGTCTTTGGCGCTGTCATTAAGCCCCTCTCATTCACAACTGTCAACTGGTAACTGTCACTTTTTCCCCATTATGTAGATAGGGGCAAAATTGTTTAGTGAACTGGAACGCGCAGGGTTAAAATTTTGACTCACAACATAGCCTATGACGCTCTCTGGGTCCAGACGTGTGACTGTGCAAAATTTTGTGGCTGTAGTTGCGACGGTGTAGATCCCAATCCCGGATATACACATACACACATTCAGCTTTATATATTAGATATGGTACATTTGTTTCCCTTGTAGTTTTGCTGCTTATTAATGAGATTTATATTGTTGAAGGATAATACCAGACGTGTGTGTTTTAGGGCAATTATGTGGCGAGGTTGGTGTATGTGTGGTGAAATGTGTGCTGAGGGTGGTATATGTGTTCAAGCACGTGGTAGTGTGAGGCACGTTTTGTGTGTGTGTACATATCCCGTGTGTGGTGAGTATCCTATGTTGGGGCCCCACCTTAGCAACTGCATGGTATATACTCTTTGGCGCCATCGCTCTCATTCTTTAACTCCCCCTTGTTCACATCTGACAGCTGTCGATTTTCCTCCAACACTTTTCCTTTCACTTTCTCTCCATTATGTAGATGGGCAAAATTGTTTGGTGAATTTGAACGCGTGGGGTTAAAATTTCGTGTCACAACATAGCCTATGATGATCTCGGGGTCCAGACGTGTGACTGTGCAAAATTTTGTGGCTATAGCTTACAGCTGTCGATTTTCATCCAACACTTTCCTTTCACTTTTTCCCCATTATGTAATAGGGGCAAAATTGTTTGGTGAACTGGAACGCGCAGGGTTAAAATTTCGCCTCACAACATAGCCTATGACACTCTCGGGGTCCAGACGTGTGACTGTGCGAAAGTGTGTGGCTGTAGTTGTGACGGTGTAGATGCCAATCCGGATATACACACATACACAGATACATACACACACACATTCAGCTTTCTATATTAGATTTAGCAAAACAGAATGGAGGAAAACTGAACTGGTGCATTCATGTCCCCAGATCCAAATATACCCGGAGTTTGCTGCATTCTCCCGGCTGTACCCTCTAATCTCCCGGCTGTACCCCTCTAATCTCCCGGCTGTACCCTCCTAATTTTGGCTGTACCTTATCTTTGTGCGTACCTCTATCTTTCGGCTGTAACCCTCTAATCTCCCGGTGTATCCCTCTGATCTCCGGCTGTACATAGTCATAGCACTATAATAAGTGATAAGTGTGGTTGTGTGTAGTGTTTATTGCGTTGAAGCTCAGGGTTGTGTATGGGAGGATGAAACCTTTCCAGTGTGTATGGTCCCTTTTGTTAGCGGGAGGGGGTCCTTCATACTCTGAGCTCATCCGCACCATGGACTGTTTACCGATCTCTATCTGGAATGGTGTTGATTGACTGCTGTGGACTTCTGTCACCTCTTATCTGTGTCATCTCTGTGTCACCAGACTGGGATGAGTGTGGGTCAGACGGGGAAATGATTTTTTCTTTTTTTTTCTGTTACTTTATGTCAAGAAGTCATGGACGTTTACATTATTATATGACCAAACTTGTAGGAAAGCAGCAGATGTATTGGAAGGAAGCAGTGCAGAACAAAGCATTGACTTGTCTCTCGCCTTGGAATGTATAGAGCACATAGATCATTAATGGAGAATCAATCCTCTGTGTAGAATGGCGCGGTGTCTTAAGATATAGCCAGCGTTAAGACTACGGTCGGGGGGGGGGGGGGGGGGCGTGAAACGTGCAAAGTGCCGCCGTGAATTGTGAATTGTATTATCAGCCACCCTGGACACTTTAGGCTATGTCCACACTGGACGTTTTTTGTGTTGCAGTTTTTTGTTTTTTTCTTGTTTTTGTTTAAGCTGCACCATAATCGGATCAGTCCCTGTGTCTGCAGCAAAGTGAATGGGATTTTCTATTTGCAGTTCAGACGCTGCGTTTTTGATTGCTTTGTTAGTGGTGCAGAAAATAACAAGTGTCAATTTTTGCTCTGTCATTCTGCACCACCAGCGCTCCATTACTTACCCTCCCCAGTGATCCCATGGTAAGCTCAGGTTGTGTCTTCCTCCCGGGCATCGGCAGGACCTGTGGGTACTGAACAGAAAGGACCTGCCATGTGACACAGCCTGAGAGTCATAAGGTGCCAGGTTCTCTAAGTACTGTACCTGTAGGTCCAGCCAGTGCCCGGAAGGAAGACATCACCAGGGAAGGTAAGAAAGTCTGTCTCTGTGGGTGTGTGTCTCTGTGGGTGTGTGTCTCTGTGGGTGTGTGTCTCTGTGGGTGTGTGTCTCTGCCTGTGGGTGTGTGTCTCTGCCTGTGGGTGTGTGTCTCTGCCTGTGGGTGTGTGTCTCTGCCTGTGGGTGTGTGTGTCTCTGCCTGTGGGTGTGTGTCTCTGCCTGTGGGTGTGGTGTCTCTGCCTGTGGGTGGGTGTCTCTGCCTGTGGGTGGGTGTCTCTGCCTGTGGGTGGGTGTCTCTGCCTGTGGGTGGGTGTCTCTGCCTGTGGGTGGGTGTCTCTGCCTGTGGGTGGGTGTCTCTGCCTGTGGGTGGGTGTCTCTGCCTGTGGGTGGGTGTCTCTGCCTGTGGTGGCTGTCTCTGCCTGTGGGTGGTGTCTCTGCCTGTGGCTGGCTGTCTCTGCCTGTGTCTGCCTGTCTCTGCCTGTGTCTGCCTGTCTCTGCCTGTGTCTGTCTGTCTCTGTCTGTGTCTGCCTGTCTCTGCCTGTCTCTGCCTGTGTCTGCCTGTGTCTGTCTGTCTCTGCCTGTTTTCTCTGTCTGTGTCTGTCTCTGCCTGTGTCTCTGTCTGTCTCTTGCCTGTGTCTGTCTGTCTCTGCCTGTGTCTGTCGTGTCTCTGCCTGTGTCTGTCTGTCTCTGCCTGTGTCTGGTGTCTCTGTCTGTGTGTCTCTGTCTGTGTTCTGTCGTGTGTCTCTGTTCTGTGTGTCTCTGTCTGTGTGTCTCTGTCTGTGTGTCTCTGTCTGTGTGTCTCTGTCTGTGTGTCTCTGTCTGTGTGTCTCTGTCTGTGTGTCTCTGTCTGGTGTCTCTGTCTGTGTCTGTGTCTGGTGTCTGTCTCCTTGTGTCTGGGTGTGTGTGTCTGGGTGTCCCCCGAAAATGGAGCTAAAAAGCAGCACAAATGGATGATGCGTTTGTAATGCTTTTTGATCCAGAAATTGCACAAAAAACGGATCACAATTGCTGTGTGAATGAAGCCTAATGGTACATTTTTGCTGTGGAGCTTTCTCCATACCTATTGTTATACGTCATCACTTTTGTGTTTTGTCGTTTTTCACTTTTTGCCCTAGAAGTTTATAGCATTGTTTATATAATTACATTTAAAACTGATTTGAGTGTTTTTTTCATGTGATGTAACGTGGTGAAATACGTCCCAGACCTCGGTCATAAACGCCTTCCAGTTTCAGGAGCCGCGGTGACTTCAGGGATCGCCATTTGGCTCATTATTTAATCCTGGGTAGTCGGAGCGTGACCCGACAAGTGCCGAGGAAGCGGGAGACGCAACTTTGTAACCGAAAACGAAAGTGGCACAGAACGAGCCTTTGTGTGGAGTCTGATCATCTCAATGAGCCATTTGTCCCTGAGGCACAGATTCTGCCTTTGTTTCTTTTCTGGACGCCTTTTCGGGTCTTCTCGGTCTTTCGATAACCTTTCAGGAGTGATCGCACGGTGTGAGCAGGTTTTTATTTAGTGCTGTTGTCTGATCATTAATAATAATCTTTGTATAGCACAAAGATATTCCGCGGCAGTTTACAATTCCAAGATTCATGTACAAACAGTCATAAGAAACAGTTATAAATGGACAAAAATTAAAGCAAAATAATGACAGCCCTGCTCATAAGAGCTTACAATCTACAATGAGGTGGGGGTGACAGAGTACCGGGGCTTATTTACAATGATGGCCCAGCCAACATGAGGAAATGGAGAACAGATAAGAGCTGCATGAGTCATCACCAGCCTTTATTTGTAATGCTTTTGAGTCTGGTGGAGTGGATATCCTATGTGTAAATGACTTTGACTAGGGAACATTATAGGCCGCCCTAAAAAGATGTGTTTTTAGGGAGCGCCTGAAACGATGTAAATTGTGGATAGTCCTCATTTCTTGGGGTAGAACATTCCAGAGGATTGGTGCAGCTCGGGAGAAGTTTGGAGCCGGGAGTGGGAGGTTCGGATTAGTGCAGATTTTAGTCTAAAGTCGCTTCCAGAGTGAAGAGAACAGGTGGGGTAATAGACAGAGATGAGGGAGGTGCTGCACTGTGAAGAGCTTTGTGGGTGAGAACAAGCAATTTGAATTGGCTCGTATAATATATGGGCAGCCAGTGCAATGACTGGCACAGAGCGGATTCTATAGTGTGTGGGCAGCCAGTGCAATGACTGGCACAGAGCAGGTCCTATAGTGTATGGGCAGCCAGTGCAATGACTGGCACAGAGCAGATCCTATAATATATGGGCAGCCAGTGCGATGACTGGCACAGAGCGGATCCTATAGTGTGTGGGCAGCCAGTGCAATGACTGGCCCAGAGCGGATCCTATAATATATGGGCAGCCGGTGCGATGACTGGCACAGAGCGGATCCTATAAGATATGGGCAGCCAGTGCGATGACTGGCACAGAGTGGATCCTATAGTGTATGGGCAGCCAGTGCGATGACTGGCACAGGGCAGATCCTATAGTGTATGGGCAGCCAGTGCAATGACTGGCACAGAACGGATCCTATAATGTATGGGCAGCCAGTGCGATGACTGGCACAGGGCGGATCGTATAGTGTATGGGCAGCCAGTGCAATGACTGGCACAGAGCAGGTCCTATAGTGTATGGGCAGCCAGTGCAATGACTGGCACAGAGCAGATCCTATAATATATGGGCAGCCAGTGCGATGACTGGCACAGAGCGGATCCTATAGTGTATGGGCAGCCAGTGCAATGACTGGCACAGAGCAGATCCTATAATATATGGGCAGCCAGTGCGATGACTGGCACAGAACGGATCCTATAATGTATGGGCAGCCAGTGCGATGACTGGCACAGGGCGGATCGTATAGTGTATGGGCAGCCAGTGCGATGACTGGCACAGAGTAGATCCTATAATATATGGGCAGCCAGTGCGATGACTGGCACAGAGCAGATAATATAATGTATGGGCAGCCAGTGCGATGACTGGCACAGAGCAGATCCTATAATGTATGGGTAGCCAGTGCAATGACTGGCACAGAGCAGATTCTATAATGTATGGGCAGCCAGTGAAATGACTGGCACAGAGTGGATCCTATAGTGTATGGGCAGCCAGTGCAATGACTGGCACAGAGCGGATCTTATAGTGTATGGGCAGCCAGTGCAATGACTGGCATAGAGCAGATGCTCTAATGTATGGGCAGCCAGTGCAATGACTGGCACAGAGCAGATCCAATAATATATGGGCAGCCAGTGCAATGACTGGCACAGAGCGGATCTTATAGTGTATGGGCAGCCAGTGCAATGACTGGCATAGAGCAGATCCTATAGTGTATGGGCAGCCAGTGCAATGACTGCCATAGAGCGGATCCTATAATGTATGGGCAGCCAGTGCAATGTCTGCCATAGAGTGGATCTTATAGTGTATGGGCAGCCAGTGCAATGACTGGCACAGAGCGGATCCTATAGTGTATGGGCAGCCAGTGCAATGACTGCCATAGAGCAGATCCTATAGTGTATGGGCAGCCAAGTCAATGACGTGCACAGAGCGGATCCTATAGTGTATGGGCAGCCAGTGCAATGACTGGCACAGAGCGGATCCTATAGTGTATGGGCAGCCAGTGCAATGACTGGCACAGAGCGAATCCTATAGTGTATGGGCAGCCAGTGCAATGACTGGCACAGAGCGGTTTCTATAATCTTTGGGCTGCCAGTGCAATGTCTGCCATAGAGCGGATCCTATAGTGTATGGGCAGCCAGTGCAATGACTGGCACAGAGCGGATCCTATAGTGTATGGGCAGCCAGTGCAATGACTGGCACAGAGCGGATCCTATAGTGTATGGGGAGCCAGTGCAATGACTGCCATAGAGCGGATCCTATAGTGTATGGGCAGCCAGTGCAATGACTGCCGTAGAGCGGATCCTATAGTGTATGGGCAGCCAGTGCAATGTCTGCCGTAGAGTGGATCCTATAGTGTATGGGCAGCCAGTGCAATGACTGCCATAGAGCAGATCCTATAGTGTATGGGCAGCCAGTGCAATGACTGGCACAGAGCGGATCCTATAGTGTATGGGCAGCCAGTGCAATGACTGGCACAGAGTGGATCCAATAGTGTATGGGCAGCCAGTGAAATGACTGGCACAGAGTGGATCCTATAATGTATGGGCAGCCAGTGAAATGACTGGCACAGAGTGGATCCTATAGTGTATGGGCAGCCAGTGCAATGACTGGCACAGAGCGGATCCTATAGTGTATGGGCAGCCAGTGCAATGACTGGCACAGAGTGGATCCAATAGTGTATGGGCAGCCAGTGAAATGACTGGCACAGAGTGGATCCAATAGTGTATGGGCAGCCAGTGCAATGACTGGCACAGAGCGGATCCTATAGTGTATGGGCAGCCAGTGCAATGACTGGCACAGAGTGGCTCCTATAGTGTATGGGCAGCCAGTGCAATGACTGGCACAGAGTGGATCCTATAATGTATGGGCAGCCAGTGAAATGACTGGCACAGAGTGGATCCTATAATGTATGGGCAGCCAGTGAAATGACTGGCACAGAGTGGATCCTATAGTGTATGGGCAGCCAGTGCAATGACTGGCACAGAGCGGATCCTATAGTGTATGGGCAGCCAGTGCAATGACTGGCACAGAGTGGATCCAATAGTGTATGGGCAGCCAGTGAAATGACTGGCACAGAGTGGATCCAATAGTGTATGGGCAGCCAGTGCAATGACTGGCACAGAGCGGATCCTATAGTGTATGGGCAGCCAGTACAATGACTGGCACAGAGTGGATCCTATAGTGTATGGGCAGCCAGTGCAATGACTGGCACAGAGCGGATCCTATAATGTATGGGCAGCCAGTGAAATGACTGGCACAGAGTGGATCCTATAATGTATGGGCAGCCAGTGAAATGACTGGCACAGAGTGGATCCTATAATGTATGGGCAGCCAG
The DNA here is from genome assembly GCA_033576535.1 of Allobates femoralis. Classification (NCBI taxonomy): domain Eukaryota; kingdom Metazoa; phylum Chordata; class Amphibia; order Anura; family Aromobatidae; genus Allobates; species Allobates femoralis. The sequence continues at coordinate 131,075,258 of JARQOC010000010.1, forward strand.
TGCAATGACTGGCACAGAGTGGATCCTATAGTGTATGGGCAGCCAGTGCAATGACTGGCACAGAGTGGATCCTATAATGTATGGGCAGCCAGTGAAATGACTGGCACAGAGTGGATCCTATAGTGTATGGGCAGCCAGTGCAATGACTGGCACAGAGCGGATCCTATAATGTATGGGCAGCCAGTGAAATGACTGGCACAGAGTGGATCCTATAGTGTATGGGCAGCCAGTGCAATGTCTTGCAGAGATTATTGACTTGTGATGCTGCAATGAAAGAATCCAAGCGATGGCAATCTTAAATCAATAAGACCTTATGTAATACCAACTTATTCTGCAGAGTCTGGATACATCACAGCTCCGTTGTCTTTGGCTGACTCCTCTGCACCGGGGTCGTCCCCGGAGGTTACTTGTTGCCCGGATGGACCGGCGTCTGAGTTAATTACACACCTTCAGCAGGTTGGTCAGATAAACCGGCATCGTGGAGTGGAGAGCAGGGGCGCAGACAATAAAGGTGACATTGCCACGCTACAACTCTTCAACTCTAATCCCAATTAATTTTCTTGAGCCGGTCGTCTTCCAATGCCGGCAGTTAATTACGATGATCACACCGTCGCCCCGTGTAAAGCTGCAATGCTCGTGGCTGTGGTGCCGTTAATTGCCTGACTTGTTGGGAAGCTATTGATTTTGAGCGGTTGGGGATGGCTCCCCAGCTCAGAAAGGATTACATCCATAATTGTTCCTGGTCTACCGTTAACAAGATACGCTTCAATAGCGGCTCTGAACCTTATCGGCTCCTCTGCCCTGTAATGAGCAGACCCTTCCTCCCATGTTCACATCCACAGGCTAATGGGAAGAGGTCTGTCTCTAGATGCAGCTATGATAAAAAATCATCCTTCTCCCTGTGGCTTTTCTTCTTCTTCAAGGATATCGTGTCGTGGGAATGGCTGGTAGCCTCTTCTTTGGGTAACGGTACAGATGTGGTCGCCAGGTCAGCAGATCATTGAGTGTATTGTGTGCACGTCCTACCGCAGAGATGTCAGATCTGCTCCAAGTCCTCCACACATGAAATCCTTGAGCATCAAGGCCTCGCCATGTCTTATATTGTGACTGTGCGGCATTGGAAAGGGGCAGATGAGTCTCTTGTTGATGAGTTATGTGTTGAGTTTAGATTGGCCACTAGTGTATCCTCCAGGTGGTTAATACACTGCGGAATACACCTTGGTCATATACTGATCAGTCCTAATCATCAGATACTGGATCTGACTTGTCAAGTGTGTGTTTGTCTGTCTTACAGCCTTTCCTCCAGACAGACCATAGTCATCATTTTCCAGATAGTCATAATTTTCCAGACTGGGGTCTCTGAACTCCTGCCCACCCCCCAACCACTACCCCTCACCCTTTGTACAGTCTTGGGCTCTAGATCCTTTCCCCTGTCCTCTCCTACAGACCATGGCTGTGGAGTCGGTAAGCCAAACATCCAACTCCACCAAAATGGACACTGAATCCGACTCCACAACCAGGGCTGTGAATTCAGTACGTTAAACGTCCAACTCCGAAAGTATGATGTTTCCACCCCCATACTTCACGTTTGGGATGGTGTTCTTGGAATTGTACTCATCCTTCTTCCTCAACATGCTGAGTGGAGTTGATACCAAAATGTTCTATATCAGTCTCATTTGACCACATGATCTTCTCCCTGAATCCGACTCCAACTCCACCAAAATGGACACCGACTTCGACTCCACAACCAGGGATGTGAAGTCAGTAAGCCACACATCCGACTCCTCAATTTCCCTGAATCCAACTCTAACTTCAACTCCAGTCAAAATGGACTCTGACACCATGACTCCACAGCCCTGCTTTGTACTGTCTTGGGATCTAGATCCTTTCCCCTCTCCTCTCCTCCATAGCAAGGCAGTGGAGTCACTAAGCCAAACATCCGCTCCTTAATTTACCTGAATCCAACTCCAACTCCACAGCCCTGCTCCAGGCCACCCCCTCTTCCATACCGAAGTCCTTAGTTCCCATGTTTTCCCCTCTTATCCAGACTGGGGGTAGGGCACTCTACACCCCTATCCTCTCCATGATGCCAAATCCCTTCTAGAAGACCTCATCTGTTCAGCCTAAATACTAATGCCCCTCATACACACACACACACACACACACACCTCTTTCCTCCAGATCCGCCACCTTGTCTTCCAGACCACCCCAATTCTCTTAAAGGACCCAAACCTGCTGACATATATGGATCCAATATAAGAATTAAACTGGGTTATTGTGCAAGCTGACAAGGTATATTCACCCATCAGACAGTTGCAAAGACAATTTTACAGTTAATTGGGGTTGAAGTACTAACACCAGATCTGGCAGTCCAGACTGATCCCTAACCAAGGTGGCCATGTTGTCTGATACGTGTAGGGTGGCGCGGTGTGTTGGACCTGGCAGGACTTCGTAGCTAATTAAGGTTGCATTACCATTTGTATCCAGACATTGGGAAAGCGTCTGCTGGCTGGGGCACTCTCTCAAATGTTTGGGCAAAAAAACAACGAAAAAGTCCAATAGAAATGGACATTTTCGATATGGACTTTCTACACTCTTCTGTGGACATTAGGTCTGGACAGCCAGATCTGGTTTTTAGTACTTCAACCCCATTAAGGTAATAGTGAAATTGTCTTTGCAGTTGCTGAGTAGTTATGCCATGTCACCTTGTGCAGTAGTTTAATTCTTATATATTAACCCTATGGTGGTCAGGGACATCTATTTGTGACAGGGGACTCTGTTAGCACCATTGGTATTTGTTTATTGTAATATACTAGCTGGGAGCCCGATGCACATGCATCGGGATTCTAGTACGTCGAGTCTCTGACTCGCAGCAGTTGTAAGTCAACTCGCAATGCGAGCCGGCGTGGTCATGTGGTACGCGCGCAGCATTGGCCGCGGAGCGGCCATTGCGACCAGTTCTAAGTCGACTCGCAATGCCCGCGCAGCGGCCAATGCTGCGCGCGTATCCACATGACCACGCCGGCTCGCATTGCGAGTCCACTTAGAACTGCTCGCAATGGCCGCTTCGCGGCCAATGCTTCGTGCGTGTCCACATGACCACGCCAGGGGCAAAAAAGCCATTCGCAATTATATAATAGATGGACATAAAACTGCTGACGTTCTTGGCCACCTATGAGGGCTGTCATTGGAATAGAAATACAGCAAACTTGTCTCCCCCAATAATTTGTTCACAATATTTCTAGTTTCTAAATGATGGTTAATATTGCTGAGTTTAGTGATCTGAAGTAGTTTGTGTGATGATCTGAAGCATTATATTGGAGTTAGTGGCTTCACATGAGTAGTTCTCCGCTGAGCACTTTTCACTATGAGGTTATCACAATTTGTAGACCGCCTCTGCAGTTACCTTCACATATGCCCGTTACACAATCCTTTAACAGTTGTGGCTTAAGTAGAAGTGATGTGATAGCAGCGCAATCCTCCGGTGAGCGGTCATACACGTACGGCCAGATTGGCTGATGCTGTCATTCTCGGCTGTCCTCTCTCCAGATGATGGCGTTCTGCTGGCTGAAATGGTTAATGGCTTCTGGATTTCTTCAGATTGTTGTGATTTGAAATTTGTCTTGATCTCTGTTCTTGAGTGTTTAGCATATATAAATATCCGGACAGTTATCGGATCATGGTTACCTATGTCGCAGATCACAGCTGCCTTGTCGCCGATCACTGCCTCTTACGTTGCCAATCGCTGCCTCTTACGTTGCCAATCACTGCCTCTTACGTTGCCAATCACTGCCTCTTACGTTGTCAATCACGGCCACCTACGTCACCGGTCAAGGAGGCCACCTAAGTCTCCTGTCACGGCGGCTACCTATATCACCGATCACGGCGGCCACCTATGCCGATCACTGCCTCTTACGTTACCAATCACACCCACCTACGTTGCCAGTCACACCCAAATACGTCGCCAGTCACGGCGGCCACCTACGTCGCCAGTCACGACGGCCACCTACGTCGCCAGTCACGACGGCCACCTACGTCGCCAGTCACGGCGGCCACCTACGTCGCCAGTCACGGCGGCCACCTACGTCGCCAGTCACGGCGGCCACCTACGTCGCCAGTCACGGCGGCCACCTACGTCGCCAGTCACGGCGGCCACCTACGTCGCCAGTCACGGCGGCCACCTACGTCGCCAGTCACGGCGGCCACCTACGTCGCCAGTCACGGCGGCCACCTACGTCGCCAGTCACGGCGGCCACCTACGTCGCCAGTCACGGCGGCCACCTACGTCGCCAGTCACGGCGGCCACCTACGTCGCCAGTCACGGCGGCCACCTACGTCGCCAGTCACGGCGGCCACCTACGTCGCCAGTCACGGCGGCCACCTACGTCGCCAGTCACGGCGGCCACCTACGTCGCCAGTCACGGCGGCCACCTACGTCACCAATCACAGTGGCCTCCTACGTCGCCGGTCACGGCTGTCGACATTCCAGATCACGGCCACCTACGTCACTGGGTAGAACAAGTGTCTACCTCTAAGGAGCAGGATAAATAAATCTCCAGCTGATCATCTTTATTCTCGGTACACGTCTCCTCTCTCCCGGCCCACGATCGGTTTACAGTAACTGCATGAGACGTCTCAGCGTGTTATAACCTCTCCACTGTTCCCACACGCCAGACAATCTGTGCTCCACAATCAGCCGGTAATCATCTGCTGCCCCCGCATCTAGAGCCATCATTTCCTCTCCATGTCTATGGAGACAAGATGACACAGAGATTGCACATGACTTCTCAGAAGCAGTAGGGGAACGTACCTGTCCCTCTGCAACATCGGCTGTTCTGTATGTTGTACCGTTACATACTATGTACGTAGATACGGCATGTCGATGTGGTCAGGACAGATGGACGCCAGAGTCCGGGGGTGGGAGATCAATCCGAACAGTAAAACACGAGTCAATGCAATTCTGTCTAGGAAGATTGCAAAGACATTGTTTGCTCACGATTTCTAGAATTATTTGGAATTTGTCTGAATTTCACCAGAACTTATTGTTCCGTCACTTTGCATCATTTTCTCTTTGTCTCTTGCAGGATCATCAATAAGCAGCGAGTCTTCCCCAGTTTCATCCCCTGCAACAAATCACAGTTCTCCTGCCAGCACGCCAAAGAGGGGTCCAATGGGGCCCATCATAGTGCCCCCAGCAGGCCATAGTGTGCCCAACACCCCACCCGTGGTGACCATCGCACCAACCAAAACAGTGAATGGAGTGTGGAGGAGTGAAGCGCGTCAGGTAATCTCATACCAAGTATATGACATGTTTCTGACTGTGCAGAGTCTGTGAAATTAAAGGCATTCTCAAATGAAGCGTTACAGTGAACCTGTCCCCAAATGTGGGTGTGTGAAACTAAAAGCGCCCTTCAGGAGCGCCTATGCTGCATTGTAAGAATGTGCGTATTATCCCCTGACTCCCCCTGTGCACTGAATAAGTTTAACATACTTCCTGCCCTGTATTATAATATCCTGTTTCCAATCCAATTGGCTTGATTGTAGCTTGGTCCATCCACCTCTCCTCGCCATCAGTCCACCTCTCCTCGCTGTCTGTCCTGCCTCTCATCGTCATCCGTCCCGCCTCTCCTCGCCGTCTGCCCCGCCTCTCCTCGCCGTCTGCCCCGCCTCTCCTCGCCATCCGTCCCGCCTCTCCTCGCTATCTGTTCCACCTCTCCTCGCCATCCGTCTCGCCTCTCCTCGCTGTCTGCCCCGCCTCTCCTCGCCATCTGTCCCACCTCTCCTCGCCACCTATCCCGCCTCTCCTCGCCATCTGTCCCACCTCTCCTCGCCATCTGTCTCGCCTCTCCTCGCCATCTGTCCCACCTCTCCTCGCCATCCGTCTCGCCTCTCCTCGCCGTCTGTCCTGCCTCTCCTCGCCAACTATCCCCCCTCTCCTCGCCAACTATCCCGCCTGTCCTCGCCGTCCGTCCCGCCTCTCCTCGCCGTCCGTCCCGCCTCTCCTCGCCGTCCGTCCCCCGTCTCCTCGCCGTCCGTCCCGCCTCTCCTCGCCGTCCGTCCCGCCTCTCCTCGCCGTCCGTCCCGCCTCTCCTCGCCGTCCGTCCCGCCTCTCCTCGCCGTCCGTCCCGCCTCTCCTCGCCGTCCGTCCCGCCTCTCCTCGCCGTCCGTCCCGCCTCTCCTCGCCGTCCGTCCCGCCTCTCCTCGCCGTCCGTCCCGCCTCTCCTCGCCGTCCGTCCCGCCTCTCCTCGCCATCCGTCTCTCCTCACCGTCCGTCCCGCCTCTCCTCGCCGTCCGTCCCGCCTCTCCTGGCCGTCCGCCCCGCCTCTCCTTGCTGTCTGCCCCGCCTCTCCTCGCTGTCCGCCCCGCCTCTCCTCGCCGTCCGTCCCGCCTTTCCTCGCCGTCCGTCCCGCCTCTCCTCGCCGTCAATCCCACCTCTCCTCGCCTGCTGCCCTGCCTCTCCTCGCCTTCCGGCCCGCGTCTTCTCCTGAGTGACATCCGAATCGCGCACCTGCACAGAGGCCTCTCTACATCATGCAGATGCACTTGCGTAGAAACCTCAGTGGTTCGTGCATGTGCAGAACCGTTTTAGGCCCTTCCTGCAGTGCACCTGCGTGATTCCGAGAAGCCTGTGTGTAGGCACGCAATTTGGATGTCACTCAGAAGAGGCGGGACAGAGGGTAAGGAGAGGTGGGATGGAGGACAAGGAAAGGTGGGGAGAGGCGGGAGGGATTGAGCTATAATAAAGCCCATTGAATTGGAAAGGTAATTCTCATACAGGGCAGGAATTTTTTTTAAACTTATTTATTCGGTGTACAGGGAAGTCAGGGGATAATAGCACCTTCTTATAAGGCGTCGTAGGCGCTGCTGAAGGGGGCGATTTTAGTTTCACACACCCAAATCTGGTGACAGCTTCACTTTAAAGACTGAAGACTAGAATAGCGTCACAATAGAGGGGTAAAGGTGATGAAGAAAACGCATGTACATGAAATCAGAGTGATTACCTGGGGCGCAGCTGAGATTTTTACGGGAGCTTTCTTAGGTGATTTAGATTAAAAAAAATCTGACAATGATTGATCGGTTCTGCAGTTTTCTACACATCTGATAGATGTGGTCCCAGACGTCAGACCTGAAGGGTCCCCCGACGCGACAGACATCCAAGTAGCGAATGAATGGAGAGGCAGCGGGTGCATGTCAGCGTCTTTCTCCATACTTCGCTATGGGAATGCTTGACTGCTTCTGTATCCCCCGCAGAAGTGACCGGAAGAACCGTAGAGACCTAAGGACTAGGGCAACCACTGTAAATTGGATAAACAGGAGGTGAATGCAGAGACGACTGTCCGTCTATCTGTTGTGGGAGGAAGGACTTTTGCATTCCGGTTTGCTTCTCCTGATTTCATAGTTGATTGGCTGGAGTCAGAGGTGTCTGACATAAAAAGCATGTAAGAGCCAAGTCCGTGTGCATGCGGGGGCCATGGGACACACGGGTGTACGTCCTCTGTGAGATGGGAGCCGTAGAGACCAAACAGTGTGCAGCCCTCCTGATCTATGGTCCCAAAAGATGGCAGCTTGTTAATGGCAGAGTGCGTGATCAGATGAGGAGACCTTGTCATTATAAATAATGACCCTGTGTAATACAAGAATGGACGCTGAGATGAGTGTTAATTATATAAGCCACAATCATGCCCTCCATTTTCTGCGCTGACATACACAGATTAGAGGACAATGACTACAAAAGCCACCGGCTTAAAAGAACATTTTCCCCCACTTTTGATGTAGATTCAGAGTCTGCTCCTGCGTATATTTTGCTGCTGTCTTTGATGCTGCTACCTTACAACCTTTGCTGGCATCAATTAATCTATGCCCGCCATGCGCTGGCGGGTGAGCTGCACGGTGCCTAGGTGTGCCCTCATCATGTCGCACCACATAGCTGTTATTATCATGTCCCCTGACCTCTCTGTAATGCCAGATGACCCGGGGCAGGGCACAGTTCAGAGGGGAGGCTGCACATTCAGCCAGCAGGGTGTAAGGAGGGGGCAGGGAGCGGAGCGCACACAAGGGCCCGGAAAGTGAACAGATGTTGCTGCTCATTAAGAATTCCAATCAACGGGGCCCCATCTCTTTCAATTAATTATGGCTGATGTGTCTGGTGGAGGAGAGGATGAATTCCCAGGGAGTCAGTCTCTCTCTCTGCGGCTCAATGAACCCAACTTCTTTGCAGCTTACTAAATAAATTGTAGTTGGAGGCCCTGGTTTGCTCTTAGTGCCGCCACGCACGGTGGCCATATTGCTGCTGTGATACTTTGTGACAGTAGTATTTTGTTTGCAGATGCAGACACTTGACCTGTGAAAGCTCCATTACATCTCTCATTTCCTCCAGTAGCAGATGTGTCTGCCTGGCTGGAATGTGAAGGGAGGTAAAGGAGGATGATGTGGCCCCGGATGGCAGCCAGCACTCGGTGCCATCTCTGCCCCTGGTTCTCTGACATGTTGCAGCATTTTTACCAGATCAGCAAACACACAGACTATCCATCCTCCTAAGGGGCCCCTAGAGAGCCGTCTGACTCGGGGCTTAGCCTTTAGTTCTGCAACGCTGTAACATGCTGACTTGCAACACAGATTAAACCTGCTCTCTCCTCTGGGCTCTAGCACAGCTTCAGCAACAGTGTGTGTGTGTGTGTGTGTGTGTGTGTGGCACATGAACAGTATGGTTAGTGATTGTATATATATTCTCAGATACCTATCTCTATACACACTCAATCACGGGCAGAGCTGCACCCCTGCTCTGCAGCATCACAGCACTCCCTGCTTGTTCGCAGTCTGCACAGAGATTTTCAAGAAGATTTTCATTCTGGGAAATGTCATATTTATAGCATACACTGTATATTCTAATACATTGTATTGTAGGAATCTTAGTGCGTGTGTCAGCAAATTAATGATGGTTCCCAATAACTACTATCAGAATAGGGAGTGCTGCTCTGAAGTACAATAATTAGTCTAGTGAAGAGAAGCCAGGCATCCCATCTATACGAGCCCTATATGTTTATTCACCTTTCAAAAATTGGTTTTTGTTGCAGGGTGCTATAGTCATGGCGTGCGACCAAGTCAGACAAGTGTGATGAATAAACATAAAAAAGGAAAAAAAAATTGCACTCTCCTGTATAGACGTTGCACTATTCTCTTTATTGTGGTGGAATATTTACATGGTGCAGGGAGGGAAAGAGGACGCCGAGTCGTCCGCCTCTTTCCCTCCCTCCCTGCACCATATAAATATTCCACCACAATAAAGAGAATAGTGCAACGTCTATACAGGAGAGTGCAATTTTTTTTCCTTTTTTATGTTTATTCAGTACAATACATTATTTACCCTGTATTATACTCCAGAGCTGCACTCACTATTCTGCTGGTGCACTCACTGTGTACATACATTACATTACTGATCCTGAGTTACGTCCTGTATTATCCTCCAGAGCTGCACTCACTATTCTGCTGGTGCAGTCACTGTGTACATACATTACTGATCCTGGGTTACCTCTTGTAGTATCCTCCAGAGCTGCACTCACTATTCTGCTGGTGCAGTCACTGTGTACATACATTACATTACTGATCCTGAGTTACCTCCTGTATTATACTCCAGAGCTGCACTCACTATTCTGCTAGTGCAGTCACTGTGTACATACATTACATTACTGATCCTAAGTTACCGCCTGTATTATACTCCAGAGCTGCACTCACTATTCTGCTGGTGCAGTCACTGTGTACATACATTACATTACTGATCCTGAGTTACCTCCTGTATTATACTCCAGAGCTGCACTCACTATTCTGCTGGTGTAGTCACTGTGTACATACATTACATTACTGATCCTGAGTTACCTCCTGTATTATCCTCCAGAGCTGCACTCACTATTCTGCTGGTGGAGTCACTGTGTACATACATTACATTACTGATCCTGAGTTACCTCCTGTATTATACTCCAGAGCTGCACTCACTATTCTGCTGGTGCACTCACTGTGTACATACATTACATTACTGATCCTGAGTTACCTCCTGTATTATCCTCCAGAGCTGCACTCACTATTCTGCTGGTGGAGTCACTGTGTACATACATTACATTACTGATCCTGAGTTACCTCCTGTATTATACTCCAGAGCTGCACTCACTATTCTGCTGGTGCAGTCACTGTGTACATACATTACATTACTGATCCTGAGTTACCTCCTGTATTATACTCCAGAGCTGCACTCACTATTCTGCTGGTGCAGTCACTGTATACATACATTACATTACTGATCCTGAGTTACCTCCTGTATTATACTCCAGAGCTGCACTCACTATTCTGCTGGTGCAGTCACTGTGTACATACATTACATTACTGATCCTGAGTTACCTCCTGAAATATACTCCAGAGCTGCACTCACTATTCTGCTGGTGCAGTCACTGTATACATACATTACATTACTGATCCTGAGTTACCTCCTGTATTATAGTCCAGAGCTGCACTCACTATTCTGCTGGTGCAGTCACTGTGTACATACATTACATTACTGATCCTGAGTTACCTCCTGTATTATACTCCAGAGCTGCACTCACTATTCTGCTGGTGCAGTCACTGTGTACATACATTACATTACTGATCCTGAGTTACCTCCTGTATTATACTCCAGAGCTGCACTCACTATTCTGCTGGTGTAGTCACTGTGTACATACATTACATTACTGATCCTGTACTGATCCTGAGTTACAACCAGTATTACACTCCACCAGCAGAATAGTGAGTACAGCTCTGGAGTATTGTGTAATTCAGGATTCTCTAAGCCCCCTCCATGTTTTGTAGATAATTTCTGCATTTTATATTTTACATTCTACATATTCTACACTCTTATCAGTGCACTTCATTCTATAATACAATTGCCCTTCCCCGAGATGTCGGATTAGTCAGGATTTGCAGTATTTTGGATTTTATTCTTTGTGTGACTTAACACATTTTCTAATTTCTGCAGCCACCTGACAACTCCTCCCGGGCGAACAGTATCAGCAGAGAGCGACTGCTTGCTGAATCACAGCTGCCCTCTGAGAAGACTGGCACCCCTGCTGTACCCTCACACCTGCTGGGGAGCGCTTATGCCTTTGCCATCCCGCCAAATTCTGTTGTGCAGGACTCCCGCTTCCAACCCTTAAAGTAAGTTACTGAAAGTATAAACCAGGCGGCTGTGTTTTCCCCATCGTCTCCATTCTAACCCCCCTAAAAAGCATCAGAAACGCATGGGTAATTCCTACAGTGTGTTTGTAGTGGTTTTTTTCCTGTGATTTCCACAGCAAAAATGCTGCAATACTCATCCTACCCGGTGATTCCCGGTGATGTCTTTCTCCGTGCATCAGCAGCAGCTGTGTATCGTGCTTCCAGGACCTTAGTCATGTGACTCAGGCTATCACATGGGGCGCAGGCTCTGGAAGGACGATAAACAGTTTCTGCTGGTGCACGGAGGAAGAATTACCGGGGATCGTGAGAAAGTGTGTGTGTGCCTGGTGTGTGTGTGTGTGTGTCTGCCTGGTCTGTGTGTGTCTGCCTGGTCTGTGTGTGTGTGTGTCTTGCCTGGTCTGTGTGTGTGTGTGTCTTGCCTGGTCTGTGTGTGTGTGTGTCTTGCCTGGTCTGTGTGTGTGTGTGTGTCTTGCCTGGTCTGTGTGTGTGTGTGTCTTGCCTGGTCTGTGTGTGTGTGTGTCTTGCCTGGTCTGTGTGTGTGTGTGTGTCTTGCCTGGTCTGTGTGTGTGTGTGTCTTGCCTGGTCTGTGTGTGTGTGTGTCTTGCCTGGTCTGTGTGTGTGTGTGTCTTGCCTGGTCTGTGTGTGTGTGTGTCTTGCCTGGTCTGTGTGTGTGTGTGTCTTGCCTGGTCTGTGTGTGTGTGTGTCTTGCCTGGTCTGTGTGTGTGTGTGTCTTGCCTGGTCTGTGTGTGTGTGTGTGTGTGTGTGTCTTGCCTGGTCTGTGTGTGTGTGTCTTGCCTGGTCTGTGTGTGTGTGTCTTGCCTGGTCTGTGTGTGTGTGTCTTGCCTGGTCTGTGTGTGTGTGTCTTGCCTGGTCTGTGTGTGTGTGTCTTGCCTGGTCTGTGTGTGTGTGTATTGCCTGGTCTTGTGTGGTGTGTGTGTGTCTGCCTGGTCTGTCATTGTGGTCTGTGTGTTGTCTGGTCTGTCTTGTGTCTTGTGTCTGTCTTCAGGCTTGTGTAAGTCTGTTGTCTAGTCTTTGTTTGTCCCCTTCCTTGTGCTGCGTTTGTAATGTGCCCAAGCGCATAATATGTGCACCTGACAAACACCGCATAAAAGCAGCCCAAAAAAATATGTCCAGTGGGCACAGAGCCTAAAAAAAGAAAAAAAATGCAACATTATCGTTAAACTGACCTAAAAAATGTAATACAAAGTGATCAAAAAGTATTAAAACTGTTACATCATGGTGTCCCGCAAGGAATGTGGCCCCTCGACTTGGCATGTTCTGTGTGGCCTGTGTAATGGGCTGAGTGTGAAACCTCTGCTTGGTGCACAGCCGAGTCCTAGTGATCACCTGAGCTCAGGAGAATGGCTTTGCCTTTGTAGGTGCCGTTACGTTGAGAGCTCTGCAATGATTTCTGCTTTTCTTCCAGCTTGCAGCGTCCGGTCCATCACATGGTCCCTCCGAGTGCAGTCACTGAGGAATATTTACGAAGCTTCCGTCCATACCACACGGCCGAGGACCTCCGCATGCCCTCGCTGCCCCACATCGGACTGGACCCCACCGCGGCTGCAGCGTATTATCACAACAGCTACCTGGCGCACCACACCTTCACTCACCCGGCGTTCAGGTGAGCCTCACTTTTGGAAGTTGCAAAGCAGCTTCCAGCTAATGAGCGGTTTTGAGCTCCTTGTTCTGTCCTTGCAGGATGGATGATTCCTACTGTTTATCTGCACTGAGGTCCCCATTCTACCCCCTTCATGGTCCGGGATCACTCCCACCTCTTCACCCTTCAGCCATGCACCTGCACTTGTCCGGAGTCCGATACCCTGCAGATCTTGCTCATTCGTCACTGTCTGCGCTGCAATCTGAGCGTCTTACGGCTGAGAGGTAATCTGAATCAGGCACTCTACTATTTTAGTGATCCATATAATGTGTCCAGCGATGTCTTATCATTGTATCGCTCTCTGCAAGGTGACTGTAACGCCAAGAATTAGACATAAGTCTGTGCTGCATATAGGGGGATATGCACAGAGCGCAGAAGGCTTCCCGTATTTTCAGTATCCATATTTTTCAGGAATTTTTGGAAAATGCTGTTGTCGTGGTCTTTTTTGCATTAGCTATAATAATAATAATAATAATAATAATATTTTTTCATTTATATAGCACTATTAATTCCATAGCAATTAACATACATTTGCAACACTGTCCCCATTGGGGCTCACAATCTAAACATCCTATCAGCCGTCTTTCAAATTTGGGAGGAAACCGGAATGCCCAGAGGAAACACGGGGAGAACATACAAACTCCTTGCAGATGTCGTCCTTGTGCGAATTGAATCCAGGTCTCCAGTGCTGCAAGACTGCAGTGCTAACCACTGAGCCACCATACAGTGCTAACCACTGAGCCACCATACAGTGCTAACCACTGAGCCACCATACAGCGCTAACCACTGAGCCACCATACAGCGCTAACCACTGAGCCACCATACAGCGCTAACCACTGAGCCACCATACAGCGCTAACCACTGAGCCACCATACAGCGCTAACCACTGAGCCACCATACAGTGCAAACCACCATATATAGCGCTGAACACTGAGGCACCGTATAGTGCTAATCACAGACCAATATATATAGCTAACTATATATGACCAACATATAGTGCTAACCACGGTACACCATACAGTGCTAACCACTGATACATCATCATACAGTGATAACTACTAAACCACCACCACCATACAGTGCTAACCACTGAGCCACCATACAGTGCTAACCACTGAGCACCATACAGTGTTAACCACTGACCACCATAGACTGCTAACCACTGAGCCACCATAGACTGCTAACCACTGAGCCACCATACAGTGCTAACCACTGAGCCACCATAGTGCTAACCACTGAGCCACCATACAGTGCTAACCACTGAGCCGACCATACAGTGCTAACCACTGAGCCGCCATACAGTGCTAACCACTGAGCCGCTATACAGTGCTAACCACTGAGCCGCCATACAGTGCTAACCACTGAGCCGCCATACAGTGCTAACCACTGAGCCGCCATACAGTGCTAACCACTGAGCCACCATACAGTGCTAACCACTGAGCCACCATACAGTGTTAACCACTGAGCCACCATAGACTGCTAACCACTGAGCCACCATAGACTGCTAACCACTGAGCCACCATACAGTGCTAACCACTGAGCCACCATAAATGCTAACCACTGAGCCACCATACAGTGCTAACCACTGAGCCGCCATACAGTGCTAACCACTGAGCCGCCATACAGTGCTAACCACTGAGCCCGCTATACAGTGCTAACCACTGAGCCCCATACAGTGCTAACCACTGAGCCGCCATACAGTGCTAACCACTGAGCCGCCATACAGTGCTAACCACTGAGCCACCATACAGTGCTAACCACTGAGCCACCATACAGTGCTAACCACTGAGCCACCATACAGTGCTAACCACTGAGCCACCATAAGTGCTAACCACTGAGCCACATACAGTGCTAACCACTGAGCCACCATACAGTGCTAACCACTGAGCCACCATACAGTGCTAACCACTGAGCCACCGTGCAATGTTAACCAATGAGCACCATACAGTGCTAACCACTGAGCCACCATACAGTGCTAACACTGAGCCAACCGTGCAATGTTAACCAATGAGCTACTAACGCCGTAATTAATCTGCTCATCACACATCTGCTCACTGACACCAAAACTAAACTTCCACTTGAGATACTGTCTTAGGATGTTGATCTGTACATGTGGTTGCTATTAGATGACCATCCTGTTCTTTGGATTTATTCATCTATAGACTCCAAATGGATGAAGAGTTGCGACAGCGTGAAAGGGAAAGAGAGAGGGAGCGAGAGAAAGAAAGAGAAGCTGACCGCGAGCGGGAGAAGGAACGGGAGCGAGAGAGAGAACGGGAAAAGAAAGAGATGGAAAGAGAGAAAGAGAGAGAACGGGAGCGAGAACTCGAGCGGCAAAGAGAGCGCACCCGAGAGAAGGAGGCCAGCCTCCTCAAGAGCCTCGAGAGCCAATATATGGCAGAAACAGAGGTAGCACCCTCTCCGAATACACCAAGAAGAACGGGTAAAGCCTACAGAGCCACCTGCACCAGCCCGACCCGGTGAGTTTTATCCTGTCTCGTGGCATTAGACATCGAACGTCATACAGCAGGCGCGACCGTCCGCCCTTTTTGTGGCTCACTGTCAGTTTGTCTGTCCCTACAGAAAAGCTGAAAGAAGCATCTGTACAGACGCCAAAGCCAGTTCAACACCAAATACATCAACCCCCTACCACACACCATTCTGTGCCCAGCCTGATCTCCAGCCACACTGTGTTCCCTCCGACAAGCAGCGCTGCAGCAGCTACTCTCTTGGCTCAGAGGACGCAGGAAGAGGAGAAATGGTTAGCACGGCAAAGGCGTCTCCGGCAGGAGAAGGAAGATCGGCAGTACCAAGTATCCGAATTTCGTCAGCAAGTGCTGGAACAGCAGCTGGACGCCACTGGGCGTCCCATTGTACAACCGGAGGCAGAGACGAGGCCGGAAAACCTCAGGTTGGTTAACGATGAAGTGCAATGTAAGGTTATGGAGATCAATATATGAAAATAGCCAAAGATTTACCAATGTGCTTGCATCCTGTATTGTACTGCATATCTAGCATATATGTATCTCTCTAAGTACCAGCTTGCAAGAAGATGTTATTCATTGCGAGTTATAGGATGTATGTAGGCCAATGATGAAGGTTACTGGGAGTGAAGCCAATGTCTAGCATGTTCTAATAACAAGGCAGCATGTTCCATAATGTTATATAATGAAGGAATGTGATGATTCAATAATGTCAATAGCACTAAATGATGGATTAATACAATGATGTATACAGATTTACAATAATTTGCATAATCCATTTTACAGCTATTAATGACCGATGATTAGTTATGTTTAATATTTATTCATTTTGCATTGTATTTTATCTTTGTTTAGGGTTTTGCCCACTCGTCAGAGGGGACCATTCGGGAGCCATTACAGCATTTCGGAGGTCCACCTCCTCTCATTTCACCCAAACCCCAGCCGCATACTGTCCCCACCTCACTCTGGAACCCGGTGTCGCTCATGGACACTCCATCAGAGTCACGGCGGATCCAGGAACCGGCCTCTATCCTTAACCACACTTCCACTATTTATGAACATAGCCGCCAGACGTTACCCACTATCAAAGTCGAGCGTCCGTACAACTTCGAGAAGCAGCAACTGGAGGAGGAAGATCTTTCCCGGAGAAAAGAACAGTCCGAAAAGTACCAGCCCCTCCGGGAATCCTCTCTGGAGCACGCCGCTTACTCTCATGCCCCTTTTCTAGCTGAACTTGAAAAATCGACTCAGTCCTTCCTAAACCAGCAGAGAAGTTCCCTCCAGCAGGCCAGCCAGGCAGCAGAGACCACGCTCCTACACAAGCCGTGCTTGTCACACCGGAACCCCCCTACAAGAACGCGCGACCTGATGTACATATATGACGAGTTTCTACAGCAGCATCGAAGGCTGGTCAGTAAGCTGGACCTTGAGGAGAGGAGGCGAAAAGAAGCCCGAGAGAAAGGTAAGATGCTGTCTACAGTCAGAGCGCAGGATGCTGCAAATAGGTCCACAAGGACACACGCGCGGTCACCTCCATATGGCGAGCCGAGTGCTGGAGGACACACAGTGCACTCCACCTAATAAACTGAGTGCTGGAGGACACACGCTCAGTCCCCTCCACATGGTGAGCTAAGTGCTGGAGGATATACACGCTCAGTCACCTTTATCAAATGACCCGAGTGCTGGACGACACACACGCGCTCAGTCACCTCCACCCAATAGCTTGAGTGCTGGAGGACACACATTCAGTCCCCTCCACCTAAAGCTGAGTTCTCCACCTCCAGCTGAGTGATGGAGGACACATGCGCTCAGTCACCTCCACCGAATAGCAGAGTACTGGAGGACACACACTCAGTTCCCTCCACCTAATGAGCAGAGTGCTGGAGGACACATGTTCTGTCCCCTCCATATAATGAATGAAGTGCTGAAGGACGGACTCGCTCAGTCACCTCCACCCAATGAGCTGAGTGCTGGAGAACACACACGCTCAGTCACCTCCACCTAATGAGCCAAGTGATGAAGGACACACATACTCAGCCGCCTCCACCTAATGAGCCAAGGCTGTCATTCAGTACTTGGCTAAATAGGAGGAGGTGACTCAGCATGTGTGTCCTCCAGCACTCTGCTCATTAGTTGGAGGTGACTGAGAATGTGTCCTTCAGCACTTGGCTCATTGTGTGGAGGTGACTCTCCGTGTGTGTCCTCCAACACTTGGGTCATTATATGGAGGGGACTGAGAATGTGTCCTCCAGCACTCAGCTCATTGTGTGGAGGTGACTGAGCGTGTGTGTCCTCCAGTACTCAGCTCATTGTGTGGAGGTGACTGAGCGTGTGTGTCCTCCAGCACTCGACTCATTAGGTGGAGGGTACCAACTCTCTTCACATCCAGGTCTTGGCGTAGTGGCTCCGTACACGTAGCTTCCTGCCAGTGCAATGCATGTTTTATTGTGATCAGATCTCCTACACAAATTAGGCAGAGCGCCCCCTCCTGCATGTGATGAACGTCTTGTTCCTTTTGTCAGGTTATTATTATGATATTGATGATTCATATGATGAGAGTGATGAGGAGGAGGTGAGGGCACATCTCCGGCGAGTCGCTGAGCAGCCGCCGCTCAAGCTGGATACGTCGTCTGAGGTGAGCAGCGGATACGTTTGTAGCCTATATTACATTTTTCTGAGGTTGATGAATCATGTTCATAAAATTTTGCATTATTTTCCCATTTATCTATCTACAGAAATTAGAGTTTCTTCAGATCTTCGGACTCTCTACCCAACAAGAAAAGGAGCGGATCCTGCAACAGAAAAGGCGGAAGAGAAGACGAATGTTGAGGGAGAGGAGTCCATCGCCTCCAATCCTAACCAAAAGGCAGACGCCATCGCCGCACTCCCCGCTGTCTACAAGGTTCAGTCCTGATGAGCTAAACAACAGCCCCAATCTGGAGGAGAAGAAGAAGTTCCTGACCTTCTTTGATCTATCACATGTGAGCGTGGAGCAGAGGAAAGGTATGGCTGTAGGCCTCTCTGTCCGTGTATCCATCTCGTGTTACAGGGAGGAGTAAATTGTTACCTATTATGTGCTTACATGTGAAAAGAGGTACATAATTGGTATAATAATTATACATAATGCACAATGATAAGAGAGGATAGACTAACTGAGCTAATGAAGTTTCACAATGAAATGGCTAGAGATACAGTGGGGAGATAGGGACACTGCCTCGAGAGGCTGACAGTCTACAAGGAAGGGTGAGGATACAGTAGTGAGAAGAGAGGACCCTGCCTACGAGGGCTCAAGTCTACAAGGAGGGTGAGGATACAGTAAGTGAGGAGAGAGGACCCTGCCTAGAGGGCTCACAGTCTACAAGGGAGGGTGAGGATACAGTAGTGAGGAGAGAGGACCTGCCACGAGGGCTCAAAGTCTACAAGGGATGGGTGAGGAGAGAGGACCCTGCCCACGAGGGCTCACAGTCTACAATGGATGGGTGAGGATACACCTCGTTGTGTGGTGGTATAGTGGATTGAGGGTCACTGCAGTTTGTAGCTTGCCGGGTCTTCAGGTTCCTTTTGAAGGTTTCCACAGTTGGTAGAGTCTGATGTGTTGGGGCAGAGTTCCAGAGTATGGGGGGAGAAATTTTATATGCAATTGTGGAGAGATTTTGTGAGGATTGGGTGTTACGTGTATATAAGTACCTGGAGATCATGTCACAGATGTATGGAGGAGACAGGTTGTGGATGGCTTTGTATTTCATAGGGTTTTGAACTGGAGTCTTTGGGCAATGGGAAACCAGTGAAGGGCTTGGCAGAGAGGAGAGGTTTGGGAATGGCAGGGGGGGACCGGTGCATTAATCTGGCAGAATTTAGTATAGATGGAGGGGTTTGAGAGTTTTAGAATGAAGGCCTGAGAGCAGGAGGTTGCAGTAGTTGAGGTGGGAGATGATGAGGGCATGCACGAATGTTCTTGCAGATTCTTGGTAAAGGAATGTACGGATCTGGGAGATATAAATCATGACATGCTTCTTTCCAGCTGCTCCCAGTACCCATAGATTGTACTTGGCTTCTGTTTGGTGCTTTGCTGGGGGTCTCATAACTTCCTGAGACTTGATGTTTTCTGTAGATAGAGGACGAAGCTCAGAGGAGAGATGTTGTAATCTGCCCGACTAAATCCGTCTGTCTTGATTTTTGCAGACAAGGAGAAGCTGGTTGAAATACTGGAAGCAATTAAACAGAAGAATGCAGCGCCGGAGGCGGTGAGGAATCCCCTGCCGGCTCCGTGTCGGGGCAGCTCTCCTCCGCCCACAGGTAAGGCAGAAGGAAAGGCGATGTCATACTGCGGCATCCAGCGTGGCCGACTGTCAGGCATTCTTCCCATGGTGTAAAAATGATTTGTAGCCGCTGACGAAGCACCAGACTCCACAATATCCTGATCCTTCACGATCTCATGCAAAATGACAAAAAGGAACCCTCCCCCTCGCTCCTCAGTATTTAAGTTCTCATATTTGTCTTTCTGTCTCCCACTATCAAAGACTTCATACCACAAAAGAAAACTTTTTTTTCTTTTTATTAAGTATGAGCCAATATGGAAGCAAAACCTGTGACTTATAAGAGCAGCCACAACACAGCCCCCGGGTGCAGGCGCCGGACCCCTGTACATACTAATTGCAGGGACCCTGCACGGCTTTCCTCCTGCATAGGGATCCTGTACGGCTTTCCTCCTGCATAGGGATCCTGCACGGCTTTCCTCCTGCATAGGGATCCTGCACGGCTTTCCTCCTGCATAGGGATCCTGCACGGCTTTCCTCCTGCATAGGGATCCTGCACGGCTTTCCTCCTGCATAGGGATCCTGCACGGCTTTCCTCCTGCATAGGGATCCTGCACGGCTTTCCTCCTGCATAGGGATCCTGCACGGCTTTCCTGCTCCATACACTCAAGGTTCTTGGTCACATTTTGATCCCATTGTGTGAGCTCGACAAGGCAGCCTCATGACATGGGGCACTAGGCTCAAATCCGCTCTTTTGGTGCCTAGAGTTCCTGAAAGGATCATGCTGCCATCTTGCTATTTGCAGTTGCAGACATATCTAGTTTGCTGTTGCTTTTGTAGCCACAGCTGCTTGCACCTGCCCGTGTACTTCATGTTGGGTCATGATGGCCTGCTATGCACTTTGCACTATACATTTTGTTTGGAGCATGGCTGCCCCATTTTGGTAATGCACCCCTTCCATCTGGTAAGCTTACTATTAGGGTGGGGACACACTTATTTAAGATGCATGCGAGTATCTTGCATGCATCTCGCATGACTCACCTGAATGACCTCTGCCTCTATGAATGGCAGTGCATCAACTGATTGTGCTCCTATGCAGCTCCACGCTTCCGTCCAGAGATGCAGGAGCTGGGTCAGGCGAGTCATGGGAGATGCATGCCAGATACTCGCATATCGTGCATTATTGGGGTAAATAGATTGGCTCTTATACAGATCAAAGTCAAATACATTATCAAAGTCAGATACAAAGTCAAACACCGGGTATGTACAGGATTAGACCGTACTGTAGGCCCAGGCGAGGCTCATCTATTAGATTCTTTATGCTTTTACTGACTTGTGCTTTACACTTTATTTTCAGCTACACCCTCTGAACATCAGGCCGCTGTCCAGCCCTTGTCACGGCTGGAGGTCTCGGCTCCCGTCCCCTCCACCTCGTCTGCCGTCTCTGCACCAGAAACCGTGAAGCCTCCGGAACTTATTCGCCAAGAGCCACCAAAACTCCAGGAAAGGGTGACCCCCCTGCCAGGCCCAGCACCCGCTCCCACCACCAATGTTATAAGCACAGAAAAAGTCAGGCAGAATGAGGCAGCGGCGCCTCCTCCTCCGAAAAAGAGCCCGAGTATCCTAAATTTTGTACGAGGGCACCCAGCCAAAGAGAATCCGGTGCAGCCGTCTCAGAGCGTGAATGGCAGGAGCAAGTCCTGGGAGCCATTCATAGCCGAGGAGTTCGCTCATCAGTTCCATGAGTCTGTTTTACAGTCCACCCAGAAGGCTCTACAGAAGCACAAAGGTAAGAGAGAGCGGCCATACTGCCCTCTCCTGGACAGATGGAGTCACTACAGGCCATTTGGTATACAGACGTTGGTGCTTGGTGGAGTCTGTACTGTGTGTTCCCGAAAAGAAGTCCTAGTAGAGGTTTTGCTACAGTGCTTAATATAAGGCCTCCCCCGCATGTAAGACAAATACCGGTGAGAAAAGGGGGAAGAAGTGTTTTTTTTTTTTTTTGGTTAATTAATATAAGGCACTGTCTGTATTGTTTTTGGAGAGCAGATGTAGGTGTAACAATCTCCATTGCAGGGTGTAGACATTTCCCGATAACAGTCTGTTATCATCCCTCTCTCCAGGAGCGTCTGCCATGAACTGTGCCGAGAAGAACCACAAACCTGATGCCTCCGTCCATTATAACATTCCGGAGTTGCAGCAGTCCAGCCGGCCCCCGGCTCCACAGCAGAACGGTCAGCAGGGCCCGGGTCACCCGGGGGCAGTGCGAGGGGCGTCACAATCTGCCGTAACCTCAGGGGAAGAGACATCGGATGAGGAAGAGGAGGAGGACGAGGAAGTGGATGATCCACCACGACCCAAATGGCAGGGAATCGAGGCAATATTTGAAGCTTACCAAGAACATATAGAAGGTGGGCACAGGTTTAATGGGTGAGGAGTCAACACAAAGTAGAATTATTATGAAAATAATGTAGGAATTACATTGTCATCCTGGCATCTTCAATGACCAAATAACCCGCATGCTGCATAGTAAGCTACCATGACAACTGTATCACACGGGGCCTAATAATTAGAATGAGCCCCCAGGGCCCTCGTTATGTATCTGGTCATCATTATTGTCTTAGAGATCCAGCAGGCCCGGTGAGACACCTTTGTACTTGCCGGCTGGAGGTCTCCGCTCAGAGCCCCTAACGATGCCGCTCTTCTCAGCCTTGAGTCATATCTCATCACTGTGTGTAGGGGGCAGGGGGGATTCACTCATTTAATTATTCCCTTCTCCAGATCTCACATATTGTCATTACTTTACAGAACAAAACCTTGAACGCCAAGTTTTGGAGACACAGTGCAAGCGCCTAGAAGCTCAGCACTATAACCTGAGTCTGATGGCCGAGCAGATATCGCACCGCATGGCGGTAAGTACCCGATCCTGCGTGAATGACCAACATACACGGAATGATAAAAGAAGGTGGAAACGGGAGAAAATGCATTTCCCTTAGTGAGGTATTCCAGCTCTGCTCACTCTCATAAAGGAGATGAACATGGCCGAGATGTCACGTTACTGATGTCATCAGCCTTGTTCACCTCCCAATGTAGAACATAGCAGAGCGGAACACGTCCCCCTTCATTTTCTACAGTTGGACATAATGCCACCTAAATAGTTTCCCCTATCGCATGTGTTGTCTCTGCTCACTGTAGCGTCTTTCTTTCTCCTCTCTCTGTATGAGTTGTCTCTGCTCGCTGTTCTTGCTTTCTCTCCTCTCTTGGTATGGGTTGTCTCTGCTCACTGTAACTTCTTGCTTTCTCTCTCTCCTCTCTTGGTATGGGTTGTCTCTGCTCGCTGTTCTTGCTTTCTCTCCTCTCTCTGTATGAGTTGTCTCTGCTCGCTGTTCTTGCTTTCTCTCTCTCTCTTGGTATGGGTTGTCTCTGCTCGCTGTTCTTGCTTTCTCTCCTCTCTTGGTATGGGTTGTCTCTGCTCGCTGTTCTTGCTTTCTCCTCTCTCTTGGTATGGGTTGTCTCTGCTCACTGTAACTTCTTGCTTTCTCTCTCTCCTCTCTTGGTATGGGTTGTCTCTGCTCACTGTTCTTGCTTTCTCCTCTCTCTTGGTATGGGTTGTCTCTGCTCACGGTTCTTGCTTTCTCCTCTCTTGGTATGGGTTGTCTCTGCTCGCTGTTCTTGCTTTCTCCTCTGTCTCTCTGTATGGGTTGTCTCTGCTCGCTGTTCTTGCTTTCTCTCCTCTCTTGGTATGGGTTGTCTCTGCTCGCTGTTCTTGCTTTCTCCTCTCTCTTGGTATGGGTTGTCTCTGCTCACTGTAACTTCTTGCTTTCTCTCTCTCCTCTCTTGGTATGGGTTGTCTCTGCTCACTGTTCTTGCTTTCTCCTCTCTCTTGGTATGGGTTGTCTCTGCTCACGGTTCTTGCTTTCTCCTCTCTTGGTATGGGTTGTCTCTGCTCGCTGTTCTTGCTTTCTCCTCTGTCTCTCTGTATGGGTTGTCTCTGCTCGCTGTTCTTGCTTTCTCCTCTCTCTTGGTATGGGTTGTCTCTGCTCACGGTTCTTGCTTTCTCCTCTCTTGGTATGGGTTGTCTCTGCTCGCTGTTCTTGCTTTCTCCTCTCTCTTGGTATGGGTTGTCTCTGCTCACTGTAGTTCTTGCTTTCTCCTCTCTCAGTATGGGTTTCTCTGCTCGCTGTAGCTTCTTGCTTTCTCCTCTTTCAGTATGGGTTGTCTCTGCTCGCTGTTCTTGCTTTCTCTCTCTCTCTCTGTATGGGTTGTCTCTGCTCACTGTAGCTTCTTGCTTTCTCTCTCTCTTGGTATGGGTTGTCTCTGCTCACTGTAGCTTCTTGCTTTCTCCCCTCTCTCTTGGTATGGGTTGTCTCTGCTCACTGTAGCTTCTTGCTTTCTTCTCTCTTGGTATGGGTTGTCTCTGCTCGTGCTTCTTGCTTTCTCCCCTCTCTTGGTATGGGTTGTCTCTGCTCACTGTAGCTTCTTGCTTTCTCCTCTCTCAGTATGGGTTGTCTCTGCTCGGTTTCTTGCTTTCTCCCCTCTCTGGTATGGTTGTCTCTGCTCGCTGTTCTGCTTTCCTCCCTCTCTTGGTATGGGTTGTCTCTGCTTGCTGTTCTTGCTTTCTCTCCTCTCTCGTATGGGTTGTCTCTGCTCGTGTTCTTGCTTTCTTCCTCTCTCAGTATGGGTTGTCTCTGCTCGCTGTTCTTGCTTGTCTCTTCCTCTCTCTTGTATGGTTGTCTCTGCTCGCTGTTCTTGCTTTCTCTCCTCTCTTGGTATGGGTTGTCTCTGCTCGCTGTTCTTGTTTCTCTCTCTCTTCATGGTATGAGTTGTCTCTGCTCGCTGTTCTTGCTTTCTCTCTCTCTGTATGGGTTGTCTCTGCTCGCTGTTCTTGCTTTCTCTTCTGTCTTGTATGGGTTGTCTCTGCTCGCTGTTCTTGCTTTCTCCTCTCTCTGTATGGGTTGTCTTGCTCTGTCTTGCTTCTCTCCTTTGTATGGTGTCTTGCTCGTGTTCTGCTCTCCTCTCTCTTGGTATGGGTTGTCTCTGCTCGCTGTTCTTGCTTTCTCCTCTCTTGGTATGGGTTGTCTCTGCTCACTAGCTTCTTGCTTTCTCCTCTCTCTTGGTATGGGTTGTCTCTGCTCGTGTTCTTGCTTTCTCCTCTCTCTTGGTATGGGTTGTCTCTGCTCGCTGTTCTTGCTTTCTCCTCTCTCTTGGTATGGGTTGTCTCTGCTCACTAGCTTCTTGCTTCTCTCTCTCTCTTGGTATGGGTTGTCTCTGGTCGCTGTTCTTGCTTTCTCCTCTCTCAGTATGGCTTGTCTCTGCTCACTTTAGCTTCTTGCTTTCTCCTCTCTCTTGGTATGGGTTGTCTCTGCTAACTGTAGCTTCTTGCTTTCTCCTCTCTTGGTATGGGTTGTCTCTGCTCACTGTTCTTGCTTTCTCCCCACTCTTGGTATGGGTTGTCTCTGGTCGCTGTTCTTGCTTTCTCTTCTGTCTGTATGGGTTGTCTCTGCTCGCTGTTCTTGCTTTCTCTCCTCTCTCAGTATGGGTTGTCTCTGCTAACTGTAGCTTCTTGCTTTCTCCTCTCTTGGTATGGGTTGTCTCTGCTCACTGTTCTTGCTTTCTCCCCACTCTTGGTATGGGTTGTCTCTGGTCGCTGTTCTTGCTTTCTCTTCTGTCTGTATGGGTTGTCTCTGCTCGCTGTTCTTGCTTTCTCTCCTCTCTCAGTATGGGTTGTCTCTGCTCACTGTAGCTTCTTGCTTTCTCCTCTCTCAGTATGGGGTTGTCTCTGCTCGCTGTTCTTGCTTTCTCTCCTCTCTTGGTATGGGTTGTCTCTGCTCGCTGTTCTTGCTTTCTCTACTCTCTTGGTATGGGTTGTCTCTGCTCGCTGTTCTTGCTTTCTCCTCTCTCTTGGTATGGGTTGTCTCTGCTCACTGTAGCTTCTTGCTTTCTCCTCTCTCTGTATGGGTTGTCTCTGCTCGCTGTTCTTGCTTTCTCCTCTCTCTTGGTATGGGTTGTCTCTGCTCGCTGTTCTTGCTTTCTCCTCTCTCTTGGTATGGGTTGTCTCTGCTCACTGTAGCTTCTTGCTTTCTCCTCTCTCTGTATGGGTTGTCTCTGCTCGCTGTTCTTGCTTTCTCCTCTCTCTTGGTATGGGTTGTCTCTGCTCGCTGTTCTTGCTTTCTCCTCTCTCTTGGTATGGGTTGTCTCTGCTCGCTGTTCTTGCTTTCTCCTCTCTCTTGATATGGGTTGTCTCTGCTCACTGTAGCTTCTTGCTTTCTCCTCTCTCTGTATGGGTTGTCTCTGCTCGCTGTTCTTGCTTTCTCCTCTCTCTTGGTATGGGTTGTCTCTGCTCGCTGTTCTTGCTTTCTCCTTTCTCTTGGTATGGGTTGTCTCTGCTCGCTGTTCTTGCTTTCTCCTCTCTCTTGGTATGGGATGTCTCTGCTCACTGTAGCTTCTTGCTTTCTCCTCTCTCAGTATGGGTTGTCTCTGCTTTCTGTTCTGTTTTTCTCTCCTCTCTTGGTATGGGTTGTCTCTGCTTTCTGTTCTTTTTTTCTCCTCTCTTGGTATGGGTTGTCTCTGCTCACTGTAGCTTCTTGCTTTCTCCTCTCTTGGTATGGGTTGTCTCTGCTCGCTGTTCTTGCTTTCTCTCCTCTCTTGGTATGGGTTGTCTCTGCTCACTGTAGCTTCTTGCTTTCTCCTCTCTTGGTATGGGTTGTCTCTGCTCGCTGTTCTTGCTTTCTCTCCTCTCTTGGTATGGGTTGTCTCTGCTCGCTGTTCTTGCTTTCTCCTCTCTTGGTATGGGTTGTCTCTGCTCGCTGTTCTTGCTTTCTCTCCTCTCTTGGTATGGGTTGTCTCTGCTCACTGTTCTTGCTTTCTCCCCACTCTTGGTATGGGTTGTCTCTGCTCACTGTAGCTTCTTGCTTTCTCCTCTCTCTTGGTATGGGTTGTCTCTGCTCGCTGTTCTTGCTTTCTCCTCTCTTGGTATGGGTTGTCTCTGCTCGCTGTAGCTTTTTGCTTTCTCCTCTCTTGGTATGGGTTGTCTCTGCTCGCTGTTCTTGCTTTCTCCTCTCTTGGTATGGGTTGTCTCTGCTCACTGTTCTTGCCTTCTCCTCTCTTGGTATGGGTTGTCTCTGCTCGCTGTTCTTGCTTTCTCTCCTCTCTTGGTATGGGTTGTCTCTGCTCGCTGTTCTTGCTTTCTCCTCTCTTGGTATGGGTTGTCTCTGCTCGCTGTTCTTGCTTTCTCTCCTCTCTTGGTATGGGTTGTCTCTGCTCACTGTTCTTGCTTTCTCCCCACTCTTGGTATGGGTTGTCTCTGCTCACTGTAGCTTCTTGCTTTCTCCTCTCTCTTGGTATGGGTTGTCTCTGCTCGCTGTTCTTGCTTTCTCCTCTCTTGGTATGGGTTGTCTCTGCTCGCTGTAGCTTTTTGCTTTCTCCTCTCTTGGTATGGGTTGTCTCTGCTCGCTGTTCTTGCTTTCTCCTCTCTTGGTATGGTTGTCTCTGCTCACTGTTCTTGCCTTCTCCTCTCTTGGTATGGGTTGTCTCTGCTCGCTGTAGCTTCTTGCTTTCTCTTCTGTCTGTATGGGTTGTCTCTGCTCGCTTTCTCCCCTCTCTGTGTTGGTATGGCTCGACTCAGGCAAAAGTTACAGCGAGCAATCTTTTTTTCTTTTCTTTCTTCCACACAGGATCTGATGAACCAGAAGCAGAAAGTGGCCTCCGAGAGGGAGAGGTTACAAGCTGAACTTGAACACTTTAGAAAGTGCCTTGTTTTGCCCCCCTCGCCATGGTCTAGGGGTTATTTCAGAGGCCACCCCAGGTGACACCCCCTCATCTTCTTGCACTAGCTCTGAACGTACAGTATAGAAATATCTATTTTATTATCTTGATATTTAATATTTTTCACTGGGAGGAACAAAAAGGAGAAGAAAAAAAAAAAAAAGCCACCCACTTTCTTGATACTTCCTGCACATCATGGGGAGAAATATAAAAGACAAATAAATATAAATATATATATATATGAATGTGCCATGCATGACTCAAGGGAGATCGGCAATGAAGAACACCGGACCGGCCATGCTGCGGTAGTGATGGCGGGCGGCTCCTGTGCCTGCTGCCGCCAAGTTGTCATGACGGGCAGCTCCTGCACCCACCAACGCCAAGCTGCGGTGACGTGATGACAGGCGGCTCCTGCACCCGCCAAGCTGCGGTGACGTGATGACTGGTGGCTCCTGCGCCATCCGCCCCCCGGACCGGACATTGTGGGTGCTTCCTTCCTTCATCGCCATTGTGCTGTCGCTGCCACTTGCGGGTTTTTATTTATCACTTGTTCCTCACTGACCATTGACGCCACCACAAACGTCTCCAATGATACATTGTTATTTTTCTGACATTGTGTCTTCATCATTGATATAAAGAATTATACATTTTCCCGAGATTTTAAAGGACTTTTATCCACATGAATTTCTCCTTGCGGAGCTTTGCAGCTTGCGGCAGGAATGCACTTACGCCTGGATGTCTGATTAATTAAAGGTACCTTCATTCTGTTAATTATTAGCTGCCGGATGGTTGAGGTATCATTGCGAAGCTGCTACGACCCCCCCCTCCCCCCACCACATGAGACGTAATAATCAGGTGCTTTCACCCACCCATCACTGTACATAATAAAATAAGGGTTTTGTATGTTTTTATTACATTAATTATTGTTATAAAGAGAAAAGCCTGCCATTTATCGCTTCTTCGTCCATTTTTATTTTTCAGCCCGGGGAGGGGATAACAAGCCCCGTTTGTCCCTGTCACATTGCAATTTTGTGTTTGTGATCCGCTGCTGGTCAGGAATATATCATGGTTTTTTTTTTTTGGTTTTTTTTTAGAGAAAATTAAAGGTAAAAACAAATATGCAGACTGTGATGTGCTGCCTGTCAATGAATGGAGTCATTTACTGCACAGATTGGGGATGGGGAGGTTACAGGTACAGAATAGCGCTCTGCACCCCCCCGGCCTGAGACACAAGCAGGTGGGATATCTCTGTGCCCCGACAGACAGACAGCGCGTGCTTATGGCTGAGTTCACATGTGCAGTAATTATCAGTTACAATGGAAAGAATGAAAAGGTTTTTGTCCATTTCAAATACACTAGTTTTTTTTTTTTAATTATCATGGGAATCTATTGAGAACAGATTAGTTACGTGATAACTATTTGGCCTCCATTTATTTTCTTACTGGATCACTATCAAATCTACTTACATAAGTGCTCTGTCCCATTCATCATTCACTTCTGCCATCAGGAAGCCTGCAAATTAGCCATGTGGTGTCACCAAGCAAGGGTTATGGAAAACCCTCCCCAGCACACAGGGGGAGACAGCTCAAAGAGGTGAGAGACCGCACATGGGGGAGATGGCTCAAATGAGAGAACACAGAGGGGAGAAGGGAGCACAGTGGATGAGAGAGCACACAGAGTGGAGAATGCTTAAATGAGAGAGCACTCAAGGGATTAGACAGCACAGGGAGGAGAGAGACAGCTCAAATGAAATAGCACAGAGGCGAGAAAAGAGTGCAGAGGTGAGAAAAGAGCAGAGGGTGGTGAGAGAGCACACAGTGGATGAGAGAGTGCACAGGGGGGGAGAGACAGCACACAGTGGATGAGACAGCGCACAGGGGGGAGAGACAGCTCAAATGAAATAGCACAGAGGCGAGAAAAGAGCAGGGGGGGGAAGGAAGACAGCACACAGTGGATGAGAGAGAGACACAGCACACAGTGGATGAAAGAGAGCACAGAGGGGGGAGAAACAGCACACAGTGGATGAGAGAGAGTGCAGAGGGGGGAGAGACAGCACCCAGTGGAGAGACAGAACACAGTGGATGAGAGAGCGTGGGGGGGTTATGAGCGAAAACCACTGCGCCCATTGTGACATCACAGCCCCCTTGATGTGATAGCTTGAGCTTGGGCCTACAGCTAGAAGATAAATGGCAGTTAGTGGATTCGTTTTCCATAAACTTCAATGTTAAAAGAATAAATACGGATTCTGCAAAAATCTATTTTTTCAAAATGGGAAAAAAAAAAAGAAAAAAAAGTGTTTCACAATGGATTGTGCTGGATCTGTTCTAATGGATGATTACTGGACATGTGAACTTGGCTCAGGCTATGTGCACACCTAGAAGTTTATTTCTGCACCAGAAAAAAAAAAAACCTCTCCCGTCAGGCAAAACACTGAAGATAAAGCGCTGCCTATTC
Source organism: Allobates femoralis (assembly GCA_033576535.1). Lineage (NCBI taxonomy): Eukaryota > Metazoa > Chordata > Amphibia > Anura > Aromobatidae > Allobates > Allobates femoralis. Next base: position 131,105,077 of record JARQOC010000010.1, read on the forward strand.
TGCTTTTGGCTATGTTTTTCTCGCTTGTGTTTCTATGATATAGTCTGTGAGAAGAATGTAGACAGAATGAGCAGGTTCCTTTTTTTTCTGCACCAAAATCTGCAGCATTTCAGAAAACCCAAAGACTTTGCTGCAATGTGTTTTCCCTAGTAGAAAACGCCAAGAAAAAATGCATAAAAAAACACGGTGTGCACACAGCCGAAGAGGGCAGCCATGTTTTTCTCATCCTTATCTGCCCTTTCCAGAGTTTGGTTCACACAAGTGTAGGTGCAAAGAGCGTTTCAGTCATTGCATCAATGTCGACACCACAGCGGTACATTGTGTTCAGACAGGTGACCAGTTACTGACATATTTCATGCCCTACATGAAGGGAATAGCCATCCAGAACCATTTATCAATCCCTGCGGTTATCGGAGGTAGTTAGCTTCCTGTTCTCCTCAGTATGATCACATCTGATCCAGCCAGTGTCTATGGGGCTGTACACGACTGTCCGTCAGTCCCACAGACACTGAATATGGTGACTGAGTGCGAGGAGTAGAAAACCGGGATCACAGCAAATAGACATATACCACCCATCCTGTGAATGAGAGGGAAATGGTTTGTTTCAGGGCATAAAAACTTGAAACATTTAATCACTTTTGGTTTTCTAGATGTTTGCTGTCAGTGAGTGTTTAGTGCACTGGGATGACACACTGTAACGACCCATGCACCGTTGTCAGCAGGGCAGCTGGTAAATCACAATGTAAAATCCACAAGAAGCGAATATCTTACACTGATGGAGCAGATAACCTCCGATCAATCACTGGGTTACGGATCAGCCCCGGTGCTGAACAGGATCATAAAGCAACAGATTGCAGCATCATTCCTCACAAACACAAGAGTATTAATATTCATTCATCCCTCCACCTTTCCATCACTAATAATTGGGCTCAGTTCTAACAATGCTAATTAACCTCCAGTGCAGCACATTTATCAGGCGGCCGGGCCGTATTTTTATGGAAATGGATGGGGCAGGCAGCGTCCTTTGTTGGGTTGGTTCTGAGTTGCCGCTTTCTTTCAAGTCCTAGTGAATGTGCCGTCAGTGTGGCCGCAATCAGTGCGGCGCTCGGGTACTCTGCATCACAATAATGAGCTATTAACCGAAATTACAGCCGTGTGTCTGATCTATATCCTAAGAGAGACTTCAGCGCATGACGATTCATGAATAAGTCATGAGGAGCGGAGCACCAGGAGGCGCCGGATCCTCCGCTGAGTGCAGGACGAGGGTCCGCAGAGCCGCCCTGTTATAACACCAAGATCACCAGCACCCAAGAGGAGAACAGCAATATCCTCCCGTCCTGAGATGACCCAGAGCAGCGTCCGACCATTTATTACAGAGAGTGGAGCGATGTAATGCAGGAAGAGCGGCTTGTACTCTACACAATACAGAAATAAGAGGGGTTTTATTCCTTGCATCTAATTATTAAATAGAAATTCTTACAGGATGATGCTAAAATTATTTATTTATATAACGCCATTGGTTCCATGGCACTTTACATAAGAAGTGGGGGTAAAATCCCTTTATCGTCGTTGACACTTCCACAGTCCAATTGCTGAAAAAAAATACAAGGATTTAATGATAGCAGAAGGCGCCATCACTAAAGGTAGGTCCGATCATGATCCGGCACATGTGGCTTTACTTGCAGATTTGACATTGATTTCACCCCCCAGCTGTTGGAAAAGGTAAAATGCACAAGAAAAATCTGCTGAACGCCAGCAAAAACGACAACGGTCTATGGCTCAATGCATACAACAATAGATATCTGCCGCGACACTACTATATATGCAAACTATAAATTAATGAGTGGCACTAGAAGGAAGAAGATCAAACTGAATGTTGCAAATGTGTAATGCAGAAAACTGCCCTGTGCTAAAATTGAAATCAGAGGTCTTAGTCTCATCAGTGGCCACTGAGGATCAAGCCTGGCACCCACTTCAAGGGGCCTCTACTGCCAGGTCCTGACACTATGCCCTAGTGAGATGGTGAACTGGTGAAATCTGTATGAGCTTATATGTCTAAGGGTGCCAGGCTTGATCCTCAGTGGCCACTGATGAGACTAAGACCTCTGATTTCAATTTTAGCACAGGGCAGTTTTCTGCATTACACATTTGCAACATTCAGTTTGATCTTCTTCTTTCTAGTGCCACTCATTAATTTATAGTTTGCATATATAGTAGTGTCGCGGCAGATATCTATTGTTGTAAGTATAATTATTTTTTGCCAGCACCTACATATACGGTGACGCCAGTCTTATATATATTTTACATATGGCTCAATGCAGACAGAGCGTTTGAGATCCGTGTTTGGTGCAGTTGAGTCACATGGTGCACAGGTGCTAAAGTACCGTACTACCGAGTCACATGGTGCACAGGTCCTAAAGTACCATACTACTGAGACACATAGTAGTATGGTACTTTAGGACCTGTGACTCAGTAGTATGGTACTTTACGACCTGTGCACCATGTGACTCAGTAGTATAGTACTTTACGACCTGTGCACCATGTGACGCAGTAGTATAGTACTTTACGACCTGTGCACCATGTGACTCAGTAGTATAGTACTTTACGACCTGTGCACCATGTGACTCAGTAGTATAGTACTTTACTACTGAGTCACATGGTGCACAGGTCGTATAGTACTTTACGACCTGTGCACCATGTGACTCAGTAGTATAGTACTTTACGACCTGTGCACCATGTGACTCAGTAGTATAGTACTTTACGACCTGTGCACCATGTGACTCAGTAGTATAGTACTTTACGACCTGTGCACCATGTGACTCAGTGCACAGGTCCTAAAGTACCATACAACTGAGTCACATGGTGCACAGGTGCTAAAGTACCATATCTGAGGAAGCGCTCACCTAGGGGGCTCGCTTGGCAACGGACAATGACACCAAAACCACTGTTTTAACTGTAACACAGTATATAGCAGTTTATTAAATGCCTATAAACTGCTCACATCACATATAAATACATAGTACACTCACATATATGTAATGACGTATTGATTAATGTTCAGAATAGTACACTATATTGCACATATACCTCTTTTTAAGGCTTATATACCCGGGAGCATGGATTACAGCTCCATCGAACACAAAGAGCACCAATCATGGCTTCCTATGGCAGTTATGGCCGCCTAGCTTTATTCCACACAAGACGTAACATATTACCCTGATTCCCTGAAAATAGGGCGCCCCCCGAAAGTAAGGCATGCTTGTGGGGCGCCCTACCCCCTAATATAAGGCACCCCCCGATTATAAGGCGTACCTCCTCAGCATGCCACCGATCACAAGACCAGGGCATGCATCTGTGTCTCACTCCCCGCTGTCCGATGCCCGCCACTCTGTACCGCTCTTATGCCGCGCTGCAGTGCTCACGGAGCCGCCCAGGAGCGCAGCCATGAATCACAGCACAGGAACTCTGTGCCGATCTCCGTCCATGAGCCCTGCACCAATCACAGCGCAGGAATCCTGGGCCACCAAAGTCAGTAGCCTCTGATTGTTCCTGCGCTCTGATTGGACCAGGGCTCCTCCACTGTGCACCACCAAAGCAGCACTGCAGTGAAAAGAAAGTACGGTGTGAAAGTGTGTGTACACACATGGTAGGCTGCAGTGGGATACAGTACTGGAATAATTGGAGGCTGCTGCAGTGGGATACAGTACTGGGATAATCGGAGGCTGCTTTTCTGTCAATTTTTTTTTGGCTAATATAAGACACCCATCGAAAATAAGACATGGTGTACCTTTCGGAGCAAAAATTAATATAAGACAGTGTCTTATTTTCGGGGAAACATGGCATTCTATCACCCAGTTATCAACGGGACCTCTAGAACATTATAAACAGCCCCAAGGGCGATAATGTATACCCGGCCCTATATCCACAGATCAGTCTATACCACATTAACTTGATCACAGAGCCCACCATAGTTACAGGGCTCATTATGTGCAGACAGCCTACACCCATTCATCCAAGGTCAACGAGACCATAACATGACCTATTGTTGGTCCCAATGGCGGTTATGACCGCCTGGCCCTTGAGCAGTATTCGGTGTCTCCCATGCTATATAGCATACCCACGGGCTCCGGCCTGACCGGGCCCCTACACACCGCATGCGGTTCATCATAATCCATGACCACATACATATAGACACACAGTCCATCCTAACACATCCATGGACTGCTACCCTTCTGAGTCCAGATCAGGGATTGGCAAACCTGAGCTACAGGGCAATCAAGGCATCCCAAGATCTCCTCACGTGCTATTCAGGTCGCCAGCCGCCTCCAAACCTCCATACCAGGCAAGTATCCCAGACCACGGCTGCACCAACACGTCCAGTGAGCAGCCTCCTGGTTCTGCCAGGATTCCCAACTCTAGGAGCCATACAAACCCCTGCGTTCAGCCACAGACTCACACACTCGGTCAGAGGGACAGGTGCCTCCCGCATGGAGATGGCAGGCCTCCCTCACGTCCCAAAGGGACAGAACGCCTCAGACTACTCCATGCACAACACCCGGAAGGTTTAGCAACCTGAGTTACCGAGTACACCAAGCTTCCCCCAAGGTCTCCTCCAGCACGTGTTTCGCCCCACACCTGAGCAAGCATTCTTCAGGGTCGGCCACAATTCCCCCAACTCCAGGATCCTTCACAACCCGTTGTCTGGCTTACCGGCTTGGCACACAAGTATCAGAGAGACAGGCTTCTTCTGACACGACCTCACATCTCAGAGGTCTGGACTGCTCCGATTCCCATCGTTCTCCTGCACTCCGCTCCAGGCAGCTTCTTAACCTGGCTGCCACACCCACACCTGGAACTGTCAGCAATTAGCACACACTGCTCCGCTTATTAGTCTCATAGCTGTTAACCCACTGTGTACCGGACAGGTCTCACACAGTATTCACACAGAGTAAAACAGGCTGATGTGAATAGGCTCTTGTACTGTATGCCGGCTATGAGCTAACATGCCAGGCCATACCTCACAAAGCCCATGTGATGCACCCCGGCAATGGAGCACCATGCCAGCCGTGCCTCACACATTCTATTGAATCACATAGTAGTGCTAAAGTACCGTACTACTGAGTCACATGGTGCACAGGTCCTAAAGTACCATACTACTCACAGTCAGACAGTTCCTGACGATGCCTGGAAGGAAGACATCGCCGGGCAGGGTAATTAATTGGATGTTAGTGGTGCAGAAAGTGCATCAGAAAAACGCCACACAAATTAATGCTCATTTTCTGGATGCGCTTTCTGCACCACTAACACAACAATCAAAAACGCAGCGTCTGCAAAGCAAATAGAAAATCATATTCACTTTGCTGGCAGATGTTTTAACTGATTAAAACAAAACGCAGTACCAAAAATGGATCAAAGACGCCCAGTGTGAACATAGCCTATGAGTGAAACAGCAGTATAGCTCCACCATCCCCGCTTATAACCAGCAATTGTCACACCACTAAGTTACACTGCATTTCCTAAAAAGAAAAAAAAAATCAAATTTTATTTTATTATTTCATACTAGATTAAGGCCCAATGCTATCGCATCGGGAGGTTTGGATTGCGCCACATCCAAGATGGCATCCGGAAAGTCTTGCTAGACTTCCAGAACGCTATCTTGGATGTGGTGCGATCTAACATGGTGGGCGGGAAGTGTCACGAGACTTCCCGGCTGCCATCTTGGATCTTGCGAGATCCAACATGGCGGGCAGGTAGTCTCGCGAGAAATCATCGTCGAGGATGGATGTCGCCAGACGGGGCAGATCCAACATGGCGTCGGTGTCGCGGAGAAAAAGATGGGATGTCGGCGGAGAAGATCAGATGTCGGCGGCGACGTGCAGGAGACGATCGGATGTCGGCGGTGTGTTAGCGGATGGATGTCGGTGAGTGTAGATGTCGGCGTGAGAGTACATGGGGGTACGAGTGTGAGACTGTACAGAGAGGAGGGGGGGGTGTATGTGAAGAGGCCAGGGGATCGCGTGTGTGGGGAGGTGCAGAAAGAGAGGGGGGTGTGGTGAGGAGTGTGATGGTGTGTCAGTGGAGATTGCGAGGCACAGCAGAGGCCTCCAATGGCGGTAGTGGGGCTTTGAAAGCCCCGCTGCCGCGAAAGGTCGGCCATCTTGGATCACCCGCGACAGGTGTACAGGCAACTTCTGTCACGGATGTAGGCGGGTGCGGTCAGGAGGGGGCGGGGAACAGCGCCCATGTGCGGGCAGGAGGGGGCCGAGGAAGAGCGGGCAGGTGCGTGAGGAGGGGGGCCGGGGACAGTGCGCCGGTGCGGGCAGAGGAGATGGGCGGCCAGGCGGCAGAGGGGGGCGGGGCGGGGGGCCCTCTCCTGCCCGCAGCAGAGTGCTTAGCAGAGTTTACGGCGGCTGAGTGGTTAGCACAGTATATGCTGGTTCAATAGTTAGCACTGTATACGGAGCCTCAGTGGTCAGCACTCTATGGTGGCTCAGTGGTTGGCACTGTACAGTGTTGGCCAAAAGTATTGACACCCCTGCAATTCTGTCAGATAATACTCAGTTTCTTCCTGAAAATGATTGCAATCACAAATTCTTTGGTATTATTATCTTCATTTAATTTGTCTTCAATGAAAAAACACAAAAGTGAATGAAGCAAAAAGCAAAACATTCATAATTTCACACAAAACTCCAAAAATGGGCCAGACAAAAGTATTGGCACCCTCAGCCTAATACTTGGTTGCACAACCTTTAGCCAAAATAACTGCGATCAACCGCTTCCGGTAACCATCAATGAGTTTCTTACAATGCTCTGCTGGAATTTTAGACCATTCTTCTTTGGCAAACTGCTCCAGGTCCCTGATATTTGAAGGGTGCCTTCTCCAAACTGCCATTTTTAGATCTCTCCACAGGTGTTCTATGGGATTCAGGTCTCGACTCATTGCTGGCCACCTTAGAAGTCTCCAGTGCTTTCTCTCAAACCATTTTCTAGTGCTTTTTGATGTGTTTAGGGTCATTGTCCTGCTGGAAGACCCATGACCTCTGAGGGAGACCCAGCTTTTTCACACTGGGCCCTACATTATGCTGCAAAATGTGTTGGTAGTCTTCAGACTTCATAATGCCATGCACACAGTCAAGCAGTCCAGTGCCAGAGGCCGCAAAGCAACCCCATAACATCAGGGAACCTCCGCCATGTTTGACTGTAGGGACTGTGTTCTTTTCTTTGAATGCCTCTTTTTTTCTCCTGTAAACTCTATGTTGATGCCTTTGCCCAAAAAGAGAGAACATTCTTCCAAAACGTTTTAGGCTTTGGCAAACTCCAGCCTGGCTTTTTTATGTCTCGGGGTAAAAGTGGGGTCTTCCTGGGTCTCCTACTATACAGTCCCTTTTCATTCAGACACCGACAGATAGTACGGGTTGACACTGTTGTACCCTCGGACTGCAGGGCAGCTTGAACTTGTTTGGATGTTAGTCGAGGTTCTTTATCCACCATCCGCACAATCTTGCGTTGAAATCTCTCGTCATTTTTTCTTTTCCGTCCACATCTAGGGAGGTTAGCCACAGTGCCATGGGCTTTAAACTTCTTGATGACACTGCGCACGGTAGACACATGAACATTCAGGTCTTTGGAGATGGACTTGTAGCCTTGAGATTGCTCATGCTTCCTCACAAGTTGGTTTCTCAAGTCCTCAAACAGTTCTTTGGTTTTTCTTTTCTCCATGCTCAATGTGGTACACACAAGGACACAGGACAAAGGTTGAGTCAACTTTAATCCATGTCAACTGGCTGCAAGTGTGATTTAGTTATTGCCAACACCTGTTAGGTGCCACAGGTAAGTTACAGGTGCTGTTAATTACACAAATTAGAGAAGCATCACATGATATTTCTAGCAGTTCCAATACTTTTGTCCACCCCCTTTTTTATGTTTGGTGTGGAATTATATCCAATTTGGCTTTAGGACAAATCTTTTTGTGTTTTTTTCATTGAAGACAAATTAAATGAAGATAATAATACCAAAGAATTTGTGATTGCAATCATTTTCAGGAAGAAACTGAGTATTATCTGACAGAATTGCAGGGGTGTCAATACATTTGGCCATGACTGTATATGGTGGCTCAATAATTAGAGCACTAATGTGGCTCAGTGATTAGCACTGTATACGGTGACTCAGTGGTTAGCACAGTATGGTAGCTCAGTGGTTAGCACTATATGGTGGGTCAGTGGTTAGTACTGTAGGGTGGGTCAGTGGTTAGCACTGTAGGGTGGCTCAGTGGTTAGCACTGCACAGTGGCTCAGTGGTTAGCACTGCACAGTGGCTCAGTGGTTAGCACTGCACAGTGGCTCAGTGGTTAGCACTGCACAGTGGCTCAGTGGTTAGCAGTGTATATGGTGGCTCAGTGGTTAGCAGTGTATATGGTGGCTCAGTGGTTAGCACTGAACGGTGGCTCAGTGGATAGCACTGTACGGTGGCCCAGTGGTTAGCAATGGGGGGGTGAGTTGGGGGGTCAGAGTTGTCAGCGGGGAGGGGGGTCAGAGTCGTGAGCAGAGACTGGGGGGGGGGCAGAGTGGTCAGCAGAGGACGGGGGGGGGGGGGGCAGAGTGGTCAGCAAAGGACGGGGGGGGGGGGGCAGAGTGGTCAGCAGAGGTCGGGTGGGGGGGCAGAGTGGTCAGCAGAGGTCGGGGGAAGCAGAGTGGTCAGCAGAGGTCGGGGGGAAGCAGAGTGGTCAGCAGAGGTCGGGGGGAAGCAGAGTGGTCAGCGGAGACGGGGGGGACAGGCAGAGTGGTCAAGTGGTCAGCGGAGACGGGGGGGGCAGGCAGAGTGGTCAGCGGAGACGGGGGGGGCAGGCAGAGTGGTCAGCGGAGACGGGGGGGCAGGCAGAGTGGTCAGCGGAGACGGGGGGGCAGGCAGAGTGGTCAGCGGAGACCGGGGGGCAGGCAGAGTGGTCAGCGGAGACCGGGGGGCAGGCAGAGTGGTCAGCGGAGACCGGGGGGCAGGCAGAGTGGTCAGCGGAGACCGGGGGGCAGGCAGAGTGGTCAGCGGAGACCGGGGGGCAGGCAGAGTGGTCAGCGGAGACCGGGGGGCAGGCAGAGTGGTCAGCGGAGACCGGGGGGCAGGCAGAGTGGTCAGCGGAGACCGGGAGGGAGGGAGGCAGAGTGGTGGGGGGGCGCGCATCTTGGTTTCGCCATGTCCGGAGCGGCGACATTAAAGATGGCGGCCGGGAAGTCTTGCGAGGGCGAAACCAGGATGGCGGCCGGGAACGCTCGCGAGATTTTCCGGCCACCATCTTGGTTCGCTATGTACGGGGCAGTGCATGGAAACAGAGCGTCGACGAGGGATGGCTGTGATCGGGGGCGGAGGTGTAAGTGAAGTCAGCTGGAGGGGAGAGCAGACTTTGACGTAGTGGCGTGAAGTCCACTACGACAAGCGCATATTAGTTAGGGTTAAACGTACCTAAGCCAGCTTCTGTCGGATGTGACGTCATAAACGTTACATAGTAACGGAAACTGGCTTAGGGGAATTATTAGATAGGATTAAGACTGAATGGATTGTAGTAAAACCTCTCATTTCATTTTACAAACCTGCTCCAGCAGGCATGCACCACCAGAGGGCGCAGCGGGGGCCCCTGACCTTGTAGGTCACTTGTTTCCTAACGCTTGGTTTGTGTAAGATTATGGTTTTTTTTGTTAAGGTCAAAAGCAAAATTCCGAGCTGTAAAAGCAAATAATGTCGGGTACAAAGGAAAATATTGTGACTAGAGTGGCTTCAGAGGACTTTGCTATTTACCACCGCAGCATCAGTCACCAAATGCAGAACGTATCGGGCCATTACTGCAGCCTCTGAGCTCCATAATGGTGTAAAAGTGATCTCCCCATAACTGCTGAGCGTGCTGGAGGATGAGGCCAGCATACTCCCCATGGAACAAAGGATCCATGAGAACAGCAACTCGGGGGGAGGGGAGGTCCCAGACAATTAATTGATAAACAAGGAGCATCAATGAAGCCAAACACTTTATCAGAGAAGTATGCGACAGACCCCCTCCAAAATCAGGTGGCCAAAGCTCAAAGCGAGCACTAAGGGCCCCGATCTGTTATTGCTTTAGGTGATTTTCATTTTGGCCTTTCTTAAAGTCTGTTATGTGTCTCTGTTTTTACCTCCTGCCCTCCATGGTGGGCAGAGTATGGGGTTCCCAAATTGTTTTCTCCAATGTTCTCCTGTCCCTCCACCCCCTAAATGCCCTCAGTGTTTTTGCCGGAGGACCAGAAGGCCCGATAGTCCAGCCGGAGGACCAGAAGGCCCGATAGTCCAGCCGGAGGACCAGAAGGCCCGATAGTCCAGCCGGAGGACCAGAAGGCCCGATAGTCCAGCCGGAGGACCAGAAGGCCCGATAGTCCAGCCGGAGGACCAGAAGGCCCGATAGTCCAGCCGGAGGACCAGAAGGCCCGATAGTCCAGCCGGAGGACCAGAAGGCCCGATAGTCCAGCAGAGGACCATGAAGGCCCGATAGTCCAGCCAGAGGACCTGAAGGCCCGATAGTCAGCCAGCCGCCAAGTAAGGACCAGAAGGCCCGATAGTCCACCAGAGGACCAGAAGGCTCGATAGTCCAGGCCGCGAGGAACCAGAAGGCTCGCTTATCTTACCAGAGGACCAGAAGACTCGCTTATCTTTGCTCTCTTATCTTACCAGAGGACTAGAAGGCTCGCTCATCTTACCTGAGGACCAGAATGCTTGCTCATCTTACCGGAGGACCAGAAGGCTCGCTCATCTTACCGGAGGACCAGAAGGCTCGCTCATTGAATACTTTGCTATGTCTGGAAATGATTTCTGGAAGCTACAGGTGTAATATTTGCCTGATTCATGGTGAGAAGAACTCTTCTCCAAAACCATATGAAGAAACCTGGCTTCCCCCAACTTCCTGACCAGCATCACCCTGTCACAGGTATGACCGTAGACCAGGAGCTCATGTGGAGGATACCAGCCTCCGATCTGCAAAAACTTGCAACCATTCAGTGAACAGATCTGGACAGTTAATGAAGTGAATAGATCCTAACTGACTGGATATATAGCTTAATGTTCCACTGAAGTTGTTCTTTTGAAAGAGGAAAAGCGGCACACCACCACCAGAGATTTAATAGAGCTGTTTTAGGAAAACAATCCCTGTCCATCTGGAAATGAAGGGGGGAAGGGGGTCCGAAGCCAGAATGGAAAGGCATCTTGCACGAGCTGCTCACCACTATCCTTATATTGCACTAAATGGTGGCCCAATGCTATCGCATCAGGACGGCGGTGACATCACAATGGGGCTGCATATCAAATAAAATAAGAATTCAAATCAGATTGGTATTCACACAGTCCGTTTCTGATGCTTATTTAGGGAATTTTGACTGCATTTTTCCTGTGCGCTCTCTGGACTTCACTCCCTACCCCTGCTGTGCGCTTTCTGCACCCCCAGGCTGTACGCTCTCTGGCTCCCCTGCTGCTGTGCGCTCTCTGCCTTCTTCCCCCAATGAGTGCCCTCTGCCCTCCCCAGCTGTGTGCTCTCTGCCCCCCTCCTGCTGTGCGCACCCTATGCCCTCACAAGCTGTGCACTCTCTGGCTCCCCTGCTGCTGTACGCACTGGGCCCCCCCTGCTGTGCACACTCTGGATTTACCCCCCCCCGCTATGCTCTCTGTGCCCCCCTGCTTTGCACTCTCTGCAACACGACTCCAGCCACTGTGCACTCTCTGGCCCCCTCAGCGTCTGAGTAACTGTGCACTGGGAAACTGTTACAGAAGCTGTAATGATGTCATGGTCACGTAGTCAGTCACATGGCTCATGACATCATAACAGGTTCTGTCGGAGCTTATCGGTGTCGGCGTGACCGTCTGGTGCGGTTGTCGGCGGCACCACAGGCGGTAGTGTGTGACCAATGCTGCCAGCAGGCGCCATATTAGCACACCCATCACTTGGGAGTGCTAATATGGCACGGAGGAAGTGACGCATGATATACAGACAACTGGATGGAAGTGAATTAGCCATTATTATTAGCCATTAGTAATTATGTAAGAAAATGGACAAACATTTACCTCAATGGCCGCCTACAGCAGCAGCCGTTGGTTTTTATTTGTTGACTGGGTTGGGACCTGCCCAATCAGAAGTTGCAAATGCATTAATTATTTCTCATATTATGGAGTAACTATTTATCTACTTGTTAGGAGCTGGTGATGGAAGGATGGAGGGATCACATTAGAATGTATTAATTTCACACTTGTGATGTTGACAAAGCTCAGAACTCGCTAAATTCTTCTATATGTGAAAATGTTTAATTTCAACTCTAGAATAAGTCCCGTGCGCTCCGTATAGAGCGAGTCCCGTGCGCTCCGTATAAAGCGAGTCTCGTACGTCTCGTATAGACGACGTCCGTGCGCTCCGTATAGAGCGAGGCCTGTGCGCTCCGTATAGAGCAAGTCCCGTGCGCTCCGTATAGAGCAAACGCAGCATTGTTATGCTCATCTCAGGCGCTTTCTTCTGGTCTTGTTACATGGGACTACAGCACAGTACATTTCTCATATGACAGCAGGACACAGAAGGTACATTTTCCCCGTCATTCTAGCAGGGCACGGTGGCAGCTTCTAGCAGGGCACAGTGGCAGCTTGTCTGCTTGCAGTCCGGGAGCACAGATGATATCATCCCTCTCCCTGCCAGAGCTTGGTTCCCTGGCATATACAGATAAGTCACATTGACCCCAGCAGGCAGCTAATTCCATTCCCTTTGTAATGAGGTTGGCCCAGCGGGTGGCTTAGTATTCCTGGGTCTGTCCATCCTCCGAGTACTGCAGGCTGGTTCGTAATTTGTACATGTGGTTTAAGGACTCCGTGAGAAAAGTTCCAATGGTGTTAATTTCCATCAGCGTCAAGTTATCCAGCTGGCAAATGAGAAAAGAGAGACTGGTAACAGTGGGAGCGACGGGCAGGTGGACAATTAGCTACGTCTAATCAGAGGAGACTGCACCGGATGCCAGAGCTGGACCGAGGCGAGGATCACAGTAATCTAGCCATACCAAGAATTACTGCAATCTGCGATGGCCGGAGCTCTCCAACCTTCTCATCCCCGTGCCATTTTCATGCCGTCAGCTGTGTGATGCGACAGCTCAGGACGCCAGCGTTAACTAAACATTGACATTTCTGATTTTATGCACATTAAACCTCAGTAACAAACAAACTGAGAACCATCTCGCCCAAATCACATCTCTGCCCCCATCTGTACCTTGGCGTGGGCCTCCTGCTCCCGCACAAAGCTGTCAGCAGACAACCGGAGCTTGGCGATCCGCGTGTCCCACGTGTCCTTAACAAGTGTCCGAATCTCATCAGCCTTTGGGATGTTGTCAGATGCACTATGGAGAAAAAACACAATGTTCTCAGCACTGTATTGTAGTGATCTACCACAGGTGTCCTAGTACTGGGCTATGATGCTCTTTATACAATAACCAAGCATCATTACCAGTGAGACAATCCCCTGTGATTGGCAGGGTATAGGCGTCCTGCTGCTGGGACCCTCAGTGATCAGCTGTAATTGGTTCTGGAAACAAAGCAGGTGTGCAACCCCTTACAGACATCCAAAGTATTCAGGTGCATCTCAATGAGTTAGAATACCATCAAAAAGTTACTTTATTTCAGTAATTCAATACATAAAGTGAAACACATACATAATATAGAGTCATTGCACACAGAGGGATCTATTTCAAGTGTTTATGTTAATGTTGATGATTATGGCTTACAGCCAATGAAAAGCCAAAGGTCATTATCTCAGAAAATTAAAGTAGCGAGGATGAAGGCTCTGAGAGATAAAATATGACCTAAATAGGTATCAGAGGCTTCACCTTGTGTGGTTGTGAGAGTCACAACCACTATAAAAGCAGATCACGGCTGCTGCAGTCCCCAGTGTGATGCATATAGAGTAGGGAGGATGAAGGGTTAAACACCGCACTGCCATATTCCACCAGACATCAAAGGGTGATTATAACATTGATTAGTCAACACGTTTCAGGGCTCCCTGGCCTCTTCCTCAGGACAAATCAATATCATATTGTCATGTTTCAGGGAGGCCTAAAATGCGTTGACTAATGAATCAATATTACATTCATCCTTTGATGCCTCGTGGAATACGGCAGTGCGGTTTTTTACCCTTCATGCTCCCTACTTTAATTTCTCCTGAAAATACTTGGGTTTTCATTGACTGTAAGCCATAATCATCAACATTAACAGAGATAAACACATAAATAGATCACTCTGTGTGTAATGACTCTATATAATATGTGTGTGTCACTTTATGTATTGAATTACTGAAATAAATTATCTTTTTCATGATATTCTAATTCATTGAGATGCTCCTGTATGTATGGCACAAGTCAGCAGTGGGTGCAAGGGGCCGCTCACAGTGGGCTAAACTCATACCCTGCAGATAATAGCTGTGACACAGTAAAGACCTGCCTCTAACAGCTGCGGGTAAAGCAGAGCACGGCCTGCGATTGTTAGCCTGTTAGATGCTGCCGTCACACTTAAGCAGCACTCTGGCATTGGGGTGCGTCATTCTACGCACCCACTGCCACCCCCACAACTCGATCATGAGTTTCCCATAGTTTGCTATAAACATCCGGGGGTCTGTTGAAGACCTCTGTACCTGTCATCATGCAGCCCCTCCAAACTCTGCCCATGGCCATGCTTTGATTATTACTATGTGCAGCACTACTGTGGCATACACAGTGTTATTGTTGTATCACAATCACAGGTTCAGTTTAAAAAAAGTAAACAACTTCATTTCAAATTACCTCCTTCCCCCCCCCATTAAAACAATGTAAAAGACATGTGCTGTTGTCACAACATTCAGAAAAGTCTCATCTAAGAGAATATAAAATTAACTTGATCGGTAAACAATGAAAACATACCCAAATTGACAAAATTGTGGGTTTTTTCTTGATCGCTGCAACACCATAAACAAAGAGAATTTTGTTTACGTACCGTAAATTCTTTTTTCTTGAATCATCAATGGGAGACCCAGACAATGGGGTTTAGGACACTGCCCTCCGGAGGCCACACTAGGTACTACAAGTTTGTAGACACCGCCCCTCCGCTTATAAACCCCTACCGCAGGATATATCCTCAGTTTGGTCCATAAGCTGCGAGGAGGCAAACCACACCCGAACTATCGGGAAGACCGTACACAGACGGTGCCACAACCAGAATCGCAACCAGCGTTGATGAGCCGGTGCAATGGGCACGTGGAGGTAATCGTCTCGGATATCTATGGACGCTAGGAAGTCTCCCTGTGACACAGCCGCGATCACGGAGCGTAGGGATTCCATACGGAACTTCCGAACCAACACGTGACGGTTGAACAACTTGAGGTCCAGAACCGGGCGAAAAGAGCCGTCCTTCTTCGGGACGATAAAGAGGTTGGAGTAAAAACCCCGGAACCTCTCTGCCGTAGGTACTGGGACCACTACCCCGTCTCTGCGGAGTCCCTCCAACACCAGATGAAAAGCCTGAGCCTTTTCTGGGGATGGAACAGACCGATGGAATCGGTGTGCCGGCTGTGACGTCAGCTCTATCCTGTAGCCGCACGAGACCACGTCTCGGACCCACTGATCTTGAACGTGGAGCAACCATCTGTCCTGAAAACAGGACAGGCGGCCCCCCACTTGTGGGGCGGCAGGACGAGAGAGTGAGTCATGCGGAAGCGGGTTTAGGGGTGGCAGCCGCCGCCCCCGATGGCTTCTTCTGGCGACCCTTGGGGTGCCACTGATTAGAGGGTTTGCCCCCTCTCTCTGTGCGAGTGGACGAAGCTGATGGCTGCGAGCTGGAACGAAAGGACCACTGTTTAGGGTTCCTTTTGACCGTATACCGCGGTTTAGGTTTATTCTGCGGGATCTTAGACTCCGCAGAATCCTTTATCAGCTTGTCTAGCTCAGTTCCAAAAAGCCTGTCACCTGAGAATGGAAGATTCTGCAGAATCTTCTTTGACGTGGCATCTGAGTCCCATAGACGCAGCCACAACAACCTGCGGATCGCTATAGCATTGGCCGAAGGCACAGCAGAGCGGGTGGCAGTCTCTAGGGTCGCCATCCTGGCGTAATCCGCGTAGGCCTTTGCCCTGTCGGTAATCGCCAGGATCTCTGAATTGGACCCCGCCAGGTCAGTGATACCGTCCAAATAGGTGGTAATCGCCTGTAGGGTCCAGACCGTGGCGAAATTAGGGGCAAAAGAAGACCCCACAGCCTCATAAGCAGACTTGGCGAGTTGTTCGACCTGTCTATCTGTCGCGTCCTTCAATGAGGAGCTATCAGAGGCAGAGAAAAGGGAGCGTGCAGCAATCCTGGTCATGGAAGCGTCCACCTTTGGGGACTGCGACCACTCCTGAAGCACCTCCTGGGGAAAGGGGAAGCGAGTGTCCTTAGATTTGCGGACATAACGCCGCCCAGGGTGAACCCTGGGTGCTCTAACCACCCTTCCAAAATTGGTGTGATCCATAAAGGAGCCACACGAACGAGCCTCAGGCTGCAACCACTGATATACCTCCTTCGGGTGGAGTTCCACCTCTTCAGGTGGTGCCACGAGATGTAGCGTCTCGTTGATGGAGGACACCAGATCCTCCACCCCATCCGGTGGTTCGGACATAGACTCGAGTATTGAACCCCCATCATCCTCGTCACCATCAGAGTGACGCTCCTCCTCAGAGAGGTTCTGGATCTCGGGTGATTCGTCACGGCGAGCCCGCTTAAGGGGTCTCGCGGTGAAACCGGGTGACACCCGGGGGTACGAGGGAGCAACTGGACTTTCCAGTCTCCTCGTCAATGCCTCCAGGGATTGCGACATGGAGGACAGTTTGGATAACACAGATTCATTAATCCTATTCTGTGTTTCCCATGGCCCTGGGATTACCTGAACGGGTACAGCACCGGAGCCGCTGTCTCAGCAGAATCAGTCCGGGCCTCTGGGCGTCCGCAGTTATTGCAGGATCCCCCAACCAGTGTCCCGTTGCAAGTAGCACAGACAATGGTGGTACTGGCCGCCTTAGCAGCACTTTTCCTCGCTGAGGACATCCCCACAGCAGGGGAAAATAAGCCAAACAGAGAAAGAACCGGAACACCGGTGGCTTACCGACCGCGTCAATGCGGTGGAAGGGAGCGTGTGTGTGTGGCCTCCGCTAGGGTTATGACCGGTCTCCCCGGGAGTGCAGCCGTGCACTTAAACAGATCCCAGCCGGGAAGTGAGGGGAAGATGGCCGCCACCGCGCAAGCTGTGGGCGGGCCCAAAAACACGCGGGAAGCACACACACACGCCCAGCGACGACGTCAGCCCCTGGGCTGCTCCAGCATTTCTCCAGGCAGCCATCATTAGATCTGGTGCCGGAGCCCGCAGCGCGGGAGGTATCAATAATATACCCAGGGCTGCAGACAAAAAAAAAAAAACCTGTAGCCCACAGCCGCAGCCCCTGTGAAACACAGGGCGGTCAGCCAGGGTGACCCCAGCACAGGGTACACCGCCAGAACCGCGGACCCGATGGTTACGCGCGGTCTGAGTGCCAGAACCCATATGGGCCAGACACTACCCCCAGGCACACCGGAGATATACAGGGTACCTCAGTGCCGGTCCGGTCTGTAAGCACCATTAAGGGAGGCCTCGGACGGGGGGTTCAGCACCAGTCCGGTCTGTAAGCACCATTTAGGGAGGCCTCGGACTGGGCTGGCTCCAGTCCGGTCTGTAAGCACCATTTAGGGAGGCCTCGGACGGAGCGGAGCTGTGCAAAGCTCCTATCTCCCACTTCCCAGAGCCCCCCAAGGAAGGATGGGAAGGAGTGCGGCAGCGTACCGGGGGGACACAATGTGTCCAGGCTCCAGGCCCTCCGGTACCTCAACCTGTGTGTTCCCCGAAGGTGAACAGGGAGACTGCCGGAGGTCCCCGACCGGGACCTTTTTACCTTGTCTTCATACGCCATCACGTAAGCTGTGAGAATGCAGTGAAGTGCAAGCAAAGCGCGTGATCCTCCGAGCACACTAAGTTTAAAACTGAGGATATATCCTGCGGTAGGGGTTTATAAGCGGAGGGGGGCGGTGTCTACAAACTTGTAGTACCTAGTGTGGCCTCCGGAGGGCAGTGCCCTAAACCCCATTGTCTGGGTCTCCCATTATGATGATCAGAAAAAATGGTCTAAAGAGCGATGAAGTATCTATTCCTTTGTGGTATCATTACATCTTTATTGCCTTATTTAATCGGATATGTTTTTTTCCTGTGAATTGGGAGCAGTTAGCAGATGTACGTCTAGATCACTAAAATGGTATCAAAAACTTCTCACCCTGCAAGAAAACATTATCCCTCACACAGCTACATCAACCAAAAAATTAAGTCTATGTACCAACGCTGCGGAGGGGAGCCGCAATGTGACCGCATCAGTGCAAGCCCCTATCTCTATAATGGGAGCGCACGGTGCTGCGCTTGACTGCGCAAGACCGTGCGCACCCATTCACTGCCATATGTGATTTGTACGCAGGCGGATGCCTGCACACAAATCACACACTCTCGTCCGCACCAGAAATGCAACATGTCGCGTCCCTGGTGCGGACGAGACTGGGTGATTTGTGCGCAGGCATTCCCCCTGCGTACAGATCACATATGGCAGTGAATGGGTGCGCACGGTCATGCGCAGTACCGTGCGCAGCACCGTGCGCTCCCATTATAAAGCTAGGGGCTTGCGGTGATGCGGTCACATTGCGGCTCCCCTCCGCAGCAACGCTGTGGAGGGGAACACAAATGTGAAGGCAGCCTAAAATATTACTCGTCTCAGAAATTGTCGATACAAGCAAACATTTTTTTCCTTTTCGATTAACCCCTTTACCTACACGCAATTTCCCAGTTTTCATTTTTCCCTCCCCTTCTTCCATAACTTTTAAATTTTTCCATCAATATAGACATACCAGAGCTTTATTTTTTTTCAGGACAAGTTGTACTTTTCAATGAAATCCTTTATTTTACCTTATAGTGTACAGGAAAATGGGAAAAAAATTCCAAGTGCGGTGAAATTGCAAAAAAAAGTGCAATGACATGTTTGTTTTTTTATTCACTCTGTTCACTATATGGTAACACTGACGTGTCAGTATGATGTCGGCATACTGGGTCACTGAGTTAACTCATATATATGGTAACACTGACGTGTCGGTATGATGCTCGTCTAATGGTACAGTGTCTATCTATGTGTTATAACACTGATGTGTCGGTATGACATCACAGGTCAGTACTACAACCCCTGGCAAAAATTATGGACTCCCCTGGCTTGGAGGATGTCCATTCAGTTGTTTAATTTTGTAGAAAAAAAAGCAGATCACAGACATGGCACAAAACTAAAGTCATTTCAAATGACAACTCTCTGCCTTGAAGAAAGAGTAAAAGAAATCTTGAAACAAAAAATCTGCTAGCCAGTAACTCTTACTTTTGTAGACCAAGCAGGGGAAAAAATTATAGAATCACCCTGTAAATTTTCATTCCCAAAACTAACACCTGCATCAAATAAGATCTGCTCGTTAATCTGCATCTAAAAAGGAGTGATCACACCTTGGAGAGCTGTTGCACCAAGTGGATTGACATGAATCATGGCTCCAACACGAGAGATGTCAATTGAAACAAAGGAGAGGAATATCAAACTCTTAAAAGAGGGTAAATCATCACGCAATGTTGCAAAAGATGTTAGTTGTTCACAGTCAGCTGTGTCTAAAATCTGGACCAAATACAAACAACATGTGAAGGTTGTTAAAGGGAAACATACTGGTAGACAAATGAAGACATCAAAGCGTCAAGACCAGAAACTTAAAGCAATATGTCTCCAAAACAGGAAATGCACAACAAAACAAATGAGGAGCAAATGGGAGAAAACTGGAGTCAATATCTGTGTCCGAACTGTAAGACCTGCCTAAAGGAAATGGATTTACATACAGAAAAGCTAAACATAAGCCATCATTAATACCTAAACAGAAAAAAACAAGGTTACAATGGACTAAGGAAAAAGCAATCGTGGACTGTGGATGACTGGATGAAGTCATATTCAGCTGGAACTTTTGTTTGGTGTCGTTCCAATGAGATTTATAAAGATGACTGCCTGAAGAGAACATGCAAATTTCCAGTTATTGATATGGGGCTGTATGTCAGGTAAAGGCACTAGGAGATAGCTGTTATTACATCTTCAATAAATGCCCAAGTTAACATTGATATTTTGGACACTTTTCTTATCCCATCAATTGAAAGGATGTTTAGGGATGATTAAATAATTTATCAAGATAATAATAATAATATTGCAGGAGGCATTATTTATTTATATGGCGCTATTAGATTCCATGGCACTTTACATGTGGTAAGGGCAGACAAGGACAAGTACAATAAGTGTGGGCTATCAGGTCATACAGGTACATGAGGGGAGAACATCCTGTTTGCGAGGCCTCACAGCCTGCCATAGAGCAAAAACTGTGAAACCATTCCTTGAAAGAAGACCCATAAGGTCAATGTCATGGCCTGCAAATAGTCCGGATCTCAACCCAATTGAAAATCTTTGGTGTAAGTTGAAGAAAATGGTCCATGACAAGGCTCCAACCTGCAAAGCTGATATGGCAACAGCAATCAGAGAAAGTTGGAGCCAGATTGATGAGGAGTACTGTTTGTCACTCATTAAGTCCATGCCTCAGAGACTGCAAGCTGTTATAAAAGCCAGAGGTGGTGCAACAAAATACTAGTATTGTATTGGAGTGTTGTTTTGTGTGTTTGTTCTTCATGATTCCATAATTTTTTCCTCAGAATTGAGTGATTCCATAATTTTTCCCCCTGCTTGATCTACAAAAGTAACAGTTACTGGCTAGCACATTTTTTTCAAGATTTATTTTAGTGTTTCTTTAAGGCAGAGAGTTGCCATTTGAAATGACTTTACTTTTGTGCCATGTCTGTGATCTGCTTTTTTTCTACAAAATTAAACAACTGAATGAACATCCTCCAAGCCAACTGATTCCAAACTTTTTGCCAGAGGTTGTGTAATGTAACACGGATGTGTTGGTATGATGCCTCGGGTCAGTACTATATGGTAACACTGACATGTCTGTATGATGTCTGGGGTCAGTACTATATGGTAACACTGACGTGTCGGTACAATGCCTCGGGTCAGTACTATATGGTAACACTGACGTGTCGGTATGATGTCTCGGGTCAGTACTATATGGTAACACTGACATGTCTCTGGAGTAAGGTCCGCTACTCAGTTACCCAGTGCTCAGAAGAATAATCCTTCTCATAGTCCCGGAAGCGCACTTCTCCTGTAGGAACTGATAAAAACTCATTTGAGGCTGTTACTCGTGCCAGGATGTCAGTTGTTTCTTGTGAATTATAAGAAAAAAGAGAATTTTGTTTACGTACCGTAAATTCTTTTTTCTTGAGTCATCAATGGGAGACCCAGACAATGGGGTTTAGGGCTCTGCCCTCCGGAGGTCACACTAGGTACTACAAGTTTGTAGACACCGCCTCCTCCGCTTATAAACCCCTACCGCAGGGAACATCCTCAGTTTGGTCCATAAGCTGCGAGGAGAAATAAACCACACCCGAAACATCGGGAAGAATGCCGTGCACAGACGGTTCAACAACCCGGCAAACACTGTCTCAACAGAGAACAGAACAAGTGCAAAATATGCAACGGAACAACTGGGTGGGTGCTGGGTCTCCCATTGATGACTCAAGAAAAAAGAATTTACGGTACGTAAACAAAATTCTCTTTTTTCTGGTCGTCATAATGGGAGACCCAGACAATGGGGATGTCCTAAAGCAATACCCCAGGGCGGAAGAGTTCCTCAACAAGACGGATAACACATGGTTCCCTTTAAAGGTGGGCAACCGCCGCCTGGAGAACCCGCCTGCCCAAACTCGCATCCGCAGAGGCATGGGCATGCACCATATAGTGCTTAGAAAATGTGTGCAGGCTAGACCAAGTGGCCGCCTGACACACCTGTAGAGCAGACGCTCGATGTCGCAAAGCCCAGGAGGCACCGACAGCTCTGGTAGAGTGAGCCTTCAATCCCACCGGGAGAGGCAAACCAGAGGACCGGTAAGCCTCCTGAATGGGAGTCTTAATCCATCTGGCCAAGGTCGACTTTGAAGCCGCGGCCCCCTTACAGCGACCCGTCGTGAGAACAAATAAGGAATCCGAATTCCTAAAGGAGGCGGTCCTGGACACATAAATGCGTACAGCTCTCACGAGATCCAGAGTATGGGGTCGCGTTCAACCTGATGAACGGGAGCGGGGCAAAATGAAGGGAGAACAATCTCCTGGTTCAGGTGAAAAGTTGAAACCACCTTCGGCAAGAATTCTGGCCGTGGGCGCAACACCACCTTGTCCTGGTGAACCACCAGAAAGGGTGACTTGCACGAAAGTGCAGCCAATTCTGAGACCCTCCTCAGAGACGTAATTGCCACCAGAAAAACGACTTTCTGTGACAGACGCAAGAGAGAGATATCTCTCAGCGGCTCAAACGGCGGTTTCTGTAACGCCGCTAGGACTCTGTTAAGGTCCCAAGGGTCCAGAGGTCTCCTGTAGGGCGGAACCATCCGTGACACCCCCTGTAGAAATTGACGGACCTTTGGAAGGAGCGCCAATCGCCTGTCAAACAGCACCGAGAGTGCTGACACTTGACCTTTCAAAGATCCAAGGGATAATCCCAACTCCAGACCCGACTGTAGGAAAGCCAACAACGTCGGGATGGAGAGGGGCCACGGAGAACGTCCACCAGAGGCACACCAGGTAAAAAAGATTTTCCACGTTCTGTGGTATATCTTCCTGGAAACGGGCCTCCTAGCCCGATTCATAGTAGCAACCACTGTAGGGGAGAAACCCCTAGACGTCAGCAGCCAGGCCTCAAGAGCCATGCAGTCAACTTGAGGGCCCTGGAATTGCGGTGGAAGAATGGGCCTTGCGCGAGTAAGTCTGCGCGTTCTGGAAGAGCCCATCTGTGTCCGCCTGACAGTTGCCACAGGTCCGGATACCAGGACCTCCTGGGCCAATCTGGAGCCACTAGAATGGCTACCCTGCACTCCGACCTGATTTTCCACAGCACCTTGGGAATCAGAGCCAGAGGCGGGAACACATACGGCAGATGGAATCTGGACCAGGTCAAGATTAGGGCGTCCGCTCCCAGAGACTGGGGGTCCCACGACCTCGCCATGTATTGCGGCACCTGATGATTCAGCCGTGAGGCCATCAGATCCACGTCCGGAGTGCCCCATCTGCTGCAGACTTCTCTGAAGACGTCCGGATGAAGAGACCACTCTCCGGCGTCCATCCCCTGTCGGCTCAGATAGTCGGCCTCCCAGTTTTCGACCCCTGGGATGTGAACTGCGGAGATCAGGCAGTTGTTGTCCTCCGCCCAGGATAGGATGCGGTGAACTTCGGCCAGAGCCTCTGCACTCCTGGTTCCTCCTTGATGATTTATATAAGCGACGGCCGTCGCATTGTCGGACTGAACCCGAATGGGTTGTCCTGAGAAGAATCTCTGAAAAGCCAGGAGTGCCAGGTATACCGCCTTGATCTCCAGCACATTGATCTGCAACGCCGACTCCGACTGAGTCCAGAGGCCTTGGGCCCTGTGGTGTAAGAACACCGCCCCCCAGCCCTTCAGACTGGCGTCGGTGGTCACCACTAACCAAGACGGTTTTATGAAGGACCGGCCCCGAGATAAGTGGTGCGGTTGTAGCCACCACTGCAGGGAATCTCTGGTCGGTTGGGAAAGGGTCACCAGCCGATTTAGTGAGATCGTCCTCTTGTCCCACCTGCGGAGGATCTCCAGCTGGAGAGGACGGAGGCGAAATTGTGCAAAAGGCACCGCCTCTATTGCCGCCACCATGCGTCCCACCAGCTTCATCAACACCGTAGGGATGATTGTGGTGACAGGAGGACTGCTTGCACTCCTGACTGGATCGCCATCTGTTTGGGTCGTGGCAGAGACACCAGGGCCGAGGCTGTGTTGAAGTCCATGCCCAAATATGTCAAGGCTTGGGTCGGAACTAGCGTCGACTTCTGAATGTTGAGGAGCCAACCGAACTGTTCCAGAGACCGCATGGTCACCTCCAGGCTCTCTTGACAGAGGTGTTCCGATGGCGCCCTGACCAGCAGGTCGTCTAAAATAGGGGATGACGGCATGCCCCTGCGCGTGCAGGAGAGCCATCATGGAAGCCATCACTTTTGTGAACACCCGCGGTGCCGAGGCCAACCCGAACGGCAGCGCCACAAATTGGAAGTGTTCTTCCCCCACTGCAAATCTCAACCAGCGCTGATGAGCTGGTGCAATGGGCACGTGAAGGTAAGCGTCTCGGATATCTATGGACGCCAGGAAGTCCCCCTTTGACACAGCTGCGATCACGGAACGCAGGGATTCCATACGGAACTTCCGAACCAACACGTGACGGTTGAACAACTTCAGGTCCAGAACAGGGCGGAAGGATCCGTCCTTCTTCGGGACGATAAAGAGGTTGGAGTAAAAAACCCCTGAACCTCTCCCCGGAAGGCACCGGGACCACCACTCCGTCCCTGCGGAGACCCTCCAACACCCGGAAAAAAGCCTGAGCCTTTTCTGGCGATGGGACCGAACCGATGGAATCGGTGTATGGGTTTTGACGTCAGCTCTATCCTGTAACCTCGCGAGACCACGTCTCGAACCCACTGATCTTGAACGTGAAGAAGCCACTTGTCCTGAAAGCGAGACAAGCGGCCCCCCACCTGTGGGGAGGCAGGAAGGCAGAGCGAGTCATGTAGAGGCGGGTTTGGGGGTGGCAGTCGCTGCCCCCGCCGGCTTCTTTGGACGACTCTTCGAGCGCCACTGAGAAGCGGGCTTGCCCCCTCGGTCCGTACGAGCGGACGATGCTGATGACTGCGAGCTGGAGCGAAAGGACCACTGCTTTGGGTTCCTTTTCACCGTATACCGTGGCTTAGGCTTATTCTGCGGTATCTTAGACTCAGCAGAATCCTTTATCAGCTTGTCCAGCTCAGTGCCAAACAGCCTGTCACCAGCAAACGGAAGATTCTGCAAAATCTTCTTAGATGTGGCATCTGAGTCCCAGAGACGCAGCCACAACAACCTGCGGATCGCTATAGCATTGGCCGAAGCCACAGCTGAGCGAGTGGCAGTTTCCAGAGTCGCCGTTCTGGCGTAGTCCGCATAGGCTCTTGCCCTCTCGGTAAGTGCCATGACCTCTGGACTGGACCTTGCCAGGTCAGTGATACCATCCAAGCAGGTAGTAATTGCTTGTAAGGTCCAAACCGTGGCAAAATTAGGGGCAAATGAAGACCCCACAGCCTCATAGGAAGACTTGGCGAGTTGCTCGACCTGTCTATCAGTCGCATCCTTCAACGAGGAGCTGTCAGAGGCAGAGAATAGGGAGCGTGCAGCAATCCTGGTCATGGAAGCGTCCACCTTTGGGGACTGCGACCACTCCTGAAGCACCTCCTGGGGGAAGGGGAAGCGATTGTCCTTAAGTTTTCGGACATAACGCCGCCCAGGGTGTAACCTGGGGGCTCTAATCACCCTTCCAAAGTTAGTGTGGTCCATAAAGGAACCACTTGGTCTAGCCTCCGGCCGCAGCCATTGATAGACCTCCTTCGGGTGTACAGTCACCTCCTCAGGGGGTGTCACGAGACGTAAGGTCTCGTTGATAGAGGATACCAAATCCTCCACCCCGTCTGGTGGTTCAGACGCAGATACAGACCCGAAAGTCGAACCCCCATCATCTTCCTCTCCATCAGAGGAACGCTCCTCCTCAGAGAGAGCCTGGAGCTCGGGTGACTCCTCACGACGAGCTCGCTTAAGGGGTCTCACAGCAGAAGAAGGAGACACCCGGGGGTAACTGGAAGGAGTAGCTGGGCTGTCCAGCCTCCTATTAAGCGCCTCCAGGGATTGCGACATGGAGGACAGCTGGGACAACAGAGATTCATTGATCTTATTCTGAGCTTCCCATGGCCCTGGGACCACCTGGACCTCAGGGTACAGCACCGGAGCTGCTGACTCAGCAGTGGCAGTCCGGGCCTCTGGGCGTCCGCAGTTATTGCAGGACCCCTCCACCAGTGTACCATTGCATGTAGCACAAGTAACTGTGGTCTCTGCCGCCTTAGCAGCACGCTTCCCAACTGAGGACATCGCCACAGTAGGGGTAAATAAGCCAAATCGCAGACAGAAACCGGGGATCCCGGTGGCTTACCGACCGCAGCAAAGCGGTAGGAGGAAGCGGTGTGTGTGTGACCTCCGCGATAGGTTCCGGTCTCCCCTGAAGTGCAGCCACGCGCTTCAGACAGCTCCCAGCCGGGAAGTGATGGGAGAAGATGGCCGCCGACAGAGAAACTGTGGGCGGCGCCGAGAACACGCGGGAAACACACACACACGCCCATCGGTGACGTCACCGCACGGGCTGCTTCCATCCTCCAGGCAGCCTCAGCATGAAGGCGCCGGAGCCCGCAGCGCGGGAAATAGTGTGAAATACACCACACACAGACTACAGGCACAAACACACATACGCAGTCTACAGCCTCAGCCCCTGTGACTCACAGGGCGGTCAGCCAGGGTGACCCCAGCACAGGGTACACCTCCAGATCCGCGGACCCGAGGGTAACGCGCGGTCTGAGTGTCAGGACACATAAAGTGACCGACACTACCCCCAGGCACACAGGAGACACAGAGTGCCTCAGTGCCGTCCGGTCTGTAAGCACCATTTAGGGAGGCCTCGGACGGGGGTTCAGCACCAGTCCGGAGTGTAAGCACCATAATGGGAGGCCTCGGACTGGGCTGGCTCCAGTCCGGTCTGTAAGCACCATTTAGGGAGGCCTCGGACGGAGCGGAGCTGTGCAAGGCTCCTATCTCCCACTCTCCAGAGCCCCCAGAGAGGGATGGAGAGGAGCGTGACAGCGTACCGGGAGAACACCAAGTGTCCAGGCTCTAGGCCCTCCGGTACCTCCACCAGCGTGTGCCACTAAGGGTGAGCGGGGAGGCTGTCACAGGTCCCGACTAGGACCATATTACCTTGTCTTCAGACGCCATCACGTAAGTTGTGAGAATGCAGTGAAGTGCAAGCAAAGCGTGATCCTCCGAGCACACTAAGTTTAAAACTGAGGATGTTCCCTGCGGTAGGGGTTTATAAGCGGAGGAGGCGGTGTCTACAAACTTGTAGTACCTAGTGTGACCTCCGGAGGGCAGTGCCCTAAACCCCATTGTCTGGGTCTCCCATTATGACGACCAGAAAAAGGAGTTGCCATTGGAATCAGCAAAATCTCATAACGGGTGCAGGACCAAAAATAATTATAATTATGAAATTACTCCAACCATGATTTTGGTTTGTTATGGATACTGACTTATGTAATATATTATTTGATTATCCATGATCTGTAGTGACATGTTTTTCATTCTATGTAGATATTCTGTCTGTGAACAAGGTCAATGTATGACCTTAGATAAACCTCAGATAAAATAAGAAAAATCAGAATATCAAAAAAAAATTTTCGAATAAAGAATTTATTAAGCAGCAATCTTTGTCTGTGTGCCGAAGTTCTTCTTGATCAGTATTAACACTGACATGTCGGTATGATGCCTCGGGTCAGTACTATATGGTAACACTGACGTGTCGGTATGATGTCTCGAGTCAGTACTATATGGTAACACCGACGTGTCGGTATGATGTCTCGGGTCAGTACTATATGGTAAATACTGAAATGTCGGTATGATTTCTCGTGTTGGTACTATTTGGTAGCACTGATGTGTCGGTATGATGCCTCGGGTCTGTACTATATGGTAATACTGACATGTCGGTATGATTTCTCGTGTTGGTACAAATTCGTAGATACCAATCATGTTACTTTTACTGTTATCTAAGTGGTGAATAAAATTCAGACGTTTTTAAAGAAAAAGAATTGCGCTTTTGTTGCCATTTTCCGTACCTGGTGGCATTCTCATTTTTTGGGATATGGGGCTGTGTGATGTTTTATGTATTGCGCTTTGAGCTGACGTTTCTTAATGATCCCATTTTTGGGTAGATATGTTGTTTTAATCACCTGTTATTGCATTTTATTGCAATGTTGCATCGACCCAAAAAACGTCATTTTGACTTTTGGACCATTTTTCCCGTTACACAGTTTACAGATCTGACTAACTGACTTTATATATTGATAGATCGGGTATTTCTGATACCAAATGTGTGTTTGTTTTTTTTAAACAGTTTTATTTTCAATAGGGCAAAATGGGGGGAATTAAACTTTTTATTTCTCTATATTTTCAAAAACTTTTTTTTTCTTCTTTAATTTTACTTGGTCTTTTAGGGCCACATCACACGCATCAATTTGCAGAACGATATTGTTAGCGATCACATGCACGCGCGATCGCTAACAATATCGTTCACATCGTTGATGAGCTGTAACACAGGCAGACTCACCAGCGATGTGGACCAGCGAGAATGCTGGTAACCATCGGGTTACTAGGCGCCGCGCGGTGCTTAGTAACCCAATGTTTACATGGATACGAGCTCTCAGCATAGGCTGCGAGGCGCTGGGAGCTTGTGCATCGTTGGTCTGCCAGTGTCACACGCAGCGATACTGCGTGTTCACCGGCCGACCAACGATAGATTTGTGAACATGTTCACAAATCTGTAATCAAACAATGTTTCAAAGAAAAATCGTTTGATTACAAGCAGCGAAGCACAAACGATATCGCTTAAGCGATCAAAAAGACAGGTCGCTTAAGCGATATCGTTCAGTAAATTGATGCGTGTGACGTGGCCCTTAGACCAATCGTTTCTCCTGTGTACAGATGAGCTGCTGCTTATCTGAACACAGGAGAAATCATCACTTTTTGCCGGTGACGGAGCTCAGACATCGTCGGAGGAAGTGACTGCAGACAGCATCCGGTGTCATCACAGGACCCCAGACTGTCAAGGTAACAGCAATCCCATCATGATCGCATCACGGGATCCCCACCGAGGTGTTTTGGATCGCCCTATCAGTAATTGACAGCACGATCCAAAGGGTTAACAGCACTTATCTGATCACTGATCCGATCAGTGCTGTTAGCTACACATCTCAGATGATCAGATCTGCTGAGATATGTGGGTGAGGATGCGAGTTCAGTGCGTGAGCTCCCATCAGGGGTAGGAACACGGCCAAGGGAGTATATATACTCCCTTGGTCATGAGAGGGTTAAAATTATTAAAAAAAAAAAAAAGAAACTGTACACCTTTGGAATTACCGTAATTTCACTGTTGAGGATAATCATATTTCCAGGTCATTTTTATCACACAATGTACAGCATAAAAACAATTCCCAAAGAACAAATGTCAGAATTTCACATTTCCCAGTATACTAGGTGGTAAAATGAGAGGTGTCATTCAAAAAGGTACAAATAAAATGATGACTCTTAAAAGAAGAGGAAAAACAGAAACACAAAAATGGAAATTGGCTAAATCGGGAAGGGGTTAGTATCCCTGCAGCACCTCCAAGAGGAGGAATGACATTACACATTGATGGTTTGTCCTGTCAATGTGTCCTAATTGTCTATTATTGGACAAATCGTAATGTGGGAGATTTCTGGGGTTCTGAAGCCCCTTTATACACTGGAGACCGAACAATCACAGCGCTATCATTTGGTAGCCACATACTTTGCAGACTTTTGGCCGCATATCGAGTAAATTTAAAGGGAATCTGTCAGGTCAAAAATCCATATGTAATTGATATAATTTTCTAATTCCCCTGGTGAAGCTCTTTCTATTCATGTATTTCATTTATTTACATTTCCCTCCTATCCTATGTAAACTGCAAATAAAGAGATGCATTCCATCTGTCAATCACGGTGAGTGATCACGTACTTCTATACTGCCCACTCCCCAGGGAATGAATATTTATGTAGTGACATCACTGCACTTCACTACCCTTCTCTGTAAGCATACAACCAAAGCAGTTGAAATCACTCATATGGGGGGGAAGGGGGAGGCTTTTGTATTCTTCTGTTCTTCAGCTCTCTTTGTGTGCAACAAAACAAGTGTTCAAATAAACACATAGAATCTCACAGACAGCACTGCTTCTGCTCAGAGCAACAGACGGAAGAGATTGCGTTACCTAGATGAGTTATCAGATACCTGACTGCCATCCCTTCCTCCCCCTTTGCATCAGAACCACCATGCCGGACATCAAAATGGAAATGAAACAAGTAGTGGAGGCAGAGCACAGGGGTGGGGGGAGAGAATGCCAGCCTGGGAAGAAGTGAATAATAAATGAACATTTACATACTGTGGACAGTATGTGAAAGTAATGGACTGGACTAATGAAGCAGCTGCTCTGCTGAGTGTGAAGATGCTTATAGTAAGAGAACTACAAAAAGTACAGTAATGATTTTTACATATTCTGAAAGGGCTGACCGAGCAATATTCAAGGGTACTATTAGTATCCTTCTGAAAAATGACCTGACAGAGTCTCTTCAAGGAAGAGATGTGTTGCTGTCATGATGCGTTGTCTGAACACTGCCCCGATACACAGGCCAGCGATCAGGAGTGTGCAGTCTTACAGACATCTGTTGTGCCCCTCAGCACTGGTAATGGGGTCTTTATACTTTCTATGCAACTGCTCTCAATTGTGGATTATAGACAGAAACCCCTCTATATCAAACTCAGAAATCCCTTTTTACTACTTATATACATGCAGCTCATGAGCGGCCCAGTACCGCATGGATTGCCCGTGGTCCATAGTTTGGAGTTGCACATGGACACAGCCATATCCACAATTTGCAGACATAACAGCTCTTAGAAACCCAACACTGATGTGACCCCCAACCTCAGGGTGGACTGCAAAAAATAACATTAACTCTTTCACTGCCAAGTTTGTATGTGACAAGTTACAACTTGGCACAACTGCCAGGATCCTCAGGAATCACTGTCACTCTCCTCCCGATGTCTCACATTGCAGCACTTGGCTCACTGCACTTACTGGTTTAGCAGCAACTTGGTGAGTTCCATGTAGTGCGGGCTGGGCATCGGCGTGAAGGCCTCCTCCCTCCGCTCATTGTCTCGCATTTCCTCCAGCTTCTCTGAAAAGGTAGCGTTGAATACAATTAATATTTTATATCTGCTTTAATCTCCAGTTTATACAATCTTCATGAGTATTAGTGAGGCTATTACTACAGAGGATAGGAGAAGCCAGTACTTCATCTTGGGTACAAACAACAGGAAAT
Organism: Allobates femoralis; assembly: GCA_033576535.1. Classification (NCBI taxonomy): domain Eukaryota; kingdom Metazoa; phylum Chordata; class Amphibia; order Anura; family Aromobatidae; genus Allobates; species Allobates femoralis. The sequence continues at coordinate 131,136,318 of JARQOC010000010.1, forward strand.
GCAATCAGAGACCACTAAAGCTGGCGCCACACAATATGTGCAAGATACTGGCCCAGAGAGAGTGCCAAAATGTGATCGAGGAGACATGATCCTTCACTGTAAGGTATGTTCTAGCATTGGAGATGAGGGGGCTACACGGAGCCGCAGGGGAGCCAAGGGGGCGGCGCAGAACCCCAGGGAAGACTTTGGGGTGAAGCGGAACCGCAGAGGAGAGGAATGGAGGGGGTAGCACAGAGGTGAGGATGAGGCGGCGCGGGGAGCCGCAGAGGAGACTAGGGGGCAGCGCAGAGAGCCGCAGAGGAGACGAGGGGGCGGCGCAGGGAGCCGCAGAGGAGATGAGGGGGCGGCGCAGGGAGCCGCAGAGGAGACGAGGGGGCAGCACGGAGCTGCGGAGGAGGTGAGGAGCTCTGTCCTTCTGGAGTCACAGTAGCTCCCTGAAGGCTGACTGCCACTAGTTAGAAACAAATCCCAATATTCTGAAACCATGTTCACATAACCACTCTTTATTTAGCCTGGCAAGACCATATTATAAGTGCACACTACTACAGACTCTTACCAACATCCATCCATTCCGGAGGAACGATCCGACATTTCTGCCGCTGCTTCAGGTTGATGGCCATCCACAGAGGCACCTGCACAGGAAGGCCGGGGTTAAAGGGGCCAATATCACCCTGGAGAGAAACAGAAGAAAAGGTCAAGAGCCATCTATACATGGCAGATCATCAGGACAATAGAAAATGTGCAATCCACTGGAGAAGAAAAAGGCTACAGTTATACTATACAGGAGGTGACATCACCGCTCTCCAGATCTCAGTTATATTATACAGCAGTGACATCACCGCTCTCCAGATCTCAGTTATATTATACAGCAGTGACATCACAGCTCTCCAGATCTCAGTTATATTATACAGCAGTAACATCACCGCTCTCCAGATCTCAGTTATATTATACAGCAGTGACATCACCTCTCTCCAGATCTTAGTTATATTATACAGCAGTGACATCACGGCTCTCCAGATCTCAGTTATATTATACAGCAGTGACATCACGGCTCTCCAGATCTCAGTTATATTATACAGCAGTGACATCACGGCTCTCCAGATCTCAGTTATATTATACAGCAGTGACATCACCTCTCTCCAGATCTCAGTTATATTATACAGCAGTGACATCACCGCTCTCCAGATATCAGTTATATTATACAAGAGGTGACATCACTGCTCTCCAGATCTCAGTTATATTATACAGCAGTGACATCACCGCTCTCCAGATCTCAGTTATATTATACAGGAGGTGACATCACCGCTCTCCAGATCTCAGTTATATTATACAGCAGTGACATCACCGCTCTCCAGATCTCTGTTATATTATACAGCAGTGACATCACGGCTCTCCAGATCTCAGTTATATTATACAGGAGGTGACTTCACAGCTCTCCAGATATCAGTTATATTATACAGGAGATAACATCACGGCTCTCCAGATCTCAGTTATATTATACAGGAGGTGACATCACCGCTCTCCAGATATCAGTTATATTATACAGGAGATAACATCACGGCTCTCCAGATCTCAGTTATATTATACAGCAGTGACATCACCGCTCTCCAGATCTCAGTTATATTATACAGGAGGTGACATCACGGCTCTCCAGATCTCAGTTATATTATACAGGAGATAACATCACGGCTCTCCAGATCTCAGTTATATTATACAGCAGTGACATCACCGCTCTCCAGATATCAGTTATATTATACAAGAGGTGACATCACTGCTCTCCAGATCTCAGTTATATTATACAGCAGTGACATCACCGCTCTCCAGATCTCAGTTATATTATACAGCAGTGACATCACGGCTCTCCAGATCTCAGTTATATTATACAGCAGTGACATCACCGCTCTCCAGATCTCAGTTATATTATACAGCAGTGACATCACCTCTCTCCAGATCTCAGTTATATTATACAGCAGTGACATCACCTCTCTCCAGATCTCAGTTATATTATACAGCAGTGACATCACGCTCTCCAGATCTCAGTTATATTATACAGCAGTGACATCACCGCTCTCCAGATATCAGTTATATTATACAAGAGGTGACATCACCGCTCTCCAGATATCAGTTATATTATACAAGAGGTGACATCACCGCTCTCCAGATATCAGTTATATTATACAAGAGGTGACATCACTGCTCTCCAGATCTCAGTTATATTATACAGCAGTGACATCACGGCTCTCCAGATCTCAGTTATATTATACAAGAGGTGACATCACCGCTCTCCAGATCTCAGTTATATTATACAGCAGTGACATCACCGCTCTCCAGATATCAGTTATATTATACAGGAGATAACATCACGGCTCTCTAGATCTCAGTTATATTATACAGCAGTGACATCACCGCTCTCCAGATATCAGTTATATTATACAGGAGGTGACATCACAGCTCTCCAGATCTCAGTTATATTATACAGGAGATAACATCACGGCTCTCCAGATATCAGTTATATTATACAGCAGTGACATAGCTGCTCTCCAGATCTGTTATATTATACAGCAGTGACATCACCGCTCTCCAGATCTCAGTTATATTATATATACAGCAGTGACATCACCGCTCTCCAGATCTCAGTTATATTATACAGCAGTGACATCACCTCTCTCCAGATCTCAGTTATATTATACAGCAGTGACATCACGGCTCTCCAGATCTGTGTTATATTATACAGCAGTGACTTCACCGCTCTCCAGATATCAGTTATATTATACAAGAGGTGACATCACTGCTCTCCAGATCTCAGTTATATTATACAGCAGTGACATCACGGCTCTCCAGATCTCAGTTATATTATACAGGAGGTGACATCACCGCTCTCCAGATATCAGTTATATTATACAGGAGATAACATCACGGCTCTCCAGATCTCAGTTATATTATACAGCAGTGACATCACCGCTCTCCAGATCTCAGTTATATTATACAGCAGTGACATCACGGCTCTCCAGATCTCAGTTATATTATACAGCAGTGACATCACCGCTCTCCAGATATCAGTTATATTATACAGGAGGTGACATCACAGCTCTCCAGATCTCAGTTATATTATACAGGAGATAACATCACGGCTCTCCAGATATCAGTTATATTATACAGCAGTGACATAGCTGCTCTCCAGATCTCAGTTATATTATACAGCAGTGACATCACCGCTCTCCAGATCTCAGTTATATTATATATACAGCAGTGACATCACCGCTCTCCAGATCTCAGTTATATTATACAGCAGTGACATCACCTCTCTCCAGATCTCAGTTATATTATACAGCAGTGACATCACGGCTCTCCAGATCTGTGTTATATTATACAGCAGTGACTTCACCGCTCTCCAGATATCAGTTATATTATACAAGAGGTGACATCACTGCTCTCCAGATCTCAGTTATATCATACAGCAGTGACATCACCGCTCTCCAGATCTCAGTTATATTATACAGGAGGTGACATCACCGCTCTCCAGATCTCAGTTATATTATACAGGAGGTGACATCACCGCTCTCCAGATCTCAGTTATATTATACAGGAGGTGACATCACGGCTCTCCAGATCTCAGTTATATTATACAGCAGTGACATCACCGCTCTCCAGATCTCAGTTATAATTTATACAGGAGGTGACATCACGGCTCTCCAGATCTCAGTTATATTATACAGCAGTGACATCACGGCTCTCCAGATCTCAGTTATATTATACAGGAGGTGACATCACGGCTCTCCAGATCTCAGTTATATTATACAGCAGTGACATCACCGCTCTCCAGATATCAGTTATATTATACAGCAGTGACATCACCGCTCTCCAGATCTCAGTAATATTATACAGCAGTGACATCACCGCTCTCCAGATATCAGTTATATTATACAGCAGTGACATCACCGCTCTCCAGATCTCAGTTATATTATACAGCAGTGACATCACCGCTCTCCAGATATCAGTTATATTATACAGCAGTGACATCACCGCTCTCCAGATCTCAGTTATATTATACAGCAGTGACATGGCTGCTCTCCAGATCACGGTTACATTATACCGGAAGTGACATCACCACACACCAGATAATGATTATATACCGGCTGTGGTACTACAAGTCTCGGACGCCATTATTGTAGTCCCTGTGAGTGATTCTCCAGCCCCTCACCCCGATCAGATACACCTTGTCCAGGCTGAAGTTCGGGATAATCGTCACCATTTCCTTCTCCGCCAGAAACTCCACCTCAGACGCGTCCATCTCCACCGTCCGCTCAGCTTTCCCGCGCTCTCGTGTTGCTCACCAATCAGAAGCGAGCGCAGCGTGTGACGTCACTGTTTGCGGTCTACGCCTCAATCCAGAAATCATATGGCACGTACACACTTCAGAGTTTTGCGTTCCAAACGGCGCATCTGATTACGGAAGTGAGGCCTGGAACGCAATACCCGGAAATGTGGTGTCTGATCTTTATGTGACTGAATAAGGCTGATAACAGAGAGCAGCAGCGCATGTTGTTACATTATTGATGTTTATTATCATAAAACTCAAATATGATCAAGCTCCTCCTCCTATGTCAGCCTCAGTGATAGACCCCCTGCTGTGACAGAAAAAAAACAAGATATCATTTTTTTTTATTGAATTTAAAGAAATGGTTGATCAGTCATGTTTGGCTCCATTCAGACAGGTGTGAAGAAGCTGCTCCTCCGCCCCCCCCCCGCTCCGCACCTTTAGGCCACGTGCACACGTTCAGTATTTGGTGAGTTTTTTACCTCAGGATTTGCAGCCAAAACCAGGAGTGGGTGATAAATACAGAAGTGATGCAGGTGTTTCTATTAGACTTTTCCTCTGATTGCTCCACTCCTGGTTTTGTCTACAAATCCTGAGGTAAAAAACTCATCAAAAACTGAACGTGTGCACGTGGCCTTATGTATCACCCCTATGTGCGGATATATCGCAGAATTTGGTAAGTATACACAGCAGACAACTCCGCCGGAAAACCTGCAGCATGCCAGTTACTACTGCAGATATTCCCACTAATAAGCAGCATTTCCCCCAGCATAATCCACCATTACATTTCTCTCCTCTTTCCCTCCATCCTTCACCTCTATCCTTCTTTCTCCCCTCTATCCTTCTTTCCCCCAACTCTCTCACTGTCGCTCTCAATCTCTCCCCCCACTCTCTCTCTGACTCTCCCGTCTCCCTCTCTTGCTCTCCCCCTCTGCTCCCCTCTCCCCCTCTTGCTCTCTCTTTTCCTTGATTTCTCTCCCCCTCTCTTCCCATCCCTCTATCTCCCGCTCTCCCTTGCTCTCTCACTCTCCTGTCTCCTTGTCTTGCCCTCCCCCTCTCCCTTGCTCTCTCTCACTCTCCCCCTCTTCCTTGCTCTCTCACTCTCCTATCTCCTTGTCTTGCTCTCCTCTGTCTCCCTCTCTTGCTCCTTGCTCTCCTCCTCTCTGTTACTCTCTCTCCTCCCCTCTTTCTTGCCATCTCTTCTCGCTTTCTCCCCTTTTCCTTGATCTCTCTCTCCACTCCTCCCTCCTTCTCTTGCTCTCTATCTATCCCTCTCCTCTCTCCTGTTTTCCTTGATCTCTTTCCTCTCCCCCTATGTTCCCCTCCCTCTCTTGCTGCCTCTCTCCCACTTTCCCTTGCTCACTCTCCTCTCTTGCTCTCCCCCGCTCCTCCTCTCCAGCTCTAGCTCTCACTCTCCTCTCTCCCCTTTTCCTTGATCTCTCTCTCCCACTTTCCCTTGCTCTCTTTCTCTCCTCCCCCCCTCTGTTTGACCCACTCTCCTCTCCACCACTTTCCCTTGCTCTCCTCTCTTGCTCTCCCTCTCTCCTCTCCCCCTCCCTCTCCCACTTTCCCTTGCTCTCTTTCACTCTTCCCCTCTTCCTTGCTCTCTCATTCTTCTGTCTCCTCTCTTTGCTCCCTCCCTTCTCCTCCCCTCCCTTGCTCTTCCTCTCTCCCCTTTAACTTAATCTCTCTCCTCTTCCCCTCACTCTCTTGCTCCCTCTCTACCACTTTCCTTTGCTCTCTCTCGCTCCTACCCTCTTCCTTGCTCTCTCATTCTTCTGTCTCCCTCTCTTGCTCCCTCCCTTGCTCTTCCTCTCTCCCCTTTTCCTTAATCTCTCTCCTCTTCCCCGCATCTCTTGCTCCTCTCTACCACTTTCCTTGCTCTCTCGCTCCTACCTCTTCCTTGCCTCTCATTCTCATGTCTCCTCTCTTGCTCCCTCTCTACACTTCTGCTCTCACTCCCCCCCTCTCCCTTGCTCTCTCTCTCCTCCCCTCCCTCTCTTGCTATCTCCCTCTCCTTTCGTCCCTTTTCCTTGATCTCTCTCTCTCCTCTCCTCTTTTCCTTGCTCTCTCCTCTCCTGCTATCTTCCCCTCCCTCTCTTGCTCTCTCTCACTCTCCTCTCTTGCTCTCCCCCTCTCCCTTGCTCTTTGTCTCTCCTCTCCCCCTTTCCACCCCTCCCTCCTCTCTCCCCTTTTCCTTGATCTCTCTCCTCTCCCTCCCTCACTCTCCTCTCCCACTTTTCCTTGCTCTCTCCCTCTCCTCTCTTGCCCTCCCCCTCTCCCTCTCTCATTCTACCCCTCTCTTTCCCTCCCTCTCTCTCTAGCTTGCACTCTCTCGCTCTCCAGAATCATGAATTTAGCAGAGCCTGGAAGACAAGTTAAAACAAAAATGCACCTTATGTCCAGCAAAAAAACACTGCACCATTGGCACAGCCATTTTTCTGCTGCGTTATTCAATAGCTGCAGATTTCTGACAGCATAAAATCTTCACCGCTATTTCCTAGTCGGCTCATGGCCTTAGGCATCTGATGCAGATTTTATGCAGTTTTTTACATGCTTTTGTTTAGCCTCTGACCACATTCACACATAGAGTAAATGCTGAAGTTTTTGTGCAGAAAATCCGTATTTAACAGTCTGAGCAAAGTAGATGCAATTTCCTGAGCAGGAAAAATGCTGCTGAACTGTGCATGTCTTTTCTGTGTTTTTTCTTCCCCCTATAGTCTATAGGGTGCCTGGAAAAAATTAACAAAATGCAATAAAAATTGTGCACTAAAAAGTATATAAAAAAAAAAGGGAAAAATGCAGAAAAAAATGCAATATATATTATGCACCAAAAAGTGTTAAAAAGGAAAAATGCAATAAAAAATGTGCACCAAAAAGTATAAAAAAAAAAAACAGAAAAAAGCAACAATAGCATTGCAGGACAAAAATGCAATGAAAATTGTGCACCAAAAACTATATAAAAATGAAAGAAAATGCAGAAAAAAAGCAATAAAAGTCTTGCATCAAAAAGTATAGAAAAAAAAAAAAGCAAGACAAATACCAAAAATATTAAAAAAAAAAAAATGCAGAAAAAAAAGCAATAAAAATTGTGAACCAAAAAATATAAAAAAGAAATGTAAATAACAAAATGCAGAAAAAACAAATGCAGAAAAATTGAAAATTGTGGACACGGCAATAAAGCAGCAGACGCGGCGCAGCATTTCTCACATGTGGACGCCGGCAGTAATGCAGCAGACGCGGCGCAGCATTTCTCACATGTGGACGCTGGCAGTAATGCAGCAGACGCGGCGCAGCATTTCTCACATGTGGACGCTGGCAGTAATGCAGCAGACGCGGCGCAGCATTTCTCACATGTGGACGCCGGCAGTAATGCAGCAGACGTGGCGCAGCATTTCTCACATGTGGATGCCGGCAGTAATGCAGCAGACGCGGCGCAGGATTTCGCACATGTGGATGCCGGCAGTAATGCAGCAGACGCGGCGCAGGATTTCTCACATGTGGATGCCGGCAGTAAAGCAGCAGACGCGGCGCAGCATTTCTCACATGTGGACGCCGGCAGTAAAGCAGCAGACGCGGCGCAGCATTTCTCACATGTGGACGCCGGCAGTAATGCAGCAGACGCGGCGCAGCATTTCTCACATGTGGACGCCGGCAGTAATGCAGCAGACGCGGCGCAGCATTTCTCACATGTGGACGCCTTATGGTTTCCAGATTAGTTTTTTGACGCTTCATATTTTACACAAAAATCCCAGCAGCATCTGACAGATTCAGCAAAGTGGATGGATTTATAGAAACCTGAGCTGATTTTTCTTGCATTTTTTCGATTTTTCTGCACAAAAAACTAAATGGATAAAATACATCAAAAAGGCAGCGTGTGAACAAGGCCTTAAATGCAGCTTTTCTGCACAGTGAATATAAAACCTCATCATGGGAAGGTAGCGTCAGTGTCCGTATTGCGGAGGGCTGATGGCCCCTTCTATCCCCCATATGAGGTTAGCGAGGGTCCTCATCTCCCCGGGTGAGATGTGGCAGGATCCACATCACCTATGTCCTGCCTGGCGGCTCTGAGTCACTGATGTGGATGGTGATCATGTCTCTGTAGTGCAGCCTCTGGCTTCGGGCCAGGATCCTTCAGAGATGAATGGTGGCTGCGGAGCCGGCGGTCTCATCGGGGGTGACTGAGGGGTGCACGGCCGGCTCATCGCATACAGAAGTGTCCTACAACTGGCGGAGGGAGGATGATACCGTGGATCACAATATATTATTATGCATTGCTTATATAGTGCCATCATATTCCACAGCGCTGTGCAGAGATCATCGCTGTCTACATGGGGTATAGATGTGTCTGTGCCTCCCGTAGACTCGGGGTTCTCGCTTCCTCCTCAGTGGCGGCTCTTGCTGGGGGAGGCCGGGCGGCTCTGTTGGACAGCAGTTTTTGTATTCAGGGTCCCTGTCGGGGTCGGAGGGGTGATGATGATGTCAGGGACGCTCAGGTGTCCGCTGGGAAACCTTTTAGAAGCTTCTTCACTGGAGTAACAGATCTGCAGCCCTGTGGATACAATAATACCGCACAGTGATCCTTCCTAAACCTGGTGCTTACATCACTGCTGAAGGTTTGTTGCAATGTGTCCAGACTACAGGAATCTCCAGCAGAGTCTGCACACATCACTACTGTCCTCAGCCTGTTACAATGTATTAATCTGAAAAGCAGGAGATTTATCTACTCTGGATGCAACTGTAACAAACCTACAGCTGTGATGGCCACTTTACACACACCAACTTATCTGTCCAACTTTTCAACAACTTGCTGGTTGCAGTGAAATCATGGACACAGCCACAAAATGGAGCAATGTGTCCATGATTTCACTGCAACCAGTAAGTTGGTCAGAAGTTGGACAGATAAGTTGGTGTGTGTAAAGTGGCCCTAATACTTAAGGGACATACAAGTTGTCTGCTAGTGAAGGAAAAGCAAAAGGTTCTATTCACTGACAACAAGCAGAGATTGTGAAGAAGGTAAACAGAACAGGCCCTGACGTCACAGCATTACTACATGGAAATCCAGACTCCAGCAGTGACAGCGGTATACATTATATACTGTATATACGAGGGCAGAGCCGACATGCGACAGCCGCACACAGGAAGTCGTGAGGACACAGAGGAAAGCACCGGAGACAAGCGGGAAGTCTCCTCACCACAACCTCAGTCACCCCCACAATACCTGAAATACTCTGTGCTGCTGGAGACCCTGCTCCTTCCACAATGTAACACTCAGTCTGTGACCCCCTACAAGATTAGCACACTCATCTCCTGAAATACTCTGTGCTGCTGGAGACCCTGCTCCCCCACAATGTAACACTCAGTCTGTGACCCTAACGCACCTCTCTCCTGAATACTCGTGTGCTGGAGACGTCTCCACATGTACTCATCTGTGACCCCTCAAGATTACACCTCTCTCCTGAAATACTCTGTGCTGCTGGAGACCCTGCTCCCCCCACAATGTAACATTCAGTCTGTGACCCCCTACAAGATTAGCACACTCCATCTCCTGAAATACTCTGTGCTGCTGGGACCCTGCTCCCCAGTAACACTCAGTCTGTATCCCCCCACAAGATCACACACTCCTCTGAATATCTGTCTCTGGACCGCCCCACAATGTAACCCATCGTGACCCCTACAAGATCAGTACACTCCTCTCCTGAAATACTCTGTGCTGCTGGAGACCCTGCTCCTAGCGCTATTAACTCTCACTGGTCTCCATTCTCCTCACATGCAAAACTTCATCTGGCATCACCAGATTGGACAGGTAACACTGTCTGCTCCTTAAATCCTCTGTGCTGTTGAGGCCCCTCTGTTGATTGCTGTAACATGGGATTCTGTAGTTTGTAGATGTGTACCGTCTGCGGTACGAGCTGCGTTACTTCTTACCTTTCAGGCAGGAGAGCTGGAGGCCCATGCTGTCATTCTGTCCTCAGTGGTCCGGAGAGGCGCAGCGAGGGCTGCCATGACATCAGATGCTGAACTAACGGCGGAACCTTGTGACACAAAGGTACAAAGTAACAAAACCACAAAAAGTTACAGCCGAGAAACCTCAGAGCGCTCACTGCGTCTGGCCTCCGCCATGCAGATCCACCACCGCCAGCGCCGCGTCTTCCTGCACCGTCCACTTCCTGCCACTGCACATCTATTCTCATCAATTAATTAAAGTTGCCCTAACGAGCAAAGGTGACAGAGGAGCAAGAACACGGGAGGGCAAGAACACGGGAGGGCAAGAACACGGGAGGGCAAGAACACGGGAGGGCAAGAACTCGGAGGAGGAATACAAGAGGCAAGAACACGATGAGATAACAACAAGAGGGAGCAAGGACACAAGAGGCAAGAACACGGAGGATGAGAGCACGAAAAAGGACACGGGGGGGGAGAGCGCAAGAGAGTAAGAACATGGGGGAGCGAGTACATGAAAGGTAAGAATCCGAAGGGCAGGAATAAAAGCGGTAAGAACAAGGGGGGCAAGTACACGAGAATTAAGAACATGGAGCAAGAATGCAAGAGGGAAGAATACGAGGGAGAGGGCACAAGAGGCAAGAACACGAGGGAGCAAGAAACGAGGTAAGAACATGGAGGGCGAAAACACGAGAAGTAAGGACACGGGGGGAGAGGACACAAAAGTAAGAACATGGGAAGGCGAGAACACAAGGTAAGAACATGGGGGGCGAGAATACAGAGTAGACACGGAATCAAGAAGAGACACGGGGGAACAAGGAAACGACAGAACACGAAGTAAGGAAACGGGGGAGAGGACACAAAAGTAATTACACGGAGCAAAACACGAAAGGCAAACATACGGGGGGAGAGGACACAGGAGGTAAGAAAACGGGGGGACGAGAACATGAAAAGTAACAATCTGGGGGGCAAGAAAAAGAGCGATAAGAACAAGGGGGGCAAGTACACAAGAATTAAGAATATGGAGCAAGAACACAAGAGGCAATAATACAAGGGAAAGGACACAAGAGGTAAGAACATGGGGGGGAGAGAACACGAGAGTAAGAACACGGGGAACAAGGACAAGAAAGGTAAGAACACAAGGGAGCAAGAACACAAGAGGTAAGAACATGGAGGGTGAAAACACGAGACGTAAGGACACGGGTGGAGAGGACACGAAAGTAAGAACATGGGGGGGCGAGAACACAAGAGTAAGAACATGGGGGGGCGAGAACACAAGAGTAAGAACACGGGGGAACAAGGTCAAGAAAGGTAAGAACATGAGGGAGCAAGAACACAAGAGATAAGAACATGGAGGGCGAAAACACGAGAAGTAAGGACACAGGGGGAGAGGACACGAAAGTAAGAACATGGGGGGGCGAGAACACAAGAGTAAGAACATGGGGGGGCGAGAACACAAGAGTAAGAACACGGGGGAACAAGGACAAGGAAGGAAAGAACACGAGGGAGCAAGAACACAAGAGGTAAGAACATGGAGGGTGAAAACACGAGACGTAAGGACACGGGTGGAGAGGACACGAAAGGTAACAATTCAGGGGGCAAGAATAAGAGCGGTAAGAACAAGGGGGGCAAGTACATGGTAATTAAGATTATGGGGCAAGAATACAGGGGATATGACACAAGAGGTAAGATTATGAGGGGGCAAGAACACGAGAGGCAAGAACATGGAGGAAGAGGACACAAGAGGTAATTTCTTTGCTTTAGATTACTCTATTTGGGGTGTTTTTGGTGAGGTCCCCATAATTTCTGTGGGGCCCTCTGGGTGGAGAACATAAGGTAAGAACACATTCAGGCAAGAAAGAACACAAGAGGTAACAACACGGGGTGGCAAGAAAACGAGCAGTTATAACATGGGGGTGAAAACATGAGAGTTAACAACACAAGGGGGCAAGAACACGATAGGTAACCACGCAGGGGGCAAGAACACGATAGGTAACCATGCAGGGGGCAAGAACACGATAGGTAACCATGCAGGGGGCAAGAACACGATAGGTAACCACGAGGGGGGCAAGAACATGAGAGGTAACAACACTGGGGAGAAGAACACGAAAGTTGAGAACACGGGGGGCAAGAATACAAGAAGTAACAACACAAGAGGTAACAACACGGGGGGCAAGAACACGACAAGCAATGACATGGGGGGGGGCAAGAAAACGAGAGATGAGAACACAGAAAGTGAGAACACGAGAGGTAAGAACATGGTGTGCAAGAAGATTAGAAGTAATGACATGGTGGGTAAGAACACGAGAGGTAACAACACAAGAGGTAACAACACGGGAAGAAGAACACGAAAGGCGGAAAACAAAGAAGACGAGAAAACGAGAGGTAAGAAAACAAAAGGCGAGAACTCAAGACGTAAGAACACGGAAGGTGAGAACACGAATGGTAAGAACATGAAAGGCGAGAACACGAGAGGTAAGAACACGGAAGGTGAGAACACAAGAGGTAAGAGCACGGAAGGTAAGAACACGGAAGGTAAGAACACGGAAGGTAAGAACACAAAAGGTAAGAACACGGAAGGCGAGAACATAAGGAGTAAGAACACAGAAGGTAAGAACACGGAAAATGAGAACATGAGAGGTGAGAACACGGAAGGCGAGAACACAAGAGGTAAGAACACGGAAGGTGAAGAACACGAATGGTAAGAACATGAAAGGCGAGAACACGAGAGGTAAGAACACGGAAGGTGAGAACACAAGAGGTAAGAACACGGAAGGTGAGAACACGAATGGTAAGAACACGGAAGGTGAGAACACGAATGGTAAGAACATGAAAGGCGAGAACACGAGAGGTAAGAACACGGAAGGTGAGAACACAAGAGGTAAGAACACGGAAGGCGAGAACATAAGGAGTAAGAACACAGAAGGTAAGAACAACGGAAAATGAGAACATGTAGAGGTGAGAACACGGAAGGCGAGAACACAAGAGGTAAGAACACGGAAGGTGAGAACACGAGAGGTGAGAACACGGGTGAGGAAACAAGGTCAAGAGGACAGGGGGGAGAAGAACACAATTGATCATCTTAAATACAGAGCTCACCAGACAGTATCACACAGGATAGGATTAGATACACAGCTCACAGACAGTATCACACAGGATAGGATTAGATATACAGCTCAACAGACAGTATCACACAGGATAGGATTAGATACACAGCTCACCAGACAGTATCACACAGGATAGGATTAGATACACAGCTCAGCAGACAGTATCACACAGGACAGGATTACCGTAGATACACAGCTCAGCAGACAGTATCACACAGGACAGGATTAGATACACAGCTCAGCAGACAGTATCACACAGGACAGGACTAGATACACAGCTCAGCAGACAGTATCACACAGGACAGGATTAGATACACAGCTCAGCAGACAGTATCACACAGGACAGGATTAGATACACAGCTCAGCAGACAGTATCACACAGGACAGGATTAGATACACAGCTCAGCAGACAGTATCACACAGGATAGGATTAGATACACAGCTCAGCAGACAGTATCACACAGGATAGGATTAGATACACAGCTCAGCAGACAGTATCACACAGGATAGGATTAGATACACAGCCCAGCAGACAGTATCACACAGGATAGGATTAGATACACAGCCCAGCAGACGGTATCACACAGGATAGGATTAGATACACAGCTCAGCACACGTATCACACAGGATAGGATTAGATACACAGCTCAGCAGACAGTATCACACAGGATAGGATTAGATACACAGCTCAGCAGACAGTATCACACAGGATAGGATTAGATACACAGCTCAGCAGATAGTATCACACAGGATAGGATTAGATACACAGCTCAGCAGGCAGTATCACACAGGATAGGATTAGATAAACAGCTTAGCAGACAGTATCAGACAGGATAGGATTAGATACACTGCTCAGCAGACAGTATCACACAGGATAGGATTAGATACACAGCTCAGCAGACAGTATCACACAGGATAGGATTAGATACACAGCTCAGCAGACAGTATCACACAGGATAGAATTAGATACACAGCTCAGCAGACAGTATCACACAGGATAGGATTAGATACACAGCTCAGCAGACAGTATCACACAATATAAGATTAGATACACAGCTCAGCAGACAGTATCACACAATATAAGATTAGATACACAGTTGAGGATTAGATACACTGGGATGTTTGCAGACCCCTGCACCTCTCCCCCGGGGTGTCGCTCACCTGTGGATCGCGGGTCCTCCTGTCTGCTGGGCTTCACCTGGCATCTGAGCTTTAGTCCTCTGACCACAGAGCGGGGCCACCACCTCCGACCAATCAGCAGCCAGATAACCGCGACTGCAGGAAACACGGAAAGTTTCCCTCTCTGCCCTCAGCTGCAGTAATCCCATTACTGGGCTCCTGGACCCGCCGCTCATTACTCACCGCATTACAGGAGTCTTGGCACTGAGTGCAGCATTAATGGGGTGGATACGAGGAGGCGGCTGGTGATGTGCTGCACTAAACACCACCACATGTGTCAGCACGCCGGGATACCCCGATGCAGGACGGAGGGGCCAGGATACCCCGAAATCACAAATAATGTATACTATGGAGGAGGGAGAAGGGGGTCCTGCGGTTACTTTGCACAGCTGATATTTTGTTACAACTGCATCCGAGCCGTCACCCTCCCATCACAAATTTCTTGGCTGCAGATTCTTACATGTTGGTAAAAATGGCAGAATCCCAGACAACAGTAATAATAACGGGAAGATCAGCGATGAGCGGCGCCCCTCCTCCACGACACACAACGCCGACACGGAGCAAAGGGAACAAAATATTTAGTTAAAATTTAACAGCTCTGAAGGTCTCGGGAGGGCGAGATTGTACCACAACGATGTCTGATAACGCAACCTTCACAAGGAAACCGTGCACCGTCACAGTCCAAATATCCGGCACTCCACAAGAACACAAACTGCACAAGATCATACGTCCATAAAATTCTGTCTGCAGTCACCACTAGGGGGAGCTCCCTGTATAGAGAGATACATAAGATTCTGTCTGCAGCCATCACTAGGGGGAGATCCCTGTATAGAGAGATACATGATAAGATCCTGTCTGCAGTTACCACTAGGGGGAGCTCCCTGTATACAGAGATACATGATAAGATCCTGTCTGCAGTCACCACTAGGGAGCTCCCTGTATACAGAGATACATAAGATTCTGTCTGCAGCCATCACTAGGGGAGCTCCCTGTATACAGACATACATGATAAGATCCTGTCTGCAGTCACCGCTAGGGGGAGCTCCCTGATACAGTGTACATGATAAGATCCTGTCTGCAGTCACCACTAGGGGAGCTCCCTGTATACAGAGATACAGATAAGATCCTGTCTGCAGTCACCACTAGGGGAGCTCCCTGTATACAGAGATACATAAGATCCTGTCTGCAGCCACCACTAGGGGGAGCTCCCTGTAATAGAGATACATGATAAGATCCTGTCTGCAGCACCACTAGGGGAGCCCCTGTATAGAGAGATACATAAGATCCTGTCTGCAGTCACCACTAGGGGAGCTCCCTGTATACAGAGATACATGATAAGATCCTGTCTGCAGTCACCACTAGGGGAGCTCCCTGTATAGAGGATACAATAAGATCCTGTCTGCAGCCACCACTAGGGGAGCTCCCTGTATAAGAGATACATATAAGATCCTGTCTGCAGTACCACTAGGGGGAGCTCCCTGTATACAGAGATACATGATAAGATCCTGTCTGCAGTCACCACTAGAGTGAGCTCCCTGTATACAGAGATACATAAGATCCTGTTTGCAGTCACCACTAGGGGAGCTCCCTGTATACAGAGATACATAAGATTCTGTCTGCAGCACCACTAGGGGAGCTCCCTGTATAGAGAGATACATAATATTCTGTCTGCAGCCATCACTAGGGGGAGCTCCCTGTATACAGAGATACATGATAAGATCCTGTCTGCAGTCACCACTAGAGTGAGCTCCCTGTATACGGAGATACATAAGATCCTGTTTGCAGTCACCACTAGGGGGAGCTCCCTGTATACAGAGATACATAAGATTCTGTCTGCAGCCACCACTAGGGGGAGCTCCCTGTATACAGATATACATGATAAGATCCTGTCTGCA
Source organism: Allobates femoralis (assembly GCA_033576535.1). Lineage (NCBI taxonomy): Eukaryota > Metazoa > Chordata > Amphibia > Anura > Aromobatidae > Allobates > Allobates femoralis. Next base: position 131,152,760 of record JARQOC010000010.1, read on the forward strand.
GCCACCACTAGGGGGAATTCCCTGTATACAGAGATACATGATAAGATCCTGTCTGCAGCCACCACTAGGGGAGCTCCCTGTATACAGAGATTCATGATAAGATTCTGTCTGCAACCACCACTAGGGGAGCTCCCTGTATACAGAGATATATGATAAGATCCTGTCTGCAGCCACCACTAGAGGGAGCTCCCTGTATACAGAGATACATAATAAGATTCTGTCTGCAGCCACCACTAGGGGGAGCTCCCTCTATACAGAAATACATAAGATCCTTTCTGCAGCCACCACTAGGGGAACTCCCTGTATACAGAGATGTTGAAACTGGAATAAGCTTGTCCTTTATGCTTTTCTTGTTCAGATCAGTTCAGCAGAGGGTCATGGAGATAATTTCCATTAATGTAAGGAATCATTATAACGTACAGTAATCCCGCGGGAGGAAGAATATTGTCACAAGTGGGAGGGGCCTGTATGAGGCTACGGCGTTGCATTTGCTTAGTTTACTGTTCTGCAGACGTTGAGCTACGGCCCCAGTAATAAATGTGAGCAGCGTCTGCCAGGAGATCACTTACTGGAAAATTAAATAGAAGGGAGATAAGATTCACGCTTCTTACTGCAGCACTAAATCCAGGTTCTGCCAATTTCCTGAGGAGCGTGATCACGGGATCAACCCCAGCGCCTGTCTGGAGTGGCGGCTTCACAGCACCAATTCAGTTACATCATTAGGGAAAAGGGTATCCCCAAAACAGAACCCCCCAGTATCACAGCAGAAAGGGGGTCATCAATACAGGACCCCCCAGTATCACAGCAGAAAGGGGGATGGTGGTCCTCAATACAGAACCCCCCAGTATCACAGCAGAAAGGGGGATGGGGTCCTCAATACAGAACCCCCCAGTATCACAGCAGAAAGGGGGATGGGGTCTTCAATGCAGAATCCCCCCCAGTATCAAAGCAGAGAGAGGAGGTCCATACAAACCCCTATCAGAGAGGGAGGGGTCCCCAATACAGAACCCCCTCAGTATCAGACAGAGAGGGATGGGGTCCCCAATACAGAACCCCCCCTATCCAAACAGAGAGAGGGGATGGGGTCCCCAATAACAGAACCCCCAGTATCAAAGCAGAGAGGGGATGGGGGCCCCAATACAGAACCCCCAGTATCAAAGCAGAGAGAGGGAGGGGGGTCCTCAATACAGAACCCCCAGTATCAGAGCAGAGAGGGGATGGGGGTCCCAATACAGAACCCCCAGTATAAAGCAGAGAGGGGATGGGGTCACAATCAGAACCCCCAGTATCAGAGCAGAGAGGGGTTGGGAGGTCCCAATTAGAACCCCCAGTATAAAGCAGAGAGATGGAGGTCCCCAATACAGAACCCCAGTATCAGAGCAGAGAGGGTGGGGCCCCAATACAGAACCCCCAGATCAGAGCAGAGAGAATGGAGGTCCCCCAATACAGAACCCCCCCCCCAGTATCAAAGCACAGAGGGAATGGGGGTCCCCAATAAGAACCCCATAGTATCAGAGCAGAGAGGAGTATGGGGGCCCCCAATACAGAGCCCCAGTATCAAAGCACAGAGGGGATGGGGTCCCCAATACAGAATCCCCCAGTACCAGAGCAGAGAGGGGATGGGGGTACCCCATACAGAACCCCCAGTATCAGAGCAGAGAGTGGGTTGGGGGTTTCCAAAACAGAACCACACCTCCTCAAGTATCAGATTAGAGAGGGGGATGGAAGTCCCCAATACAAAGCCCCCACCCTCCAAGTATCAGAATAGAGAGGGGGATGGGTGTTCCAGTAAAGAACCCCCCAGTATTAAAGCACAGAGGGGGATGGGGATCCCCAATACAGAACCACTAGTACTAAGGTAGAGAGAGGGATGGGGGTCCCCAATACAGAATCCCCCAGTGCCAGAGCAGAGCAGGATGGGGGTCCCTAACACAGAACGAAAACCCCAGTATCAGGGTAGAGAAGGATGGGGTCCCTAATACAGAACCACCAGTATCAGAGCAGAGAGGGGGATGGGGGTCCCCCATACAGAACCATCTAAAATCAGAGCAGAGAGAGGAATGGTAGTCCCCAACAATGAAAGAAACCCCATTATCAGAGTACAGAGAGATGGGCCCTCCAATACATAACCCCCGCAATATCAAAGCAAGGGGATGGCGGCACCCAATACAGAACCCCCCATTATCAAAGCAGAGAGAGGGATGGGTGTCCCCAATACAGAATCCCCCAGTACTAGAGCAGAGAGGGGGATGGAGGTCCCCAAGCAGAACCCTCCAGTATCAGAGCAGAGAGCGATGGGGTCTCCAATACAAACACCCCTATACCCTCCTCAGACCCATAAGTCTTTTAATTGAGTTAATTTATGTTTAATGTAAAAATATAATAGAACAAGGCCCAGTAACATTATCTTTAGTTAGGGAATTTTAAAATATTGCTATGTTCTATGTGCATTACAGTTTCCACCAGTTCTAATCCATTTCAAGTTATCCACAATGAAATTATATAGTTTAAAACTGTTATACACTACAGTGTACGCGAGGTCTGAAGAGGACACCCAGAGCAGAGATGGGGGTCTCCAATACAGAACCCCCTTATACTTAGAGCAGAGAGGGCGAGATGGGGATCTCCAATACAGAACCCCCTATACTCAGAGCAGAGAGGTGGAGATGGAGGTCTCCAATACAGAACCCCCTATACTCAGAGCAGAGATGGGGGTCTCAAATACAGAACCCCCTATACTCAGAGCAGAGATGGGGGTCTCCAATAAAGAACCCCCTATACTCAGAGCAGGGAGGTGGAGATGGAGGTCTCCAATACAGAACCCCCTATACTCTGAGCAGAGAGGGGGGGATGAGGGTCTCCAATACAGAACCCCCTATACTCAGAGCAGAGATGGGGGGATGGGGGTCTCACATATAGAACCTCTATACTCAGAGCAGAGAGGGGGAGATGGAGGTCTCCAATACAGAACCCCCTATACTCAGAGCAGAGATGGGGGGATGGGGTGTTATGAACTGATGACTCAGGAGTAACATTCAGATTCCACAGAAGTCGTTGGTAACTGTACTGACCGCAATCCCTGACTACACACCGCAACTAGAAGTAGCCGTGGGATGTAACTAACCAGACCTAGACACCGCTGCACAGCCGGAGAACTAACTGCTCCTAAATATGGATGTAGGAAAAGCTATCTTGCCTCAGAGCAGAACCCCAAAAGAATAGTAAGCCCCCCACAGATATTAACTGTGAAACCAGAGAAAGAAAAACAAACACAGGCAGAGTAAAAGATTTAGCAAAAGAGGCCAAACTAGCTATATAGGAAAGACAGGATAGAATTATTATTATTATTATTATTTATTTATATAGCGCCATTATATTCCATGGCGCTTTACATGCTAAAAGGGCAGACTAGGACAAGTAACATAGTAACAATACAAGTAACAATAAATCTTGACAATTCGGTTGTACAGAAACAAGAGGGGAGAAATCCTGTCCACAAAGGCTCACAGTCTACGAAGGGCGGGTGGGGATACAGTGGGAGGAGGAAATTCCAGTCTTGAGGCGGTGTGGTGGACCGGGTCTTATTGCAGGTGGTAGGCTTGGCGGAACAAGTGGGTCTTCAGGCTTCTTTTGAAGGTTCCCAGGGTAGGAGAATGTCTGATGTGTTGTGGCAGTGAGTTCCAGAGTCTGGGTGAAGCACGGGAGAAATCCTGTATGCGGTTGTGCGAAGAGGAGATGAGGGGGGAGTAGAGGAGGAGCTCTTGGGAGGATCGCAGGTTGCGTGAGACAGGGGAGTAGCGGGGAGACAGATGGATTAGGCGGGCAGAGGAGTTCAAGATAGTTTGGAGAGGTGCAAGGGAGGTATTGGGGAGGCCGGTGAGCAGGAGGTTGCAGTAATCGAGGCGGGAGATGATGAGAGCGTGAATAAGGGTTTTAGCAGTGTCGTGGTCAAGGAAAGCACGAATCCTATAGATGTTTTTGAGCTGGAGTCGGCAGGAGGTGGCGAGGGCCTGGATGTGGGGCTTGAAGGAGAGGGAAGAGTCAAGGATAACCCCGAGGCACTTGGCATGGGGGACTGGAGAGAGAGAGCAGTCGTTGACGACGATGGATAGGTCAGGTAGTGAGGGGGAGCGTCTTGGGGGGAAGACTATGAACTCAGTTTTGTCCATGCTCAGCTTAAGGAAGCGAGCAGAGAAGAAGGATGAGATGGCGGACAGGCAGTGTGGAATTTTGGATAGAAGGGAGGCGATGTCAGGACCAGACAGGTGGATTTGGGTGTCGTCGGCGTAGAGGTGATATTGGAGGCCATGGGACTCAATGAGTTGCCCTAGGCCGAGAGTGTAGATTGAGAACAGTAATGGTCCAAGAACCGAGCCCTGGGGGACCCAGACAGATAGGGGGTAGGGCGAGGAGGATGTGTGGGAGTGGGTGACGCTGAAGGTGCGGTCCGTTAAGTATGAGGAGATCCAAGAGAGGGCAAGGTCCGTGATGCCAAGAGATTCCAGGATCTGTAGTAGAAGGGAGTGGTCAACAGTGTCGAAGGCGGCTGACAGGTCGAGGAGGAGGAGAACAGAGTAGTGGCGCTTGCTTTTGGCAGTCAGTAGGTCATTTGTGACTTTGGTCAGGGCTGTTTCAGTGGAGTGGAGGGGTCGGAAGCCAGATTGCAGGCGGTCAAAGAGGTAGCAGGAGGAGAGGTGAGAGGACAGCTCAGAGTGGACATGCTGTTCAAGTAGTTTAGAGGCGAAAGGGAGGAGAGATATAGGGCGGTAGTTGGAGACAGTTGTGGGATCGAGGGAGGGTTTTTTGAGGATGGGTGTGATGAAGGCGTGTTTGAAGGCTGAGGGGAAGGTGCCGGTGGTGAGTGATAGGTTGAAAAGATGAGTTAGGGCTGGGATGATAACGGAGGTGAGGTTGGGAATGAGGTGGGATGGGAGTGGGTCTTGGGCGCTGGTGGTGAGGTGTGATTTTGACAGGAGGGAAGAGAGCTGGTCTTCAGTTATAGGGGGGAAGCAGTTGATGGAAGTAGAGGGCAGTATAGGTGAGAGGGGAGGCTGTGGGGACAGTGGATCAAAGCTGTCTCTGATTCTGTCAATCTTTTCTTTGAAGAAGGAGGCAAAGTCTTCTGAAGATAAGGGGAGAGGGAGGGGGAGCAGGCGGGCGGAGTAAGGAATTGAAGGTTTTGAAAAGTTGCTTGGGATTGTGGGACAGGGAGGTTATTAGGGATAAGAAGAAGGTTTGTTTGGCGGTGGCAAGTGCAGTCTTGAAGGCAATGAGGGACTGTTTGAACAGCGCAAAATGCTCAGTGGAACCTGATTTTTTTCCATCGCCTCTCGGCGACCCTGGATGCCCGTCTCAGGTCTTTAGTGAGGGTGGTGTGCCAGGGTTGCCTATTAGTGCGTGGAGCGTGGTGTGTGAGGGGGGCTGCTAGGTCTAGCGCCTTGGTTAATGTGGTGTTGTAGAGGGTGGTGGCAGTGTCTGTGTCACATATAGATCTTATGTTGGCGAGAGGGAGAAGGGATTCTGAGAGTGAGTGAAGATCAATGTGTTTTAGGTTTCTGCGGGGATGATCAAGTTTGCGGAGAGGAGGTGATGTAGTAGGGGAGGTGAGGGAGGAGAAGGTCAGCAGATTGTGGTCAGACAGGGTGAGGGTTGAGTTTGTGAGATTAGTAAGGGAGCAAAGACGGGTAAAGATGAGATCCAGTGTGTGGCCATCTTTGTGGGTGGCAGAGGAGGACCATTGGGAGAGCCCAAAGGAGGAGGTCAGGGAAAGAAGTTGAGAGGCGGTTTGGTGGGCAGTGTCAATGGGGATATTGAAATCGCCCATAATGATGGTGGGGATGTCAGTAGAGAGGAAATGTAGTAGCCAGGTGGTAAAGTGGTCGAGGAAGGTGGGATGGATCCAGGGGGCGGTAGATGACGGCTAGCTGGAGGTTACAGGGGGAGAAGATGCGGACAGAGTGGGCTTCGAAAGATGGGAGAGTAACAGAGGGGGGTAATGGAATAGGGGCGAAGGAGCAGGTGTCGGATAGGAGTATACCGACACCTCCGCCATGTTTGTCAGAGGGGCGGGGTGTGTGGGAAAGATTGAATCCGCCATAGGATAGTGCAGCAGGGAGGCCGTGTCGGAGGGGTGAGCCAGGTCTCTGTGATGCCAAGGAATGAGAGTTTATTAGAAATAAAGAGTTCATGGATATCTGTGAGCTTATTACAGACTGAGCGGGCCTTCCAGAGTGCGCCTGGCAGGGAGATTAGAGGAGCAGGGGCTGGGGGGATGGGTCTAAGGTTGGTCAGGTTGCGATGGTGGGTGATGGTGGGGTTATGAGAGTTGGTGGTGGGACGTGGGGGTGGGGTGTAGGTGACTGTGGGGATGTGGCGGGGGGGGGGCCGGGGTTAGGGGAAATGTCGCCAGCGAGGAGGAGGAGCAGGGAGAGGGTTAGCAGGTGGGAGCATGAGAGTTTACGTGGTGGCCGTGACTGATTGGAGATGGAGGATTGAAAGTGCATGACTAGTTCAGAGGAGTGGGTGAGGTGGTTAGGTAGGATGGAGGGTGAGAGAAGTACTTTGTTGCTGGGTGGGGGGGATGAGCGGGGGTAGCAGGAAGTGGAGAAGGATGGGAGTGAGAGTGCAAAGGAGGGGATACATTGTGGATGGTGAGCAGGGGATGGGAGTAGCGTGGGTCAGATGCAGTGGGAAGGAGAGCTGTAGTGGTGGGTGAGAGGTCAGTAGTGATGAGTAGTCTGGGGTTTACATAGTGAATACATAATTGCAGTACAAGTGAACAAATTGCATATCTGTTTCTTTGTCTTGCATGACTTACTATTGTGGTCAGTATAAAACACTATAAAAAAAACACCAACAGCAGATAGTACAAAAATTACCCTGAGTCACTAAGACTCAGTGCCCTCTATATCTGCAGACTTCTATAAATCAAATGTCAGCAGAACTGGAAATAACAGATAATGGTGAATGGTAAAATTCCTAGGAAGAACTTCCTATCTGAGAGCTGATAAACAAATATACAGACTAAATTGCAAACCTACAGCTCAGAATAAGACAAAACATAAGCAGAACCTTAAGCACACAAAAGTGTACCACAAAATATCAAAAAACATTCACTTAGCTTGCAAAGAATTCCAAAGAGCAGAAGAAACCAGAGAGATGTGAACTCCTCCAGGAACCAAAGACAACTGGCAAGGATTGATCCACTTCAAACCATTATATGCTCCAAGAACCAGATTGCCAATCATCACCATCACCTGTGAAGCACACACAGTCAGCTGCATCACCAGCAACAACCACCGGAGAGAGCTCCAATGAATTCACATTACCCTTTCCTTGAGGAGGGGTCACCGAACCCTCAACAGAGGCCCCAGGCCTATCAGGAAGAGCCAGATGAAAAGCGCGAACCAAGTCAGGGGCATGAACATCCAAGACCGAAATTCAAGAATTATCCTCCTGGCCATAACCCCGCCACTTAACAAGGTACTGGAGCCGCTGCCTCGAAAGACGAGAATCCAAAATCTTCTCAACCTCATACTCCAACTCACCATCAATCAGGACTGGGACCGGAGGGGCCACAGCAGGAACCATGGGCTTGACAATACGCCTCAACAAGGACTTATGAAAAACATCATGAATCGCAAAAGAGCTAGGAAGCGCCAACCGGAAGGAGACAGGATTAATAACTTCAGAAATCCTGTACGAACTAATGAACCGAGGCTTAAATTTAGGAGAAGAAACCCTCAAAGGAACATGGCGGGAGGACAACCAATCCAAATCACCAACATGAAGCCGAGAACCAACACACCGATGACGGTTAGCAAAACGCTGAGCAGCTTCCTGAGAAAGATGTAAGTTGGCAACCGCACAATCCCAAATCTGCTGCAACCGCTCAAGCACAGAATCCACACCCGGACAGGCAGAAGGTGCACCCTGCCCCGAAGAAAAACTAGGATGAAAAACAAAAGAAGGGAGAAACTAACATAGCCGAACTCGCCCGATTATTATGCGCAAACTCGCCCAAAGGCAAAAATGGCCGCAGGAGACCAATGCTCCACGTCAGCACCCTTCTTAGTCAAATCGATCAACGGCTTCACCACGCTGGAAAATTGGCAATTGGCAACAGACGATAAAAATTAGCAAAGCCCAAAAATTTCTGAAGACCCTTCACGGATGTGGGCTGAACTCAATCATGAATGGCCTGACCCTTAACAGGATCCATCTCAATAGAAGGAGACAAAATGAAGCCCAAAAAAGAAACCTTCTGGACACCAAAGCAACACTTAGACCCCTTAATATACAAAGCATTGTCACGCAGAATCCGAAAGACCGACCTGACCTGATCCACATGAGAATCCCAATCGTCAGAAAAAATCAGGATATCATCCAAATATACAATCATGAACTTGTCAATCAACTCCCGAAATACGTTATGTATAAAGGACTGAAAAACGGAAGGAGCATTAGCCAACCCAAAAGGCATCACGAGGTATTCAAAATGGCCTTCAGGCGTATTAAACGCCATTTTCCATTTGTGTCCCTGCTTGATACGAACCAGATTGTAGGCTCCCCTAAGGTCAATTTTAGTAAAGCAACATGCCCCCTTAACCCTAGAAAACAAGTCAGAAATCAAAGGTAGAGGGTACTGAAACTTGACCGTGATCTTATTCAAGAGGGGATAATCAATACAGGGTCTCAAGGAGCCATCTTTCTTGGCAACAAAAAAGAACCCCGCCCCCAACGGCGAAGAGGAAGGGCGAATATGGCCCTTCTCCAAAGAATCCTTAATATAACTTAGCATGGCAACATGTTCAGGCACAGACAAGTTGAAAAGTCGACCCTTAGGAAACTTACAGCCTGGCACCAAATCAATAGCACAATCCACGCCCGATGTGACGGAAGAAAAGTGGACTTGGGCTCAGCAAAAACATCCTGAAAATCAGACAGAAACTCCGGAATCTCCTGGGGCGGAGATGATATAGACATCAAGGAAATGTCATCATGTACCCCCTTACAACCCCAGCTAGATACGGACATAGACTTCCAATCCAAAACAGGATTATGGACCTGCAACCACGGAAAACCCAGCACCACCGCATCATGCAGGTTATGCAAAACCAGAAATCGACAATCCTACTGATGAGCTGGTGCCATGCGCATTCTCAACTGCGTCCAAAACTGAGGTTTGTTCTGCGCAAGAGGTGTAGCGTCGATGCCCCTTAAAGGAATAGGGTCCCACGACGGCTGCATAGGGAAGCCACAATGACTAGAAAACTCAAAATCCATCAATTTTAAGGTCCTCAGGAAGCTGGGAAAAGGTGTGTGACAGTCCGCGCCACCGGGTGCCAAAGAAATCACCTGGGATGCAGGAAGTTATTTCAAGCTTTGTCTTTATTCTCCAACATGTTTCAGCGCTCCACCTGGCGCCTTCCTCAGGGATATCCCTGAGGAAGGCGCCAGGTGGAGCGCTGAAACATGTTGGAGAATAAAGACAAAGCTTGAAATAACTTCCTGCATCCCAGGTGATTTCTTTGGTACCCGGTGGCGCGGACTGTCACACACCTTTTCCCAGCTTCCTGAGAGTCTTCCCACGTGCGAGTGGTTGGTGGAGGTCCTGCAGCAGCCGGTATTAATTATATGCCTTCAAGCCAGTTGTGGGTCATCACAACTGGAATAGGTGAGTGGTTTTGACAATATACCTCTCATCTCTTAGTGTCTGAGTGATAGGGCACTATTGCGCCTCTTGTTCCCCCTTCCTATTTTAAACATAACACCCAGACAGTGAGCCTGCTGACTATGCGTTATCGTGATGCTGCACACTGAGATGTCAGATTTAGGGAGGTTAGTGGAGGGCGGGAGCAGAAGAAGTTCAGTTTTGGAGAGGTTGAGTTTTTAATAGAGAGCGGACATGATTGGAAACAGCAGCTAGACAGTCATTGGTATTCTTTAACACCGCAGGGGTAAGGTTAGGAGCTGAAGTGTATAATTGTGTGTCGTCAGCATAGAGATGGTACTGGAAGCCAAATCTTCTGATGGTGTGTCCAATCAGGGCCATGTAGAGAGAGAAGAGTAAAGGTCCAAGGACTGAACACTGAGGGACCCCAATAGTGAGAGGAAGAGGGGGGGAGTGGAGCCAGCAAATAATACACTGAAAGAGCAGTCAGAAAGATAGGAAGAGAGCCAGGAGAGAGCGGGGTCCTTTATACCAATGGAGTGCAACATAGAGAGTAGGAGATGGTGGTCAACAGTGTCAAAAGCTGCAGAGAGATCAAGAAGAATAATAGAGAGTGTTCACCATTACGTTTTGCTGTCAGTAGGTCATTGGTCAGTTTGATAAGGGCAGTTTCTGTAGAGTGAAGGGGGCGGAAGCCAGACTGTAATAGATCTAGAAGAGAGTGAGTGGAGAGATAACGAGTAAGGCGGGAGTAGACCAGGCGCTCCAGGAGTTTAGAGAAGGAGATTTGAGACTGGTCTGTAGTTATTTCTGCAGGGTGGGTCGAGAGAAGCTTTCTTTAATAATGGAGTAATGATCGAGTGTTTGAAGGAGGGGAAGATGCCAGAAGAGAGGGAGAGATTGAAGATTTTGGTTAGGTGAATATCCCTGAGGAAGGTGGTGCGCTGAAACATGTTGGAGAATAAAGACAAAGCTTGAAATAACTTCCTGCATCCCAGGTGATTTCTTTGGTACCCGGTGGCGCGGACTGTCACACACCTTTTCCCAGCTTCCTGAGAGTCTTCCCACGTGCGAGTGGTTGGTGGAGGTCCTGCAGCAGCCGGTATTGATTATATGCCTTCAAGCCAGTTGTGGGTCATCACAACTGGAATAGGAGAGTGGTTTTGACAATATACCTCTCATCTCTTAGTGTCTGAGTGATAGGGCACTATTGCGCCTCTTGTTCCCCCTTCCTATCAAATTTAAGGTGGCACCTGAATCCGCAAACGCCATAATAGAAAATGACGGCAAGGAACAAATCAGAGACACAGATAATAAGAAGTTAGATTGTATAGTACTGATGGTAAAGGAACCAGCAATACTCTGTGCCCGCTTGGGACAAACAGAGATGACATGAGAAGCGTCACCACAGTAAAAACACAACTTATTACGGCGTCTAAGTCCTTGTCGCTCAGTGCGAGATAGAATCCTATCAGGCTCAGGAATCTGCTCTGAGGACAACATCCCCGAGTGAACCGAAGACGCCGATCAATCTGAATGGCCAGAGACATCGAATCGTTCAAACCCGCAAGCGTAGGAAACCCCACCATAACATCCTTAGCAGTGTCAGATAGATCCTTTCTGAAAAGCGCCGCCAAAGCATCATCATTCCATTTAGTCAGCACAGACCATTTCCTGAATTTCTGACAATACAATTCCGCCGCCTCCTGACCCTGAGACAGGGCCAACAGGGTCTTCTCAGCTTGATCCACAGGGTCAGGTTCATCATAAAGTAAACCCAAGGCCTGAAAAAAGGAGTCTACATTAAGTAAAGCCGGATCCCCAGAGGTGAGAGAAAACGCCCAATCCTGCGGATCGCCCCGCAGTAGGGAGATAACTATTTTAACCTTGTTGAACTGAATCACCAGAGGACCGAGGTCTCAGAGCAAAAAACTGTTTACAATTATTTTTGAAAATCAAAAATTTGGACCTGTCACCATAAAACAAATCTGGAGTAGGAATTCTTGGTTCCAAAGCTGGAGTCTGAACTATATACTCAGAAATTCCCTGTACCCTTGCAGCAAGCTGGTCAAAATGAGAAGCTAGTTCCTGCACACTCATACTGGCACCAGTCACCCAAAGAAAAAGAGTGAAGAAAGAAAAAAGAAACAACAACCTCAACACTTCTCTTCCCTTCTTCTGAGATGTTTGTATCTCGATTTTAACTCTTTTGGCCAGTTGTACTGTTATGAACCGATGAATGAGGAGTAACATTCAGATTCCATTAAGGTCGTTGGTAACTGTACTGACCGCAATCCCTGACTACACACCGCAACTAGAAGTAGCCGTGGGATGTAACTAACCAGACCTAGACACCTCTGCACAGCCGGATAACTAACTGCTCCTAAAGATGGGTGTAGGAAAAGCTATCCTGCCTCAGAGCAGACCCCCAAAAGAATAGCAAGCCCCCTCAGATATTAACTGGGAAACCAGAGAAAGAAAAACAAACAGGGATTGAGCACTGGTGTTATTACACTTGTGTTGCCTACCAGTGGAGCTGGCAGGCCTCTGCTAGGTGCAACGGATATTTTACCTGGCTAAATTTCGGTGAGTTTAATTCTTTATAGTATTATGTCCTACTTCGGTGATTTTTCTCAATGTTTGGTGGCTTGCCCACCAAACAAACATATGGTCAGGCATATGCTTAGGACTCGTAAGCGTGAGGGCCTTTGACGTGGGTTACGAGCTTACGTATTTGGCCAAATATCCACTAACACCTCACATCTTTATCTTTAGTGTTTATTGCACCTTTTTATCTCTTGCAGTACGTGGTTGAGCCCTCTGGGGGGCGTCGGTCATTTGTGATACATATGCAAGGTGCAGTGAAGCTTGCCTGATCTAATAGTTGGGCGTGACCAACAGGCTGAGCTCTGACACTTTGCTTCACTTAGACCTGTTTGGCTGACGTCCTGTTGGTAGCCTTGTGTCCATGAATGCCACCAATCACCTCCTTGTCAGCATGGCTGGACGCAAGCGCCACAGCCGCCCCCATGCTTGGGTTGCAGGAGATTGAGCACCGGCGTTCTTACACTTGTGTTGCCTACCAGTGGAGCTGGCAGCCCTCTGCTAGGTGCAACGGATATTTTACCTGGCTACATTTCGGTGAGTTTTTTTCATCGAACTCCAGACCATGATGTTTCTTAAATTGGGAGGCTGCCTGTAGCACAGCGAAGGAGGGTCTTTGAATATTAATTTTAGTCAGTCATCCTTGTGTAATATATGGTGAAGTTTCCTGGCAGTTTTCCTCAGTACCTCAAGCTGTGGGTTGTAGGTCACCACCAGAGGAACACAATGGTTCTCTTCTTTTTCTCTGTATTGGGTGCTTGACTTCTAGGGATCCTTGTGGCTTTTTCTTTATAGTATTATGCCCTACTCCGGAGTTCGATGCCCTCAGATACACCAAGAGGAATTTATCCGTGCAATGTGAAGAGCTGCAAGACCTGTGCTCACATAGAGACCAGAGACAGGATTCAGATCCCCAACACACAGCAGGATTATAAGATTCCTGGGACTTTCACATACTCCTCTTCCAATGTTGTGTATTTAATTATGTGCACTGTATGTCCTGTGGGGGCTTTTATATGTTGGGACACAGGACAATGGCTAAGAGTAAGGATGAGGTCTCATCGTCACACAATTACACACAAAAAATCCATTTACCAGTAGGCAAACATTTTTCTAGTCAATGACATAACATTGAAAATGTGAAAGTTGCTATTCTGAGAGGTAATTTCAAATCACAGGAACATTGAAGGGTCTGTGAACCCAAAATCATTAGAACTTTTGACTGCATCCAAAAAGGGTTAAACCTATCTGACGGATTTATGGTTTATTATAACATCTAAAGAATGTTTTTCAAAGATACTGAAGTCTTAAGACACCAGGTTTACATATAAATTAGGGTCATAAAAACTTTGCTGTCCATGTGGTGCAATTTCCTTGCTTAAAATATCTGTGGTACGTGTAACTGCACAGTCCTCCACTCATCTCTGCTGTCCATGTGGTGCAATTTCCCTGCTGAAATATTTGAATTCCATTATGAATGTACCTCTCCATTTCACTGCCTCATAATGTTTTATGATCCTTTGTGTTAGCTGGCTGTGAATCACCATGTGCTATGCCTGATTGGTGATGGGCTAATGAAGCTAAGTTCCCTCCCCTCGCTCCTCACCTGAATTCACTTTTTGGGAGCATATCTGGGGCCGTTATTAGTCTGCTCCAGACGTGTCTGCACAAAGTGGCTGTTTAAAATGGCAAAATATGAACCAGAAATGGACCGGAATTGACTGGAAAGTAATGACATAGAGGGCCACTCAAACAATGTGTATAACTCTATTCACTACTAATTATTACCATGTCTTTTATTTAATTGTATGTTTTCCTTTTGCCACCAACTTTTACCACCCTATCCCCCCTCCATCACCCCTCATTCACATCAGCCCCTCTCTCCTGCCCTACTCTATGTACAGCTCCCATGCTATCTTCAGTTTACTGAAGATTCTCAGCCCATCATATTCCAAAGTTTGTCATAATAAATCATGTCTCAATTCCAAAAACTATCTGCTCTTTCTCTTTTTACTGCTGCTCCTCTCAGGTGATATCTCTCCCAACCCTGGTCCACCCTCTGCTAACTTTCAACCCCTCTCCCACCTCACACAGAAACCCACTAACCTTATTAATTACCTTGCACACCTTCATCTCCTTCTGTTAATTGCGCTCTCAGGAATCCACGGTCTGTATGCAACAAACTTCCCTTCATTCATAACTACTTTCTCACTAACTCTCTCAACCTCCTGCTCTCACTGAAACCTGGATCCAGATTCAGACACTGTTTCCCTTGCTGCTATTTCTCATGGTGGCCTACACTTCTCCCATTCTCCAAGACCTGGGAACAGACATGGTGGTAGAGTTGGCTTACTTCTGTCCCAACAAATTGCTTTCCAGGTCATCCCTCCAGCCCCAGCACTCTCTTTCCCCTAATTTGAGGTTCACACCATTAGGTAATTCCATCCCCTTCCCCTCAGAGTAGCAGTGGTATACCGCCCCCCCCCAGGGTCACCCACCCAGTTCCTCGACCATTTCTCCGCATGGTTGATACACTTCATGTCCTCAGAATTACCAGCCCCTGTTCTGGGAGACTTTATCATCCCCATAAACAGCCCCATCTCCCCATCTGCATCCCAGCTCCTATCTCTAAAGGTACCGTCACACGCGGCAATATGGCTTCCATATCGCCATAAATTTGTGTATTTCGGCGATGTGGAAAACCACATTGCCTGTGTGTAGTGGCGAGACAGGGCGATTTTTTGGAAAGAAATCCCCGATGGAGCATTGCCTGATCGCCCCTGCTGAGAAATCAGGCGATTTCCACCAGGCAATTTCTGCGCATCATGGCGTGTGACTGGGCGATAGTGATGTAGAAAGCGAGCTCAGGCCATCTGAAAGCAATTCCACAGGCGTGCCCGAGCGTTCTGTTTGGTGCACCCGTCTGCCGCATTGGTGGTCGCTCCTGCGTTCCCATTGATTGGCCATGGCTAAGGTGCCATATTTGAATAGCGATAGAAAGTGGAAAGGACACATGCGTCATGTAGTGGGCAGACTTCCTGACAAAAGTGACCAATGGCGACGCAGTTGTGTTGGCCAATCGGAGTGGTAAGGGCGCGGTGTACAACACTCTGGCACACCTTTCTCCTCGCCGTGCTCACACTCTACGCCCACATCGCTGATGCGGTGGTGGCGTGTGACGCGGCGATTTGGCGGCAACGTGGGAATGTCAAATTGCTTCCGGTCTGCGCCAGGTAATTTCCGGAACGCAGGATCGCCGAACATCGCACGCGAGATCTCTATGTGTGGCAGGGCGATGGCGATGTGCTAAAAAGTGCCCGGAACGTGCACACTCACGGCAAATTGCCAGCCATATGGCGGCAATATTTCTACGTGTGACGGTACCTTAACCACTTCACTTGGCCTCTCACAGCTCTCAGCCTCCGAGACACACAAGGATGGTAACACCCTTGATCTTGTCTTTACCCAACTCTGCTCAACCTCCCTAGATAATTCATCTCTTCCCCTCTCTGACCACAACATTCTCTCCTTCACGCTCACCAACCCTCACCCACCACAGCCCACCCCTACCTATCAAACATCCAGAAATCTACAGGCCATTAACCCTCATGCACTCACAGACTCCCTCATCTCATCATTGTCCCCGATCTCCTCATTCTTCTGTCCAGATCTGGCAGTAAATCACTATAATAACACTCTCAGAAGCTCCCTGGACCAAGTAGCGCCCCTCACCCTCATAACCTCCAAACATAGAACAAAACAGCCCTGGCTCACATCACAAACTCGATTTCTCCAGCGATGCTCTAGGAGTGCTGAAGCCTATGGAGGAAAACTCGCTCACCAGAAGACTTTATCCATTATAAATTCATGCTAAAAACCTACAACTCCGCCCTTCACCTTGCCAAACAAATCTACTTCACCACCCTGATTTCCTCACTATCTAACAATCCAAAAAAACTCTTTGACACCTGTCACTCTCTCCTCAGTCCTAAAGTGCAGGCCCTCATCACGGACCTCTGTGCTGATGACCTGGCCTCTTACTTTATGGAGAAAATAGACAACAACCGCCAGGAAATCAGCTCACAGCCTCCAAGCGCTGACACTCCCATTCTTCCCCACATCTCCTCCGGCTCACTCTTCACATTTGACCCAGTTACAGCAAAAGAAGTTGCCAGGCTCCTCTCTTCCCACTACATGCACCACTGACCCCATTCCCTCACAACTACTCCAGTCTCTGCCCGGTTGTCACCACTCACCTAACCAAAATCTTCAATCTCTCCCTCTCTTCTGGCATCTTCCCCTCCTTCAAACACTCGATCATTACTCCATTATTAAAGAAAGCTTCTCTCGACCCACCCTGCAGAAATAACTACAGACCAGTCTCAAATCTCCTTCTCTAAACTCCTGGAGCGCCTGGTCTACTCCCGCCTTACTCGTTATCTCTCCACTCACTCTCTTCTAGATCTATTACAGTCTGGCTTCCGCCCCCTTCACTCTACAGAAACTGCCCTTATCAAACTGACCAATGACCTATTGACAGCAAAACGTAATGGTGAACACTCTCAATTATTCTTCTTGATCTCTCTGCAGCTTTTGACACTGTTGACCACCATCTCCTACTCTCTATGTTGCACTCCATTGGTATAAAGGACCCCGCTCTCTCCTGGCTCTCTTCCTATCTTTCTGACTGCTCTTTCAGTGTATCATTTGCTGGCTCCACTCCCCCCCCCTTCCTCTCACTATTGGGGTCCCTCAGGGTTCAGTCCTTGGACCTTTACTCTTCTCTCTCTACATGGCCCCGATTGGACACACCATCAGCAGATTTGGCTTCCAGTACCATCTCTATGCTGACGACACACAATTATACACTTCAGCTCCTAACCTTACCCCTGCGGTGTTAAAGAATACCAATGACTGTCTAGCTGCTGTTTCCAACATCATGTCCGCTCTCTATTAAAAACTCAACCTCTCCAAAACTGAACTTCTTCTGCTCCCGCCCTCCACTAACCTCCCTAAATCTGACATCTCAGTGTGCAGCATCACGATAACGCATAGTCAGCAGGCTCACTGTCTGGGTGTTATGTTTAAAATAGGAAGGGGGAACAAGAGGCGCAATAGTGCCCTATCACTCAGACACTAAGAGATGAGAGGTATATTGTCAAAACCACTCACCTATTCCAGTTGTGATGACCCACAACTGGCTTGAAGGCATATAATCAATACTGGCTGCTGCAGGACCTCCACCAACCACTCGCACGTGGGAAGACTCTCAGGAAGCTGGGAAAAGGTGTGTGACAGTCCGCGCCACCGGGTACCAAAGAAATCACCTGGGATGCAGGAAGTTATTTCAAGCTTTGTCTTTATTCTCCAACATGTTTCAGCGCTCCCTGAGGAAGGCGCCAGGTGGAGCGCTGAAACATGTTGGAGAATAAAGACAAAGCTTGAAATAACTTCCTGCATCCCAGGTGATTTCTTTGGTACCCAGTGGCGAGGACTGTCACACACCTTTTCCAGCTTCCTGGGTGTTATGTTTGACACCGATCTCTCCTTCACCTCCTACATACAATCTCTCGTCCGCTCTTGTCGCTTACACCTGAAGAACATCTCTAGAGTCTGCCCCTTTCTCACCATGGAAACAACTAAAACCCTCACCGTGGCCCTAATACACTCCCGCCTTGATTATTGCAATTCTCTATTAATTGCCCCCCCTCTCCAAACTTTCCCCTCTACAGTCCATCCTTAATGCAGCAGCCAGGATCACCTACCTGGCCAATCATTACTCAGATGCCTCTGCTCTGTGCCAATCATTGCATTGGCTGCCTATACACTGCAGGTTAAAGTTCAAATTGCTTGTTCTCATCCACAAAGCTCTTCACAATGCAGCGCCCCTCTACATCTTGTCCCTCATCTCTATCACCCAACCCGTTGCCTATGTTCTACAAATGACCTTCGACTAACATCTGCACTAATCCGATCCTCCCACTCCCGGCTCCAAGACTTCTCCCGAGCTGCACCAATTCTCTGGAATGATCTACCTTAAGAAATCAGGACCATTCAAAACTTACATAGCTTCAGACGCTCACTAAAAACACATCTTTTCAAGGCGGCCTATCATGCTCCCTAACAAAATTCCTTTGTACTGTACATAGCCCATTCACTATCTCTCTCAACATAACTCTTCTTCAAACTCCACCAAACCCAAAAGCTCTACACAGATTGTCTGGTGACCATTCATGTAACTTTGTTTCTATCCCTCATTTCCTCAAGATGCCTGGACCATCAGTATAATAAGACCTTGCACTTTGTGTACCCCTATCTCGTTGTAGATTGTAAGCTCTTTTGAGCAGGGTCACCTTTATTTTTACTTTATCTATTGTATTGTATTTTTTACATTGATTATATTCTTATTGTATTGTTCCCCATTATTGTACTGTATTCTCTCTACTGGAATTATTGTATTATATTGTGTATTTTCGTTTATCACCCACTGTATTGTAAAGCGCTGCGGAATATGCTGACACTAAATAAAGATTTTTATTATTATATATTTGACATCATTACGCCTGGATCCTCTCCAGGCTTTGTTTTGTGTATTCAGTTAAATGTCCATTCATTATACCTTGTGTCTGCTCTAGTTGTTCATGTATGTATTTCAATTTCTTTCAATATTTTGTCATACCATGCCTGATAAAGAGACCTGAGATGTCTCAAAAGTTCCATCTTGTAACATCACTTATCTTATTTTAGCCATTAAAAGGTATCACAACCACAAGATTATTATCTTGTTTCTCCCACTGAGGGCAATCAACAATTTCAATGAAGAATCATAATAAACATCAGGTGCAAGCTATTAAAGGGCCCCTAATTTAAGCTCAGAAGCCTCTCTCGCTCTTCTCCGCTGGGATTTTATCTTCCTTTGCAGTTTCTTCAGCTCTTGAATGTTTGCAGGTTCAGCTCAACCCAAAGATTTTCAGTGAATTGAGGTCAGGACTCATTCCTGCCATTTTATAAACAGTCCATTGTTTCTTATCCACCATTCCTGTGCACTTTTGGATGTGGCTTTGGGTAATTTTCTTGCTGGAAAACCCGTGATCTCTTACACTGGGATGGACATTTCACTCTAAAATCTCTTGATAATTCAGATTTCATGATTCTTGTTATACGGTAAATTCCTCCACTACCAGACGCAGCAAAGCAACCCCACAACATTATGGATCCTCCACCATGCTTTACTGTTGGTAGGGTGTTCTTTTACTTATAAGCTTCATTGTGCGGTTAGTAAACAGTTTCTTTGCATTGCAAAGAAGGTCTATTTTGTTTCATCTGTCCACAGAACACAGAAGGATTGTGGTTTGTCTTGGCAAAGATCAATGGTTCTTTTTTATGCCTTTTCTTCAGCAATGGCTTCTTCCTTGGCCATCGCCGATAAATCTCTGCTTGGCTTAGTGTACGGTGTATGGTGCTTATTGAAACCATGACTCCAGACAGTTCCAGTTTGGCCTTCAGGTCTTTGGATGTTTGTCGTGTTGTTTTTGTCCACCATTCGCACCAAAGTTCGAAGACATTCTTGTCAATTTTCCTCTTTACCCGACATTTAGGGAGGTCCTTGATGGTTCCAGGCTTGGCAAATGTCTTAATGACATTGAGCACTGCTGAAACTGGGACACCAAGGTCTTTGACAATGGCCTGATCCCTACTGGAAGTCTTGTTTGCCATTAATAGCAGCTCTGATGTTCTCAGACACAGCTCTTTTGTATTCACTATTGTGACATAGGAACAGGGCCTAACATGTGGCTTTTTAACACACTGAAGTCATCAGTCATCGACAAATTCATGTCACATGGGCACCGACAGTTTATTACAGGTGATTCTCATTTGTGATTTACCACAGCCGAGTCACAATGTGTTTCCATACTAATGTAATGTAAAGGAGCCAATACAAGTGGTCACGGCAGGTTTAGGTTTTTCTATTTTTTCTCCTATTGTTTTTTATTTAAATTGTTGTTCATCATTAACTCTTTTGCATTTAACACGAGTCTCTGTACAAAAAAGCTGTTTACCTTGATTCATTTTAGGAGATATTCAACCTCATGGATGCCAATAACGATGAGCAGAACTGTACAAGCTGCGTTACACAAAGATGTGCTCACATTGCTGCTGACTTATCACAGGAAAGTCAGCATAGCGGTCATTCTTTCTTGTATCTCCTGTCATACATCAACGTCGTGGGGGGGGGGGGGCGCTTCACTACTGGAGCTCCTATCAGTCATGTGATCTATCTGCTGGACTCCCATTATGCCTTGCTCTCTTTTTCCAAGAAAGCAGTGGGATTCCTGACCCAAATGGGAGCGTAACCACAATACACCAGCGGTGAAGTTTTTCAAGTGCTCCATGTGGAATGTCAAAATAATAAAAGCGTAGCTTCCCTTTAAGACATCTGATTCTTTGCAGCAAGCTGTAAAGTGAGATGGCTCCGAATGAGATAATAAAGTGCAGAGTCTCAAGAATTTTGTAAATTTTTATTATTTTCATGAAACAAACACTTGACAAAAAAAAAAAGAAACATGAAAATATAAAATCTCCAAATTAACGTGCAAAGTCCATCAGAAGAAATCAGAGCTTCAGTGTAAGACGACGACGCGGAGAGAATGTGGCGACCAACAAGAAGGGACAAAGGTCAGCGCTCCGGAGTGGGGAGACAGGGCAGGGTCTGCCGGGAACTGACTCCATTCACTGACAGGCGGCAGAGACAGTAACCACAAGTGTCCCCCACGGGGCGTCCGGAAGATTCACAGATACAGCAGCCGAGTATAGACTCGTCCGTCCCGTGAAATTATAAAACTTCTAGAAGTGCATGGTGGCGGTGGTGTACGCTGAGTTTCTCTAAGTCACCACCGCACTCATAATTTCTATTAATAGATTAAATTCTCTGTTAATAATCATAAAAACCAAAAACCACAATATAGAAAACGCAGTGCGGGCTGCAGGAGCGGCGGTTTGGCGCCAGACTTGGAGTGGTGGACAGACGTCACTGGGGTGAACCCCGCTCGTAGGGCCCGCGTCCCCACCGATAATGTCTGTTCACAGATAGGATCCCGCCGGCAGCAGAGAGGTGGTCAGGGGACTCTTCCTACATTCGGCGGTCAACTTGCATAGCATGGGCCGCCAGCGGCGGCTCCTCTGACCTTAGCATAGATGGATGATGGACTTGTTGATTTCGGGATTGGCCCAATCGTTACGCAAGTCGTCTAGGTGACTGTCGAAATCCACCAAGGTTTCATAAGAGCGGCTGTCCATGAGAGAAGCCGTGATCCGCTGGGCTTCCGGCCAGTCCTCAAAGACATCTCTAGGGAGACAGGAGAACAAGCCTCAGCGCATGAGGCAGGAACCCCAAAACCACTCGAACCCCACCACCAGGAGGAGGGTCACCCCATATACACTCCATCCCCCACTATCACCTAGCTCCCCGAGGGACAGATACTGCTGTACAGAGAACGATGGAGAACAGTCGCACTTCTATCATACACGTCTGCACTTACTCTCTGACATTTAACTTTTATTCATAAATGTACAATGTTATTTTATTGTTTTTATGCGTCAACTCCAATATTATCTGGACTCATTTTATTTAGTTTTATATAAGATTAGATCATGCTCTCCCCTCTCCAGTTCTCTCGTCTCTTGTCCTTTCCTCTCCTCTCCTTCTCTTGTCTGCTGTCCCTTTCTGTTATGTCCCCTCATGTCCTCTCTTCTTCATCCAATCCTCTCTCTCTGCTCCAGTCCTCTCCTTTTCCCTCCATTCCTCTCCACTCATGTGTTCTCCTCTTCACTCCTGTCCCCTTCCTCCGTTTCTCTCTCAGGCTCTTCCTCTCCCCCGCTCCAGTCCTCCACCCTCCCCCACAGTTCTCTCATTGTCTCTCCCGTCCTCCCCCTCTCCATCCCCTTCCCTATTTTCTTCTCCCCTCCTTTTCACTCCCTCTAGACCACTTCTCTCCCATCCTCATTCCCTCCTCTCCAGTCTCTTTCCCTCCAATCCTCTCCAGTCTCTTCCCCTTCAGTCCTCTCCTTTCCCTCCTTTCCTCTCCTGTCTCCTCCCCTCCAGTCTCTCCTCGTCTTCTCCTCATCATCTCTGTGCAGCCCTGGTAGACTATCCCTGGTTTCTATGACCGGCTTTACCTTCATTTACCTGTAAACACTTGCGTGTGGTGAGTCTCCTGTTATGGGGAGTGAGCGGTTGGGCATTTTGTTTAATGATGTTAAGATGTTTTTTTTATCAGGTCATCAATAAATGATCTTTTAACGATGGCTGAGCAGCATTGTGTGTGGGTGTAACCTCTTTGCTGCTGTCCCTCGTTTGGATACTCACTCGTGTGGATCTCTCGCTTTCCATCGGCTATCATGGGACTCGTACACGTGGATGGAAGGGAGGATACAATCCATGGTGAATTTGGCATTGTCCACCTACAGGACACATGACAGAACATGCTACATTACTGCAGAGAATGACTATGGCCACTGGGGGCTACACAAGCAATAAAGGGGACCTGATCCAATATCATCAACCTGCTGCCTGTAAACGCAGCACCGGGAGCAGATCGTGATCTCCAGCTCATCCCTCCATATAATCCACCCAACCCAAAAGGATTTCACAGGCTCCTACTATACATAATACTATTCATTTCCACACAAGCAAGCCCCAGTGACGCAACTCCTTCGGTCCCAGCACCTTACGGACAGCATCCATTTTTTATGAAACAATTGCTTACCCCTCACTATACCCCTTCGCCTGCACAGTACTCCATATAATACTCCAGAGCCACCTGAAGTAACCAGCTGGTGCACACCAAGATAGTTCTTTCCTGACCCCAAGTACAGAACTCCCATAAGAAGCCCCCCCAGACCCTGGTATTATGCGGCTGGATAATGCAGGTTTCTGTACCATTATTAAGGCAGCGTCGCTGCATCCCTCTGCGATCCTTGAAGCGATTCTCTCAGCGACCAGGTTCAGACTGAAACACAGAAACAAATGTATCATTCACAGGATGTGACATAAACGGCGCCGGGTGACAATGTGTCAGAGTGAGAGGAGGAGCACAGGGGGATGGCTGAGAGTCGTAACAGGGATCCAACCTTTCAACATTTAAAATAAGAGCCGTCGCTCTACTACTTGAACTGTCCAGCTATTCGCTTCATTCTGCAGTTCTTGGATGCAGCCTGCAGTGTAAAGCATGGAGGTTTTCATTGTAATCTGTGTTGGATACACTCAGACTCTACACATCACAGCCTATTGCATGCAGGTGCAGAGGTCATCCATATGACCACCCATCATTATACGTCACATGTCTGTAGTCTGTGTATAGCCGCAGTGGCAGGGGATTTGGCGCAGCACTGACCTGTTGTCTTTGAGCCGCTCATTCCCTTGATAGTAGCCGGCGATCACGTAGCTGTTTTGTTTGCACCATGCATCGATCTGTGAAGCAATGTGATAACAGAGAGAGTCAGCGAGAACACAGAGCGACCCCCAACATCACAACCCCCCCCCCCGGAAAAAGCAGGACTTTGGATTTACTTCCATAATCTCTGATTGTTGTCAATAAGATCCTTTATTGTTTATATCCAGAATAAAGAAATCTCTCCTGAACTAGTCGGATCGTTACAATGTGGCAGTGGAGACAGTAACATAACAAGTCTCTGCTGCGCTGACACATTGTACCGCAGAGATGAGTGACGGGCGACACAGTTTGCCCCTTACCAGCGTCAGAGCCACCTCCAGCACCGGGGACAGAGCGATGGTTCCATGGAAGAGCGGGATGCAGTCCACAAACAGGACCTGCTGATGCTGAGCCTCTTTGTGTTTCCGCTTCTCGGCCACCAGGACGCCGTTCACAGAGCTTGCCGGGTGCTTGGCGCCGTGAAGCATCATCTTGCAGTACGCTTGTGTTGTCAGCTTGAAGACCGGCATCCTGTCTGTGGGAAAGAAAGGAGTTAAGGGAGGGGGAACGGGGGAAAGAGGATACGGAGGGGGAACGGGGGAAAGAGGATACGGAGGGGAACGGGGGAAAGAGGATACGGAGGGGGAACGGGGGAAAGAGGATACGGAGGGGACAGGCAGCATTTGAGGCATAACCCTGCCCCCACCACTGACTGGCAGCATTCTGCCTATGCACAGTGTACACAGTAAGCTGCCAATCAGTGGTGTGGACAGGATTACACAGCTCATGACTATAGAGGACTCCCTGCAGGAGATATTGAGTCCTATACAGATAATGTGCTCATAACATCACAGCTGGAGTCAGGCTCTCTGCCCTCACATCAGGGGCTTCTCTCCCTTTAAGCATTTAACCCTTCAGCACAGCGCGAGTAACTTCAGGCCCAGGGGCCCTGATGCGAAAGCTCCAACAGGGCCCCAAATTATTGCAAATCTTTAATAGTATTAGTCTTTTTCTATAGGATATAGGGCCTTTTGGGGCCCCCTAGGCTCCAGGGCCCGGGTGTGTTTGCAGCCCCTGCACCTGTTGTAGTTACACCCCTTCTTCAGCAGCTGGCAGATGTCACCCGTGGTGGTGGTGAGATACTGGACAGCTCACACTCCTCCCTCCCCCGGGGCCCCTCAGGTGTCTCCTCCCTCCCCCGGGGCCCCTCCTGTGTCTCCTCACCTCCCGGTGCGTCTGTCACCGCGAATAGTCTACACACAGCCGGAAAGCGAGCAGCCGGCGGTCGTGCGCGCAGCTCAGCCGTAAAGTGATGCGGATCACGTGACGCTGCTCAGGTCTGCGGCGGCCATAGTTACTGCGGGCACAGTGATGACTCTAGTCTATAGGCGGCCCTGTATACGGGCTCTATATACGGATTGTCTGGTGACACCAGAGGAGTCGCCGCTCACACTCACATCACACCGCGATCACCCGGCGCCCGCTCACTGCCAGGAGATGGGCGGAGTCAGAGCGGAGGAGGGGCGGGGCCTAGTGTGGAGTCCTCCAGGGCGCCCTGTGGTGCAGAGCGGCAGTGGGCGGGGCCTCCCCTCTGTACAGACCTCCGTGTCGCTGGTTCCGGTGTCCTCTCTGTACTTGGCAGCCAGCGGTGTGAGGTGAGTGCGAGGGAGGGACGGGTGTGGAGGAGCCCGGGGTGTGAGGTGATTGCGGGGGAGGGCGGGTAGGTGTGGATCTGCCCGGGGTGTGAGGTGAGGGGGGTTGGGGTGGTGGTGTTGATTTAGAGGAGCCCGGGGTGTGAGGTGAGTGAGGGGGGACAGGTGTGGAGGGGCCCGGGGTGTGAGGTGAGGTGACGGGGGGTGTGGAGGAGTCCAGGGTGTGAGACACATGTAAGTGTTATGAAATTATATAACTGTACCTGAGGAAGACCCATTAAAAGGGTCGAAACGCGTTGTACTGCCCACTGTAATATACATTTTAAGAATAAAGGAAAATCTGTTTGAACTCCGGGTCTCCTGTGGAAGCGCTTTACCAATAGACCGGTATACTTATTACTATATGAGGAGTCCAGGGTGTGAGTGGGGACGGGTGTGGAGGGGCCCGGGGTGTGAGGTGAGTGAGGGGGTGTGTGGAGGAGTCCAGGGTGTGAGGGGGGACGGGTGTGGAGGGGCCTGGGGTGTGAGGGGGGACAGGTGTGGAGGAGCCCGAGGTGTGAGGTGAGTGAGGGGGGGACAGATGTGGAGGAACCTGGGGTGTGAGGGGGACGTGTGTGGAGGAGTCCAGGGTGTGAGGTGGGGACAGGTGTGGAGGGGTGTGAGGTGAGTGAGGGGGGGCAAGTGTGATGGGGCCCGGGGTGTGAGGTGAGTGAGGGGGACAGGTGTGGAGGGGCCCGGGGTGTGAGGTGAGGTGACGGGGGGGTGTGGAGGAGTCCAGGGTGTGAGACACATGTAAGTGTTATGAAATTATATAACTGTACCTGAGGAAGACCCATTAAAAGGGTCGAAACGCGTTGTACTGCCCACTGTAATATACATTTTAAAAATAAAGGAAAATCTGTTTGAACTCCGGGTCTCCTGTGGAAGCGCTTTACCAATAGACCGGTATACTTATTACTATATGAGGAGTCCAGGGTGTGAGTGGGGACGGGTGTGGAGGGGCCCGGGGTGTGAGGTGAGTGAGGGGGTGTGTGGAGGAGTCCAGGGTGTGAGGGGGGACGGGTGTGGAGGGGCCTGGGGTGTGAGGGGGGACAGGTGTGGAGGAGCCCGAGGTGTGAGGTGAGTGAGGGGGGGACAGATGTGGAGGAACCTGGGGTGTGAGGGGGGACGTGTGTGGAGGAGTCCAGGGTGTGAGGTGGGGACAGTGTGTGGAGGGGTGTGAGGTGAGTGAGGGGGGGCAAGTGTGATGGGGCCCCGGGGTGTGAGGTGAGTGAGGGGGGACAGGTGTGGAGGGGCCCGGGTGTGAGGTGAGGTGACGGGGGGGTGTGGAGGAGTCCAGGGTGTGAGACACATGTAAGTGTTATGAAATTATATAACTGTACCTGAGGAAGACCCATTAAAAGGGTCGAAACGCGTTGTACTGCCCCACTGTAATATACATTTTAAGAATAAAGGAAAATCTGTTTGAACTCCGGGTCTCCTGTGGAAGCGCTTTACCAATAGACCGGTATACTTATTACTATATGAGAGTCCAGGGTGTGAGTGGGGACGGGTGTGGAGGGGCCCGGGGTGTGAGGTGAGTGAGGGGGTGTGTGGAGGAGTCCAGGGTGTGAGGGGGACGGGTGTGGAGGGGCCTGGGGTGTGAGGGGGGACAGGTGTGGAGGAGCCCGAGGTGTGAGGTGAGTGAGGGGGGGACAGATGTGGAGGAACCTGGGGTGTGAGGGGGGACGTGTGTGGAGGAGTCCAGGGTGTGAGGTGGGGACAGGTGTGAGGGGTGTGAGGTGAGTGAGGGGGGCAAGTGTGATGGGGCCCGGGTGTGTGAGGTGAGTGAGGGGGACAGGTGTGGAGGGGCCCGGGGTGTGAGGTGAGGTGACGGGGGGTGTGGAGGAGTCCAGGGTGTGAGACACATGTAAGTGTTATGAAATTATATAACTGTACCTGAGGAAGACCCATTAAAAGGGTCGAAACGCGTTGTACTGCCCACTGTAATATACATTTTAAGAATAAAGGAAAATCTGTTTGAACTCCGGGTCTCCTGTGGAAGCGCTTTACCAATAGACCGGTATACTTATTACTATATGAGGAGTCCAGGGTGTGAGTGGGGACGGTGTGGAGGGGCCCGGGGTGTGAGGTGAGTGAGGGGGTGTGTGGAGGAGTCCAGGGTGTGAGGGGGGACGGGTGTGGAGGGGCCTGGGGTGTGAGGGGGGACAGGTGTGGAGGAGCCCGAGGTGTGAGGTGAGTGAGGGGGGGACAGATGTGGAGGAACCTGGGGTGTGAGGGGGGACGTGTGTGGAGGAGTCCAGGGTGTGAGGTGGGGACAGGTGTGGAGGGGTGTGAGGTGAGTGAGGGGGGGCAAGTGTGATGGGGCCCGGGGTGTGGAGTGAGTGAGGGGGGACAGGTGTGGAGGGGCCCGGGGTGTGAGGTGAGGTGACGGGGGGGTGTGGAGGAGTCCAGGGTGTGAGACACATGTAAGTGTTATGAAATTATATAACTGTACCTGAGGAAGACCCATTAAAAGGGTCGAAACGCGTTGTACTGCCCACTGTAATATACATTTTAAGAATAAAGGAAAATCTGTTTGAACTCCGGGTCTCCTGTGGAAGCGCTTTACCAATAGACCGGTATACTTATTACTATATGAGGAGTCCAGGGTGTGAGTGGGGACGGGTGTGGAGGGGCCCGGGTGTGAGGTGAGTGAGGGGGTGTGTGGAGGAGTCCAGGGTGTGAGGGGGGACGGGTGTGGAGGGGCCTGGGGTGTGAGGGGGGACAGGTGTGGAGGAGCCCGAGGTGTGAGGTGAGTGAGGGGGGGACAGATGTGGAGGAACCTGGGGTGTGAGGGGGGACGGTGTGTGGAGGAGTCCAGGGTGTGAGGTGGGGACAGGTGTGGAGGGGTGTGAGGTGAGTGAGGGGGGGCAAGTGTGATGGGGCCCGGGGTGTGAGGTGAGTGAGGGGGGACAGGTGTGGAGGGGCCCGGGGTGTGAGGTGAGGTGACGGGGGGTGTGGAGGAGTCCAGGGTGTGAGACACATGTAAGTGTTATGAAATTATATAACTGTACCTGAGGAAGACCCATTAAAAGGGTCGAAACGCGTTGTACTGCCCACTGTAAATATACATTTTAAGAATAAAGGAAAATCTGTTTGAACTCCGGGTCTCCTGTGGAAGCGCTTTACCAATAGACCGGTATACTTTATTACTATATGAGGAGTCCAGGGTGTGAGTGGGGACGGGTGTGGAGGGGCCCGGGGTGTGAGGTGAGTGAGGGGGTGTGTGGAGGAGTCCAGGGTGTGAGGGGGGACGGGTGTGGAGGGGCCTGGGGTGTGAGGGGGGACAGGTGTGGAGGAGCCCGAGGTGTGAGGTGAGTGAGGGGGGGACAGATGTGGAGGAACCTGGGGTGTGAGGGGGGACGTGTGTGGAGGAGTCCAGGGTGTGAGGTGGGGACAGGTGTGGAGGGGTGTGAGGTGAGTGAGGGGGGGCAAGTGTGATGGTGGCCCGGGGTGTGAGGTGAGTGAGGGGGGACAGGTGTGGAGGGGCCCGGGGTGTGAGGTGAGGTGACGGGGGGGTGTGGAGGAGTCCAGGGTGTGAGACACATGTAAGTGTTATGAAATTATATAACTGTACCTGAGGAAGACCCATTAAAAGGGTCGAAACGCGTTGTACTGCCCACTGTAATATACATTTTAAGAATAAAGGAAAATCTGTTTGAACTCCGGGTCTCCTGTGGAAGCGCTTTACCAATAGACCGGTATACTTATTACTATATGAGGAGTCCAGGGTGTGAGTGGGGACGGGTGTGGAGGGGCCCGGGGTGTGAGGTGAGTGAGGGGGTGTGTGGAGGAGTCCAGGGTGTGAGGGGGGACGGGTGTGGAGGGCCTGGGGTGTGAGGGGGGACAGGTGTGGAGGAGCCCGAGGTGTGAGGTGAGTGAGGGGGGGACAGATGTGGAGGAACCTGGGGTGTGAGGGGGGACGTGTGTGGAGGAGTCCAGGGTGTGAGGTGGGGACAGGTGTGGAGGGGTGTGAGGTGAGTGAGGGGGGGCAAGTGTGATGGGGCCCGGGGTGTGAGGTGAGTGAGGGGGGACAGGTGTGGAGGGGCCCGGGGTGTGAGGTGAGGTGACGGGGGGTGTGGAGGAGTCCAGGGTGTGAGACACATGTAAGTGTTATGAAATTATATAACTGTACCTGAGGAAGACCCATTAAAAGGGTCGAAACGCGTTGTACTGCCCACTGTAATATACATTTTAAGAATAAAGGAAAATCTGTTTGAACTCCGGGTCTCCTGTGGAAGCGCTTTACCAATAGACCGGTATACTTATTACTATATGAGGAGTCCAGGGTGTGAGTGGGGACGGGTGTGGAGGGGCCCGGGGTGTGAGGTGAGTGAGGGGGTGTGTGGGAGGAGTCCAGGGTGTGAGGGGGGACGGGTGTGGAGGGGCCTGGGGTGTGAGGGGGGACAGGTGTGGAGGAGCCCGAGGTGTGAGGTGAGTGAGGGGGGGACAGATGTGGAGGAACCTGGGGTGTGAGGGGGGACGTGTGTGGAGGAGTCCAGGGTGTGAGGTGGGGACAGGTGTGTGGAGGGGTGTGAGGTGAGTGAGGGGGGGCAAGTGTGATGGGGCCCGGGGTGTGAGGTGAGTGAGGGGGGACAGGTGTGGAGGGGCCCGGGGTGTGAGGTGAGGTGACGGGGGGTGTGGAGGAGTCCAGGTGTGAGACACATGTAAGTGTTATGAAATTATATAACTGTACCTGAGGAAGACCCATTAAAAGGGTCGAAACGCGTTGTACTGCCCACTGTAATATACATTTTAAGAAATAAAGGAAAATCTGTTTGAACTCCGGGTCTCCTGTGGAAGCGCTTTACCAATAGACCGGTATACTTATTACTATATGAGGAGTCCAGGGTGTGAGTGGGGACGGGTGTGGAGGGGCCCGGGGTGTGAGGTGAGTGAGGGGGTGTGTGGAGGAGTCCAGGGTGTGAGGGGGGACGGGTGTGGAGGGGCCTGGGTGTGTGAGGGGGGACAGGTGTGGAGGAGCCCGAGGTGTGAGGTGAGTGAGGGGGGGACAGATGTGGAGGAACCTGGGGTGTGAGGGGGGACGTGTGTGGAGGAGTCCAGGGTGTGAGGTGGGGACAGTGTGTGGAGGGGTGTGAGGTGAGTGAGGGGGGGCAAGTGTGATGGGGCCCGGGGGTGTGAGGTGAGTGAGGGGGGACAGGTGTGGAGGGGCCCGGGGTGGTGAGGTGAGGTGACGGGGGGTGTGGAGGAGTCCAGGGTGTGAGACACATGTAAGTGTTATGAAATTATATAACTGTACCTGAGGAAGACCCATTAAAAGGGTCGAAACGCGTTGTACTGCCCACTGTAATATACATTTTAAGAATAAAGGAAAATCTGTTTGAACTCCGGGTCTCCTGTGGAAGCGCTTTTACCAATAGACCGGTATACTTATTACTATATGAGGAGTCCAGGGTGTGAGTGGGGACGGGTGTGGAGGGGCCCGGGGTGTGAGGTGAGTGAGGGGGTGTGTGGAGGAGTCCAGGGTGTGAGGGGGGACGGGTGTGGAGGGGCCTGGGGTGTGAGGGGGGACAGGTGTGGAGGAGCCCGAGGTGTGAGGTGAGTGAGGGGGGGACAGATGTGGAGGAACCTGGGGTGTGAGGGGGGACGTGTGTGGAGGAGTCCAGGGTGTGAGGTGGGGACAGGTGTGGAGGGGTGTGAGGTGAGTGAGGGGGGGCAAGTGTGATGGGGCCCGGGGTGTGAGGTGAGTGAGGGGGGACAGGTGTGGAGGGGCCCGGGGTGTGAGGTGAGGTGACGGGGGGTGTGGAGGAGTCCAGGGTGTGAGACACATGTAAGTGTTATGAAATTATATAACTGTACCTGAGGAAGACCCATTAAAAGGGTCGAAACGCGTTGTACTGCCCACTGTAATATACATTTTAAGAATAAAGGAAAATCTGTTTGAACTCCGGGTCTCCTGTGGAAGCGCTTTACCAATAGACCGGTATACTTATTACTATATGAGGAGTCCAGGGTGTGAGTGGGGACGGGTGTGGAGGGGCCCGGGGTGTGAGGTGAGTGAGGGGGTGTGTGGAGGAGTCCAGGGTGTGAGGGGGGACGGGTGTGGAGGGGCCTGG
The DNA here is from genome assembly GCA_033576535.1 of Allobates femoralis. Lineage (NCBI taxonomy): Eukaryota > Metazoa > Chordata > Amphibia > Anura > Aromobatidae > Allobates > Allobates femoralis. The sequence continues at coordinate 131,184,240 of JARQOC010000010.1, forward strand.
GGTGTGAGGGGGGACAGGTGTGGAGGAGCCCGAGGTGTGAGGTGAGTGAGGGGGGGACAGATGTGGAGGAACCTGGGGTGTGAGGGGGGACGTGTGTGGAGGAGTCCAGGGTGTGAGGTGGGGACAGGTGTGGAGGGGTGTGAGGTGAGTGAGGGGGGGCAAGTGTGATGGGGCCCGGGGTGTGAGGTGAGTGAGGGGGGACAGGTGTGGAGGAACCTGGGGTGTGAGGGGGGATGGGTGTGGAGGAGTCCAGGGTGTGAGGGGGGACAGGTGTGGAGGGGTGTGAGGTGAGTGAGGGGGGGGACGGGTGTGGAGGAACCTGGGGTGTGAGGGGGATGGGTGTGGAGGGGCCCGGGATGTGAGGTGAGTGAGGGGGGATGGGTGTTGAGGAGTCCAGGGTGTGAGGGGGGACGGGTGTGGAGGGGCCCGGGTGTGAGGTGAGTGAGGGGGGGGAGTGGTGTGGAGGAGTCCAGGGTGTGAGGGGGGACGGGTGTGTGAGAGGGGGCAAGTGTGATGGGGCCCGGAGTGTGAGGTGAGTTAGGGGGGGACAGGTGTGGAGGAACCTGGGGTGTGAGGGGGGATGGGTGTGGAGGAGTCCAGGGTGTGAGGGGGGATGGGGTGTGAGGTGAGTGAGGGGGGGGGGACAGGTGTGGAGGAACCTGGGGTGTGAGGGGGCATGGGTGTGGAGGAGTCCAGGGTGTGAGGGGGGACGGGTGTGGAGGGGCCCGGGGTGTGAGGTGAGTGAGGGGGGGGGGGGGGGGGGGGGGGGGGGGGTGTGGAGGAGTCCAGGGTGTGAGGGGGGACGGGTGTGGAGGGGCCCGGGGTGTGAGGGGGGCAAGTGTGATGGGGCCCAGGGTGTGAGGTGAGTTAGGGGGGGACAGGTGTGGAGGAACCTGGGGTGTGAGGGGGGATGGGTGTGGAGGAGTCCAGGGTGTGAGGGGGGACGGGTGTGGAGGGGCCTGGGGTGTGAGGTGAGTGAGGGGGGGACAGGTGTGGAGGAACCTGGGGTGTGAGGGGGGATGGGTGTGGAGGAGTCCAGGGTGTGAGGGTGGACAGGTGTGGAGGGGCCTGGGGTGTGAGGTGAGTGAGTGGGGGACGGGTGGGAGGAACCTGGGGTGTGAGGTGAGTGAGTGGGGGACGGGTGTGGAGGAACCTGGGGTGTGAGGGGGGATGGGTGTGGAGGGGCCCGGGGTGCTAGGTGAGTGAGGGGGGACGGGTGTTGAGGAGTCCAGGGTGTGAGGGGGGACGGGTGTGGAGGAGTCCAGGGTGTGAGGTGAGTGAGGGGGGATGGGTGTGGAGGAGTCTGGGGTGTGAGGGGGATGGGTGTGGAGGGGTGAGGGGGATGGGTGTGGAGGAGTCCGGGGTGTAAGGTGAGTGCGGGTGGGACGGGTGTGGAGGAGCCTGGGGTGTGAGGTGGGGTCCCTGATGTCATGTTATATACACAGTCACCTCCTTTCTATATTTTCTCTATTGGGGTCTGGTGAACTACAAGACCCAGCATACACTGATGTCAGGGCATGCTGGGAGCTGTAGTTCTCTTGGCTTTTATTTAATCTAAAATATTTTCTTTTTTTTTAATACATGATACTTTGTGGAGATGAATCATTGGAGGAGCTCAGTATTAGCCTGGAGTCTCGGCTCGCTGAGCGCTCCTCAGGTGACTCCTGCAGCTTTACTGATGGACATTATTGATCCAGTATTGATTTTCCGCCTCCTCCAGTTACATAGTAATAAACCGTGGAAAAGAATGAGTGTTACATTGCGCGGAGCTGTAAAGGGGCAGTGACCGCGTGATATAGTGAAGGGTGGGCTATGGGGGTATGTGATGATATCACTCTATGCCATGACCTGTGAATGACATCATAACCTTACGGATCAGCCCTGTGGTTCGTCTTTATGATGGGGTTTGTGTGACGACTGGGGCCCCCATCTGAGGCCTGCACCGTATGACAACCGGGGCCCCTTCTGAGGCCCGCGCCGTGTGACAAACTGTGAATGACACCGTGACCTTACTGATAGGTCCTGTCCCAGAGCCCCCGCAGATCCTCATCATCCTTATGATAATAGAGCGTGTGTTCAGATGTGGCCCCCACGCCTGGGGGCCCGGACGGTGTCACGGCACCATGTGTTTACAGTGGCTAAGATTCCTGCAGCTGCTGTCAGGGAATCCGTGGGGTGGGGGGGATGGGATTCACTGATACACCTGCTGTTCCAGCACTCGGCACCTTTTGACTCATGAGTCCGATCGTTCAGGATCACTGATAATCCGGCATGTCATGGGATAGTTTGATATGATTATGTCTCAAGCCATGAAATAACTGATGTCTCTCTCCTGCAGAATGCTGTCTTCACGAGTGCTCAGCTTACTGGGGAGGAGGGCCCTTTCTACCTCCGCTTGTCTGCAGAGTCATGGTACGTGTTGTCCTGTGCTATAGAAACAAAAGATAAAGAAGGTACCATACAAGGAGCACTCAGCTCTTAAATATACCAAAAAATTGTCAATAGTTTATTTGTGCATCATATTAAAAACATTAAACACATACCTGTATCCAGTGAAATGCCACATAATAGAGCAGCTTATTACCAAGGACTAGGTAGCAGCAATATATCAAGATATAAAATCACATGGTATATCAATTCATTACACTATGGCTTATACGCGATATCTATAAAGGCACCAATGATATTAAGGACTAAGAGATCCAAGTAAAGTGCTATATGCTAGGTTCCTAATGCAAGTGTATCCCTAGGTGGACATCTAAAGCTAAACCTGTACCTGGCTCAGATGGAATGCACAAAAGGCATACAGAGCAGCAAAGACACAATAATCAAAAAGGCATTATGTGGATATATAAACCTGATCCCACGAGTATCGCTGGGGTGGCTTTATTAGGGAAAGGGGCAGGTGCCTTGTACGGTGATGTCACAAGAAGCGCTGATGTGACTGAGGGCCGGTGGTCACCACTGATCACCTTATTCATGGTGGAGGATCAGCTGCTTACCCTGATACATGAAGACATAAGTGACCCTGTGATAACCCCTGACACTATTATTGTCATCCCTGTACCTGGAGCAATTGTCCCTGTTCTCCTGAATACATTGATGTCTATCTTTTCTCCCTATTCCTGAGATGTGTCCACCAGTCTTTTTAGTCAAATAGGCATCACACCCAGTTTGTTAAGTAGACTAGATTTATCCCCCTGTCTTTCGTAGACTGTGAGCCCTTGCGGACAGGGTCCTCGCCCCTCCTGTACCTGTATGTTTTGATTGTCCATACATAATACATATTGTACTTGTCTGCCCATTTCATATGTAAAGAGCCATGCAATCCAATGGCGCTGTATAAATAATAATTGTATATACACTTTCCAAAGGATAGACCTGAAATCATTACACAGTGGGAATCGCATAAAACATCCTTAACACCTACCAACAGGTAGAGAAAACCCAAAGATCACAATAATATACTTTGTTACATAATTTTATTTAACACATTATTTAAAAATAATCAGATGAAGATATACAAAGGTGTATGAACACAGAGAAATACATGGTGCTCATATAACATGTAACGGTCTACACAATTTATAGCCTAAGCATATAGTCCAGTTAATCCAATAGTGCAATAATGCAGTATAATGTTACAGGGTATAAAGTACAAAAGGTGTTCAAAGGAAAAAATCATTAGAAATATTATAGTTGAAGCCCCTTGTGGTCCATAACTCTGGAGGTCTAAGTTATCCACAATAATTACAAGGGTAAATGGATAAGATCTCAAGCGTAAATCCTAGGATTGATATGGTCAAGTAAGCAAGTGAAGCAACAGCTGAGGCAATAGCAAATAAAATATCAGATACCAGAGGACAACAGAGACAAAAGTATTACCGTATAGATGCGAGTCATCAGCGGACCCCCCTTAAACTGTTGCTTCACTTATTTACTTGACCATATCAATCCTAGGCAGGTGTTTAGAATTTAGACTATATATAGGCAAAAGGTGGACAGATCAGGATCGGCCATGCTGCTGTTCACCAAACTATGAATCCAATCATCAAGGTCAAAGATAGTCTGTAATCCAGCATCCTGCACTCCAGGAACACCGGTAATCCAGAGCAGAACTGTTGACTCCTGAGTGTGAGATAAAACATCAGTCGGAGCTGTGATCTGTATATGTTAGAACTGAGGGTGGCAGATAATTTAGTCTATAAGGCACCATGTTGGTTGTGAGCTGGAATTAATGTTGCTGTGCTTCTTGCTTCTGCAGCCAGCGTTACTGTTCCTGAATACACCCTCCCCAAATACAACGATAACCGCGCCTTCCCTCTGCCTGAAGTCGCTTTCTTGGAAAATCTCACACCGGAGCTGAAGGCTCTGAAAGACAAAGAGAAGGGAAAGTGGGCTGCTCTGAGTGCTCAGGAGAAGGTGCAGTGTAAGTAGCTGTGGTCATTGTATCGGCTTGTAGATTTTCTGATTAGATGAAGGTATTTGGAGGCGAACAGGGCTCGGGAGGGGAGATGCATGGGAGAGAGGGTTGCCTGAGTGGAGGTGGCCGAAGCTCGAGAGGAGGGAGGCCCAGCTGGAGGGGGCCATGGCTTTGGAAGGGGACCCCCGGGTCGAGGTGGTTGAAGCTCAGGAGGGAAACACCTAGGTGGAAGTGGCCGAAACTCGGGAGGTGGGACGCCCGTGTGGAAGTGGTTGGGTCTCGGAAGGGGGGCACCCTGGTGGAGGTGGTTGGGTCTCGGAAGGGGGGGCACCAGTGTGAAGGGAGGGGTTGGGGATGACCGGTGTGTGGTGGAGGGGGAGCCAGAAATGGATTGCTCAGAGAGGGGAGCCTGTACCTGGGAAGGGGGGGTGGATAGGTGGAGGCATAAGGAGCTGGGGAACGGAGCAGAGCTGGGGGAGGTCATTCCTTTTATTCGTCTCGTATTCGTACATCTTCTGCATTTACTATTAGTGGAAGGGTTGTAACAATTGCTATCTTCCTCCAGTGTACCGCATCAAGTTCAACCTGACCTATGCTGATATGAACAAGGGATCAAATGAGTGGAAGACTGTCCTCGGTGGCACACTCATCTTCATCGGCCTCACTGCCCTCATTATCATGTGGCAGAGGCAATATGGTAAGTCAGATACGGAGGTGGACACAGATCAATCTCTTATATTCCTGTGTCACCCACGTCTAAAGGTACCGTCACACGCAGCAATATTGCTAGGCAATTCCACTGGCAATTTGCTGGTTGCAGTGAAATCATGGACACATTGTTCTATTTGTTGCAGTGTACAAATGGAACAATGTGTCCATGATTTCACTGCACCCAGCAAATTGCCAGTGAAATTGCCTAGCAATATTGCCGCATGTGACGGTACCTTAAGTGTTTGGTGTGATGTCTGGACTGCAGGAGCCATTAGCAGCACAACTAGTCTCTTGCCACAGTAATGGGAAAGGCCTGTGGGCAGCTCATAATTTCACCCTGGGGTTGACACTGGAGCATGGCCACTGATGTCACATACAGCAACTCTTGTGCAGACCAAGGGTGTGAATGTGGAAACTCCCACTATGTTCTCATAAAGGGGGCATCATACAGTGTTTCTAATGATTCAAAAGCTTAGATACCAGATTATTAAAGTTCTTCTGCACCTTCCGCCTCTGAGGGGGCTGAGCTTGTGGGATTATAGTCCCTGACCTGCATTTTCCTCCCTTCACAATATCTGAGATTTAGGATGTTGCTATAATCTCCCTTCCCCTACATGGCGATGCAGAGCGGAGGATGGGCGTCTGTTTACAGTGCTGGGGTCTGGTCTGCATCATCCCCTGTGAGGCGTGTACTGCGCCTCCATCCGTTCTTCTAGAATTTCTCTGTGACTGACACGATCACGGTTTTAATGGCATTGTCACCAATGGGTTTTGGGGGCCAGGTCCCGGCCCTTGAAGTGAACGTTAAGCATTGCCTGCACCCAGCGTCCTGCCATCACTTTGTGTCAGGCTAGGGAGTATCTCGTCAGTAATCTCTTACGTGTTCTCTCTGGAGCCCAGAGAATAAAGTGACAGCACCACTAGGTGTTTGACTTTTGCCTCTGCTGCTTGTTAGCCTGATCATTAATATGGACCTGCTCTGTCGTGGCTGAAGGTGTCTTGCCATTTTGAGTTCACAGTTCCTGTGCAGAGCGGTGTGTGTCCTTAGTAATAGACCTTCATTGCTATAAACATATCCCATCCTCCATGTGATAGGACAGAGACATCACTGCTTCAGAGCTGATACTATGGCCTCAAAAATCCAGGGCTGATCAAGGCTTGATACAATTGTGATTAAACCTTCATCTGTCAGTAGTATTCGTTCTATGCACATTTTGTTCCCATTCATTGACAGTAAGCAGAGCTCTTGTGGGTTGAGAAATCTGTTAGAAAGTTGTAGGATTTTTTTCTGAAGGGTCATATGTATGTTTGTGTCTCCCTCATTATTAACCTCTTCTCGTCTGTTCTAGTCTTCGGGGAGCTCCCTCACACACTGTCCGATGATTGGATCTCCATGCAGACCAAGAGAATGCTGGACATGAGGATCAACCCCATACAAGGCTTGTCTGCCAAGTGGGACTATGAAAAGAACGAGTGGAAGAAATAAGATGTCCGTCCCACCAGAAGCTGCTTAAAGTATTTTGCTGTGGTCCATTCACTAAGATACCTCATCGCTTAATTACTGGAACCGTTCCTGTTACAAATAAAATGCTGGTTTACTTGACTCTGTGGTTCTGTCATTTCTTATTAAATGATTGAGATGAATGTGGGTTGGGTCTAGTGATGGGAGGTCTGGACGCCCCTGCATATGGGCAGCTGCCTCCTATTGGTGACCACCTGTAAATATCCAGTCATGAATATAATGGGGGTCTCTACCCAGAAGCCCTCCCATGTGCTCTGGTGGTGCCAATGCCTAGCAGGTGAGACTGTGTGCATGCTCTGCAGCATCTATATATGCACTGTGGGAAATATCCACCTACTGTAGATACTTGTGACTTATGCTCGCTAAGGTCTATAGCAGGGGTGGGGAACTCCAGTCCTCGAGGGCCGCAAACAGTTCAGGTTTTCACGATTTCCTTAGTATTGCACAGGGATTGGAATCTCACCAGTGCAAGTGATTATGTTATCACCTGTGCAATACTAAGGAAATCTTGAAAACATGCACTGTTTGCGGCCCTCGAGGACTGGAGTTCCCCACCCCTGGTCTATAGGATTACACTGCAGTGCTGCCTCCCTCCTACTGGACCGGTAACTGAGTGCAATGTATGACCATGACCTCTGAACAGAGCATACCCACTATACTCTGACATAGGAATCACTAGGTGTCACAGCTCACTGCCTCTTGCACCACATACTATAATCTGCTGAAACATTAGTGACAATCATAGCCCCCTCCCCATACTATGACCTTGCTCAAGTCACAGAGCATTGCCCCAACCACCTGTAGGAATCACTAGATGTCACAGCTTACCGCCTCCCTGCACTCCACTGCCCAAAACACTCTCCAGCCTAAACTGAGTGGTTATTAAAGATGAGTGGACCTGAACCTTTAAAGCATAACCGCCGTTTAAATTTTTATTTAACCCTGCTATTCTGTTAGGTAAAAATGAACAAATTTGAAGTTTTTTATTTCATTTTACATTTGTTCATGAACAACCTTGTTCACATACAGTAAATAATGCAACAGGTATTCAAATAAAACACATAAATTGGCTACAAATCAAGACTTTAATAAGTCCAGTAAATTACTCGCAGTATAAGTGTACAGTAGACCCGAACAGAGCAGGAGGGTTAATAATGTAGAGCAAGTGATTTTAATAAGCTTTCAAATATACTTCATTAGAAAATTCTGGTTGAAAACCATTCATAAACCTTCCACAAGGTGTCCCCACTAGACACTGATACTGTATGTTCATTCTCACCTGGATCCGTCTTCACACTGAATATGGGCATGTAACCATAAAAGGGAAAGGGGGCGGGCCTACAGTTTACAAGCTCCTGACTGCAGCTGATGAGGAAACAATGTATCAGATTACAGCACAGTTGCTAAGCAATGTCAGAATGTCACGATCACTGAAAACTCCTCTTGGCACAAGCTTCTGATCACATCTGGCTCCACACAGCTCAGTCAGGATTTCTGTTAACCCCTTGTCTGCTGTCATATCACATTGCTCCCTATCAGCTGCTGGCCATGCCCACACAGCCATAAAATGCACTTTTGAAAAGAGCACAAAACAATGTGAGAAAATAAGTCATATGGCACAAAAAAGAATTATCTTAGCTGCTATGTGACCCATCATTAACCAGCAGTGCAGTATTTTTTTTTTCTTCTCAATGAAATGACATTTTACACTTTTAAATGCATAATTTACCAAAAAAAATGTTTGCGTTCAGGGGCTTTACATATGCAAACCACTGCAGCGAGCTTCGCTGTGCTCAGGTACACTTGGTGCTTGGCCCAGTGTGAGCCACTTGCAGTATTTGATCGGTTCTTACTGGGGTTAACGGCGAAGTTAATATATGTAATGTGTACACAAAAAATGGCAAAACCATCCCCTCCCTCCCCCGGACGTTCTTTGATTATGGCTGGCTGTATGTGGCCGCAGAGCTGAATTGTCCAATCGATGATTTCCAATGAGGATCAGACCAAGGTTGTGTTCAAAATAGAACTTGTATAAAGTCCGGCTGAACCCCCAGAACTCAAACATCCACGGTCTGCTCATCTTAGTGGTTACCTCTCCTTCACCCCTCTCCTTCCTACACAATGACCACAACACCTTCCAGTAAAAGCCAATGAGTGATTGTCATATCATTCCTCCATGATGACCTCTGTAGAGGCCACAGAGCACACTCACTTCACTCCCTATAGACCAGAGGTCCCCAATGTCAGTCCTCGAGGGCCGAACCAGTGCAGGTTTTCAGGATTTCCTTACTATTGCACAGGGATTGGAATCATTGCCTGCTGTGCAATACTAAGGAGATCCTGAAAACCTGCACTGGTTCGGCCCTCGAGGACTGACATTGGGGACCTCTGCTATAGACCTTAGTGATGGTCACAGCTCGCTCCTCCCACTCCCTGCACAATCACTTCTGTACAGAGCATGGACACAACACTCCCATAGAAGCCTATGAATGTCTTGGGTCCAGGTGGCTGATGCTGTTAGCGGCTCGGGGAGATGATCACCCCAATAATCCCACACAATAATTAGAAAATAAATTACTACCAGAAAATAGAAGACTGATTTGGAACAAAATGTGAATTATTTTCTGGTTGTAATTAGTCATTAGTCATTATATATGCACCCCATTCCCTTTAGGTGTCGGTGTGTGCCTGCTGTAGTCTGTCCCCAGTCCCTCCTGTCACTGCACAGAGGGTGGGAGGGTAACCGGATGCCTCAGTCCTGGTGATGACTCCTGTGCTGTTTGTGACAACAGTGACTCTGGTGACCATCTCTCAGCGCTGCAGACACCGTGTATATATCTTCTGTGTGTCCGTCTATGGCGTGTCTATCCTCTGTGTGTCCTTCCATGTGTCTATCCTCTGTATCTGTTTCCCGTTTGTCTATCCTGTGTGTCTATCTTCCATGTGTCCCTCGCCTGTGTGTCCGTGTTCTGTGTGTCCATGTTCTGTGTGTCTGTCTCCGTGTGTCTATCATCCGTGTATCCGTCTCCCGTGTGTTCTCGACGCTCCATGTTCCCACCAGTCACCTCCTGTTCTGTGTTTATTTACAGATCCTGAGAGTCATGGGAGGAGGAATGAGCCAGGTACGTGCAGAGGTGACAATACCGGCCTCACACTGTGCTGCCTTCTGTAAATGAGGCCTCATTGTTGTAGTTCTGCCTTTTAGAGAGATTTGGCAGAAGTGGAGTGAATGTGATAGGCCTGTGGAAACCTAGAGATAAAGAGCCTGATTTTCTGGGGTAGAGCATTCTAGAGAACTGCTGCAGTGCAAGAGAAGTAATGGAAATGGCCGTCAGATGGTAATCTTGAATTATTGAATGGACTAACAGCAGGTGAAGTCACTGTGAACATACATTACTGATCCTGAGTTACCTCCTGTATTATACTCCAGAGCTGCCCTCACTATTCTGCTGGTGCAGTCACTGTGTACATACATTACATTACTGATCCTGAGTTACCTCCTGTATTATACTCCAGAGCTGCACTCCTATTCTGCTGGTGTAGTCACTATGTACATACATTACATTACTGATCCTGAGTTACCTCCTGTATTATACTCCAGAGCTGCACTCACTATTCTGCTGGTGCAGTCACTGTGTACATACATTACATTACTGATCCTGAGTTACCTCTTGTATTATACTCCAGGGCTGCACTCACTATTCTGCTGGTGCAGTCACTGTGTACATACATTACATTACTGATCCTGAGTTACCTCCTGTATTATACTCCAGAGCTGCACTCACTATTCTGCTGGTGCAGTCACTGTGTACATACATTACATTACTGATCCTGAGTTACCTCCTGTATTATACTCCAGAGCTGCACTCACTATTCTGCTGGTGCAGTCACTGTGTACATACAGTTAGGGCCAGAAATATTTGGACAGTGACACAAGTTTTGTTATTTTAGCTGTTTACAAAAACATGTTCAGAAATACAATTACATATATAATATGGGCTGAAAGTGCACACTCCCAGCTGCAATATGAGAGTTTCCACATCCAAATCGGAGAAAGGGTTTAGGAATTATAGCTCTGTAATGCATAGCCTCCTCTTTTTCAAGGGACCAAAAGTAATTGGACAATGGACTCTAATGGTGGGTTTACACACACCAATTTATCTGTTCAATATCTGAACAGATCTCTGGTTGCAGTGAAATCATGGACACACAGTTCCATTTTGTGGCTGTGTACAAATGGAGCAATGTGTCCATGATTTCACTGCAACCAGAGATCTGTTCAGATATTGAACAGATAAATTGGTGTGTGTAAACCCACCATAAGGGCTGCAATTAACTCTGAAGGCGTCTCCCTCGTTAACCTGTAATCAATGAAGTAGTTAAAAGGTCAGGGGTGGATTCCAGGTGTGTGGTTTTGCATTTGGAAGCTGTTGCTGTGACCAGACAACATGCGGTCAAAGGAACTCTCAATTGAGGTGAAGCAGAACATCCTGAGGCTGAAAAAAAAGAAAAAATCCATCAGAGAGATAGCAGACATGCTTGGAGTAGCAAAATCAACAGTTGGGTACATTCTGAGAAAAAAGGAATTGACTGGTGAGCTTGGGAACTCTAAAAGGCCTGGGCGTCCACGGATGACAACAGTGGTGGATGATCGCCGCATACTTTATTGGGTGAAGAAGAACCCGTTCACAACATCAACTGAAGTCCAGAACACTCTCAGTGAAGTAGGTGTATCTGTCTCTAAGTCAACAGTAAAGAGAAGACTCCATGACAGTAAATACAAAGGGTTCACATCTAGATGCAAACCATTCATCAATTCCAAAAATAGACAGGCCAGAGTTAAATTTGCTGAAAAACACCTCAAGAAGCCAGCTCAGTTCTGGAAAAGTATTCTATGGACAGATGAGACAAAGATCAACCTGTACCAGAATGATGGGAAGAAAAAAGTTTGGAGAAGAAAGGGAACGGCACATGATCCAAGGCACACCACATCCTCTGTAAAACATGGTGGAGGCAACGTGATGGCATGGGCATGCATGGCTTTCAATGGCACTGGGTCACTTGTGTTTATTGATGACATAACAGCAGACAAGAGTAGCCGGATTAATTCTGAAGTGTACCGGGATATACTTTCAGCCCAGATTCAGCCAAATGCTGCAAAGTTGATTGGACGGCGCTTCATAGTACAGATGGACAATGACCCCAAGCATACAGCCAAAGCTACCCAGGAGTTCATGAGGGCAAAAAAGTGGAACCTTCTGCAATGGCCAAGTCAATCACCAGATCTTAACCCAATTGAGCATGCATTTCACTTGCTGAAATCCAGACTTAAGATGGAAAGACCCACAAACAAGCAAGACCTGAAGGCTGCGGCTGTAAAGGCCTGGCAAAGCATTAAGAAGGAGGAAACCCAGCGTTTGGTGATGTCCATGGGTTCCAGACTTAAGGCAGTGATTGCCTCCAAAGGATTCGCAACAAACATATTGAAAATAAAAATATTTTGTTTGGGTTATGTTTATTTGTCCAATTACTTTTGACCTCCGAAAATGTGGAGTGTTTGTAAAGAAATGTGTACAATTCCTACATTTTCTATCAGATATTTTTGTTCAACCCTTCAAATTAAACGTTACAATCTGCACTTGAATTCTGTTGTAGAGGTTTCATTTCAAATCCAATGTGGTGGCATGTAGAGCCCAACTCGCGAAAATTGTGTCACTGTCCAAATATTTCTGGCCCTAACTGTACATTACATTACTGATCCTGAGTTACCTCCTATATTATACTCCAGAGCTGCACTCACTATTCGGCTGGTGAAGTCACTGTGTACATACATTACTGATCCTGAGTTACCTCTTGTATTATACTCCAGAGCTGCACTCACTATTCTGCTGGTGCAGTCACTGTGTACATACATTACATTACTGATCCTGAGTTACCTCCTGTATTATACTGCAGAGCTGCACTCACTATTCTGCTGGTGCAGTCACTGTGTACATACATTACATTACTGATCCTGAGTTACCTCCTGTATTATACTCCAGAGCTGCACTCACTATTCTGCTGGTGCAGTCACTGTGTACATACATTACATTACTGATCCTGAGTAAGGCTGGCTTCACATTAGCGTTTGTGTCTGCATGCTGATGGCATGCAGACACAAACGCTGTCAGAAGCAGGGACACTTTGATGTGTCCGCAGCGGATAATGTCCGCCTGCGGACACATCACTATGGAGCCCGGCAGCCAATCGGCGCTGTCCGGGGGCGGGCCGGAGGCGGAGATCAGCGCCGGAGATCTCCGCCCCCCGGCCGCGCGGTAAGCTCCGGGACTGTCGGCGGGGAGAACAGCTGATCTGAGAGCTGTTTGAATCTTCCCGCGCCGACACTGTGAGGAGATGTCGGCGCGGGAAGATTCAAACAGCTTTCAGATCAGCTGTTCTCCCCGCCGACATCGCTATGAGATTACAGGCAGCGGGGAGAAGGAGGACAGCAGAGGGTCAGCTGATCTCCCGGTGGCCGTCGGTGAGCTCCTGTGACATCACCGGCGGCCACCGGGAGATTTTTCAATGGGTCCGCAGCGTTCTCCTGCTGTGTCATGCAGAGGACACTGCGGACCCATTGAAGACAATGCTTTTTTTGTACGCTTGGGGACGCTTGCTGATTGTCCAAGCTCCCCAAACGCACAAAAAAACCCAACATGCTGCGTCCCGGGTGCGGATGCTGGACACCGGAAGCAGCAGATATCGTCCGCATCCGCACCCGAACGCAGCAAACGCAGGCACCATGCGTTCCTATGTTAAACATAGGAACGCAGTGCGCATGCGTTTAACTGCGTATGGGAACGCAGCAAAACGCTGCCTTCCCATACGCAAATGTGAAGCCAGCCTTACCTCCTGTATTATACTCCAGAGCTGCACTCACTATTCTGCTGGTGCAGTCACTGTGTACATACATTACATTACTGATCCTGAGTTACCTCCTGTATTATACTCCAGAGCTGCACTCACTATTCTGCTGGTGCAGTCACAGTGTACATACATTACATTACTGATCCTGAGTTACCTCCTGTATTATACTCCAGAGCTGCACTCACTATTCTGCTGGTGCAGTCACTGTGTACATACATTACTGATCCTGAGTTACCTCCTGTATTATACTCCAGAGCTGCACTCACTATTCTACTGGTGCAGTCACTGTGTACATACATTACATTACTGATCCTGAGTTACCTCCTGTATTATACTCCAGAGCTGCACTCACTATTCTGCTGGTGCAGTCACTGTGTACATACATTACTGAGCCCGAGTTACCTCCTGTATTATACTCCAGAGCTGCACTCACTATTCTGTTGGTGCAGTCACTGTGTACATACATTACATTACTGATCCTGAGTTACCTCCTGTATTATACTCCAGAGCTGTACTCACTATTCTGCTGGTGCAGTCACTGTGTACATACATTACATTACTGATCCTGAGTTACCTCCTGTATTATACTCCAGAGCTGCACTCACTATTCTGCTGGTGCAGTCACTGTGTACATACATTACTGATCCCGAGTTACCTCCTGTATTATACTCCAGAGCTGCACTCACTATTCTGCTGGTGCAGTCACTGTGTACATACATTACATTACTGATCCTGACTTACCTCCTGTATTATACTTCAGAGCTGCACTCACTATTCTGCTGGTGCAGTCACTGTGTACATACATTACATTACTGATCCTGAGTTACCTCCTGTACTATACTCCAGAGCTGCACTCACTATTATGCTGGTGCAGTCACTGTGTACATACATTACATTACTGATCCTGAGTTACCTCCTGTATTATACTCCAGAGCTGCACTCACTATTCTGCTGGTGCAGTCACTGTGTACATACATTACATTACTGACCCTGAGCTACCTCCTGTATTATACTCCAGAGCTGCACTCACTATTCTGCTGGTGCAGTCACTGTGTACATACATTACATTACTGATCCTGAGTTACCTCCTGTATTATACTCCAGAGCTGCATTCACTATTCTCCTGGTGCAGTCACTGTGTACATACATTACATTACATTACTGATCCTGAGTTACCTCCTGTATTATACTCCAGAGCTGCACTCACTATTCTGCTGGTGCAGTCACTGTGTACATACATTACATTACTGATCCTGAGTTACCTCCTGCATTATACTCCAGAGCTGCACTCACTATTCTGCTGGTGCAGTCACTGTGTACATACATTACATTACTGATCCTGAGTTACCTCCTGTATTATACTCCAGAGCTGCATTCACTATTCTCCTGGTGCAGTCACTGTGTACATACATTACATTACATTACTGATCCTGAGTTACCTCCTGTATTATACTCCAGAGCTGCACTCACTATTCTGCTGGTGCAGTCACTGTGTACATACATTACTGATCCTGAGTTACCTCCTGTATTATACTCCAGAGCTGCACTCACTTTTCTGCTGGTGCAGTCACTGTGTACATACATTACATTACTGATCCTGAGTTACCTCCTGTACTATACTCCAGAGCTGCACTCACTATTATGCTGGTGCAGTCACTGTGTACATACATTACATTACTGATCCTGAGTTACCTCCTGTATTATACTCCAGAGCTGCACTCACTATTCTGCTGGTGCAGTCACTGTGTACATACATTACATTACTGACCCTGAGCTACCTCCTGTATTATACTCCAGAGCTGCACTCACTATTCTGCTGGTGCAGTCACTGTGTACATACATTACATTACTGATCCTGAGTTACCTCCTGTATTATACTCCAGAGCTGCATTCACTATTCTCCTGGTGCAGTCACTGTGTACATACATTACATTACATTACTGATCCTGAGTTACCTCCTGTATTATACTCCAGAGCTGCACTCACTATTCTGCTGGTGCAGTCACTGTGTACATACATTACATTACTGATCCTGAGTTACCTCCTGCATTATACTCCAGAGCTGCACTCACTATTCTGCTGGTGCAGTCACTGTGTACATACATTACATTACTGATCCTGAGTTACCTCCTGTATTATACTCCAGAGCTGCATTCACTATTCTCCTGGTGCAGTCACTGTGTACATACATTACATTACATTACTGATCCTGAGTTACCTCCTGTATTATACTCCAGAGCTGCACTCACTATTCTGCTGGTGCAGTCACTGTGTACATACATTACTGATCCTGAGTTACCTCCTGTATTATACTCCAGAGCTGCACTCACTTTTCTGCTGGTGCAGTCACTGTGTACATACATTACATTACTGATCCTGAGTTACCTCCTGCATTATACTCCAGAGCTGCACTCACTCCCCGGTAGCTCAGGTAGATCAGTTCTGTTCCTGTCGGGGGGGATCCCTTTCCTAGGTTTAGTAGTTCTGGTTAGTGTTAGGCCATGAGCTGGGATGAGTGTCAGCTGTGGAGCTTTATTAATAGCTTCTCGATGGAATAAACAAGACATAAAAATAGCTGCATTAAGTGCTGAGCGCCGGCCCCACAGGGAGCAGACATAAGTGTGCGGTTTGTGGGGTCTGGGTGGTCCTGGACATTGTGTGACCGTTACCTCGTATACAGTACCGCAGTTATTCCCTGCTGTGATCGGGGCGTCCCCTCACCTGAATGGACCCAGCTGTGACTAATGATACAGATGAGGGTACGGATACCTTTTGGGACAGAACTTACTGGTCCAACATAACCGAAAACTCCCATTAAAAATACTCATACGGCACTTTGGTCCCGATTCAGTGCAGCCTGATTGGTTCTGGATGATCGGATGTTGGATTAAAGGACTGTCAATTTCTGTATTGTCAGCTCTCCCCATGTTTGTGTGTTGCAGGTTCTGGATGGTTTATATCTGGGGAACATACGGGGTGAGTACGACCCGAAGGATCAGTAGAGACTGGAGACATTGTGAGATGTCAGCGGCACCAGGAGCAAATGTCTGATCACCACTGAGAAAGAAAGGGGCGTCTGATAATGCCCCCCAACCGTCTATAGGTGACGATCCTGCACCCAAACAAAAGGAGGGACCCTGTAGTGACGACAGTCACTATGGCAGTGTGAGGGTCCTCTCTAGGTATTATGGGCAGTGTGATGGTGGGAGGGTCCTCTCTAGGTATTATGGGCGGTGTGATGGTGTGAGGTCCTCTCTAGGTATTATGGGCGTGTGATGGTGTGAGGTTCCTCTCTAGGTATTATGGGCGCAGTGTGATGGTGTGAGGGTCCTCTCTAGGTATTATGGGCGGTTGTGATGGTGTGAGTGGTCCTCTCTAGGTATTATGGGCAGTGTGATGGTGTGAGGGGTCCTCTCTAGGTATTATGGGCAGTGTGATGTGTGAGGGTCCTCTCTAGGTATTATGGGCAGTGTGATGGTGTGAGGTCCTCTCTAGGTATTATGGGCAGGTGGTGATAGTGTGTGATGGTCCTCTCTAGGTATTATGGATGGATGGTGTGAGGTCCTCTCTAGGTTTATGGGCAGGTGTGATGGTGTGAGGTCCTCTCTAGGTATTAATGGGCAGTGTGATGGTCCTCTCTAGGTATTATGGCAGTGTGATGGTGTGAGGGTCCTCATCTAGGTATTATGGGCAGTGTGATGGTGTGAGGGTCCTCTCTAGGGTATTATGGGCAGGGTGTGGAGGGTCCTCTCTAGGTATTATGGGCAGTGTGATGGTGTGAGGGTCCTCTCTAGGTATTATGGGCGTGTGATGGTACTCTAGTAATGGGCAGTGTGAGGGTCCTCTCTAGGTATTATGGGCAGTGTGATGGTGTGAGGGTCCTCTCTAGGTATTATGGGCGTGTGATGGTGTGAGGGTCCTCTCTAGGTATTATGGGCAGTGTGATGGTCCTCTCTAGGTATTATGGGCAGTGTGATGGTGTGAGGGTCCTCTCTAGGTATTATGGGCAGTGTGATGGTGTGAGGGTCCTCTCTAGGTATTATGGGCGTGTGATGGTGTGAGGGTCCTCTCTAGGTATTATGGGCAGTGTGATGGTGTGAGGGTCCTCTCTAGGTATTATGGGCAGTGTGATGGTGTGGTCCTCTCTAGGTATTATGGGCAGGTGTGATGGTGTGGGTCCTCTCTAGGTATTATGGGCGGGTGTGATGGTGTGAGGTCCTCTCTAGGTATTATGGGCGGTGTGGATGGTGTGAGGGTCCTCTCTAGTATTATGGGCAGTGTGATGGTGTGAGGGTCCTCTCTAGGTATTATGGGCAGTGTGATGGTTGAGGTCCTCTCTAGGTATTATGGGCAGTGTGATGGTGTGTGTGATGGTGTGAGGTCCTTCTAGTATTATGGATGTGTGTGGTCCTCTCTAGGTATTATGGCAGTGTGATGGTGTGAGGTCCTTCTAGGTATATGGGCAGTGTGAGGTCCTCTCTAGGTATTATGGGCAGTTAGGTCCTCTCTAGTATTATGGGCAGTGTGTGGTGTGAGGGTCCTCTCTAGATTATGGCAGTGTGATGGTGTGGGTCCTCTCTAGTATTATGGCGTGTGGGTCCTCTCTAGGTATTATGGGCAGTGTGATGGTGTGAGGGTCCTCTTAGTATTATGGCAGTGGTGGTGTAGGTCCTCTCTAGGTTTATGGCGGTGTGATGGTGTGAGGGTCTTCTAGGTATTATGGGCAGTGTTGGTGGAGGTCTCTCTAGGTATTATGGGCAGTGTGATGGTGATCCTCTCTAGGTATTATGGGCAGTGGATGGTAGCCTTCTAGGTAATGGGCATGGAGTGTGAGGTCTCTCTAGGTATTATGGGCGTGTGATGTGTGAGGGTCCTCTCTAGGTATTATGGGCAGTGTGATGTTGAGGGTCCTCTCTAGGTATTATGGGCAGTGTGAGTGGGTCTCTCTAGGTATTATGGGCGTGTGATGGTGTGAGGGTCCTCTCTAGGTATTATGGGCGTGTGATGGTGTGAGGGTCCTCTCTAGGTATTATGGGCGGTGTGATGGTGTGAGGTCCTCTCTGGGTATTATGGGCGTGTGATGGGTGAGGTCTCTCTAGTATTATGGGCAGTGTGATGGTGTGAGTCCTCTCTAGGTATTATGGCGTGATGGTGTGAGGGTCCTCTCTAGGTATTATGGGCAGTGTGATGGGGGGTCCTCTCTAGGTATTATGGGCGTGTGATGGTGTGAGGGTCCTCTCTAGGTATTATGGGGTGATGGGTGGGGTCCTCTCTAGGTATTAGGGCGTGTGATGTGTGAGGGTCCTCTCTAGTATTATGGCTGGTGAGTGTGTCCTCTTAATTAGGGCGTGTATTGATTCTCTCAGTATACTCCCGGTAGTGGTGATCTTCTGTTTTGGGGGTTTTGGTTTAGGTCTTTAGTGTTAGGCATGGTGGGTGAGGTCCTTGGTATTAAGCTTGATGGTTAGTCCTTAGCTATTAAGGCTGAGCGGAGGGAGCAACTAGTTGGGTTGTGGGTGGGGTCCCTGAGCATATGAGTGTGACGTTGTAGGTCCCAGTATTCGGGCTGTGATGGGGGGTCCCTCTATAATGGCCAGTGTGATATGTGTGAGGGTCTGATACATTTGGGCAGTTATGGTCCACTTAGAAAATCCATTAAAATACTCATAGGATTTGGGCATTATGAGCCTTTGGTTTATGTCGGATGTTGGTTAGGGTCATTTCTGTATTGGCAGTTGTTGGTGTGCAGGTTCTGAGGTTTATTGGGCATGGGGTGTCCCAGTCTAGGATGGACTGTGAGTGTAGGGACAGGGTCCCACTAGGTATATGGGCGTGTATGCCCCTCTTAGGTATTACAAAAAGGAGGTGACCCTTAGTTTAGCGTCTATGGGTGTGAGGGTCCTCTCTAGTATTATGGGCGGTGTGATGGTGTGAGGGTCCTCTCTAGGTATTACGGGCGGTGTGATGGTGTGAGGGTCCTCTCTAGGTATTATGGGCAGTGTGATGGGTGTGAGGGTCCTCTCTAGGTATTATGGGCAGTGTGATGGTGTGAGGTCCTCTCTAGGTATTATGGGCAGTGTGATGGTGTGAGGGTCCTCTCTAGGTATTATGGGCAGTGTGATGGTGTGAGGGTCCTCTCTAGGTATTATGGGCAGTGTGATGGTGTGAGGGTCCTCTCTAGGTATTATGGGCAGTGTGATGTGTGAGGGTCCTCTCTAGGTATTATGGGCAGTGTGATGGTGTGAGGTCCTCTCTAGGTATTATGGGCAGTGTGATGGTGTGAGGGTCCTCTCTAGGTATTATGGGCAGTGTGATGGTGTGAGGGTCCTCTCTAGGTATTATGGGCAGTGTGATGTGTGAGGTCCTCTCTAGGTATTATGGGCAGTGTGATGGTGTGGAGGGTCCTCTCTAGGTATTATGGGCAGTGTGAGGGCCTCTCTAGTATTATGGGCAGTGTGAGGGTCCTCTCTAGGTATTATGGGCGGTGTGATGGTGTGAGGGTCCTCTCTAGGTATTATGGCAGTGTGATGGTGTGAGGGTCCTCTCTAGGTATTATGGGCAGTGTGATGGTCCTCTCTAGGTATTATGGGCAGTGTGATGGTGTGAGGGTCCTCTCTAGGTATTATGGGCAGTGGGTTGATGGTGTGAGGGTCCTCTCTAGGTATTATGGGTGGTGTGATGGTGTGAGGGTCCTCTCTAGTATTATGGGCAGTGTGATGGTGGTGAGGGTCCTCTCTAGGTATTATGGGCAGTATGTGGTCCTAGGTATTGGCGTGTGTGAGTGTGAGTCCTCTCTAGGTATTATGGGCAGTGTGATGGTGTGAGGTCCTCTCTAGGTATTATGGGCAGTGTGATGGTGTGAGGGTCCTCTCTAGGTATTATGGGCGTGTGATGGTGTGAGGGTCCTCTCTAGTATTATGGGCAGTGTGATGGTGTGAGGTCCTCTCTAGGTATTATGGGCAGGTGTGATGGTGTGAGGGTCCTCTCTAGGTATTATGGGCAGTGTGATGGTGTGAGGGTCCTCTCTAGGTATTATGGGCAGTGTGATGGTGTGAGGGTCCTCTCTAGGTATTATGGGCAGTGTGATGGTATCCTTTGTATTATGGTGAGGTGGTCCTCTCTAGGTATTATGGGCAGTGTGATGGTGTGAGGTTCCTCTCTAGGTATTGGGTGTGAGTTTTAGGTATTCAGGTATTGGGCGTGTCTTTGGTATGGGCCTCTGTATGTTGGGCAGTGTCTTAGGTGATTGATGGGTCCTCAGGTATTAGGGAGTTGTGATGGTTGTGAGGGTCTCTCTAGTATTGAGGCTTGAGGTCCTTCTAGGTATTAGGCGTGTGATGGTTTCTAGGTATTTGGCGTTAGGTTTAGGGCAGGTATTGGGTGAGGGTCTCTAGTATTTGGTGTGTGGTTTAGGTCTTCTAGTATTTGCAGTTGAGGTGTGAGTCTCTTAGGTATATGGGCATGTGATGTCCTCTAGGATTAGGGCAGTGTGTGGTGTGATGGGCTCTTAGGTGATTTGGGCAGTGTGATGTGTGAGGGTCTCTAGGTATTATGGGCAGTTGTGGTTTAGGGCTCTTAGGATTATGGGCAGTGTGATGGTGTGAGGGTCCTCTTAGTATTATGGGCAGTGTGATGGTGTGAGGGTCCTCTCTAGTATTATGGGCAGTGTGATGGTGTGAGGTCCTCTCTGGTATTATGGGCGGTGATGGTGTGAGGGTCCTCTCTAGGTATTATGGGCAGTGTGATGGTGTGAGGGTCCTCTCTAGGTATTATGGGCGTGTGATGGTGTGAGGTTCCTCTCTAGGTATTAATGGCAGTGTGATGGTCTCTCTAGTTTAGGGCAGTTTAGGTTATGGGCGTGTGATGGTGTGGGTCCTCTCTGGTATTATGGGCAGTGTGATGTGTGAGGGTCCCTCTAGGTATTATGGGCAGTGTGATGTGTGTGAGGGTCCTTCTAGGTATATTATGGGTGAGGTCCTTGTAGGTCATTGCTAGGTATTGATGGGCGGTCCTGAGGTAGGGCTTGTGAGGGTATGGTTTGCTAGGCAGTTTGGGGTGTGAGGGTTAGGGTCTCTCGGTTTGGGAGGGTGGGGGGTCCTCTCTAGGATTAGGGCGGTGATGGTGTGAGGGTCCTCTCTAGTATTATGGGCAGTGTGATGGTGTTGAGGTTCTCTCAGGTATTTGGGCGTGTGATGGTGTGAGGGTCCTTCTAGGTTTAGGGCGGTGTGATGGTGGGTGGTCCTCTCTAGGTATTATGGGCAGTGTGAGGGTCTCTGTTATGGGGTCTCTCTAGGTATTATGGGCCTCTTGATGTTGGCAGTGGATGCTCCTAGGTTTATGTATTGGGCAGTGTGATGGTGTGAGGGTCCTCTCTAGGATTATGGGCAGTGTGATGGGTGTGAGGGTCCTCTCTAGGTATTATGGGAGGTGTGATGGTGTGGGTCCTCTCTAGGTATTTGGGCATGTGTGATGGTGTGAGGTTTCCTCTATTTGGAGGTTTATGGTGAGTTGTATGGTCTCTTGGTATTCGTGGTAGTATGGGTCGTGTGATGGTGTGTGAGGGTCCTCTCTAGGTATTATGGGCAGTTGATGGTGTTGAGGGTCCTCTCTAGGTTTATGGGCAGTGTGATGGTGTGATGGTTCTCTCAGGTCTTTGGCTATTTGGGGATGTGTGGTGAGGGTCCTCTCTAGCTATTATGGGCAGTGTGATGGTGTAAGGGTCCTCTCTAGGTATTATGGGCGGTGTGATAGTGTGAGGTCCTCTCTAGGTATTATGGGCGGTGTGATGGTGTTGGTCCTCTAGGTATTATGGGCATGTGAGTGGTCCTCTCTAGGTATTATGGGCGTGTGTGATGGTGTGAGGGTCTCTCTAGGTATTACGGGCGTGTGATGGTGTGAGGGTCTCTCTAGTATTATGGGTGGTGTGATGGTGTGAGGGTCCTCTCTAGCTATTATGGGCAGTGTGATGGTGTGAGGTTCCTCTCTATCTATTATGGGCATGTGTGATGGTGTGAGGTCCTCTCTAGGTATTATGGGCAGTGTGATGGTTCCTCCTCTAGGTATTATGGGCAGTGTGATGGTGTGAGGGTCCTCTCTAGGTATTATGGGCGGTGTGATGGTGTGAGGGTCCTCTCTAGCTATTATGGGCAGTGTGATGGTGTGAGGTTCCTCTCTAGGTATTATGGGCGGTGTGATGGTGTGAGGGTCCTCTCTAGGTATTACGGGCGGTGTGATGGTGTGAGGGTCCTCTCTAGGTATTATGGGCAGTGTGATGGTGTGAGGGTCCTCTCTAGGTATTATGGCAGTGTGATGGTGTGAGGGTCCTCTGTAGCTATTATGGCAGTGTGATGGTGTGAGGTTCCTCTCTGGGTATTATGGGCGGTGTGATGGTGTGAGGGTCCTCTCTAGGTATTATGGGCGGTGTGATGTGTGAGGGTCCTCTCTAGGTATTATGGGCAGTGTGATGTGTGAGGGTCCTCTCTAGTATTAGGCAGTGTGATGTGTTAGGTTCCTCTCTAGTATTATGGGCAGTGTGATGGTGTGAGGTTCCTCTCTAGGTATTATGGGCATGTGATGGTGTGAGGGTCCTCTCTAGTATAATGGGCAGTGTATGGTCCTCTCTAGGTATTATGGAGTGTGATGGTGTGAGGGTCCTCTCAGGTATTATGGGCGGTGTGATAGTGTGAGGTCCTCTCTAGGTATTATGGGCAGTGTGATGGTGTGAGGGTCCTCTCTAGGTATATGGCAGTGTGATGGTCTCTCTAGGTATTATGGCGGTGGTGGTGTCAGGGTCCTCTCTAGGTATTATGGGCGGTGTGATGGTGTGAGGGTCCTCTCTAGGTATTACGGGCGGTGTGATGGTGTGAGGGTCCTCTCTAGCTATATGGCGTGTGATGTGTGAGGTCCTCTCTAGCTATTATGGGCAGTGTGATGGTGTGAGGTTCCTCTCTAGGTATTATGGGCGGTGTGATGGTGTGAGGGTCCTCTCTAGGTATTACGGGCGGTGATGGTGTGAGGGTCCTCTCTAGGTATTATGGGCAGTGTGATGGTGTGAGGGTCCTCTCTAGGTATTATGGGCAAAGTGATGGTGTGAGGGTCCTCTCTAGGTATTATGGCAGTGTGATGGTGTGAGGGTCCTCTCTAGGTATTATGGGCAGTGTCATGGTGTGAGGGTCCTCTCTAGGTATTATGGGCATGTGATGTGTGGGGTCCTCTCTAGGTATTATGGCAGTGTGATGGGTGAGGGTCCTCTCTAGTATTATGGCAGTGTGATGGTGTGAGGGTCCTCTCTAGGTATTATGGGCAGTGTGATGGTGTGAGGGTCCTCTCTAGGTATTATGGGCAGTGTGATGGTGTGAGTTCCTCTCAGGTATTAGGGCAGTGTGATGTGTGAGGGCCTCTCTACTATAGGGCATGTGATGGTGTGAGGGTCCTCTTAGGTATTATGGCAGTGTGATGGTCCTCTCTAGGTATTATGGGCAGTGTGATGGTGTGAGGGTCCTCTCTAGTATTATGGGCGGTGTGATAGTGTGAGGGTCTCTCTAGGTATTATGGGCGGTGTGATGGTGTGAGGGTCATCTCTAGTATTATGGGCAGTGTGATGGTCCTCTTAGGTATTATGGGCGTTTGATGGTGTGAGGGTCCTCTCTAGGTATACGGGCGGTGTGATGTGTGAGGTCCTCTCTAGTATTACGGGCGGTGTGATGGTGTGAGGGTCTCTCTAGGTATTATGGGCGGTGTGATGTGTGAGGGTCCTCTCTAGCTATTATGGGCAGTGTGATGGTGTGAGGTTCTCTCTATCTATTAGGGCAGTGTGATGGTGTGAGGCCCTCTCTAGGTATTATGGCAGTGTGGTGGTGTGGGTCCTCTCTAGGTATTATGGCAGTGTGATGGTGTGAGGGTCCTCTCTAGGTATTATGGCAGTGTGAGGGTCCTCTCTAGGTATTATGGGCAGGTGAGGGTCCTCTCTAGCTATTATGGGCATGTGATGGTCTTCTAGGTATTATGGGCAGTGTGATGGTGTGAGGGTCCTCTCTAGGTATTATGGGCAGTGTGATGGTGTGAGGGTCCTCTCTAGGTATTATGGCGGTGTGATGGTGTGAGGGTCCTCTCTAGGTTTTACGGGCGGTTGTGATGGTGTGAGGGTCCTCTCTAGGTATTATGGCAGTGTGATGGTGTGAGGTTCCTCTCTAGGTATTATGGGCAGTGTGATGGTGGGGAGGGTCCTCTCTAGGTATTATGGGCAGTGTGAGGGTCCTCTCTAGGTATTATGGGCAGTGTGAGGGTCCTCTCTAGCTATTATGGGCAGTGTGATGGTGTGAGGGTCCTCTCTAGGTATTATGGGCAGTGTGATGGGTGTGAGGTTCCTCTCTAGGTATTATGGCAGTTGTGATGGTGTGAGGGTCCTCTCTAGGTATTATGGGCAGTGTGATGGTGTGAGGGTCCTCTCTAGGTATTATGGGCAGTGTGATGGTGTGAGGGTCCTCTCTAGGTATTATGGGCATTTGTGATGGTCCTCTCTAGATATTATGGGCAGTGTGATGGTCCTCTCTAGGTATTATGGGCAGTGTGGATGGTGTGAGGGTCCTCTCTAGCTATTATGGGCAGTGTGATGGTGTGAGGGTCCTCTCTAGGTATTATGGGCAGTGTGATGGTGTGAGGTTCCTCTCTAGCTATTATGGGCAGTGTGATGGTGTGAGGGTCCTCTCTAGGTATTATGGGCAGTGTGATGGTCTGGTGTGAGGGTCCTCTCTAGGTATTATGGGCAGTGTGATGGTGTGAGGGTCCTCTCTAGGTATTATGGGCAGTGTGAGGGTCCTCTCTAGGTATTATGGGCAGTGTGAGGGTCCTCTCTAGGTATTATGGGCAGTGTGATGGGTGTGAGGGTCCTCTCTAGGTATTATGGGCAGTGTGATGGTCCTCTCTAGATATTATGGGCAGTGTGAGGGTCCTCTCTAGCTATTATGGGCAGTGTGATGGTAGGATGGTCCTCTCTATTGATTATAGTCACCAGGTTTTATGTGCTAATTCCTCCTTTCAGATGCTGAGGTCAGGGCGTGTCTGAGCAGACATGGAGTCACCCACATTGTGTCCGTCCATAATAACGCCAAGCCTCTGCTGTCGGTGAGTATGTAGCAATAGCACAAGATTCAGGACTTATAATGGCGAATTTATATTAATATCTGGCTTCATTACACAAGCTGTAATCAATCACATCTTCCTATTACCAGGAGCTTACAATCGTTTCATCTCCCTATCTGACACATAACCTAAATCTCCCATCGTTAATCACTAACCGCTTCTAATCCTGAATCATAACATGATTGTAATTCTAGCGCCCCCTATTGAAGCAGCCTGAGGAGCATTGCACGGCCTATAAGTCTCCTTACACCGACCCTGCGATCACTACAATGAGGCACATTGCCCCTTAGACCCAATTTTTGCAATTGTAATGTTGGATCATAAACCTAAAACCTACAGAGTTTTATCTTAACACTATAGAGCGGTATGATCTGGATACTAGAGGGCAGTAATACAATATTACTACACCATGCTTCCTGGGCACAAGTGAGCAGTATTATATTATCAATGCACAATGTTGGCTGGACCTAACAGAGCGGTATTTCAGCACAGTATTGCCTCATAGTATTATCTGGACCCAAGAAGGTGGTATTATAGTATAGGATCTCTGCAAATTATTATCTGGACACCAGAGGGCAGTATTGCAATGAAATATCACTATATAGTTTTTACTGGACACCTGATGGCGGTATTATAAAGCCTTATTTCTGCATAGTGTTATGTGGACACCAGAGGGCGGTATTACAGTACAATTTCATTTTAGTTCAAATCAGCTTTTTTGCCAGGACTAAATAAATACACATTAGTGTTCCGAAAGCAAGGTTACAATATGGAAAGGGACTGGGGGGATGGTGGGTAAGCTCTGTAGGAATGTTGGAAGGGGGGGACATTTCTAGGTTGGGGGCAGTAGGGAAGGTGGATGGGGGCAAATCCATGGTGGGGGCTAAAGAAGTCCATGGAATATCATAGTTGTCTTTCTCGCAGTCTATGACATTCGCTCACATACCACACTGCTATCTCCACTGCTCTCTCTTCTTCTCTCAGCAGGATATAGGCTTTCTCTTCTTCCTTCATGGTGATGAAATCTGGGAAGAGATGTGAGTGTCCCTCACTGCTGAGTATTTGGAGCAGTGTAGCAGGAGGTGGCTCCCGTCCTCTAGGGCCTCCTGATCACAGTGTTGGCACAGTCATTCCTCCCTGGGCTTGTAGCTCTGCCGAATTTGATGGCCAGACTGTGGGCACTGAGTCTATATCGGCTAAGGATCTTGTGGGGAGACTACAGACAGGCCCCATATCTGGAGAAACTCCCGGACCCCAGAGACTACAGACAGGCCCCATATCTGGAGAAACTCCCGGACCCCAGAGACTACAGACTGGCCCCATATCTGGAGAAACTCCCGGACCCCAGAGACTACAGACTGGCCCCATATCTGGAGAAACTCCCGGACCCCAGAGACTACAGACTGGCCCCATATCTGGATAAACTCCCGGACCCCAGAGACTACAGCCTGGCCCCATATCTGGAGAAACTCCCGGACCCCAGAGACTACAGACTGGCCCCATATCTGGAGAAACTCCCGGACCCCAGAGACTACAGACTGGCCCCATATCTGGAGAAACTCTCGGACCCCAGAGACTACAGACTGGCCCCATATCTGGAGAAACTCCCGGACCCCAGAGACTACAGCCTGGCCCCATATCTGGAGAAACACCCGGACCCCAGAGACTACAGACCGGCCCCATATCTGGAGAAACTCCCGGACCCCAGAGACTACAGACTGGCCCCATATCTGGAGAAACTCCCGGACCCCAGAGACTACAGACTGGCCCCATATCTGGAGAAATTCCCGGACCCCAGAGACTACAGACCGGCCCCATATCTGGAGAAACTCCCGGACCCCAGAGACTACAGCCTGGCCCCATATCTGGAGAAACTCCCGGACCTCAGAGACTACAGACTGGCCCCATATCTGGAGAAACACCCGGACCCCAGAGACTACAGACTGGCCCCATATCTGGAGAAACACCCGAACCCCAGAGACTACAGACTGGCCCCATATCTGGAGAAACACCCGGACCCCAGAGACTACAGACTGGCCCCATATCTGGAGAAACTCCCGGACCCCAGAGACTACAGACTGGCCCCATATCTGGAGAAACACCCGGACCCCAGAGACTACAGACCGGCCCCATATCTGGAGAAACACCCGGACCCCAGAGACTACAGACTGGCCCCATATCTGGAGAAACACCCGGACCCCAGAGACTACAGACTGGCCTTATATCTGGAGAAACTCCCGGACCCCAGAGACTACAGACTGGCTCCATATCTGGAGAAACTCCCGGACCCCAGAGATTACAGACTGGCCTTATATGTGGAGAAACACCCGGACCCCAGAGACTACAGACTGGCCCCATATCTGGAGAAACACCCCGACCCTATAGACTACAGACTGGCCTTATATGTGGAGAAACACCCGGACCCCAGAGATTACAGACTGGCCCCATATCTGGAGAAACTCCTGGACCCCAGAGACTACAGACCGGCCCCATATCTGGAGAAATTCCCAGACCCCAGAGAATACAGCCTGGCCCCATATCTGGAGAAACTCCTGGACCCCAGAGATTACAGACTGGCCCCATATCTGGAGAAACACCTGGACCCCAGAGACTACAGACTGGCCCCATATCTGGAGAAATTCCCGGACCCCAGAGATTACAGACTGGCCCCATATCTGGAGAAACACCTGGACCCCAGAGACTACAGCCTGGCCCCATATCTGGAGAAACTCCTGGACCCCAGAGATTACAGACTGGCCCCATATCTGGAGAAACACCTGGACCCCAGAGACTACAGACTGGCCCCATATCTGGAGAATTTCCTGGACCCCAGAGACTACAGACTGGCCCCATATCTGGAGAAACTCCCGGACCCCAGAGACTACAGACTGGCCCCATATCTGGAGAAACACCCGGACCCCAGAGACTACAGACTGGCCCCATATCTGGAGAAACTCCCGGACCCCAGAGACTACAGACTGGCCCCATATCTGGAGAAACTCCCGGACCCCAGAGACTACAGACTGGCCCCATATCTGGAGAAACTCCCGGACCCCAGAGACTACAGACTGGCCCCATATCTGGAGAAACTCCAGACCCCAGAGATACAGACTGGCCCCATATCTGGAGAAACACCCGGACCCAGACTACAGACTGGCCCCATATCTGGAGAAACTCCCGGAACCCAGAGACTACAGACCGAGCCATATCTGGAGATACAACTCCGGACCCCAGATGGACTACGAACTCTGACCCCATATCTGGAGAATCCGGACCCCGAGAACTACAGACTGGCCCCATATCTGGAGAAACTACCCGACCCCAGAGACTACAGACGGCCCCATATCTGGAGAAACCCCGGACCCCAGAGAAGCACTACAGACTAGGCCCCATATCTGGAGAAACTCCCGGACCCCAGAGACTACAGACCGACGCCCCATATCTGGAGAAACTCCCGGACCCCAGAGACTACAGAACTGGCCCCATATCTGGAAAATCCGGACCCCAAGAGACTACAACTGGCCCCATATCTGGAGAAACTGCCCGGACCCCAGAGACTACAGACTGGCCCCATTATCTGAGAAACTCCCGACCCCAGAGACTACAGACCGGCCCCATAATCTGGAGAAACTTCCCGGACCCCAGAGACTACAGACTGGCCCCATATCTGGAGAAAACCCGGACCCCATAGACTACAGACTGGCCCCATATCTGGAGAAAACTCCCGGACCCCAGAGACTACAGACTGGCCCCATATCTGGAGAACCACCCGGACCCCCAGAACTAAAGACCGGACCCCATATCTGGAAACTGCCTCTGGACCCCAGAGACTACAGACGGCCCCATATCTGGAGAAACTCCCGGACCCAGAGACTACAGACTGGCCCCATATCTGGAGAAAATCCGGACCCAGAGACTACAGACCGGCCCCATATCTGGAGAAACTTCGGACCCCAGAGACTACAGACTGGCCCCATATCTGGAGAAACCCGGACCCCAGGACTACAGACCGACCCCATATTGGAGAAACACCCGGACCCAGAGACTACAGACCGGCCCCAATACTGAGAACATCCCCTGGGACCCCAGAGCATACAGACTGGCCCCATATCGGAGAAACACCCGGACCCCAGAGACTACAGACTCGGCCCCATATCTGGAGAAACGACCGGACCCCAGAGATACAGAAGCCGCCATATCTGGAAGAAACTCCCGGACCCCAGAGACTACAGACTGGCCCCCATATCTGGAGAAACTCCGGACCCCAGAGACTACAGACTGGCCCCATATCTGAGAAACTCCGGACCCAGAGACTACAGACTGGCCCCATATCTGGAGAAACTCTCGGACCCCAGAGACTACAGACTGGCCCCATATCTGGAGAAACTCCCGGACCCCAGAGACTACAGACGGCCCCATATCTGGAGAAATTCTCAGGCCCCAGAGACCGCAAGATCCTGAGCCGATATAGACTCAGTGCCCACAGTCTGGCCATCAAATCCAGCCGACACAGGCAGAGCTACAAGCCCGGGGAGGAAAGACTGTGCCAACATGGTGATCAGGAGGCCCTGGAGCCACCTCCTGCTACACTGTTCCAAATACTCAGCAGTGAGGGACACTCACATCTCTTCCCAGATTACATCACCACGAAGGAAGAAGAGAAAACATCTATCCTGCTGGGAGAAGAAGAGAGAGCAGTGGAGATAGCAGCGCGGTATGTGAGCCAATGTCATAGACTGCGAGAAAGACAACTATGATATGACAAGGACTTCTACAGCCTCCACTCTGGATCTGCCCCATTCCCCCCATCTACCTTTCCTATGCCATGGACTTCTATAGCCCCACCCTGGATCTGCCCCATTCCCCCCCATCTACCTTCCCTATGCCATGGACTTCTATAGCCCCCACCCTGGATCTGCCCCATTCCCCCATCTACCTTTCCTATGCCATGGACGTCTATAGCCCCCACCCTGGATCTGCCCATTCCCCCAATCTACATTCCCATGCCATGGATGTCTATAGCCCTCCAGAAAAAATGGATTGCCCATTCCCCCATTCATACACTTCCCTATTGACATGGACTTCTATAGCCCCCACCTGGATCTGCCCCATTCCCCCCATCTACCTTCCTATGCCATGGATGTCTATAGCCCCCACCCTGGATCTGCCCCATTCCCCTCCATCCACCTTCCCTATGCCATGGACTTCTATAGCCCCCACCCTGGATCTGCCCCATTCCCCCCCATCTACCTTCCCTATGCCATGGACATCTATAGCCCCACCCTGGATCTGCCCCATTCCCCCCCATCTACCTTCCCTATGCCATGGATGTCTATAGCTCCCACCCTGGATCTGCCCATTCCCCTCCATCCACCTTCCCTATGCCATGGACTTCTATGCCCCCACCCTGGATCTGCCCCATTCCCCCCCATCTACCTTCCCTATGCCATGGACATCTATAGCCCCACCTAGGATCTGCCCCAATCCCCCCATCTTACCTTCCCTATCCATGCTTATAGCCCCCACCCTGGATCTGCCACCATCCATTGTTCTTATAGCCCCACCCTGATCTGCCCCATCCATTGTTCTTATAGCCCCCACCCTGGATCTGCCACCCATTGTTCTTATAGCCCCACCCTGTATCTGCCCCCATCCATTGTTCTTATAGCCCCCACCCTGTATCTGCCCCATCATTGTTCTTATAGCCCCACCCAGGATCTGCCCCATCCATTGTTCTTATAACCCCCCCCTGTATCTGCCCCATCCATTGTTCTTATAGCCTCCACCCTGTATCTGCCCCATCATCTTGTTCTTATAGCTCCCTCCCTGGATCTGCCCCATCCATTGTTCTTACAGCCCCCACCCTGGATCTGCCCCCATCCATTGTTCTTATAGCCCCCACCCTGGATCTGCCCCATCATTGTTCTTATAGCCCCCACCCTGGATCTGCCCATTCCATTGTTCTTATAGCCCCCACCTGGATCTGCCCCCATCCATTGTTCTTATAGCGCCCCATCCTGGATCTGCCCCCATACTTATTGTTCTTATAGCCCCCGCCCTGGATCTGCCCCATTCCCCCCCATCCACCTTCCCTATGCCATGGACTTCTATAGCCCCACATCTGGATCTGCCCCATCCATTGTTCTTATAGCCCCCACCCTGGATCTGCCCCATTCCCCCCACCCATTCCTATGCCATGGACTTCTATAGCCCCACCCTGGATCTGACCCAATTGTTCTTATAGCCCCCACCCTGATCTGCCCATCCATTGTTCTTATAGCCCCCACCCTGGATCTGCACCCATCCATTGTTCTTATAGCCCCCACCTGGATCTGCCCAATCCATTGTTCTATAGCCCCCACCCTGGATCTGCCCCATCCATTGTTCTTATAACACCCACACTGTATCTGCCTCTGTCCATTGTTCTTATAGCCCCCACCCTGTATCTGCCCCATCATTGTTCTTATAGCTCCCTCCCTGGATCTGCCCCATCCATTGTTCTTATAGCCCCACCCAGGATCTGCCCAATCCATTGTTCTTATAACCCCCACCCTGTATCTGCCCCATCCATTGTTCTTATAACCCCCACCCTGTATCTACCCCCATCCATTGTTCTTATAGCCTCCACCCTGTATCTGCCCCCATCATTGTTCTTATAGCCCCCACCCTGGATCTGCCCCATCCATTGTTCTTATAGCCCCCACCCTGGATCTGCCCCATCTATTGTTCTTATAGCCCCCACCCTGGATCTGCCCCATCATTGTTCTTATAGCCCCACCTGGATCTGCCCCCATCCATTGTTCTTATAGCTCCCTCCCTGGATCTGCCCCATCCATTGTTCTTATAGCCCCACCCTGGATCTGCCCCATCCATTGTTCTTATACCCCCACCCTGATCTGCCCCATCCATTGTTCTTATAACCCCCACCCTGTATCTGCCCCCATCCATTGTTCTTATAACCCCTGTATCTGCCCCATCATTGTTCTTATAGCCTCCCTGATCTGCCCCATCATTGTTCTTATAGCCCCCACCCTGGATCTGCCCATCATTGTTCTTATAGCCCCCACCTGGATCTGCCCCATCATTGTTCTTATAGCCCCCACCTGTATCTGCCCCCATCCATTGTTCTTATAGCCCCCATCTTGGATTGCCCCATCATTGTTCTTATAGCCCCCCTGGATTGCCCCATCATTGTTCTTATAGCCCCCATCCTGGATCTGCCCCATCATTGTTCTTATAGCCCCATCCTGGATCTGCCCCATCACCTTCCCTTACAGTCCCTACCCAACATCCCCACAGTCTCTATCCCTATTACCTATTATACACTTGCTTTGGCAAAACGAATGTGTATTAGTCCTGCCAATAAAGTTCTTTGAATCTTTGTATCTCTGACACTAGAGGGCGGTTCTTACAATGCCTTACTTTCTGTAGCATTTTATGACCTGAGATCATGCCTTAGTCATTTTATGGCACTGGGGTATTACCATGCCTTATTCTTATGTAGACACCAGTATTAACTTTATTTCTTGGTATTTAACACTAGAGGGCGGTATTACAATGCCATACAATGCCTTATTTCTGTGGAGTATTGTATGGACACCAGAGGGCGGTATTACAATGCCTTATTTCTGTAGCGTATTATATGGACACTAGAGGGCGGTATTACAATGCCTTATTTTCTGTAGCGTATTATATGGACACTAGAGGGCGGTATTACAATGCCTTATTTCTGTGGAGTATTGTATGGACACCAGAGGGCGGTGTTGCATTTACATCTTACTGTTGATTGTTTACTGGCACTACAGGGCGGTATTACAGTACAATATTACAGCCCAGTGTTATATGATTAGTAAAGCTGCTGGGGCAGAGAACAGTTTCAGTATAATGGTATTTGGTAATCAGTATATTACTTTGGCAGTGTCCCTGATCAGCTTTGCTCTAATGCTTTTATTACATATTAATTGTGTTTACCTGTGACTATTATTATTAGGAAAATATTCTTCTGTGAAAGAAACGTAAGGTACAATGGAGTCTTATCAGAGGGGGTAAGAATATGGAAGGCTATGGGTTTCCTGACCTCCTGGGGTCATATGGGGTCCTGGGGACACACAGCCACTATCATCATTCAAGGAAGATGCTGTAAAGTGTGTGATCTCCACGCGTTTCACAATATACTGATTTCTTCTTTGGATCATGTGTAATAATCAGTAGATTCTGAAACAAGACAATAAAGCACCTTGTGTTCTCGTCCTCGTGAGACCGGATCTGGATTGATCCTGAGGGCAGGACCTAGATTCTACATTCTCATTTGTAAGTATTAGTAGGGACCTCACACCCCCAACCCGGACAATGGGCGTCCTGCGGTATTCTAATGTCTATCAATGAATAAGAAGATCAGCAAAAAGATCATTTATTTCAGTAATTCAATACATAATGACTCTATATAATATATGTGTCACTTTACACACAGAGGGATCTATTTAATGTGTTTATTTCTGTTAATGTTGATGATTAATGAAAACCCAAAGGTCATTATCTTAGGTAATTAAAGTAGGGAGCATGAAGGGTCTGAGAGACACAATATGACCTAAATAGGTATCAGAGGCTTCACCTTGTGTGGTTCTGACAGCCACAACCACTATAAAAGCAGATCACGGCTGCAGTCCACATATAGAGTAGGGAGGATGAAGGGTTAAAACACCGCGCTGCCGTATTCCACCAGACATCAAATGGGGAATATAATATTGATTTTTTTTAGTCAATGTGTTTCAGGGCTCCCAGACATATGGCAATATGATATTGATTTGTCCTGAGCAAGAGGCCAGGGAGACCTGAAACAAGTTGACTAATAAATCAATATTACATTCACCCTTTAATGTCTGGTGGAATACGGCAGCACAGTTTTTAACTCTTCATCCTCCCTACTTTAGAGTAAGGAGGATGAGGAGTTAAACACCATGCTGCCGTATTCCATGAGATTTGTCCTGACGAAGGGTTCAGGGAGCCCTGAAACGCGTTGACCAGTTTATATAGGAGGTTACAGTAATTGTATTTTGACCTTTGCAGGTTGTGTATTTCCAGAGTGTGACTGAGCCCAGTGTACAGTACTATAAACTGATATTTAAGGTATGGTTGAGTCTCAACAAAACCAATATTTGAAAAAATCACCCCGAGTGTATAAAATGAAAAAAAACTTTATTTAAACATAACACAAAACATAACTCCAATGAT
Organism: Allobates femoralis; assembly: GCA_033576535.1. Classification (NCBI taxonomy): domain Eukaryota; kingdom Metazoa; phylum Chordata; class Amphibia; order Anura; family Aromobatidae; genus Allobates; species Allobates femoralis. Next base: position 131,219,174 of record JARQOC010000010.1, read on the forward strand.
CAGTGCATTGCCACCCAAACACAATAGACAAGACAATAAAAAATCAGACAAATGCACTGACCATTGGAGTTATTTTTGTGTTACATTTAAGTAAAGTTTTTCCATTTTATACACTCGGGGTGATTTTTTTGAATATTTAGTTGAGCCCCGTGTTTACTTTTATTGGGGGAGCCCTCCTGGACTCTGGGGGTCCGCGGTGGTCTGCTCCCCTGGTCAGTGAGTTGTGATGGTGGTCTTTGAGACGTGTCCTGTGGTTTCTCGGAGCATCTTCTTCTGCTCTCAGACCCTGCAGCTGTTTCCTTTCCTCTTGTCTCTGGGAGATGCAGACATCTGGGGAGGATGCAGAGTGGCATCCTCACAACGTTGCGGTCCCTGCCCTCAATCTCTGCTCCATGTGTTACTCAACCGGTCACCCCTTTCCTGTTCCTATTTCTTCCTGCCACACACAGGGGCCATGATGTAAGACGCGGCTCTGTGCTGGTTATTTTTATTTCTGCATTGATCTTTGGGGCCGAGGATGAACCCGTTTGGGTATTTTGTCTCCTCTGTGCAAAAACTAAACTTGTGCCCCTGTCCTCTATACAATTACAGGAGGACACAATAGTAGCTGAGGGTGCTGCTGCCCGGTATAAGGAGGACACAGACGCAGGGCCAGGATCTGCAGGGAACATGGAGGGGGGTCACGGCATTTATTAACCCCCAGAACAGGGGGTTGTGAACATCCACCTATCCCAAAAAGAGATGACTCTGCCGGAACGACCTTTTATCATATAGGGGCACCGGATCCTCTCAATCAAACATGATAAATTTGGTTTATTAGCAAAAGTTACAAACTTTGTTGTCTTTGCAATAAACCACGACATCTTAAAATAATAATGTATATGGCACGGTAAATGGTGCAGTCACTTCTGGTATTATATACTGTAGCTCCATCACAGGGAAATCAAAGAGAATAACCCATATAGTGCTCACAGCCTAGGCGCCTGATGATCTAGAATGTGTGATGTTGCTGTATCTATGTATTTGTGTCGGGGTGGGTGCGCTCCCCAATGCTCGGCCATGATTTCTGCTCTTTCTCTTGCAGGATATGACCTATCTGTGTATAGCGGCCTCTGACTCGGAGCGACAGAATCTGTAAGAATCCTCTGTCTTCAGATAAGTTTCACTTCTCGCACTTGTCGCCCGTCTCCTCCTGATATTGTGACTCTGTAGCGTCACTGAGGGAGATTGTCAGTTTCAGGGGAAATCTGAGCAACTGTTTCCTCCACCATTGGGGGTTGTCTCATTGTTAGATTTTCTTCACTCCTTGTGGGGTATCGGTATGACGGGCAGGGGTCTTTCTCGTTCCAGGAGCTTATACTCTAATATACCTGTGAAGTAAACTAACAACACTAGACGTGATGGTGAAATTTGCTTGAATTTGGGCTGGATATTAGATGTGCTTAAAATGTATTATATCAGTTCTGTGTGATCCCCAACGCCCCCGCCTGTCCCACCGTACAGGCCCCTGTCCCCGAACATGCCCGTCCCTCGCATGGCCTGTCCCTCCATACAGCTCCCTGTTCCCCCGCACGGCCCCCTGTCCCTTCGTACAGACCCCTATCCCTCCACACAGCCCCCAGCCCCCGCACTGCCCCCAAAATAACCAAAGTTTATCAACTTAAAAACTTTATTTTACACAAAACGTGATGATCATAGTTAGAGAACAGCAATGACTGGAGACAGAGGAAGAAATTAAACTGAATGTGAAGGTTAAAACAGTCACCAATCAGTAGGAAGGGTGCAGGCGTTTGCTGCGTATAGGCCTTTGCTGCGTATAGGCCTTTGCTGCGTATAGGCCTTTGCTGTGTACAGGTTTTGCTGTGTACAGATCTTTACGATGTACAGCTTGCTTATACAGTCTTTGCCGTGTCAGGCCTTTGCTGTGAATGACTTCAGCACATCTGTCCACAGGACATCACTAGTCTCTCTGCTCTGGGGGATTTTGCTCCACTCTCTTCCAAACTCTCTATGCTCTGGGGGATTTTGCTCCTCTCTTCTTCCAGTCTCTTCCACAGTTCTGTGACTGTTGGGGGTTTCTAGGCCATAACTTTGTCACCAAGGATTTTCCAGGTTTTCTCTTGGGTTTAGATCAGGACTCAGGCTGTGGCCATCTCATTGTTTCAGTGTTTTCTTTTCTAGGACCGCTTTCCCCGTTTTGCTGTGTGACAGAGGACATTGTCCTGCAGGAAAATTGCTGCTGATTGAGGCTGAACACAAGTAATGACCCGCGTGTTGTTGGAGAAGGTTCTGATCCACACTTGTATTCACTCTGCCATGTAGCTGTATGAGAGGTCCAACCCCTGCAGCAGAAAACATTCCCCAAACCATCACACTCCCTCCACCACCTGTCACTCACTTCTTTACACACTTTGGATTCAGTATTTCCCCAGTTTGCCGACAAACATAATGTTTCCCATCAGACCCAAATAAGTTAAACTTGCCTTTATCACTAGAGTGAACTGTGGACACCTCTCCTCTATCCACACCACATGCTCCTCACCAAAGGGGAGTCAGCCTTATGATTCTTTCAGTTATTGAGAGGTTTGGTCACTGCAGAGTGGGCTTTCAGTCCAAATGTTCTTATACGTGGTGACACTGTATGATGAGACAGATCCTGACCCTGTTCAGTGCTGAACTGGAGCTATTCCAGCTGCAGTGGTGAAGCGATTCTCCGCATTATCCTGTCCTCTCTTGCATTTGTCTTTCGAGGATGACCGGTCTTCTTGAGGGACTTGAGAGAGTTTGTGATGTTGTAAAGATGCAATATTCTAGAAGTCAAGACTTGGTGTGACCATCTTTTGTGACTATGGCTGATAGGGCGACCCCATGTCCTTCATCTGGACAATATGCTGCCAGAGGGATTCAGTCACTTTGTGAGTGCAAACTGGAAAGTTAGGCTGCCAGTCACTGAGGGATTGTCATATAATGAAGGATATCAGCCCAGGTGCAGATTATCACCAATAACTTGCAGGGATCTGAGTGTTCTCTAATTGTGATCAGTGTCTTTATCATTTATCTCATTTACAGTTTAAGGGTGCTTTCACATCTGCGTTTTCGTAATTCGCGGCAGATTGCGGTGAAAACCGCATCTGCCGTTTTACCGCATAACGTTCACTTGCGGCGGTTGCGGTTTTTTTATGCAATGTATAGCATTTGCGCAGGTGCGGCAAGTGCGGTTTTGCACTTGCGGCAGGTGCGGCGCGAAAAAAACCGCAGTAGCCGCGTTTTTTTCGCGGCGCACCTGCCGCAAGTGCAAAACCGCACTTGCCGCACCTCCGCAAGTACGCCTATAATTGCATAGAAAAACCGCAACGCGCCGCAAGTGGAACGGTATGCGCAATCGCGGCAGATGCGGTTTTCACCGCATCTGCGCGAATTACGAAACGCAGATGTGAAAGCACCTTATTCTGAGATTTAGAATATTTTCATTTATGAAATCAGATTAAAAACTGAGAATTTCCTGATGTGAAGAGACTGTGACAGAGGAGACACAATCCCTCAACACCGAGGAGACTGTGTGCTCTCTCATTTTGATCACCAGTGTAGAGGGAGCGTCTTGACCCCTTAAACTCCTCATAGGACCCCCGTCCCACCATCCAGTTGTGTCACCTGAGATCTTCATCTCTGCGGTGGCCACAGTGGACGATGGCAGCTGATAAACAACTTGCCCAATAAATGTGACTTCTTCCAAGAACTTTTACTGTGAATAAACACTTCCTCGCCTTTCCCCGAATTTGGTGCTCTCCAGCCTCACTGTCTGACCCTCCAACCACTTCCCCTTCTCCACAAACAGCCACCCCTGCAGTCTGCAAATCCGGGCTCCCCATGGCACGGGTGATTGTGAGAGGGGTGACTTCACATAGGTCTGTAGCTTGCAGATTATTACACCACTGACCTCTACAGATCTGCAGAACATCGCTCCTCCACCTCTGACAGATACATAGTGATAGATCCTGCAGATTATTACACCACTGACCTCTACAGATCTGCAGAACATCGCTCCTCCACCTCCTGACAGATACATAGTGATAGATCCTGCAGATTATTACACCACTGACCTCTACAGATCTGCAGAACATCGCTCCTCCACCTCCTGACAGATACATAGTGATAGATCCTGCAGATTATTACACCACTGACCTCTACAGATCTGCAGAACATCACTCCTCCACCTCCTGACAGATACATAGTGATAGATCCTGCAGATTATTACACCACTGACCTCTACAGATCTGCAGAACATCGCTCCTCCACCTCCTGACAGATACATAGTGATAGATCCTGCAGATTATTACACCACTGACCTCTACAGATCTGCAGAGCATCGCTCCTCCACCTCCTGACAGATACATAGTGATAGATCCTGCAGATTATTACACCACTGACCTCTACAGATCTGCAGAACATCGCTCCTCCACCTCCTGACAGATACATAGTGATAGATCCTGCAGATTATTACACCACTGACCTCTACAGATCTGCAGAACATCGCTCCTCCACCTCCTGACAGATACATAGTGATAGATCCTGCAGATTATTACACCACTGACCTCTACAGATCTGCAGAACATCGCTCCTCCACCTCCTGACAGATACATAGTGATAGATCCTGCAGATTATTACACCACTGACCTCTACAGATCTGCAGAACATTGCTCCTCCACCTCCTGACAGATACATAGTGATAGATCCTGCAGATTATTACACCACTGACCTCTACAGAACTGCAGAGCATCGCTCCTCCACCTCCTGACAGATACATAGTGATAGATCCTGCAGATTATTACACCACTGACCTCTACAGATCTGCAGAACATCGCTCCTCCACCTCCTGACAGATACATAGTGATAGATCCTGCAGATTATTACACCACTGACCTCTACAGATCTGCAGAACATCGCTCCTCCACCTCCTGACAGATACATAGTGATAGATCCTGCAGATTATTACACCACTGACCTCTACAGATCTGCAGAACATCGCTCCTCCACCTCCTGACAGATACATAGTGATAGATCCTGCAGATTATTACACCACTGCCCTTTCTGATCTGCAGACCATTGCAGCGTTTCCTGATCTGTGTGAATGCTGGCTATATCTCCTGCCCACGTTACTCGCTGTAGCGGCAGATTTCCCGCAGGGCGGGGGCGGCTCATTGATTCATTCATCTGCTTTGCTCTTTTGTCGGCCGGTTGTATGATGCAATCATCTCTGCTCCCGACCTCGGTGCCATCTAAAGTTCAGGTTTTTACTATCTTTTCCACAAAATGAAACCTCAATTTGTTAAGAATTTAATTAGAAAACACATTTTTATAATCATTTCCTGATTTTCCCGCCTGTAGGTGGCGCTGTTGATAATTGAGATTTGTGTTAGGAACATGCAGGTAAGTGTGGATTTGAGGTTCTTGCCGTGGGCCGATGCTCCTCGGGGGCCATGTCTATGGCTCATTTTGCCTGTTTTTGTGCCCCAGTCTTTTACTTCTTGTGATTTCTTGTAAAGTCTTCACTGTGGTGGTAATTCTTACAACCGATGAGGCTACGTCCAGACTGCGGACCCCTCAGGAGGAAGTGGGTTTATCACCTTGTGAGATGACGCCTTGATCTTCTGGCTTTTTCTTCTCATACAGGAAACAAATGAATCTTACAAGAAGCGACTGAGACAGTGTAACACCAGAACCAGAATAGCAGGCGAAACGCGTGGTGGGCGTCCATACCCCAGTATACAGCGATAATGGGCAGGGTGCTGTGTCTGATGACACCTATAATGAGAATTAGCATTTATTTTATTAATATGTCAGCCTTCAACTCGATCTCAAGCCATGGCGACTTGATGGATAAAGGCTCTGTAGGAAGATTGATCTTGTGCAGCCTAGATAGATCCACCAGGGTCTTCTCCAATGCTAGATAGGTCCACCAGGGTCTTCTCCAAGCCTAGATAGGTCCATCAGGGTCTTCCCCAAGCTTACATAGCTCCACCAGTATATTCTCCAAGCCTATATAGTCCACCAGAGTATTCTTCAAGTCTAGATAGGTCTACCAGGGACTTTTCCAAGTCTAGATCAGTCCGCTAGAGGTTTCTCCAAACCTAGATAGGTCCTTCATTGCCTTCTCCAAGACTAGATCGTCCACCATGGTCTTCCAAGTCTAGGTAGTCTACCAGAGTCTTTTCAAGACTAGGTAGGTTCACCATGGTCTTCTTCAAGCCTAGAGAGTCCTACTGGGTCTTCTACAAGCCTAGATAGGTCCAGCAGGGTCTTCTCCAAACCTAGATAGGTTCACCATGGTCTTCTCCAAGCCTAGATAGTCCACCAGGGTCTTCTCCAAACATAGATAGGTTCACCATGGTCTTCTCCAAGCCTAGATAGGTCCACCAGGAACTTCCCCAAGCCTAGAGAGTCCACTTGGGTCTTCTACAAACCTAGATAGGTCCAGCAGGGTCTTCTCCAAACCTAGACAGGCCATCCAGTTTCTTCTCTGCCATTATCTTGACAGTATCAAGCGATTGGGTTACTGGTCTTCTTCTTCACCTTGTACCTTCAGTCCCCTCATCTACTCGGTATCCACAAGACATGTGGCCTTTGGGTTTATATAGCTCATCGTAATAAAAATCCTGCACTAATAGACTTTGCATTTTAATTCTTCACCATTTTTAAAATCTCTGCTTGCTGTGACCTGATATCTAATACATTTCACAGATGAGGTTTTGATACATTTTTATACAACAGTGTTCAAAATAATAGCAGTCCATTATGACTAACCAGATTATTCCCTGTTTTTGGCATAAATTATATCACCACATGTCATAATTCACCAGTGGTTGCAGAAGATTCTTAGAAAACAACAGACTCCGCATTCATGATCTGCAGATTTTTGAGTCTATTGTATGAAAGTTCAAAATAATAGTAGTGTGGAGTTCAATTAGTGCGGTCAATCATCCTGTGAAGAAACAGGTGTGACTTAGGAGGATCTTATAATGGTGAATCCGGCACATGTTGTACCTGTATTTCTCCTCGAAAGCCTGAGAACTATGGGTCCTTCCAGACATTGTTCAGCGGAACAGTTGATATGGACTTTGATTAAAATGTTGATTGGAGAAGGTAAAACTTAAAAAGAAGACAGACAATGATCAGCTGCTCAGCTACAATCATCTCTAATACAATGGAAAACCAGAAAAGCATGGAGTTAAATGGAAGACGATCATCGAATGGATGGAAGAATATCCAGAATGGTAAAGGCTCAGCCGATGATCAGCTCCAGGAGGATCAAAGACGTCTCAAGTCACCTGTGAGGACAGAAGACGTCGGTGTGAAGATCATCTATAGCAAGAAGAACCCGCAAAGTCCCACCGTTATAACAAGACATGAAGAAAGAGCCGTCACCTGAACTAAGGAGGACATAGGAACAGTGTGTGGATGGAGGAATGGAGGAACATTGTGTGGACGGAGGAATGGAGGGACAGTGTGTGGACTGAGGAATGGAGAGACAGTGTGTGGACTGAGGAATGGAGGGACAGTGTGTGGACTAAGGAATGGAGGAACAGTGTGTGGACTAAGGAATGGAGGAACAGTGTGTGGACGGAGGAATGGAGGAACAGTGTGTGGACGGTGGAACAGTGTGTGGACGGAGGAATGGAGGAACAGTGTGTGGACTGAGGAATGGAGAGTCAGTGTGTGGACTAAGGAATGGAGGAACAGTGTGTGGACTGAGGAATGGAGGGACAGTGTGTGGACGGAGGAATGGAGGAACAGTGTGTGGACGGGGGAATGAGAACAGTGTGTGATGAAGAATGGAGGAACAGTGTGTGGACGGAGGAATGAAGGAACAGTGTGTGGACTAAGGTAAGGAGGAACAGTGTGTGGACGGGGGAATGGAGGAACAGTGTGTGGAATGAAGGAATGGAGGAACTGTGTGGACGGAGGGAACAGTGTGTGGACGGAGGAATGGAGAACAGTGTGTGGACTAAGGTAAGGAGGAACAGTGTGTGGACGGGGAATGGAGGAACAGTGTGTGGATGAAGGAATGGAGGAACTGTGTGGACGGAGGAAACAGTGTGTGGACGGAGGAATGGAGGAACAGTCTGTGGACGGAGGAATGAAGGAACAGTGTGTGGACGGGGGAATGGAGGGAAAAGTGTGTGGACGAGGAATGCAGGGACAGTGTGTGGACAGAGGAAAGGAGGACAGTGTGTGGACGGGATGGAACATTGTGTGGACGAGGAACTGTGTGGATGGAGGAACAGTGTGTGGACGGAGGAATGGAGGACAGTGTGTGGACTGAGGAATGGAGGAACAGTGTGTGGACGGGGAATGGAGGAACAGTGTGTGGACGAGGAATGGAGGAACAGTGTGTGGACGGAGGAATGGAGGAACAGTGTGTGGACTGAGAATGGAGGAACAGTGTGTGGACGGGGAATGGAGGAACATGTGTGGATGAAGGAATGGAGGAACTGTGTGGAACGGAGGAACAGTGTGTGGACGGAGGAATGGAGGAACAGTGTGTGGACTAAGGTAAGGAGGAACAGTGTGTGGACGGGGGAATGGAGGAACAGTGTGTGGATGAAGGAATGGAGGAACTGTGTGGACGGAGGAACAGTGTGTGGACGGAGGAATGGAGGAACAGTCTGTGGACGGAGGAATGAAGGAACAGTGTGTGGACGGGGGAATGGAGGGACAGTGTGTGGACGGAGGAATGCAGGGACAGTGTGTGGACAGAGGAAAGGAGGGACAGTGTGTGGACGGAGGAACATTGTGTGGACGGAGACTGTGTGATGGAGGAACAGTGTGTGGACGAGGAATGGAGGAACAGTGTGTGGACTGAGGAATGGAGGAACAGTGTGTGGACGGAGGAATGGAGGAACAGTGTGGAGGAGAATGGGGAACAGTTGTGGACGAGGAATGGAGGAACAGTGTGTGGATGAGGAATGGAGGAACAGTGTGTGGACGGGAATGGAGGAACAGTGTGTGGACGGAGGAATGGAGGAACAGTGTGTGGACTGAGGAATGGAGGAACAGTGTGTGGACGGGGAATGGAGGAACAGTGTGTGGACGGAGGAATGGAGGAAGAGCGTGTGGACAGAGGAATGATGGGTCCAAATCTACAGACATCAGACGACCCCAAAATCTGGATCTACCACAGTGCACTCTGCAGACAGTGAAGCCTCATGATATGGGCAGATTCCTCTTGCTATGGTGCAGGACGATTCACCACATGCCAGCGAGCATGGAGCAGTTTACAGATATTACAATACATAAAGAGGAAACCCCTGAAATGGGACAAGACAACGACCCTAAACACATCAGTAAACGCGCAAAATCCTGGCTCAGTCCAACAAAATTGAGGTTACAGAGTGGCCACCCGATCCCCTGACCTTAATCTGATAGATCACTTGTGGGGTGACATCAAAAATGCTGTTTCTCAGGCAAAGCCAACAAATGCAAATCCATTGTGGGATGTAGTCAAAGCCTCCTGGGCTGGAATAACATGTGACATGAATTGGTGACTATACATCATAGATGTGAAGCTCTAAAAAACTGTGATTATACAATAAATATCAGGTAAGGGTGCCTTCACACTGCGACATGATCCGATCCGGGGCTGTCCCGGATGACCCTGACAGCCGCGGACTGAATCAGCACACAGGACTGGGGGGCTAATATGCCCTCCAGTCCGGTGTGCAGCGCACGCAGCTGTTGCCGCTGACAGGTCAGGACCGCGGCCCTGACTTATCAGCAGCGGGAACTGCGTGTGGCTACACAACGGACCGGAGGGCATATTAGCCCCCCAGTCCTGTGTGCTGATTCAGTCCGCGGCTGTCAGGATCATCCGGGACAGCCCCGGACCGGATCGTGCCTTAGTGATTCCCAGGAATGAGGACATATGCAGACACTGCTATTATTGTGAACAGCCCAATGTTTAATCTAGTTAATAATTCTATCCATTTCTCTTCGTGATTTGATGCAGTAAACAGTGTGAATGTCCCCAATGCTGGAAATAAAAACTATTAGAAAGGTTTTGGTCTTAATTTATAATTTTAAAACACTGCTATTATTTTACAACTGTACATCTTCTGTGGGATCAGACAATACTTATTACCTGCATTGATACATTGTAACAACCAATCAGCACTGCAGGGAAAGGTCCGTGTTGTAATTGCAGGATCTATCGCTATGTATCTGTCAGAGGGTGGAGGAGCGATGTTCTGCAGATCTGTAGAGGTCAGTGGTGTAATAATCTGCAGGATCTATCACTATGTATCTGTCAGGAGGTGGAGGAGCGATGTTCTGCAGATCTGTAGAGGTCAGTGGTGTAATAATCTGCAGGAGCTATCACTATGTATATGTCAGGAGGTGGAGGAGCGATGTTCTGCAGCTCTGTAGAGGTCAGTGGTGTAATAATCTGCAGGATCTATCACTATGTATCTGTCAGGAGGTGGAGGAGCGATGTTCTGCAGATCTGTAGAAGTCAGTGGTGTAATAATCTGCAGGATCTATCACTATGTATCTGTCAGGAGGTGGAGGAGCGATGTTCTGCAGATCTGTAGAGGTCAGTGGTGTAATAATCTGCAGGATCTATCACTATGTATCTGTCAGGAGGTGGAGGAGTGATGTTCTGCAGATCTGTAGAGGTCAGTGGTGTAATAAGCTGCAGGATCTATCACTATGTATCTGTCAGGAGGTGGAGGAGCGATGTTCTGCAGATCTGTAGAGGTCAGTGGTGTAATAATCTGCAGGATCTATCACTATGTATCTGTCAGGAGGTGGAGGAGTGATGTTCTGCAGATCTGTAGAGGTCAGTGGTGTAATAAGCTGCAGGATCTATCACTATGTATCTGTCAGGAGGTTGAGGAGCGATGTTCTGCAGATCTGTAGAGGTCAGTGGTGTAATCATTTGCAGGATCTATCACTATGTATCTGTCAGGAGGTGGAGAAGCGATGTTCTGCAGATCTGTAGAGGTCAGTGGTGTAATAATCTGCAGGATCTATCACTATGTATCTGTCAGGAGATGGGGGAGCGATGTTCTGCAGATCTGTAGAGGTCAGTGGTGTAATAATCTGCAGGATCTATTACTATGTATCTGTCAGGAGGTGGAGGAGAGATGCTCTGCAGTGAGGTCTGTGTTGGGCACCCTGCCAGTGTAGGGCTTGCTCCAGTGTTATGGCATAGTGCAGGGTGCAGTGTTGCTGATCAATGATGGTGACCTCTGTACAGCGCCTCTGCATATGTTGGAGCCATATATGTATACTAGCTGTAGTACCCGGCTACGCCCGGGTTAATAAATAACTGCTGTTAGCTATAACAAAATAGAATTTGAATATGTCATATTAATGACCTGTAAGAAAATAGAAGCTGAGCTGTGATTGGTTATTGCTATAGGCAGCCTGATAAATCTCCAGCCAACAGTAAACCCTTCCCCTGGCCGGGCAGTATATGTTACCTAACGCATACACATAATAGACAGCTCATGTGACTGACATCTGCCTTAATTCCCTATATGGCACATGTGTTGCACATTGGTTGTTTTTAATCAGATGTTTATGTTTGGAAATTAAAGATAGCACACGTATGAGGCGAGTTGTGTGAGGTGATTTGTGCACATCTGTGTCCGTCTGTGTGGTGTGTGTGTCCCTGGGGTGTGTGTATGTGTGTGTCCCTGTGGGGTGAGTGCATGTGTCCCTATAGGGTGTGTATGTGTGTGTGTCCCTGTGGGGGTGGGTCTCTGTTGTGTGTGTCTCTTTGTGGAGTGTGTGTGTGTCCCTGTGGGGTGAGTGCATGTGTCCCTATAGGGTGTGTATGTGTGTGTGTCCCTGTGGGGGGGGGTGTCTCTGTGTTGGGTGTGTGTGTCTCTGTGGTGTGTGTGTTTCTGTGGTGTGTGTGTCCCTGTGGGGTGAGTGCATGTGTCCCTATAGGGTGTGTATGTGTGTGTGTCCCTGTGGGGGGGGGGTCTCTGTGGTGTGTATGTATCTGTGGTGTGTGTGTCCCTGTGGGGTGAGTGCATGTGTCCCTATAGGGTGGTTATGTGTGTGTGTCCCTGTGGGGGGGGGTCTGTGTGGTGTGTGTGTCTGTGATGTGTGTGTCTCTTTGTGGTGTGTGTGTCCCTGTGGGGTGAGTGCATGTGTCGCTATAGGGTGTGTGTGTGTCCCCGTGTGTGTGTGTGTGTGTCTCTGTGTTGTGTGTGTCTCTTTGTGGTGTGTGTGTGTTTGTTCGGGTGCGTGGTGAGTATCCAATGTTGGAGCTGCACCTTGGCGACTATACACTTGCTGTTACTCTTTGTGTGCGTGTGGTGTGTATACATGTCCCATGTGTGTGGTGAATATCTCATGTTGGGGCCCCACCTTAGTGACTATCTGCTGGTATGTGCTGTTAGTCTTTGTCGCTGTCATTAAGCCCCTCTCATTCACAACTGTCAACTGGTAACTGTCACTTTCTCTCTATTATGTAGATAGGGCCAAAATTGTTTGGTGAATTGGAATGCGCGGGGTTAAAATTTTGCCTCACAACATAGCCTATGACGCTCTCGGGTTCCAGACGTGTGACTGTGCAAAATTGTGTGGCTGTAGTTGCGACGGTGTAGATGCCAATCCCGGATATACACACACATACACACATTCAGCTTTATATATTAGATATGTAGGGCTGAGCTCGGGTCCCGGTGGTTTCCTGCCTCGGGGGGGGGGGGGTCACACATGTTCTTCTTGGTCCTGAGTCGACTGTAGAAATGTCATGGTGAATCATGTCGGTTACAGATGTGAAATGTCAGCTCATACACACAGGACGGCGCCCCCCGCTCCACTGTCACATCATCCGAAACCACCGAAACCCCAAACATCACACCACCCTGACACCAGAGAGCAATAGCTGCATAGACGGCGTCTCCAGGGTGCGTCACCCTTTAGGGCCTATAGTATAGGCTTTTCTTACAAGTTCATCACTTTCTGGACTTGTCTGATGTCAATGAATGGAAACAAGCTGGTGTGGCCTCATGTGTGATGTCATTATATCAGTGATGTCATCACCAGGGGGCGGGGCTGACTCCTCACACATGTATACAGGCTGGTGTCAGCAGTAATACAGGAGGAGCTGGTGCTGTAGTATAAGGGGTGTGACCTCATGTGTGATGTCATTATATCAGTGATGTCATCACCAGGGGCGGGGCTGACTCCTCACACATGTATACAGGCTGGTGTCAGCAGTAATAGAGGAGGATCTGGTGCTGTAGTATAAGGGGTGTGGCCTCATGTGTGATGTCATATCAGTGATGTCATCACCGGGGGGCGGGGCTGACTCCTCACACATGTATACAGGCTGGTGTCAGCAGTAATACAGGAGGAGCTGGTGCTGTAGTATAAGGGGTGTGGTCTCATGTGTGATGTCATTATATCAGTGATGTCATCACCAGGGGGCGGGGCTGACTCCTCACACATGTATACAGGCTGGTGTCAGCAGTAATAGAGGAGGAGCTGGTGCTGTAGTATAAGGGGTGTGGCCTCATGTGTGATGTCATTATATCAGTGATGTCATCACCAGGGGGCGGGGCTGACTCCTCACACATGTATACAGGCTGGTGTCAGCAGTAATACAGGAGGAGCTGGTGCTGTAGTATAAGGGGTGTGACCTCATGTGTGATGTCATTATATCAGTGATGTCATCACCAGGGGGCGGGGCTGACTCCTCACACATGTATACAGGCTGGTGTCAGCAGTAATAGAGGAGGATCTGGTGCTGTAGTATAAGGGGTGTGGCCTCATGTGTGATGTCATATCAGTGATGTCATCACCGGGGGGCGGGGCTGACTCCTCACACATGTATACAGGCTGGTGTCAGCAGTAATACAGGAGGAGCTGGTGCTGTAGTATAAGGGGTGTGGTCTCATGTGTGATGTCATTATATCAGTGATGTCATCACCGGGGGCGCGGGCTGACTCCTCACACATGTATACAGGCTGGTGTCAGCAGTAATAGAGGAGGAGCTGATGCTGTAGTATAATGGGTGTGGCCTCATGTGTGATGTCATTATATCAGTGATGTCATCACCAGGGGGCGGGGCTGACTCCTCACACATGTATACAGGCTGGTGTCAGCAGTAATAGAGGAGGAGCTGGTGCTGTAGTATAAGGGGTGTGGCCTCATGTGTGATGTCATTATATCACCGGGGGCGGGCTGACTCCTCACACATGTATACAGGCTGTCAGCAGTAATAGAGGAGGAGCTGGTGCTGTAGTATAAGGGGTGTGGCCTCATGTGTGATGTCATTATATCAGTGATGTCATCACCAGGGGGCGGGGCTGACTCCTCACACATGTATACAGGCTGGTGTCAGCAGTAATAGAGGAGGAGCTGGTGCTGTAGTATAAGGGGTGTGGCCTCATGTGTGATGTCATTATATCAGTGATGTCATCACCATGGGGCGGGGCTGACTCCTCACACATGTATACAGGCTGGTGTCAGCAGTAATACAGGAGGAGCTGGTGCTGTAGTATAAGGGGTGTGGCCTCATGTGTGATGTCATTATATCAGTGATGTCATCACCAGGGGGCGGGGCTGACTCCTCACACATGTATACAGGCTGGTGTCAGCAGTAATAGAGGAGGAGCTGGTGCTGTAGTATAAGGGTGTGGTCTCATGTGTGATGTCATTATATCAGTGATGTCATCACCATGGGGCGGGGCTGACTCCTCACACATGTATACAGGCTGGTGTCAGCAGTAATACAGGAGGAGCTGGTGCTGTAGTATAAGCGGTGTGGTCTCATGTGTGATGTCATTATATCAGTGATGTCATCACCTGGGGCGGGGCTGACTCCTCACACATGTATACAGGCTGGTGTCAGCAGTAATAGAGGAGGAGCTGGTGCTGTATTATAAGGGGTGTGGTCTCATGTGTGATGTCATTATATCAGTGATGTCATCACCTGGGGCGGGGCTGACTCTTCACACATGTATACAGGCTGGTGTCAGCAGTAATAGAGGAGGAGCTGGTGCTGTATTATAAGGGGTGTGGTCTCATGTGTGATGTCATTATATCAGTGATGTCATCACCTGGGGCGGGGCTGACTCTTCACACATGTATACAGGTTGGTATTATTATATTTTATCTCTTAGTTTTTTTTTTCTCCCCAGGATTCAGCATTTTAAGAAAAGCATCAAGTTCATCCATGAGTGTCGTGTGAATGGAGGCGGCTGTCTTGTGCACTGGTCAGTGCTGCATAGATAGTCAATTTGGACATTTTAATATCCAGTTAATTGCATAAAAGTATGGCATCTATAAGTTTTCCAATGTTGAATTTGCTTTTTATACATCTCATTTACTTGCTGTGGGTGAATGATAACATGTGTGATGTCTCCTGCTCTGTGCACACAGCTTGGCCGGTGTGTCCCGCAGCACCACCATCTTGGTCGCCTATCTCATGACGGTGACGGCCCTCAGCTGGGAGGAATGCCTGTCCGCTGTGAGAGCCGTCCGGTCCTATGTGGGTCCGAACCTCGGATTTCAGCAGCAGCTGCAAGAATATGAAGTGACGACAGTCAAAGAGGTAAAATAACATTACCGGCAGGTGACGGAGTCTGGAGGTGCTACTATGGGGCTATAGAGGAGCTACTATGCGGCTATAGAGGTGCTACTATGGGGCTATAGAGGAGCTACTATGGGGCTATAGAGGTGCTACTATGGGGCTATAGAAGAGCTACTATGCGGCTATAGAGGAGCTACTATGGGGCTATAGAGGTGCTACTATGCAGCTATAGACGTGCTACTATGGGGCTATAGAGGAGCTACTATAGGGCTATAGAGGTGCTATAGAGGTGCTACTATGGGGCTATAGAGGAGCTACTATGAGGCTAAAGAGGAGCTACTATGGGGCTATAGAGGTGCTAATATGGGGCTATAGAGGTGCTACTATGGGGCTATAGAGGTGCTACTATGCAGCTATAGACGTGATACTATGGGGCTATAGAGGAGCTACTATGAGGCTATAGAGGAGCTACTATGGGGCTATAGAGGTGCTACTATGGGGCTATAGAGGTGCTACTATGGGGCTATAGAGGTGCTACTATGCAGCCATAGACGTGCTACTATGGGGCTATAGAGGAGCTACTATGGGGCTATAGAGGAGCTATAGAGGTGCTACTATGGGGCTATAGAGGAGCTACTATAAGGCTATAGAGGATCTACTATGGGGCTATAGAGGTGCTACTATGGGGCTATAGAGGAGCTACTATGGGGCTATAGAGGTTCTGTATTAGTGTATGACTGCCATCACCACAAGCGTAGGTGCAGGCAGAAAATAATATACTTACAGAAATGGTTATCTGCCGCGACTACTATTTCATGAAAAATGTAAATGAATGAGTGGCACTAGAAACAAGAGGATCAGTGGGTATAATGCATGTGTGTATTGCAGAAACTGCCCTGTGCTAAATATGAAAAAACCGGGGAGATCTTAGTCTCAATAGTGGCCACTAAAGATTAAGCCTGACATCCACTTACAAGGAGCCTCCACTGCCAGGTCATGACACTATGCCCTAGTGAGATTGTGAGATGTGAGTGGGTTTATATGCCCATGGATGCAATTAAAAACAATGAACAGGTGTGTGTTAGGCTCTCACAATGGTGTCCATGTGTGGCATAGTGTCAGGACCTGGCAGTGGAGGCTCCTTGTAAGTGGATGTCAGGCTTAATCTTTAGTGGCCACTATTGAGACTAAGATCTCTGGTTTTTCATATTTAGCACAGGGCAGTTTCTGCAATACACACATGCATTATACCACTGATCCTCTTGTTTCTAGTGCCACTCATTCATTTACATTTTTCATGAAATAGTAGTGTCGCGGCAGATAACCATTTCTGTAAGTATATTATTTTCTGCCTGCACTACGCTTGTGGTGATGCCAGTCATACACTAATACACATATTGTTAATTTTTGACTGAGCTCCCACTATATAATTTTTCCCTTTTCTCCCTTCCATAGTCTGATAGCCACACATGGACACCATTGTGAGAGCCTAACACACACCTGTTCATTGTTTTTAATTGCATCCATGGGCATATAAACCCACTCACATCTCACAATTCACTAGGGCATAGTGTCAGGACCTGGCAGTGGAGGCTCCTTGTAAGTGGATGTCAGGCTTAATCTTTAGTGGCCACTATTGAGACTAAGATCTACGGTTTTTCATATTTAGCACAGGGCAGTTTCTGCAATACACACATGCATTATACCCACTGATCCTCTTGTTTCTAGTGCCACTCATTCATTTACATTTTTCATGAAATAGTAGTGTCGCGGCAGATAACCATTTCTGTAAGTATATTATTTTCTGCCTGCACCTACGCTTGTGGTGATGCCAGTCATACACTAATACACATATTGTTAATTTTTGACTGAGCTCCCACTATATAATTTTTCCCTTTTCTCCCTTCCATAGTCTGATAGCCACACATGGACACCATTGTGAGAGCCTAACACACACCTGTTCATTGTTTTTAATTGCATCCATGGGCATATAAACCCACTCACATCTCACAATCTCACTAGGGCATAGTGTCAGGACCTGGCAGTGGAGGCTCCTTGTAAGTGGATGTCAGGCTTAATCTTTAGTGGCCACTATTGAGACTAAGATCTACGGTTTTTCATATTTAGCACAGGGCAGTTTCTGCAATACACACATGCATTATACCCACTGATCCTCTTGTTTCTAGTGCCACTCATTCATTTACATTTTTCATGATATAGTAGTGTCGCGGCAGATAACCATTGCTATAGAGGTGCTACTATGGGGCTATAAAGGAGCTACTATGGGGCTATAGAGGAGCTACTATGGGGCTATAGAGGAGCTATAGAGGTGCTACTATGGGGCTATAGAGGAGCTACTATGGGCTTAGAGCCCTATAATAGCTCCTCTATAGCCCCATAGTAGCTCCTCTATAGCCGCATAGAAGCTCCACTATAGCCCCATAGTAGCACCTCTATAGCCCCATAGTAGCTCCTCTATAGCCCCATAGTAGCTCCTCTATAGCACCCTCCTCAGACGAAGCTAATGCGAAACGTGCATTAGGGGGCGGTCACAGGCAGGTAATATACTTGAGACCCTCTTGGTCTTTTTGACATTGGTCAGTACATGTGAGTTCTGTCTTTGAGGTCTTTTACATTGATCCTCTAGATTTACTGCATTATGTATGTACTTTTGGTTGAACTCTGATTATATATGGATTATTATATACCAATTGGGTTGTACCTGTGTTCCTTGTAATATCTCCTTTTTAACCAGTTTTTGATTAAATTAATAAAAAAAAATCATAATTTTTTTTTAATATATTGGCCTGTCTCCTGGGTTGTATTTTGGAATTGTGTTGTTGTAGGAGGGCCATGCATTGTAGTTAAGGGTCCTTTTTGAATTGTATGGGGCTATAGAGGAGCTACTATGGGGCTATAGAGGAGCTACTATCAAGCTATAAGGGTATGTGCACATTTGTGGGCTGTTTTTGTAAGTTTTCCGTCGGCGGTTTCCGCTGAGTTTTATGTTGATTTATGTTAATCCTAGCCACTGGTTGGATTAACATGCTAGTCAATGGAGTTTAGAAAACGCTGTCTACATTAGAAGGGTTTTTGTCTGGTCGTTTTCAGTTTATTCACCGGTTGTCAAAGATAGAGCAAGCGACTTCTTTTCAGCGTTTTTCCAGCGGGTCCAGCTGAACAAGTGCACCAAAGACCAGTCTGGAAATCGCCAAGAAAAACGCCGGGGAAATCGCCAAGAACACGCTGTACAAACGCTAGTAACCGATCGCAAATCGTTAGCAAAACGCTAACAAAACCAGGGACACTGGCGAGTTCAGAAAACTCAGTTCTGCATTCTCCATCGGTTCCCGGTCGTTCTGCAAAGATGCAGAAACGACTGATGTGCACATACCCTAAAGGTGCTACTATGGGGCTATAGAGAAGCTACAGAGGAGCTACTATGGGGCTATAGAGGAGCTACTATGGGGCTATAGAGGAGCTAATATGGGGCTATAGAGGAGCCACTATGGGGCTATAAAGTAGCGGCTACTATCAAGCTATAGATGAGCTACTATGGGGCTATAGAGAAGCTATTATGGGGTTATAGAGGTGCTACTATGGGGCTATAGAGATGCTACTATGGGTCTATAGAGGAGCTATTATAGGGCTATAGAGGAGCTACTATGGGACTATAGAGGAACTACTATGGGGGATGATACTGTATACTACCACTCCCAACAACACTTATGTATCAGGGCACACACACACTATACATTGTGCTATTAGTCAGTGTTTATGTTGTTGTGTAGCCAATCTATTACACCGGAGCGGCCCGATGGGTCACAGGATTGTGACTTTGCACCTTTTCTCCTGCACGAGGGTTTACACATCATCTAGAAAGTTTCCCGGGTCATGATCCGTCCATCAACAACCCAGCGATCACATGTACAAGGAACTGCTGATGGTGATTGCAACACGATGTGGATTAACCCTTACTTGTATTGTGACACTTGTGGATGTCCCTGCAGCACACACAATACAGCACTGTCTCACATAGGACACCATCACATATGACATTGGTCATTGGGCTCGGACCCCCGTATGTGACGGCGCTGTGCTATTCTGTCCTGCCGTGTACTTGGGGTCCCCAGAATTGTTTGCCAGCGATAACCACAGCCGTAATCTGCCAATTACCACCAGGTCAGGTATGGAGCTTATGGACCATTGTCCGAGGTTTCGGCCTTCATATCAGAATATGATGCGAGGTTTGTTCAGTGAAATCCTTTCCTTGGTGAAATTCTTCTACAGAGTGGAGTTTACAATGTAAAATAATCAGGGCCGTATAAATGACTCCGATGTAAACAAAACAATCCAGTTTGGCATCAGAAATGTGCGTCACTCACAACAGGGGAGAAATCCCCTATGAGAGCGACACTGAGAAAAGACATAATAAATCATATATAAACAACACAGGAACCGAGTATCATGCAAATAAAATCAGTTTTATTTAGACGGGACTCTAAAAACAGGTGGTGGTACAGATAAAGGAGAGGGATGTAAAGTTAATAATACATAAATGGGGGTGGTTACAAGTCCACAGTATATGAACATATGACATAAAAAAAACAGCGGATCAGTACAATCAGAAGATATATCACTCTATGAATAGTCCTACTGCATGCTATGGCTGAGCCCTTCACTGCTGTATATACTGTATATAATAAAGTGCTTTTAGTGCAAAGTTGTAGCAGCCTATTACCACAGTGTGTGCCCCCTGCCCAGTATAAGCATAGACTATCACAAAGTGAAATTCAGATCCGCATGTTTTTATGCATGAATATAGAAAGCCATCCCAAGTGAACTGTTACACCTCCTCAACCTATGGTATAACAAAATCCATCCTGCAAAGAAAAAGGTGCCTGACGTACGTTTCACTTACGGTACTAGATTCATCAGGAGCAAAGACCTCATCCAATGTGCCGGTATCCAGCCGAATAGCTCCATAAATAGTGACCCAAATCATTTCCTCATGTGCGCCTGCTGTTTGTTTGGCCGCTCAGTAGCGGCGTGCACACCCAACCACCCCGCAACCCGGAAGTGGAAGCCCACAGGCGTACGGGTAAACCACCAGCGGGAGCGGGGACGCGTCACTATGGCTCCCGTGCATTCGCAGCCCACCCCGCGGACGCGGGGGTCGCCGCAGCGTCAGGCGCACCGCACAGAGCTGCTAAAAAAGGCAATAAAGAAGAAACTATTGACAGCTCAGAAAGTGCCTATAGGACCCAAAGATAGCACAATTTGTATTAACAACACAATACAAAAACATTATATCAGGTGAACAAAAATCAAAAAGAAAGGAGAGAAGAAGAAATTAGAAAGAAACAAAAAGAAAAAAATTGCATTTAAAACCAATTGACAAATACTGACCAGTCTTACAAAAAAGGTGCAAATGATAAAGATTTGTTTAACCCTTTGGGAGTCATGGTACCAAGACTGACAATCCAGCCACTGCGCGAGTACCCTCCTATGATTGCCGCCCCGGATACCACCTTTGATCAGATCAATTCCCCTAACCGTAAGTCCCCTGGCATCACAATTATGTTGTTCCCGAAAATGCCGGGGAATCGTCTTCAGAGTGGTGACATCCATGAGCGATCCTGCAGCCTCAATGTCCCTCACGTGTTCCCGCACTTTCACCCTCAGATGTCAATCCAACATAAATAAGGGGGCACCTGCACATGGCAAAAGAGACCACGTGTGTGGAACCACATGTGATTCCATGTGGAATGTCAAATGTGCGGGTGCCCGCACTGCTCAGTATTTGCCAATTGGTTTTAAATGCAATTTTTTTCTTTTTGTTTCTTTCTATTCTCTTCTTCTCCCCTTTCTTTTTGATTTTTGCTCTCTGGTATCTTTATCCATTGGAATCATTATTGTGGTTCTAATTTATCTTATTTTTATAATACTTGTAGGCTCCTTCAGTCTGGTCCACCCCCTGATTCCCCTTTAATGCAATATTACAACTGACATGAAAATTGAACTAGGACAGCAATAAAACCTGCACCCGGGCCTGGCACCTGATACAATGTGAAATGGTGTTTTTGTATTGTGTTGCTAATACAAATTGTGCTATCTTTGGGTCCTATAAGCGTTGCTGAGCTGTCAATAGTTTCTTCTTTATTGCATTTTTTGGCCGCTCTGTGTGCGTGCGCCTGACGCTGTGGTGACCCCTGTTGGCGGCCCCGGCGTCCGCGGTGTGGGCTGCACATGCGCGGGAGCCATGGTGACACGTCGCAGCAGTTTACCCCAACGCCTGTGGGCTTCCACTTCCGGTTGTGGTGCGGTCAGGTGTGTGCGGTTCACTTGGGATGGCTTTCGATACTCATGCATAAAAACATGCGGATCTGAATTTCACTTTGTGATAGTCTATGCTTATACTGGGCAGGGGGCACACACTGTGGTAATGGGCTGCTACAACTTGGCACTAAAAGCACTTTATATATACAGTATATACAGCAGTGAAGGCTCAGCCATAGCATGCAGTAGGACTATTCATAGAGTGATATATCTTTTGATTATACTGATCCGCAGTTTTTTGATATGTTCATATACTGTGGACTTGTAACCACCCCCATTTATGTATTATTACCTTTACATCCCTCTCCTTTATCTGTACCACCACCTGTTTTTAGAGTCTCTCTAAATAAAACTGATTTTATTTGCATGATACTCGGTTCCTGTGCTTATAAATGACTCCGATGTGTAGGATTTGTGCTTTAATCACACTTACTTGGTGTCTGCACCCTTCGCTCGGGGCCACATCGCGTGTCAGGATCCCTGGACATGACCAAAACCAAGTCTGTGGCTGAACTGAACACCATCAACATGGCTGAGCCGAGCAGACAGGAAAGGAGAAAACCTCAGTGTCAAGAAAAGGAAGACGGTAGAAGATGGTGAGTGCCGGAGCATGAGGCACGTCTGCCGCAGTCACCGCCCGGGACCAGGTACCTCAGCTGCTCTAGAAATAAAGAGGAAGGGATGGAAATCGTCCATTGTGTAGTGATTTGCTCACTGAGCGTGTTGGGGGACACTCAAAGGGTCCAGTAGTTTATTAACACATCGTAAACCGCATGTAGTGCACAGTTTATTTATAATACATCAACGAGACATTGACATACCAGTCTGTTCCAATGGCGGACACGCACATCTGGCATTTACTCTCATACTTCGTCACAGTGTGTCAGTGCAGGCATCAGAACACACACACACACAGACTTCGAAGTCCACTGTCCAGGAAACTGCCTCGCTAGGATCACCAACTCCTGTCTGTTCCAGACCCTCAGAAGGACTGAAGATTCCTGAACCCTGAGACAGTTCAAGCTCCCATGGTCTCCTCACCGTGTGTTCGAGGACACCAGCCACTTCCAAGCATTCCAACACAGGTGCCTTCCAGGACAGTGGCTGCTCCAAACATCGAGAGCGAGCCCTCACAGGTTCTGCCAGTCTTTCCAGACATCCATGGTCTCTGTCAGGACCACTTTACACACACCAACTTATCTGTCCAACTTCTGAACAACTTACTGGTTGCAGTGAAATCATGGACACATTGTTCCATTTGTACACAGCCACAAAATGGAGCAATGTGTCCATGATTTCACTGCAACCAGCAAGTTGGTCAGAAGTTGGACAGATAAGTTGGTGTGTGTAAAGTGGCCATCAGCCTATGTGCTCACACAAACACATTATAAGGTATGAGCCACACCCTGTCTTTTAGCTCAACTGCAGTCCAGCACTTGTAATACATTACCTGAACCTGTGAAACCTCATTCCCAGCATAATGTATTCCTGAAACTTGCTGAACTACAAGTCCCAGCATATATATTTGCAATGCAGTAAGCCGCTGTATCACAATTGTTACTTTTTTCTATAGATCTCTCCTCTTGGTATCTTTATTTCTATATTCCCACAAAGCGATGTGATGTGTACCTGGGGTTCTGCCGCTCATCCTATTGGGTGACATTGGGCAATAAGGTCCTGGCAGGTCTCTACCTCCACATCTATTATGTGTGCGGCTATCAGTGGAGCGCACGGCCTGCAAAACAAAGTCCTAAATCTCAGAAAAGACTAATATTCTATAGCAGAGTCCTGTAGGGTCCAATGTCCACATGCGGATTGGGGCAGTTTTACATTGATTGCCACTAGATGCAGCTTTATTACCGAGCAGCCGTGAACACTGCGCTGAGCTTCATGTTTGCACAGTTTAGGGCACGTCGCAGCACGTGGACCTGACGGGGCTGTTATTGAAATTGAAGGGCAACTGGTCCAAGACATTTTGGTATATTCAAACCTGGCAAAAATCACAATTTGTTGAGATTTAACAGGAAAAAAATAGCTCACAGGTAAAAAAAAGCTGATGTGAAAAGTATATGACGCACACCAGGGGCCAGGGTTACTCCCGGTTTAGACAGGCGATTCTTCTCCTTCCTTGTCACGGGTGGACCGCGCCTGCCGGTAGTGGGGCCCGGTGTAGTGCAGATCAAAATTGAGGTCGTCTTACGGGAACAGATTAAAAGGGGTTTTAATTTGTTTTCTTCGTGACGCCACCTATGAGTAGATTCGGTAAGGACTACCGACGCTGCGGAACCTCCCGGGGTGATGGACAGCAGCAAGATGTTACGCTCCCCACAGGCTGAGCGGTGATCCCCGGGGGCTGGAGCTGCTCAAGATGTTGTGCGGCAGCTGCGGTTACCTTCAGTTAACGACGGACAGTTCATAAGGAGACACGGACACAGATAGTCTCTGCAACGGTTCTTTACTGTAACCAGCAGGCAGTACATGGCTTACAGTGGTTGAGTAGAAGACCGGGTGGACTTAGCAGTGATAGTGCTCCTCAGAGATCCGCAGTGTACCTCCTCTCTACCTCCTTAGCTTCTCTTGCCAGCGTCGCCCAGGAATACCAGGTCGGGTACGGGGAGGCTGCTTCAATGCCCTATCCATGATGTACGTTCTGGATTCTTTGGGGAGCCTTGGGTCCCTCAGTGGGTACACCGCTGGTTAGACGACTGGAAACTGGCTGGTGGTGGGGTGCTCCTATAAAGCTGCTCCTCCACGGGGCTGGTTCGCGTGACAGAGGTGAACTGCTGCCAGCTTCGGTACCAGTGAACCGGCTGTGAGTTGTGGGCACGGGAGTCTTTTGGGAACCCGTGTAGAAATGCCCATTCCCGGTGGTTAAGGCCTCAGGTGATGACACCCGACCGGTGACGGCCCAGGGGCCCGCACGGAGTGCGGAGCCCCCGCTCCTCGTTCTAGTCTGCTCTTGTCAGGTTCTAGATTCTGTCTCTACTTCACTACCCTAACACTCCACCCACCAGGACCTATGATTGGTCCTCTGTTCTAGGTGTTGTATGTTGGGTTGGATCTCTGAGTTAACTATTGCACTGCTTTGTCTAGAGAATATTGCGGCTGCAATACTCCCTTGTGACGCACTCGTTGCGGGGCGCCACACTCCCCCTTGGTTAAATCAGCTTGTCCCCAAGCGTCAAACTACTCACATTACAGAGGTTTTTACATTTTTTATACATATATGACACACTTTTATTAAAACAGAAAAACAGGTAAAGGTATGCTTTGGTGATATAAGCAAAGAAACAGGTAATCACTTTGTGCGGACCCGGCGGGCGGTCGGCTGTACTTTAACTAGAGTCCAGGCTGTAGCCGCAAGATCACACAGTCAATGATTAACGGGAACAGAGTCATTGATGAAGTTCAAGTTTTAAAGTCACTGGCTCTGAGGGTGATGGCGCACCCGGATAGCGAACCACCCATCTGCACAAGCATAGCGCTCGTAGGTGATAATATCGCCCCGGTATAGGTCGCGATCGGGATGTCCTCTTGGCAAGTTTGACTCAACGTCCCGGCGCCCCACAAACACCTCCTCATTCAAACCCACCTCCCAAGCGAACCCCCACCCGGTATTTAAGTTAAAGGTGGAAATTCTACCTTCACGGCGGAGTTCATCAGGCAGCGGCGGCTGGCGGCGAGCCTCGGCACGGGCCTCCATGTTGGCGCGTTCTCGGGCTTGCCACTCCTCTCGTCGTCTCTGGCGTACGTCTCCGTCGTTGCGGCTCGGGGTGTAAAGATGAGTAATGGAGCTGGTGGTTTGGCGGGAAGCTTGAACTTGGCGGGCTGTCTGTATCGGAACCCGGTGGAACGGCACAGGGGAAGGTGTCGGCAGTGCACCCGACCAGTGTACCCGAGCTGTATGCCCGGAAGGAAGTTCTTTGTTGTCTCCCCAAGCGAACCCGGTGTCGAAATCCTCAGCGGTGCTGTGGGTCTCGTCGTCATCCTCTCCGACCTCTTCCTCGATGATCACATCAGGCTGCTCGTTGATGAGAGATATTAAAGCTTGTTCCGTTGTACAACAGGGCGGTGGTGCTGCGGATCCTCCCGTAGGGACGTCCTGCAGGGCTTCCAGGCTGCCTGCCTCTTCATCTGTTTCCGCAGGTAAAGGTGTTTCAGTCCCGGTTACCAGGTAGGCCTCTGTAGTTGCAGAGGAGGCCTCCGGTTCAAGGGAGAAACAAGCGACAGTCTCGGTAGTGTGGAAACTAGTCGCGGGTTCCGCAGGTGGAACCTGGTAGAGATCGAGTTCTTCTATGGAGCGTGTTATGAGCTCCGGCTCAAGAACGGAATCGGTTGCGATGTTGGTCGCTGGAACGGGTCGAGTTGCGGCCTCCACCGGAATGACACAGTCTATTGGCTCAGGTGACGGAGCAGGACAGGTGGTAGGCGAGGGTGAGGCGGTCGAGAAGCTGGTGACGTCGTCTGGGCTTGGAGAAGCTGCACCCGGTCGGCTCTGCTGCATCGCATGGTGTAGTCGTCTGCCTAGGGTCGCGCTCCAGCTACGGATCGTCCATTCCACTGTCTCTAGTAACCGCACCCGGAGGTCTTGTAGAGCCTCTAGCCAGAAGTCGGGGCTGCCGTCTATGGTAAAGGCAGGATCCGGACCCGGTTGGCTGATGGCTGCTCTGGCCTCCGCCTCGACCTCCCGCATCAGGTCTTGGAGTCTCATGCTGGCCATTCTTCTTTGGAGGGAAACCACACCCGTTCAACCGGTAAGACGTTCTGGTTGAGCTGGTCAAGAATTCCGTCTGTGTGTCTATGTATGACACTCCCATCTCCTCTGGGCTTTTGTAGTCCAATCGTGGGAAAAGTCTTTGGGGTCCGCCCCCATGGTTGACTCGAGCAATCAGGGCGGACAAAGAGTTTGGCGCCTTTTGTCTTTAGCCCTCCCACGATGAGGGGGGGGTTGACTCACTCCTGGGCTTCACGTGGCGGCTTCTTGTGGCGGGAACGCCATCTTGGGCGCCATCTTGACCCAATGGTGTAAAGGCGGGAAAGTTCTTTTAGGGACGAACAAAGTCCAATTGTAGACAATAAAGTCCAGTTTAAGCACAACATACCCGTTGGGTAACGGGCCTGCTCGTATCCTGTTCGTGACGCCATTTTCTGACGCACACCAGGGGCCAGGGTTACTCCCGGTTTAGACAGGCGATTCTTCTCCTTCCTTGTCACGGGTGGACCGCGCCTGCCGGTAGTGGGGCCCGGTGTAGTGCAGATCAAAATTGAGGTCGTCTTACGGGAACAGATTAAAAGGGGTTTTAATTTGTTTTCTTCGTGACGCCACCTATGAGTAGATTCGGTAAGGACTACCGACGCTGCGGAACCTCCCGGGGTGATGGACAGCAGCAAGATGTTACGCTCCCCACAGGCTGAGCGGTGATCCCCGGGGGCTGGAGCTGCTCAAGATGTTGTGCGGCAGCTGCGGTTACCTTCAGTTAACGACGGACAGTTCATAAGGAGACACGGACACAGATAGTCTCTGCAACGGTTCTTTACTGTAACCAGCAGGCAGTACATGGCTTACAGTGGTTGAGTAGAAGACCGGGTGGACTTAGCAGTGATAGTGCTCCTCAGAGATCCGCAGTGTACCTCCTCTCTACCTCCTTAGCTTCTCTTGCCAGCGTCGCCCAGGAATACCAGGTCGGGTACGGGGAGGCTGCTTCAATGCCCTATCCATGATGTACGTTCTGGATTCTTTGGGGAGCCTTGGGTCCCTCAGTGGGTACACCGCTGGTTAGACGACTGGAAACTGGCTGGTGGTGGGGTGCTCCTATAAAGCTGCTCCTCCACGGGGCTGGTTCGCGTGACAGAGGTGAACTGCTGCCAGCTTCGGTACCAGTGAACCGGCTGTGAGTTGTGGGCACGGGAGTCTTTTGGGAACCCGTGTAGAAATGCCCATTCCCGGTGGTTAAGGCCTCAGGTGATGACACCCGACCGGTGACGGCCCAGGGGCCCGCACGGAGTGCGGAGCCCCCGCTCCTCGTTCTAGTCTGCTCTTGTCAGGTTCTAGATTCTGTCTCTACTTCACTACCCTAACACTCCACCCACCAGGACCTATGATTGGTCCTCTGTTCTAGGTTGTATGTTGGGTTGGATCTCTGAGTTAACTATTGCACTGCTTTGTCTAGAGAATATTGCGGCTGCAATACTCCCTTGTGACGCACTCGTTGCGGGGCGCCACATATAGATCCCATCAGTCGTGCAGAGCAAGAGCTTGTGGGGGCCGTGATGAGGAGACCCTTCATACGACCTAACAATGGCGGAAGGACAGTCCCCGCTGCCTGCAGTCACCACACCCCATTGCCTACAGATGCCCTGCTTCCTGAAGACACCCCCCAGCCCCCAGAAATCCTGCTGCCTGTAGACACCCTGCTGCCTCCAGACACCTGACTACCTGCAGACACTCTGCTGCCTCCAGACACCCGCTTCCTTCAGACACCCCACAGCCTGCAGATACCCTGATGCCTCCAGAACCCCACAACCTGCAGACACCCTGATGCCTCCAGACACCCCAAAGCCTGCAGACACCCTGTTGCATCCAGACACCCCACAACCTGCAGACACCCGCTGCCTCCAGACACCCCACAACCTGCAGACACCCCGCTGCCTCCAGACACCCCACAACCTGCAGACACCCTGCTGCCTCCAGACACCCCACTGCCTCCAGACACCCCACAGCCTGCAGATACCCTAATGCCTTCAGACACCCCACAGCTTGCAGATACCCCACTGCTCCAGACACCCCACAGCCTGCAGACACCCTGCTGCCTCCAGACACCCCACAGTCTGCAGACACTCCGCTGCCTCCAGCCACCCCACAGCCTGCAGACACCCTGCTGCCTCCAGCCACCCCACAGCCTGCAGACACCCTGCTGCCTCCAGACACCCCACAGTCTGCAGACACTCCGCTGCCTCCAGCCACCCCACAGCCTGCAGACACCCTGCTGCCTCCAGACACCCCACAGTCTGCAGACACTCCGCTGCCTCCAGCCACCCCACAGCCTGCAGACACCCTGCTGCCTCCAGCCACCCCACAGCCTGCAGACACCCTGCTGCCTCCAGACACCCACAGTCTGCAGACACTCCGCTGCCTCCAGCCACCCCACAGCCTGCAGACACCCTGCTGCCTCCAGACACCCCTGCAACCTGCAGATACCTCACAGCCAGCAGACACCCCGCTGCCTGCAGACACACCACTGCCTTTAGACACCAGTCTGCAGGCAGTATCTGGTACTGCGGCTCAATAACGGTGCAATACCTGATAAACAAAGACAGTTGTTGCTAATGATTGCAAAAATGCAGCCATGTTTTTCTAATTTTTGAAGTGAATTAGTCAATAAGTCCTATATTGTCAGTTTGGTCCTTGCAGACTTTGGTCCACAGTCCACATCACCTACGTTCCTCTCCACCAGGCTGTGAGGGCAATTAAAGTCACTTTAGTCTCTTTTCTATGGAGTAATGTCAGATTTTGTCTCCTACAGTACAGAATGTGGCTGCTGCAGGAATATGGAAGAAGCTCCTTCAAAGATCAGGAGAGGCTCCTCAGATTACTGTCCGAGCAAGAACAGAAGGAGAAAGTGAGGCAAACGCAAAAGCACTGGATCAATCGGCCCGAGACGGACTACTCACTGCCCTACAAAGCCTATGGCTCCAAAAACAGGTGGAGCAATGTGTAGGACGATGGCGGCGCAAGAGGAAGGAGTGCAATAAGTGATATGATAGCCTCTGTGCAGGGGTGTAACCTGAAGCTCATGGGCCACCATGCATAAATTCAAACAGGGCCCCCAATTACTATAAATTTATAATAGCAGTAGTATTTTGGGGCCCCTAGGCTCCAGGGCCCGGGTGCAATTGCAATCCCTACAGCTTTTGCAGTTACGCCCAGTGGCATAACTTGGAGCTCATGTGACCCAGTGACATAAGATCCAACGGGGACCCCAATTATTGCAAATCTTTAATAGTAATAGTCTTCTATTGGCCAACGGACTTGTGGGGACCCCTAGGCTCCGGACCCTGGGTGCGATTGTAACCCCCATGCCTCAGTGCTTGGGTTATGCCATCAGGTCACCCATCAGCGGCTACAAAGTGGAAAAACAATCCCCAACTTTATTATAAACCCGTTCAATCCTATGAGAGGCCATTGACCAGCACTGCGGCATGTGAGTATCCAGCACTGGACACTTTACTATTGGGTCACTGACCCCCGACCTCCATATTCTGAAAATTAATTGTACTTCCCTTTTCTTAGAAAATATATGAAGTTGGACTAAAATATCCTGTTATTCGTACAAATCTCTTTTACTTTCAAAAGAAACTGTGCAAACGATTACTTTTTGGGTTTTTCTTTAGAGTTTGGAGTTTCTCCTTCTTTCCCCATTGATTTGTATGGACAGTGATAATAATCTGCAGCTGATTCCTTATGTTACTGTGACTGCGATATATAAAAAATAAAAAGCCTCAAGTCCATCAAGTTCACCCAGAGATTGATCCAGAGGAAGGTAAAGTCTCCACCAGGGGAGGATCATTACCCCAGATAGGGGGAACATTCCTGCCCAACTCCGAATCCGGCATCAGAATAAATCATTGGATTAACATCCAGATCTCCAGAGTGTAGTCCCCGTAATCTGTAATATTATGTCTTTCTAGAAAGACATTGAAGTCTTTCTAGAATGTATTTAGTGTATTAACCATCACAATATCATGTGACCGAGAGTGCTATAGTGTCACTGCTCTTACAGTAAAGAATCCAGATCCTCACTGCTTACAGTAAAGAATCCATAGTCTCACTGCTCATACAGTAAAGAATCCAGATCCTCACTGCTTACAGTAAAGAATCCATAGTGTCACTGCTCTTACAGTAAAGAATCCATAGTGTCACTACTCTTACAGTAAAGAATCCATAGTGTCACTGCTCTTACAGTAAAGAATCCATAGTGTCACTGCTCATACAGTAAAGAATCCATAGTCTCACTGCTCATACAGTAAAGAATCCATAGTCTCACTGCTCATACAGGAAAGAATCCATAGTCTCACTGCTCATACAGTAAAGAATCCATAGTCTCACTGCTCTTACAGTAAACAATCCATAGTGTCACTGCTCATACAGTAAAGAATCCATAGTCTCACTGCTCATACAGTAAAGAATCCATAGTCTCACTGCTCATACAGTAAAGAATCCAGATCCTCACTGCTTACAGCAAAGAATCCATAGTGTCACTGCTCATACAGTAAAGAATCCAGATCCTCACTGCTTACAGTAAAGAATCCATAGTCTCACTGATCTTACAGTAAAGAATCCAGATCCTCACTGCTTACAGTAAAGAATCCATAGTCTCACTGATCTTACAGTAAAGAATCCAGATCCTCACTGCTTACAGTAAAGAATCCATAGTCTCACTGATCTTACAGTAAAGAATCCAGATCCTCACTGCTTACAGTAAAGAATCCATAGTCTCACTGATCTTACAGTAAAGAATCCAGATCCTCACTGCTTACAGTAAAGAATCCATAGTGTCACTGCTCATACAGTAAAGAATCCACAGTCTCACTGCTCATACAGTAAAGAATCCACAGTCTCACTGCTCATACAGTAAAGAATCCATAGTCTCACTGCTCATACAGTAAAGAATCCATAGTCTCACTGCTCATACAGTAAAGAATCCATCGTCTCACTGCTCATACAGTAAAGAATCCATAGTGTCACTGCTCTTACAGAAAATAATCCATTGTTTTACTGCTCGTACAGTAAAGAATACATAGTCTCACTGCTCATACAGTAAAGAATCCATAGTCTCACTGCTGGTACAGTAGGGAATCCATAATCTCACTGCTCATACAGTAAAGAATCTATAGTTTCACTGTTTGTACAGTAATAAATCCATAGTCTCACTAATTGTACAGTAAAGAATCCATAGTGTCACTGCTCATACAGTAAAGAATCCATAGTGTCACTGCTCATACAGTAAAGAATCCATAGTCTCACTGCTCATACAGTAAAGAATCCAGATCCTCACTGCTTACAGTAAAGAATCCATAGTGTCACTGCTCTTACAGTAAAGAATCCATAGTCTCACTGCTCATACAGTAAAGAATCCATCGTCTCACTGCTCATACAGTAAAGAATCCATAGTGTCACTGCTCTTACAGAAAATAATCCATTGTTTTACTGCTCGTACAGTAAGAATACATAGTCTCACTGCTCATACAGTAAAGAATCCATAGTCTCACTGCTGGTACAGTAGGGAATCCTTAATCTCACTGCTCATACAGTAAAGAATCCATAGTCTCACTGCTGGTACAGTAGGGAATCCATAATCTCACTGCTCATACAGTAAAGAATCTATAGTTTCACTGTTTGTACAGTAATAAATCCATAGTCTCACTAATTGTACAGTAAAGAATCCATAGTGTCACTGCTCATACAGTAAAGAATCCATAGTGTCACTGCTCATACAGTAAAGAATCCATAGTCTCACTGCTCATACAGTAAAGAATCCAGATCCTCACTGCTTACAGTAAAGAATCCATAGTGTCACTGCTCTTACAGTAAAGAATCCATAGTCTCACTGCTCATACAGTAAAGAATCCATCGTCTCACTGCTCATACAGTAAAGAATCCATAGTGTCACTGCTCTTACAGAAAATAATCCATTGTTTTACTGCTCGTACAGTAAAGAATACATAGTCTCACTGCTCATACAGTAAAGAATCCATAGTCTCACTGCTGGTACAGTAGGGAATCCTTAATCTCACTGCTCATACAGTAAAGAATCCATAGTCTCACTGCTGGTACAGTAGGGAATCCATAATCTCACTGCTCATACAGTAAAGAATCTATAGTTTCACTGTTTGTACAGTAATAAATCCATAGTCTCACTAATTGTACAGTAAAGAATACATAGTGTCACTGCTCATACAGTAAAGAATCCATAGTCTCACTGCTGGTACAGTAGGGAATCCATAATCTCACTGCTCATACAGTAAAGAATCTATAGTTTCACTGTTTGTACAGTAATAAATCCATAGTCTCACTAATTGTACAGTAAAGAATCCATAGTCTCACTGCTCTTACAGTAAATAATCCATTGTTTTACTGCTCGTACAGTAAAGAATCCATAGTCTCACTGCTCATACAGTAAAGAATCTATAGTCTCAGCGCTCTTACAGTAAATAATCCATAGTGTCACTGCTCATACAGTAAAGAATCCATAGTCTCACTGCTCTTACAGTAAATAATCCATTGTTTTACTGCTCATACAGTAAAGAATCTATAGTCTCAGCGCTCTTACAGTAAATAATCCATAGTGTCACTGCTCATACAGTAAAGAATCCATAGTCTCACTGCTCTTACAGTAAATAATCCATTGTTTTACTGCTCGTACAGTAAAGAATCTATAGTCTCAGCGCTCTTACAGTAAGGGATCCAAAGTCTTACTGCTCTTTCCTGAAAGAATCCATAGTCTCACTGCTCGTACAGTAAAGAATCCCTAGTCTCACCACTCATACTGTAAAAGATCTTTGATCTCACTATTCTTACAGTAAAAAATCCATAGTCCCACTGCTGTTAGAGTAGGGAATCCATAATCTCACTGCTCTTAGGGTATGTGCCCACTGGGCGTTTTTGCTGCGTTTTTGCTGCGTTTTCCGCTTGCAGAAAACCATTGGTTTTATGCTAATGTATGCTAATCTGTTCCTGCGGTTGGGCTTCCCAGCAAAACCAATGGGTTTTACAAAAACGCTGTGCCCACACACTAGTTTTGCAAGTGTCAAGAACTGTCAAATACCTGCGTTTTTGGTGCGGATGGGAAAGAATGGACATGTCAATTCTTTTGTGCGTTTTTGGTGCAGTCAATGGGAAAAACGCTGGAAAAACGCAGCTTCAAAAACGCACCAAACATGCAGTAAAAACACGCAAAAAACGCGCAAAAAACGCAGACAAGATTCTAGCATTTCTCCTGTCAAGGACTCTAGGATCCTCAGGTTTTCCTGCGTTTATGACTGCTCCAAAAACGTCCTGTGGGCACATAGCCTTACAGTAAAGAATCTATAGTCTCACTGTTTGTACAGTAAAGCATCCATAGTTTCCCTGCTCTTACAGTAAACAAAATATCTATAGTCTTACTGCTTATACAGTAAAAAATCTGTAGTCTCACTGCTCTTACAGTAAAAATTCATAGTGTCACTGCTCTTACAGTAAAGAATCCATAGTATAAACTACTCTTACAGTAAAGAATCCATAGTATCACTACTCTTACAGTAAAGAATCTAGTGTCACTGCTCATACATACAGTAAAGAATCCAGAGTGTCACTGCTCGCACAGTAAAGAATCCATAGTCTCCATGCTTGCACAGTAAAAACAAAATCTATAGTCTTACTGCTCGTACAGTAAAGAATCCGTAGTCTTATTTCTTGTACACTTAAGTATCCATATTTTCAAAGCTCATATAGTAAATAATCTGCAGTCTCAGAAAATAAGAAGATGGAGGCGAAAGAGGGGGAATATGTGCATATAGCCGGGACAAGCACACAGGGGACCTGACCCAAACAGTCCTGTCCTGCTGCACTTGTCAATCACCTGCTGCACGGATTTCTAGGACTTTGATGACACTTTTATAATCAAACAATCCTCCAAGCTCTGAACTAACGGTATGATTGCATTCAGCCTTCTAGCTCTTGTATGGCACTGGCTTCGCTTTATATCATAAAATCCTGATGGTTGGTTCCCTTCTTTCTCCTGGTTGTAGAGGATGCCCCATTGACATCGTTGCAGTCCTAGGTATAAACTAATTGTCACAGGGTCCTTCTCCAGTATCCCACAATCAACAGAGCGAGAGATGGGTGAACAGCCCAAGAACCTTTATTGCTTGAAAAACATAAAAATCCATAAAACAATCCATCAGAATATTGTATATCCAGGTGACTCTCTCATGCCTCTGGAGAGGTCACCTCGGCTTCAGCGTCCCACACAAAAGACTGAATCGTACTGCTTCCAACCACCTCCCAAATCCCAACCAGGTCTATTGACACACTGCATGGGGTGATTACAAACATCTACAGGCAGAACTAGAATGTCCAAGTAAGGAGATGTCCACAGTAATTAAATTATCAGACCCTCTGGAGTGTAATGAGTACACAGGAAGTGGGAAGGGGAGAATACATAGTATAGGAATAACATTTGTAAAATGCAGTAAAATATAACCCACCATATCCACCATCACACTAATCATTATACAGATCTCTGTCCAGTCATATCAGAACATTGTAATGACATTGCCCCTAAGCCGTCTTTACTCCAGACGGTACAACCTCAAGTTTTTATAGACCCCTGTGATAGCGGGATTCATTTTGTTATATCTAGAATCCATTTTGTTAAATGAAACCTCCACATCCTCTTTGTCTAAAAATCTGTTCTGTCTTCCCTTTAGTGCAAGGCAGAGGGGGGACCCAATGTTTATGTTAGATAAGGACATATAGAGTTCTTTGTTAGAATCAATCGAAATTTAAGGAATATAAGAATTTAATCCTAGGACTTGAAGAATACACCCACTTAGGTGTATAGGAACTAATATTTAACCAGTAGTATGCATGTATGCTAATACCTATAGATAAGCTCAGCCAATTCTAATGTTATACTGTATGTCTTTATAAGTTTGAGACAATGATGTAATGAAAACACTGAACATTGGGACAAAGACATCTGCTTCTGATGCATTTTTGTCTCAGGGGGCTGCTCTGTTACATACGTACGAGATCTCAATGATTTTAATTTGGAACACACACAAAGGTCTTAAATTACCCATGCTAAATGGCAAAGACACCCCATCCCCTTAATAACCTTGGTCGCCTCCTTTGTGTCTGCCGTAGTCCAGCTAGTCATCCTTATACACAGGTAATGAGTACTGTGCACAGTAATGCAGGGGTGGCCAGACTAGTGACTTGTATGTTCTTGTAACAAGCGTTAACTGTCCACCAATACACTTCAGGCCGAGTTCACATGTTTGTTAAGTATCCGTCAGGATCCACTGGAAAAAAAAGTTGTGCAGGATCTGGTTTTTTTTTTTAAACATTGAAGTCTATGGAGAACGGATCATTTACTGATTGCTATTTATCAAAGGCCCCTTTCACGTCAGCGTTTTCGCTGATGTGTGGCCGATCCAGCAGGTGGCGCCGCATCTGGTGGATCGGCCGCCTATGACGGCCACACTTGCGGCCTGAATCCGGCAAGCCCCATGCATTGTCTATGGGGCTTGCGGTCCGGTGCGACAAGTGTGGTTCTGCCGGATGCGGTAGATCCGGCATTAGTGGCTGCGAAAAAAAAAAACGCTGCTTGCATAATACATAATTCTAGAATGTTTCCTCCGCCCTGATCCTACAGTCGTCTACATTAAACTTTGTTTCCTATTCCTTACACCCACATGGCATTCTGTATAGTGGACGGGAGATGAGAGAGGACCAAAATGCAGCTCACCCCCCTGTCCTGGGTCTGGAGGGATGGACAGATCTTAGGTTTTTCCTTCCAGGAGATATGGATGACACCTGTACCTTCCCCTAATGTTGGGGACTAGTCCTGCACCGGCTGAAACCTCTGTAATACGCAATAAGGCTCTGTTCACACAGGGCATTGTTCTGCAATGTTGGGGAGTCCTGCGTCGGCTCAAACCTCTGTAATACACAAGAACAATTATTTAATCAGATTCAGTCATTTCTCTTTGCCATTCTAGTTCTTTCACACCTGCCCCCACCATTTGCCAAGGTAAAAATGGCTTTTGTGGCTTTTAAGTCCAATCATAAAGAAACTGCAAAAAAAGGATCCGCTGCCCCCGCCGGCTTCTCCTTCACACTTTCAGGTTCAGAATGGAGCAAAATTAGCTCTGATGGAAGCGAGAAGGAGATAAACTTCCAAAAACGATCTGCTCCGAGGTGCTGCAGACCCAACCTAGGTTTCGATGTGGTCACAGTATAGGGATATACAGGTAGTGAAATGAAACCTTGATGATATTTTGGGGCTGTGTATAGGGGAAGTTGGCCACCTCGGCTCCGCTCTGCCTCTTCTGAGCTGTTTTCTTCTTTTCCATGTATTTTGCTCTCGAAACTTCCTCTTTTATTTTTTTCCAATCTTGATTGTTTTTTTAATGCGTTTTTCATACTTTGGTTCTGCACACGAATCCAGTGTCGGCCGTGATGATATTTTATATTTCCTTGTTGCCCTACAACAGCGGGGAAGCCATTGTGCTGGAAAAGATAGGACTGTGATAGCAATACTTTAACCTGTCATCAGTGGTGTAACTTGAAGCTCATGGTGAGGATGAGGAAAGAGGACCCTGCCTATGAGGGCTCACAGTCTACAAGGGAGGTGTGGGGGGTACAGTAGGTGAGGAGAGAGGACCCTGCCCACGAGGGCTCACAGTCTACAAGGGATGGGTGAGGATACAGTACGTAAGGAGAGAGGGGCCTTCCCCAAGAGGGCTCACAGTCTACAAGGGATGTGTGAGGATACAGTATGTAAGGAGAGAGGACCCTGCCCAAGAGGGCTCACAGTCTGCAAGGGATGTGTGAGGATACAGTAGGTGAGGAGACAGGACCCTGCCCGTGAGGACTCACAGTCTACAAGGGATGGGTGAGGATACAGTAGATGAGGAGAGAAGACCCTGCCCAAGAGGGCTCACAGTCTGCAAGGGATGTGTGAGGATACAGTAGTTGAGGAGACAGGACCCTGCCCGTGAGGACTCACAGTCTACAAGGGATGGGTGAGGATACAGTAGATGAGGAGAGAAGACCCTGCCCACGAGGGCTCACAGTCTGCAAGGGATGTGTGAGGATACAGTAGGTGAGGAGACAGGACCCTGCCCGTGAGGACTCACAGTCTACAAGGGATGGGTGAGGATACAGTAGATGAGGAGAGAAGACACTGCCCACGAGGGCTCACAGTCTACAAGGGATGGGTGAGGATACAGTAGATGAGGAGAAAGGATCCCTGCCCGCAAGTGCTCACTGTCTACAAGAACTGAATGAGGATACAGTAGATGAGGAGAGAGGACCCTGGCCGTGAGGGCTCACAGTCTACAAGGGATGGATGAGGAGAGAGGCCCCCTGCCTGTGAGGGCTCACAGTCTACAAGGGTTGGGTGAGGATACAGTAGAGGAGAGAGGACCCTGCCTACGAGGGCTCACAGTCTACAAGGGCTGGGTGAGGATACAGTAGAGGAGAGAGGACCCTGCCCATGAGGGCTCACAGTCTACAAGGGATGATGGAGGATACAGTAGGTGAGGAGAGAGGATCCTGCCCATGAGGGCTCACAGTCTACAAGAGACTGGCAGGGTCCTCTCTGCTCACCTACTGTATCCTCACCCATCCCTTGCAGACTGTGAGTCCTCATGGGCAGGGTCCAGGGTATAGCTGTTGTCACTCACCGGCCACCACCGCGATGCCTGCCGCGGCCCAGTGCCGCCTGCTTCACAGCTCCCACTTTCATTGCTGCAGCTGTGGCCGAAAAGTACTGCCGTGCGGCCCCTATCATTAAAGGGGCAGCCCTAAACTAGGGCAATACCACCGGCCCGGGGGACAACTGCCTCCCTGTCACCTGGGCCAGTCCGCCCCTGATCCTCACCCATCCCTTGTAGACTGTGAGCCCTCGTGGGCAGGATCCTCTCTCTTCACCTACTGTATCCTCACCCTCCCTTGTAGACTGTGAGCTCTCGTGGGCATGATCCTCTCTCCTCACCTACTGTATTCTCACCCATCCCTTGTAGACTGTGAGCCCTCGTGGGCAGGGTCCTCTATCCTCATCTACTGTATTCTCACCCATCCCTTGTAGACTGTGAGCCCTCGTGGGCAGGGTCCTCTATCCTCATCTACTGTAGCCTCACCCTCCCTTGTAGACTGTGAGCCCTCGTGGGCAGGATCCTCTCTCCTCACCTACTATATCCTCACCCATCCCTTGTAGACTGTGAGCCCTCGTAGACTGACTGAGCTCCCTCCTTAATCCCCTTCCCCTGCCCTGAGGCCAGCTGAGGTCTCCATCTTGTTGGAGTCAAACACACACTTTTCTTGTTTTTAATTATAAATAGAGGCATATAAACTCATACACAGTGCATACCTTCGTTAGTTATAGTGCTAGGACCCGATGAGACGGAAGCACCTTGACGTTGGTCATCGGGCACTCCACAGTGGCCACTGTTGAAGCTAAGTCTTCCATTTTACATTATATCTAGAGCAGTGATTGCTATAACCCATTTTCATTGTATCTGTATTAGCAGTGCAGTCCGGACACTTCTTGCACTCATCTATGTGCACACATAGTGTTTAGTGTTGCAGCAGATCACCCTTCTTTCATTCAGTGATCAAAGACCATGGGGATAGGATGCACTTTGCTCATCGCCTTCGGTTTCTGATGTAGCAGAGCTGCGTGTGTAAAGAAGACCATTGCCTGATATTTCTATTGACTCCCATATGAGGACACATGGAACTGGATGTGTGAATGAGGCCTAAAACCCTGACCATTAAAAAACCAACTCTCAGTACTATATGTGCTGGAGCTGCTTCTCCAGGTCCTACATCACCAAGGCCTGCCACCTCGGTGACACAGACCTCCCATCCAGGTCATGCAACCTCACAGTACATACAACTTTACTGTATATAAAAGCCTGGGGAGCAGCCTGAAGGTAATAACCATTGTGCTATTTCCTGAGAATGACTCTCATCTATGAGGCTTGTTTCCTGCTAAATAAATGGGAATTGTATAATTGCATCTTAAGGCTTGTGATTCATCCAGATAAGGAGATATGACAGGGGGAGGGGTCACAATGTCCTGAATCATCCTACAAAGAATGGTTCAATAATAAATATAAGGTTGTGCCTGCACAATAGAGCTGTATGGGTCTGGTGGACCGTACTATTCAGGTTATATGATAACCTGCTGATTGTTGGGGGCCACTGTACTATTCTAAAAGGGCAATTCAGATCTTTGTTGTGGAATCGTTGGGGGTCCAGTCAGGGTCAGACTGGCCTACCGGGGCACTGGGTAATTCCCTGGTGGGCCCCCGGTACCCTGAGGTTCCCTGTGTTGAACACAGAGACGGCCCGACAGTGACCGATCCCAGGGGCCCACCCGGAGCTACCGCTTCATTAATCATATTGCCAATGGTTGGATATGTGATGACCTGCATTATTAGGAATAATATTGATAATGGTCTTCTTTTTTCAATTGTTATAAAATCATCCCTTTCTTAACTTGATTTCTCCAGGGTCTGAGGTGTCCATTTAAGGACACGTTCCTAATATTTTATTGTATACTATATCCCCTTCTAGCCGGTCATGACCTTACTTCAACTTGAGGAAATTGCTGATCGATTGGTAGGTGACGTTCATTTGCACAGATGACTCACCGGAGACTTGTGCCAAAAACACAGTGGAAGGAAACTCTGATCCTCTGACTATTTCCTACTGAACAATCTCCATTCACAAATGTCAATGTATTTTAATCTGAAAAAAACAAAACAAAATAAAAAGTCTTTACTTTTGATAACAGAAAGTGCCTAGGAATCTCCCCGTACAGCGGAACGGAGGAGTAATAAGAACAGGTCATAGCTAATACATTAATAAGTAATATGAGGGGCGTTTGTACAGATTTTCCAGACCCACCACCGTGTAGAGCAGACGCGTTTCAGTGTGCTCCAAACAGCAACATGTCTGTTCTGTTTCTGGCTGGCAGCACGGACACACAGACCCATTCAGGTCAAAAGGATCATGCTAAAGACGACCAGAGCAAACATGTCTGTACAAATAAATAGATACTTAACTTACTTTGGGCAAACAATCAAAATCCTAAGAAAATGCCTCTGTTGCTTTAAGAGGCATTCCCCATTTAGTTACAGCTGGAGGTCACTAGGACCCAGCTGATTCCTTACCTTAAGCTGCCTATATATTCCCCTTGACTCCCAGGATGCACTGCTGCTGATAGCTGTTCAGGTGTTCCTGGTTGCATCTTAGCTCAAACCAGTGTTTCCTGGAATCTATTGGTTTGCTGCTTGGATCTGATCAAGCTAAGTCTATCTCTTCCCTCTTTGTTTGTTTCCCTTGTGTGTTTTCTGACTAGTCATCAACCGCTCTGATCCCTGTGTAGTGGTAGTGACTCGCCCAGGGCTGGAGTACTCTGATCCCGGGCGTTGCTGCTGGATCCTGTCACCAGTGGTCAATACCCGGGACCGTGGCCCTGGTGGTTGCTGAAAAGTGTTAAAATGAAAATAATAAAAGTGTATTGTTTGTGACGCCACCTGCAGTTTCTGATGATAACACCAGCACTACTTCAGACCTCTGGGGATGGTGTTATTGTAGCCAGTTGGTCTTGCTCCCTGCAGGTAGAGCAGTGTCCCCAGGGCAGTGATGCTATAATGACTGGAAGGTGGCTCTGTAGGTGAGAGGCTGTCTGATCCCTCACAGCAGGAATGAACGACATACCACATGTAGCTGAGTCTCTGTACAGGTTTACTGGTCACTTTCAAGTTCAGCAACAGGTCTACAGTCACGGGTAGCTGGCCTGGGTAGTGACCAATGAATGGGGTGTTCGTCTGTGGCTCTCAAGATGTTCCTCTTGGCTTCGCCCTCTGTCCTTCCTAGTGTTGCAGTCTGGCCTGCGTGGAGCCCGACCTGACCTCCTGCTCTCTCCTCTGTGACTCTACGCTTGTGTAGGAACTTCTCCGGATTGCCGCACTTCTGGGGATTTTCTGCGGGTCCTGGCTCCTTGTTTGGCTACTGTTACAGGTGACCGGGAGGCTGAAGACTCCTCGGTCTGACCGGTGTTGGCGGCTCAGAGTTAGACTTGCCTGCATCGCTCCCGGAGCCGGTACTCCGTTCCGTGGACTGGGATCCTCCCAGACCGGTAGATGGACGTTCTGATGCTGGGTGTTAACACACACCCTCAGGGTCCCCCTTCTCGTCTGGGTCACCGCTTTTTCTGGGTGCCCTCCCTGTACTTCCCGTGAAGGGTCCTCCTCGACCTCTCATCTACTCCTCATTCTCTCTTTACTACTCTGTTCCCGCTCTCCACTTCCCACCTATATAACCTCCCACTCGGACCGGTTACCCTGGTAATGGGTTTAACCAATTGGCCCCCTGAGCTAGGTGTGTGGATGTAGGATGAAAGCCATATACGAACCTCCCCTTCACTGGCCACAGTAATACTGCACACACTGGTCTGGGCGCAATACCCCTTCGTGGCGCACCGACCAGTGGAGCGCCACAGTAGTCCAGAGACAGTCAGGGAATAGGTATCCTGGCCGCGACAGTTGCGGAAACTGTATAGGGACGTAAGGGGAGTTAGGTGTCAGCGCTAGTTGTTCTAGGGGTCACCATCCCCCTTTTTGCCCTTACCATCAGGGACTCCTTTCTCCCCCCTGTCGTCATCCAGCGCTGGGTGTCTCCCTACACCCAGCGTGACAGATAGTCCAGAACATTCCCCCTATATATCTGTGCAGACACTGATCCTGCAGGAGATCCTGCAAGCTCTGATAATCCTGCACATTCCCCCTATATGTCTGTGCAGACACTGATCCTGCAGGGGATGCTGTGGGACCCGATAATCCAGCACATCCCCTATATGTCTGGGCAGACACTGATCCTGCAGGAAATGCTGTGGGATCCGATAATCCAGCACATTCCACCTAAATGTCTGTGCAGACAGTGAATCTGCAGAGGATGCACATTTCCCCTATACTGTATGGCTGTGCAGTCACCGATCCTGTAGGAGATGCACATTCCCCCTATATGTCTGTACAGACACTGAACCTGCAGGGGATGCTGTGGAATGTGATAATCCTGCACATTCCCCCTATATGTCTGTGCAGACACTGATCCTGCAGGGGATGCTGTGGAATGTGATAATCCTGCACATTCCCCCTATATGTCTGTGCAGACACTGATCCTGCAGGGGATGCTGTGGAATGTGATAATCCTGCACATTCCCCTATATGTCTGTGCAGACACTGAATCTGCAGAGGATGCACATTTCCCCTATACAGTATGTCTGTTCAGTCACTGATCCTCTAGGGGATGCACATTCCCCCTATATGTCTGTACAGACACTGAACCTGCAGGACATGCTGTGAGATCGGATAATCCTGCCCATTCTCCTATATGTCTGTGGAGACACTGAACCTACAGAAGATGCTGCGGGCTCTGATAGTCCGGAACATTCCCCCTCGCAGAGCGTAGGAGGCAGAGCAGGAGATCGTGTCTCCCTTCTCTGACTGCCGCAGTGTCGCTCACAGACTAATCATATCGGCGTAATGCTCCAATATGAATAGCACTGGCGGAAGCTCCAGTGTGGGGCCCTCTCCGTGCAGCAGGGGGGTGGGGCTTAGGGGGCGGAGCCACCAGGAACTGGGGCCCACCAGGGGATCTCCCGATCTCCTGGTGGGCCAGTCCGACACTGAGTTACCTGCAGGAAATGCTGTGGGATGTGATAATCCTGCACATTCCCCTATATGTCTGTGCAGACACTAAACCTGCTGATGTTGTGTGATGTGATAATCCTGCACATTCCCCTATATGTCTGTGCAGACACTGAACCTGCAGAAGATGCACATTCCCTCTATACCTGGGCAGACACTGATCCTGCAGAGGATGCATATTCCCTATACATTACTAATAAAGAACTCCAGCACAATAGTCAGAGTTTTTTTCAGTTGCGACAACTGTTAGCACATTACTTAATCATGAGGAAAGCAGTTGCTTTGCAAAAGGGATTACATTTTATTAAAAATCCACAAACATACAGGGTCATTACAGATAAAGTAAGGATTTCAAGGGAATCTCATAAAGTGCTCAGCGATAGAGAAAACGTTTACATGGATGGAAATTACCTTATAACAATATATGACAGCATTACATTCATTCACTGCAGCCTAAAGTTGTTATACAATCAAAGGCAGCTACAGGAGTATATATATCAACTTACATCAAAAAGTAAGGTACATATGTGGCGCCCTGCAAAGCAGGCGACACAGAGGGTTACTGCACCCGTAAAAGAGGTGCAGATACTCCAGCTGCAAATGGATTTTAGAATGATGGGTGGAACCCATAGACAAGTACCCCCACACTAGATCACATGGTGGGAGGTACCCAGGAGGGAATAAAATCACTTCCAGGGGGAGAAAGGAGGTCTTTGCCTCAAGGTCTTTGACCGGCAGCCAGGCAGTGAGCCTGAGGGAGCAAGGAGGATCTCTCGGTTGAGAGACCAGGAAAGTGGACTAGAGAAAGATCCCAGGTGCAGACAGCCAGCCTGGGGGAAGAGAAGGACTTCAGAGAGTCCAACCCCAGCAGCTTACCGGGCACCGGAGCCCGCACCTGT
Organism: Allobates femoralis; assembly: GCA_033576535.1. NCBI lineage: Eukaryota > Metazoa > Chordata > Amphibia > Anura > Aromobatidae > Allobates > Allobates femoralis. The sequence continues at coordinate 131,263,451 of JARQOC010000010.1, forward strand.
GAGAAAATCCGGCGATCTGAGGGGTATATATATATATATATACTGCCCAGGCTCTTAAGTGACCAAAAAGAGGGTACCAGGCCCCACTGAAGGAGCAGGCGGCAGCCAGCAGAAGGTAACCTGACAGGAGCGAGGAGAGTGAGAGACAGCAGGAGGCCAGATCCACTTTATGGGGTCAGACTTCACACAAACTACTGGGAAGCAGGGAAGAATTGATGGAGAAAAGCACACACCAAGGGTTTCATCCTACCACCTGGAATCCGCTTGCAGCCACCCGTTAGCTACCTGTCATTTAACATCTTACTGCACTGAGAACTGTAACGAATGCTGCTAAAGTTTTTCAGTAAAGTACCCGGAGTGAAGTGATCTCGACTCTGCTGCATCTTCTTTCCTATGAACTTATTCCTACACAGAATTGCTGCCCTGGAGGTCCCAGTCCTGCCTGTGGAGGACTACACCATCTCAGCCGCAATACCACTGACCTCCGGCGGGCTGTGGCGGCGCAGGTGCTACTTCACTAGGAACTGCAGGTGGCGTCACGACAACAACAAACTGTAAATGCTTCCTTGTACATAAATCCCCTTTTGAAGTGTCACCCAGGACACGGGATCAGGCGCGGCCGCCATTCCCATGACAAAGTTAACCCTCTGCTGCCTGATACCCGAGTACCCCACAGCCTGGGGCTCGACACATACAGTACAGACCAAACGTTTGGACACACCTTCTCATTCAGAGAGTTTTCTTTATTTTCATGATTATGAAAATTGTAGATTCACATTGAAGACATCAAAACTACGAATTAAAACATGTGGAATTATAGACTTAACAAAAAAGTGTGAAACAACTGAAAATAGGTCTTATATTCTAGGTTCTTCAAAGTAGCCACCTTTTGCTTTGACTACTGCTTTGCACACTCTTGGCATTATCTTGATGAGCTTCAAGAGGTAGTCACCAGAAATGGTCTTCACTTCACAGGTGTGCCCTGTCAGGTTTAATAAGTGGGATTTCTTGCCTTATAAATGGGGTTGGGACCATCAGTTGTGTTGTGCACAAGACTGGTGGAGACACAGCTGATAGTCCTACTGAATAGACTAATAGAATTTGTATTATGGCAAGAAAAAAGCAGCGAAGTAAAGAAAGATGAGTGGTCATCATTGCTATAAGAAATGAAGGTCAGTTAGTCTGAAAAATTGGAAGACTTTGAAAGTGTCCCCAAGTGCAGTTGCAAAAACCATCAAGCGCTACAAAGAAACTGGCTCACATGAGGAACACCCCAGGAAAGGAAGACCAAGAGTCACCTCTGCTGCAGAGGATAAGTTCATCCGAGTCACCAGCCTCAGAAATCGCAGGTTAACAGCAGCTCAGATTAGAGACCAGGTCAATGCCATGCAGAGTTCTAGCAGCAGACACGTCTCTACAACAACTGTTAAGAGGAGACTTTGTGCAGCAGGCCTTCATGGTAAAATAGCTGCTAGGAAACTACTGCTAAGGACAGGCAACAAGCAGAAGAGACTTGTTTGGGCTAAAGAACACAAGGAATGGACATTAGACCAGTGGAAATCTGTGCTTTGGTCTGATGAGTCCAAATTTGAAATCTTTGGTTCCAACCACCGTGTCTTTGTGCGAAGCAGAAAAGGTGAACAGATGGACTCTACGTGCCTGGTTCCCACCGTGAAGCATGGAGGAGGAGGTGTGATGGTGTGGGGGTGCTACGCCACATGACCTGGCCTCCACAGTCACTAGACCTGAACCCAATCGAGATGGTTTGGGGTGAGCTGGACCCACAGAGTGAAGGCAAAAGGGCCAACAAGTGCTAAGCATCTCTGGGAGCTTCTTCAAGACTGTTGGAAGACCATTTCCGGTGACTACCTCTTGAAGCTCATCAAGAGAATGTCAAGAGTGTGCAAAGCAGTAATCAAAGCAAAAAGGTGGCTACTTTGAAGAACCTATAAGACATATTTTCAGTTGTTTCACACTTTTTTGTTAAATATATAATTCCACGTGTTAATTCATAGTTTTGATGCCTTCAGTGTGAATCAACAAGTTTCTTAGTCATGAAAATAAAGAAAACTCTTTGAATGAGAAGGTGTGTCCAAACTTTTGGTCTGTACTGTATATTGCACAGTCACAGTACCAAATATCAAGTAAGATTACAACCTACAGTTGTGGCCAAAAGTATTGACACCTCTGCAATTCTGTCAGATAATACTCAGTTTCTTCCTGAAAATGATTGCAATCACAAATTCTTTGGTATTATTATCTTCATTTAATTTGTCTTCAATGAAAAAACACAAAAAGAATTGTCCTAAAGCCAAATTGGATCTAATTCCACACCAAACATAAAAAAGGGGTGGACAAAAGTATTGGCACTGTTAGAAAAATCATGTGATGCTTCTCTAATTTGTGTAATTAACAGCACCTGTAACTTACCTGTGACACCTAACAGGTGTTGGCAATAACTAAATCACACTTGCAGCCAGTTGACATGGATTAAAGTTGACTCAACCTCTGTCCTGTGTCCTTGTGTGTACCACATTGAGCATGGAGAAAAGAAAGAAGAACAAAGAACTGTCTGAGGACTTGAGAAACCAAATTGTGAGGAAGCATGAGCAATCTCAAGGCTACAAGTCCATCTCCAAAGACCTGAATGTTCCTGTGTCTACCGTGCGCAGTGTCATCAAGAAGTTTAAAGCCCATGGCACTGTGGCTAACCTCCCTAGATGTGGAAGGAAAAGAAAAATTGACGAGAGATTTCAACGCAAGATTGTGCGGATGGTGGATAAAGAACCTCGACTAACATTCAAACAAGTTCAAGTACAACAGTGTCAACCCATACTATCCGTCGGCATCTAAATGAAAAGGGACTGTATGGTAGGATACCCAGGAAGACCCCACGTCTTACCCCGAGACATAAAAAAGCCAGGCTGGAGTTTGCCAAAACTGACCTGAGAAAGCCTACAACGTTTTGGAAGAATGTTCTCTGGTCAGATGAGACAAAAGTAGAGCTTTTTGGGCAAAGGCATCAACATAGAGTTTACAGGAGAAAAAAAGAGGCATTCAAAGAAAAGAACACGGTCCCTATAGTCAAACATGGCGGAGGTTCCCTGATGTTTTGGGGTTGCTTTGCTGCCTCTGGCACTGGACTGCTTGACCGTGTGCACGGCATTATGAAGTCTGAAGACTACAAACACATTTTGCAGCATAATGTAGGGCCCAGTTTGAGAAAGCTGGGTCTCCCTCAGAGGTCATGGGTCTTCCAGCAGGACAATGACCCAAAACACACTTCAAAAAGCACTAGAAAATGGTTTGAGAGAAAGCACTGGAGACTTCTAAGGTGGCCAGCAATGAGTCCAGACCGGAATCCCATAGAACAGAGGTCCCCAACTCCAGGCCTCAAGGCCCACCAACAGTGCAGGTTTTCAGGATCTCCTTAGTATTGCACAGGGGTTGGCCTCATTACCTGTGCAGATGATCACATTAGCACCTGTGCAATACTAAGGATATCCTGAAAACCTGCACTGTTGGCGGGCCTTGAGGCCTGGAGTTGGGGACCTCTGCCATAGAACACCTGTGGAGAGATCTAAAAATGGCAGTTTGGAGAAGGCACCCTTCAAATATTAGGGACCTGGAGCAGTTTGCCAAAGAAGAATGGTCTAAAATTCCAGCAGAGCATTGTAAGAAACTCATTGATGGTTACCGGAAGCGGTTGATCGCAGTTATTTTGGCTAAAGGTTGTGCAACCAAGTATTAGGCTGAGGGTGCCAATACTTTTGTCTGGCCCATTTTTGGAGTTTTGTGTGAAATGATCAATGTTTTGCTTTTTACTTCATTCTCTTTTGTGTTTTTTCATTGAAGACAAATTAAATGAAGATAATAATACCAAAGAATTTGTGATTGCAATCATTTTCAGGAAGAAACTGAGTATTATCTGACAGAATTGCAGGGGTGTCAATACTTTTGGCCACAACTGTATATATAACACAGGTGGGCACTTCACAAATTACCAGTAATATAATGCCTCCACTGTTTAACTGGCTTACTTAAATCCAACTCATTAAAGTGCAAGTGCATCATAAAGTACCTATACACTTCTTTGTGACTTCATTACCCAGTGTCTGCCTATATCGCACAATTACATAAGCTGCTGGTACATATGAGTCATACCGCTCTGTTGCTTAAGGATTCGTCCGTCCACGCCCTGCCCCTACGTCGTTTCGCGTGGTAGCTTTGTCAGGGGGCGTGCCTACGGCAGTTTCCTGGTCCCATTTGTACCATGTGACAAGTCACATGGTACAATATCGTCCATTCATAGGGCCAGTACCTGCGCACGTGTACCGCACACATCCAGCCCACCCACCCTATCCTGTCCCGTCATGGCCAAGCATATTGTAGCTTAGCGGTAGCCATAGAGATGGGGGTGGGCGGACGGTGGCGCCGCACGCATAGGCTTTTAACCCCTGAATGGACGATATACACGAGTTGCCAGTATATTACAATTAATGAGTCTGTACCTGGTTGACCTTTTATATATACATGGACACTTAACTCTTCACAGCCTCCATAATTACATCAACACATTGGAGGTTAATTGAAAGGCTACAGTGACGTAGATCAGAGGTCCCCAACTCCAGGCCTCAAGGCCCGCCAACAGTGCAGGTTTTCAGGATTTCCTTAGTATTGCACAGGTGCTAATGTGATCATCTGCACAAGTAATGATTCCAAGCCCTGTGCAATACTAAGGAGATCCTGAAAACATGCACTGTTGGTGGGCCTTGAGGCCTGGAGTTAGGGACCTCTGACGTAGATCACTGTTCACAGCTATAGCACAATCTCTTAAGCATCCCCCACACAGGTATATATTCCGATGTTATAAATGGAAGTCAAGATGTAGAGTCCAGTACGATGGAAAACAGGTATTCCAATTAATATGTATACGGACATGGCGAGCTCCCCTTCAGAGGTTCAAAGGAATTTATGCAGCCAGTTCTATCCGAAAAGTGAAAACAGGTTAAAATGAGAAATTTACAAATTAAAAACAAGCATTAGTGAATCATGACATCATGCTCTTGATATCGCCCCACAAATGCATAAGCACACCGACCTATCCTAGATATGAGGCAAAACTGTTCACTTCATTTAGGCCATTTGGGGCCACTCTGCCAAGTACCGTGATCCAGTGGCACTCACGCTGCTGCAGCTTTTTCATTGCGTTCCCACCTCTGGTCCCCAGATTGTTTTGTTCACTCCCTCTAACCATAAAGGTTTTTGGATTGCAATTATGATGGAGTCTAAAATGACACAGAATGGTTTTTAAAGTCGCTACATCCTTCACATCTTTTGCGGCAAGAATGTCGCGAACGTGTCGCAAACTCTCACCTTGATTTGTCTGGAGGTCAGACCCATGTAGACCTTGGGACACCCACATGTTGCATAGTAAATGACTTGACTTGTACATGAAATGTGACTGCGGATTGGGAACTCCAGTTTCCCATCCACACTTTGGAAACTGTTGGTCCTCGTCACATTCTTACAAGAGACGCAGTCACCATAAGAGAAGCAGCCCACCAATTTCGGCTGCCTCCCAAATGGTGTCCTTACCTCTGGGGTGTAGTGACTTTCAACGTAAGATGTCTTTCCGGTTTCTACTACGTCTACAAGTCATTTGGGGGTAATCTAGCACATGTTTAGACAAAATAGAATCATTCTTCAAGATGTCCCATTGTCTACTCAGTATCTCTTTCCTCTCCCATTTGTCATTGAAGGTGGAAATAAACCTAATCCCTTCATCGCTGGTTGCCTTTTGTGAGGGTTGTAATAATTTATCGCGTGATGTATGTTTCGCCCTATGATAGGTGCACATGCCCTCTACAGACACTGCTCCAGCAGGGGGTACACATGCCCTCTACAGACACTGCTCCAGCAGGGGGTGCACATGCCCTCTATAGACACTGCTCCTGCAGGGGGTGCACATGCCCCCTATAGACACTGCTCCTGCAGGGGGTGCACATGCCCTCTATAGACACTTCTCCTGCAGAGGGTGCACATGCCCTCTACAGACACTGCTCCTGCAGGGGGTACACATGCCCTCTATAGACACTTCTCCTGCAGGGGGTGCACATGCCCCCTATAGACACTGCTCCTGCAGGGGGTGCACATGCCCTCTATAGACACTTCTCCTGCAGAGGGTGCACATGCCCTCTACAGACACTGCTCCTGCAGGTGGTGCACATGCCCTCTATAGACACTTCTCCTGCAGAGGGTGCACATGCCCTCTACAGACACTGCTCCTGCAGGGGGTACACATGCCCTCTATAGACACTTCTCCTGCAGAGGGTGCACATGCCCTCTATAGACACATCTCCTGCAGGGGGTACACATGCCCCCTATAGACACTTCTCCTGCAGAGGGTGCACATGCCCTCTACAGACACTGCTCCTGCAGGGGGTACACATGCCCTCTATAGACACTTCTCCTGCAGAGGGTGCACATGCCCTCTATAGACACATCTCCTGCAGGGGGTACACATGCCCCCTATAGACACTTCTCCTGCAGAGGGTGCACATGCCCTCTACAGACACTGCTCCTGCAGGGGGTGCACATGCCCTCTATAGACACTGCTCCAGCAGGTGGTGCACATGCCCTCTATAGACACTGCTCCAGCAGGTGGTGCACATGCCCTCTATAGACACTGCTCTAGCAGGTGGTGCACATGCCCTCTATAGACACTGCTCTAGCAGGTGGTGCACATGCCCTCTATAGACACTTCTCCTGCAGAGGGTGCACATGCCCTCTATAGACACTACTCTAGCAGGTGGTGCACATGCCCTCTATAGACACTTCTCCTGCAGAGGGTGCACATGCCCTCTACAGACACTGCTCCTGCAGGGGGTACACATGCCCTCTATAGACACTTCTCCTGCAGAGGGTGCACATGCCCCCTATAGACACTGCTCCTGCAGAGGGTGCACATGCCCTCTACAGACACTGCTCCTGCAGGGGGTACACATGCCCTCTATAGACACTTCTCCTGCAGAGGGTGCACATGCCCTCTATAGACACTGCTCCTGCAGGTGGTGCACATGCCCTCTATAGACACTTCTCCTGCAGAGGGTGCACATGCCCTCTAAGACACTTCTCCCGCAGGGGGTGCACATGCCCTCTACAGACACTCTCCTGCAGGGGTACACATGCCCTCTATAGACACTTCTCCTGCAGAGTGGTCACATGCCCTCTATAGACACTGCTCCTGCAGGGGGTACACATGCCCCATAGACACTCTCCTGCAGGTGGTGCACATGCCCCCTATAGACACTGCTCCTGCAGGTGGTGCACATGCCCTCTATAGACACTGCTCCATGCAGGGGGGTAACATGCCCTCTATAGACACTTCTCCGCAGAGGGGACACATGCCCTCTATAGACACTTCTCCTGCAGGGGTGCACATGCCCCCTATAGACACTGCTCCTGCAGGGGTCACATGCCCCCTATAGACACTTCTCCTGCAGGGGTACACATGCCCTCTACAGACACTGCTCCTGCAGGGGGTACACATGCCCTCTATAGACACTTCTCCTGCAGAGGGTGCACATGCCCCCTATAGACACTGCTCCTGCAGGGGGTACACATGCCCCCTATAGACACTGCTCCTGCAGGGGTACACATGCCCCTATAGACACTGCTCCTGCAGGGGGTCACATGCCCCCTATAGACACTGCTCCTGCAGGGGTGCACATGCCCCCATAGACACTGCTCCTGCAGGGGGTACACATGCCCCCTATAGACACTGCTCCTGCAGGGGGTACACAGCCATAGACATGTCTGCAGGTGTGCACCCTCTACAGACACGCTCCTGCAGGGGGTGCACATGCCCTCTACAGACACTGCTCCTGCAGGGGGTACACATGCCCTCCATTCTGGCTGATTTCTCAGAAGTGCCCCCTCTTCTCAGCACTGCGGCTCTCGGTGATTTCTCAGTTTCTCGGAAAATCATCTGCTTAAAAGAAGCCTAGTACAGCCTGGCCACGCCCCCGCCGGCCGCGCCTCTGTGATTGGCTGAGAGGCGGGGCCGTGAAGTTATTGCTCTGAGAACTGTCAGTGATCAGCAGTCAGTGCACGAGGACAGCGCCGAGAGAGGAGCCAATCACCGCGGCAGGGTGAGTACCGTATATACTGTACTACTGATACACAAGCAGGTGAGTACCGTATATACTGTACTACTGATATACAGACAGGTGGGTACCGTATATACTGTACTATTGATATATACAGGCAGGTGAGTACCGTATATACTGTACTATTGATATATACAGGCAGGTGAGTACCGTATATACTGTACTATTGATATATACAGGCAGGTGGGTACCGTATATACTGTACTATTGATATATACAGGCAGGTGGGTACCGTATATACTGTACTATTGATATATACAGGCAGGTGGGTACCGTATATACTGTACTATTGATATATACAGGCAGGTGGGTACCGTATATACTGTATTATTGATATATACAGGCAGGTGGGTACCGTATATACTGTACTATTGATATACAGGTAGGTGAGTACCGTATATACTGTATTATGATACACAGGCAGGTGAGTACCGTATATACTGTACTATTGATATATACAGGCAGGTAAGTACCGTATATACTGTACTATTGATATATACAGGCAGGTGAGTGTTGTATATACTGTACTATTGATATATACAGGCAGGTGAGTACCGTATATACTGTACTATTGATATATACAGGCAGGTGGGTACCGTATATACTGTACTATTGATATATACAGGCAGGTGGGTACCGTATATACTGTACTATTGATATATACAGGCAGGTGGGTACCGTATATACTGTATTATTGATATATACAGGCAGGTGAGCTGCCGTATATACTGTACTATTGATATATACAGGCAGGTGAGTACCGTATATACTATACTATTGATATACAGGCAGGTGAGTACCGTATATACTGTACTATTGATATACAGGCAGGTGAGTACCGTATATACTGTACTATTGATATACAGGCAGGTGAGTACCGTATATACTGTACTATCTATATACAGGCAGGTGAGTACCGTATATACTGTACTATCTATATACAGGCAGGTGAGTACCGTATATACTGTACTATTGATATACAGGCAGGTGAGTACCGTATATACTGTACTATCTATATACAGGCAGGTGAGTACCGTGTATACTGTACTGCTGATATATACAGGCAGGTGAGAAATGATATATAGTGATATGTTATTTTTCCTATGATTACTGGGGTGCAGCCTCATAGTTTGGGAGGTTGTAGTCACTCCTGATCCTGGAGGATTCCGGGTTGTCACTCAGCCTTTATAATAGTCCCTTTGTAGTTGGGGCCCTTTTGCTCCGTGGCCCTGTATTTTCAGGTCACGTGGCTGCGGTGGTTGAATTCTGTGTTATTCTTGCTCTGATAACTTCTCGGTCTTGCTGGCGTTTCCTACCTCCTGCTCAGGGTTATATTATATATCTGGCTCTGGTGTAGACGGCTCGGTGCTTATGATATATAGTGAGTGCAGGTTAGTGAGGTAACATAATGCTCGTGGGCCCCGATGCAAAACCTACAAAGGGGCCCCCAATTATTGCATATCTTTAAAAGTATTAGTCTTTTTCTATAAGCCAGAGGGACTTTTGGGGCCCCCTAGACTCCAGGGCCCAGGAGCTGTTGCACCCTGCACCTGTTGTAGTTATGCCCTTGCTCATGGGCTAAAATGCTAAATCCCCAACAGAGTCCCAGCTACCAGTACTGGTCTTCTCACATAGGGCCCGGATGTCAGCCATGGTGCAGCCTCGTGCTTCAGAGCGTGCGCTCACAGGGGCCATGCTACCTGCTCTATACATAGATGCACAGGAAGCTGCAGGTGGTTTCCTCAGCTGCAGTGATCTCTGTAATGTCCACGGTCCCCTCAGATCATCTTGGCCCCTTTATTTTGCATTAACTCTTTCCTTACCGTTCCTAAGCTCAGCTGCACAGGTCTGGGGTTTTGGGACTGTCACAAATGTGCTGTGTCCCTGTGACGTAGCGGGCGACCTATGTACTGGTTTTATGCTGGTTTCATCCCCTATCTGCACATATCGGTAATTAGGCTGAGACTGGACCCGAACTTCAGCCAGGGGATTCCTGTCTTAAAAGGGTTATCCAGGATTAATAAAACTGTACTGTGTTCTTTCAAAAACAGCGCCACCTCTGTCCACAGGTTGCATGTGGTATTACAGCACCAGCCCATTCACTTAAAGGGAACCTGTGACCCCCAAATAAGCTTTCTAAACTATTAATACCTGTCCCTGCAGCCTTAGAATGCATTGTAACACATCCCTGCCTCATCTTTTGTAGTAATGTATAAGTACTATAATGTAGTTTGCAAACTTACAAAAATGTTGTCACAGGGGTGTTCCTGAAGGCATTTTGACCGGTAGGTGGGTTCCCTTGTGCCGCGCTACCCCTGCCTCGTTGCTGTAATACGCCCTAATGGGCGTCATTATACAAAAGCAGAGCGCGGGCACGATTTCTATATCGCGCCCGCCACGTCACCGCTGCGACGCATGTGATGTGACATCATGTGATGGAGCTGAGCTGCAATACCACACAAAACCTGTAGGAGGGCTGTTTTTTAAATAATTCAGCCAAGTTTATAGAACTCTGGACAACCCCTTTTAAAGGGAGTCTGTTCACCAGGTTTTTGCCATCCCATCTGAGAGCAGCATAATGTAGAGTTAGAGACCTTGATTCCAGTGATGTGTCACTTACTAAGCTGCTTGCTGTCATTTTCATATATGTACTGTTTTCGCTGCTGCAGATTTAGCAGTTCATGAATAGGCTGGACTACCTGGCAGCCAAGTAGAACGCTAATGATAATCTCCTGCTGATAAAACAGTGATTACAGCCTAGTAAGTGACACCGCTGTCATAAGGGTCTCTGCCCCTACATTATACTACTCTCAGATCTGGTGGCTAAAACCTGGTGACAGATTCCCTTTAAGACCTCATATAATAAAAGCAAATGGGTAAAGCCACTCAGTCACCTGAGCCAAACAGGACCTCTATGTATCACTGAATTGTAGATACATTGTATCATCCAGCCCAGAACCATCAGGATATATTACAGTATATTATTTACACTTAGTATTAGTAGGTTGCTCTATGCTTTGTTTAACAATGCAGCGCCTCTATTTACAAATACAGAGGTTTACTGAGCTCCTATATCAGCGGCAGTGAGCTCCTCCTGTATTTAGAGGACGGCCCTGTTCCTGGTGTCAGACAGAGACAACACGTCCCCAACACACACCGAACAAGTAGAGGACACTGAGAGATTTCAGCTCTGAAGGTGCAGAATTGCTTTCTTTACACTGGGTGCTGTGCAATCATATATCAGAAATACGAACTGATGTTAGGGGCTTGGTAAGGTGAGGAGGGTCAGGCTGGGTAGTTGGTTAAGTCTATATGTAAAGCACAGTCCCTAGGTGCACAAGGACGGCAGTAATGGTGGGTTTACACGCCGCGATATCGGGACGTGTAACCCCACCATAAGAATTGGAGCAGTCGTCTGCTTCATTAAGTGCCTTCTTCAGTGTTACTCAGACAGAAAAGGGCCCCTGTGCAAGAACTGTACTTGGGCCCTTTGTAGTTCAATAGTTCTGTCTATGACAGTTGCTGGAGATAGAAATGGGCCCCCTAACCTCTTGGGCCCCTGTGCGACTGCACCAATGTTATGTCCACCCCTGGTGTTACTAGTATCTTCAGATAATAACCATTGAGCCAGGATTGTGACCATTTCTGTATAAGACATTCTACTCCATTCTTATTATCACCTCATTTTTCCGTTTTCATGGCAGATGTGCGATCGTAACGGCGGCAGACGTCTCCGGCAGTGGCTGATCGAGCAGATCGACAGCACCATGTACCCAGGACTGGTGTGGGAAAATGACAGCAAGACTCTATTCCGTATTCCATGGAAACACGCAGGAAAGCAGGATTATAACCAAGAAGTGGACGCCTCCATATTTAAGGTACGGGACCACTTTTCTTTAATAAACTCATATTATCAGAATCGCTCCCTGTAATCAGAAGGGTTTGGATCGGATCCATTACACTAATAACAACGGCGGCCAGTCAGATCAATGTAATGCAAGGACGGTCTACCAGATGGACAGCAAGTCATGTAGGGCTGTTCTATTAATAATAATAATATTTATTCATTTATACAGCAACATTAATTCCATAGCACTTTACATACATTTTTGCATCACTGTCCCCATTGGAGCTCACAATCTAAACATGCTATCAGTCTTTGGAATGTGGGAGGAAACTTGAGGAAACCCACACAAACACAGGTAGAACATGCAAACTGCTTGCAGATGTTGTCCTTGTTGGAATTTGAACCCAGGACCCCAGAGCTGCAAGACTGCAGTGCTAACCACTGAGCTACTGTACATGGTAACCATGAGCCCATGCAGTGCTAACTGAGCACCATGTGCTAACCACTGAGCCACCATGACAGTGCTAACCACTGAGCCACCATACAGTGCTAGACCACTGAGCCACCATATAGTGCTAACCACTGAGCACCATACAGTGCTGACCACTGAGCCACCATACAGTGCTAACCACTGAGCCACCATACAGTGCTAACCACTGAGCCACCATACAGTGCTGAACCACTGAGCCACCATATAGTGCTAACCACTGAGCCACCATACAGTGCTGACCACTGAGCACCATACAGTGCTAATCACTGAGCCACTGTGCTGTCCTATATATAGTATAGTGCTGACCACTGAGCCACCATGTACCGTATTCCATACGGTTGGGGGCAATAGAGGACCCACAGTCTGAATGCCACTAGAGCAGAGGTCCCCAACTCCAGGCCTCAAGGGCCACCAACAGTGCAGGATTTCAGGATTTCCTTAGTATTGCACAGGTGTTATGGCCACTTTACACACACCAACTTATCTGTCCAACTTCTGACCAACTTACTGGTTGCAGTGAAATCATGGACACATTGTTCCATTTGTACACAGCCACAAAATGGAGCACTGTGTCCATGATTTCACTGCAACCAGAGATCTGTTCAGAAGTTGGACAGATAGGTTGGTGTGTGTAAAGTGGCCATAAGGGTACCGTCACACACAGAGATATATTGCATGCAACTCGCTGGTTGCAGTGAAATCATGGACACATTATTCCATTTGTACACGGCCACAAAATAGAACAATTTGTCCATGATTTCACTGCAACCAGTGAGTTGCATGCAATATATCTCTGTGTGTGACGGTACCATAAGGGTACCGTTACATGTCGCAACATTGCATGCAATTTCACATGCAACTTAAGGCCACGTCACACACACAGATAATTGTGCAGATATTGTTCGCAGATCACTGGTTGCAGTGAAATCATGGACACATTGTTCCATTTTGTGGCCGTGTACAAATGGTACAATGTGTCCATGATTTCACTGCAACCAGAGATCTGCGAACAATATCTGCACAATTATCTGTGTGTGTGACGTGGCCCTTACTGGTTGCAGTGAAATCATGGCTCATTGTTCTATTTTGTTGCCATGTACAAATGTAACAATGTGTCCATGATTTCACTGCAACCAGTAAGTTGCAAGTGAAATTACATGCAATGTTGCGACATGTAACGGTACCCTAAGGAGATCCTGAAAACATGCACTGTTGGCGGCCCTCGAGGCCTGGATTTGGGGACCCCTGCACTAGAGTTTATGGGCAGGGATTGTTTTCATGAGACCAATATTTATAAGTCAGGTGTAAAACTCTGGGGCACAGAGAGATTAATATGCCATTATAAGTGATCATTAGCCCAGCTATATCTGAATATTTATTACTTCATAATTAATTCTCTCATGGTGTGTTTACACGTCCCAAGATCGGCGTCCAACTCCGACCAAAAGTCACGTGGTTCGTGCGTTGGACCCGATATCGTTCGTGAGTTGTATGGTATAAATGACCAATACGATGCACGAACTATGTCAAACCGATATCGCAGATCGAATGAGGGTGCTATTCAACGGGCCGATATTGGATGGAGGTTGGAGCAGGATCGTGCTGTGTAAACGCCCAACTACGATGTGCAGTACAACGTCCCCTATTCACTCCCATGTTAAATGGTCGTTCCTGGGTCGGCCGTACAAGGGGGGCGTAGACATCGTAGAGACGTTGTATGCCGATATCGCGCTGTGTAACATCTCCAATGCGATGTTGGAATTCTGCCCAGAAAAAGCGCGCTCCCGCGGCGTTGGATACAATATCGGACCGACGTTGGGACGTGTAAACCCACCATTAGGCTCCGTCCTGTTTAATTACTAACACGAGATGTGAACAATGACTGAACGTTGTATCTAGAACTTAGGATAAACATACCGCAGGTGAACTGCTTTACATTCTGGGATCCTGGGAGGGAAGAGGTTAATACAACATTCAGGTACTTCCCTTTTATAAAATAAATAAGACATTACAGATTACACACATCGGACACATTACACACAGAGCACACATTACACACAGAGCACACGTGCCGGACACATTACACAGAGAGCACACATGCCGGACACATTACACAGAGATTACACATGCTGGACACATTCACACAGAGCACACAAACTGGACACATTACACACAGAGCACACATGCCGGACACATTACACACAGAGCTCACATGACGGACACATTACACACAGAGCACACGTGCCGGACACATTACACAGAGAGCACACATGCCGGACACATTACACAGAGAGCACACATGCCGGACACATTACACACAGAGCACACATGCCGGACACATTACACACAGAGCACACATGCCGGACACATTACACACAGAGCACACATGCCGGACACATTACACACAGAGCACACGTGCCGGACACATTACACAGAGAGCACACATGCCGGACACATTACACACAGAGCACACTTGCCAGACACATTACACACAGAGCTCACATGACGGACACATTACACACAGAGCACACATGCCGGACACATTACACACAGAGCACACGTGCCGGACACATTACACAGAGAGCACACTTGCCGGACACATTACACACAGAGCTCACATGCCGGACACATTACACACAGAGCACACATGACAGACACATTACACAGAGAGCACACATGCCGGACACATTACACACAGAGCACACATGCCGGACACATTACACACAGAGCACACTTGCCGGACACATTACATACAGAGCTCACATGCCGGACACATTACACACAGAGCACACACGCCAGACACATTACACACAGAGCACACACGCTGGACACATTACACACAGAGCACACTTGCCGGACACATTACACACAGAGCTCACATGCCGGACACATTACACACAGAGCACACATGCCGGACACATTACACACAGAGCACACATGCCGGACACATTACACACAGAGCACACATGCCGGACACATTACACACAGAGCACACATGCCGGACACATTACACACAGAGCACACATGCCGGACACATTACACACAGAGCACACGTGCCGGACACATTACACACAGAGCACACACGCCGGACACATTACACACAGAGCACACAGGCTGGACACATTACACACAGAGCACACAGGCTGGACACATTACACAGAGAGCACACATGCCGGACACATTACACACAGAGCACACTTGCCGGACACATTACACACAGAGCACACAGGCTGGACACATTACACACAGAGCACACATACCGGACACATTACACACAGAGCACACTTGCCGGACACATTACACACAGAGCACACACGCCGGACACATTACCCACAGAGCACACAGGCTGGACACATTACACACAGAGCACACTTGCCGGACACATTACACACAGAGCACACATGCTGGACACATTACACACAGAGCACACGTGCCGGACACATTACACACAGAGCACACTTGCCGGACACATTACACACAGAGCACACTTGGCAGACACATTACACACAGAGCACACATTCCAGACACATTTCACACTGAGCACACATGCCGGACACGTTACACACAGAGCACACATTCCAGACACATTACACACAGAGCACACTTGCCAGACACATTACACACAGAGCACACATGCCGGACACATTACACACAGAGCACACTTGCCGGACACATTACACACAGAGCATACTTGCCAGACACATTACACACAGAGCTCACATGACGGACACATTACACACAGAGCACACATGCCGGACACATTACACACACAAAGCACACATGCCAGACACATTACACACAGAGCTCACATGACGGACACATTACACACAAAGCACACATGCCAGACACATTACACACAGAGCTCACATGACGGACACATTACACACAGAGCACACATGCCAGACACATTACACACAAAGCACACATGCCAGACACATTACACACAGAGCTCACATGACGGACACATTACACACAGAGCACACATGCCGGACACATTACACACAGAGCACACATGCCGGACACATTACACACAGAGCACACATGACGGACACATTACACACAGAGCACACATGCCGGACACATTACACACAGAGCACACTTGCCGGACACATTACGCACAGAGCACACGTGCCGGACACATTACACTCAGAGCACACACGCCGGACACATTACACACAGAGCACACAGGCTGGACACATTACACACAGAGCACACTTGCCGGACACATTACACACAGAGCACACATGCTGGAAACATTACACACAGAGCACACGTGCCGGACAAATTACACACAGAGCACACTTGGCAGACACATTACACACAGAGCACACATTCCAGACACATTACACACTGAGCACACATGCCGGACACGTTACACACAGAGCACACATGCCGGACACATTACACACAGAGCACACATGCCGGACACATGCCGGACACATTACACACAGAGCACACATGCCGGACACATTACACACAGAGCACACTTGCTGGACACATTACACACAGAGCACACATGCCGGACACATTACACACAGAGCACACATGCCGGACACATTACACACAGAGCACACATGACAGACACATTACACACAGAGCACACATGCTGGACATATTACACACAGAGCTCACATGACGGACACATTACACACAGAGCACACATGCCGGACACATTACACACAGAGCACACATGCCGGACACATTACACACAGAGCACACATGCCGGACACATTACACACAGAGCACACATGCCGGACACATTACACACAGAGCACACATGCCGGACACATTACACACAGAGCACACATGACAGACACATTACACACAGAGCACACATGCTGGACACATTACACACAGAGCACACTTGTCGGACACTTTATATACAGATCGTCCGGTGATTTAACACCTATACACCATGTTCCAAATTATTGTGCAAATTGGTTTTAAGTGTCATAGGGTTTTATTTTAATTTTTTTGTCAATGAAACCCATTGATGGTATTGTGTCTCAGGGTTCTTTGGATCATTGAAATCAATCTCAGATACCTGTGATAATTAGTTTGGCAGGTGAACCCAATAAAAGGAAAACTGGGTGTTCCACAATATTACGCAGGCCACAGTTTTCAAGTAACATGGGAGAGAAAAAGGGTGTCTCTGCTGCCGAAAAGCAACAAATATTTGCAATGCTTGGACAAGGGATGAAAACATTAGATATTGCATGAAAACGTAAGCGTGATCATCGTATTGTAAAGAGATTTGTGGCTGATTCTGAGCACAGATGTGTTTGTGCAGATAAAGGCAGAATGAGGAAGGTTTCTGCCAGGCAAGTTCATCAGATTAAGAGAGCAGCTGCTAAAAAGGCCTTACAAACCAGCAAATAGATATGTGAAGCTGCTGGTGCCTCTGGAGTCCCTCCAACCTCAAGGTGTAGGATCCTTCAAAGGCTTGCTGTGGTGCATGAATCTACTATTCGGCCACCCCTAAACAATGCTCACAAGCAGAAACGTTTGCAGTGGGTCCAGATATACATGAAGACTAATTTTCAAACAGTCTTGTTTACTGATGAGTGCCGAGCAACCCTGGATGGTCCAGATGGACGGAGTAATGGATGGTTGGTGGATGGCCACCATGTCCCAACAAGGCTGCGACGTCAGCAAGGAGGTGGAGGAGTCATGTTTTGGGCCGGAATCATTGGGAAACAGATGTAGGCCCCTTTAAGGTCCCTGAAGGTGTGAAAATGACCTCTGCAAAGTATATAGAGTTTCTGACTGAGAACTTTCTTCCGTGGTACAAAAAGCAAAAACGTGTCTTCAGGAGCAAAATCATCTTCATGCATGACAATGCACCATCTCATGCTGCAAAGAATACCTCTGTGCCATTGGCTGCTATGGGTACAAAAGGAGATAAACTCATGGTGTGGCCACCATCTTCCCCTGACCTCAACCCTATAGAGAACCTTTGGAGTATAATCAAGCAAAAGATCTATGAGGGTGGGAGGCAGTTCACATCAAAACAGCAGCTCTGGGAGGCTATTTTGACATCATGCAAAGAAATACAAGGAGAAACTCTCCAGAAACTCACAAGTTCAATGGATGCAAGAATTGTGAAGGTGAGATCAAAGTAGGGTTCCTATGTTAACATGTAACTTGGCCTGTTAGGATGTTTTGGAGTTAATTGACTTTTTATGTCAGTGAATGTGACTTCCTAATGCTGCAAATTCAACAAATCAGCATTTCAGTGCTTTCAAACATCAAATGTTTAGAAACTCTACTGTGCATAATAATTTGGAACAGGGCATTTAGAGGTTTTTTTTAAAAATTTTGAAGATTATACTGTTATTTTTGGGAGGTTTCTTCAATAAAATCGATGTATACTCTAACGGGTGATGACTTTTATTACACTGACTGTCATTTGCACCAACCATATAGGAAAATCAGAGAAAAAGGACATTTGCATAATAATTTGGAACATGGTGTATACAGCTATGTCATTGCTGTGGTTATATATCCTTTGGTCCTGAGGTTACAGTGCTGTCACCTTCCTATAGCAGATTGTCTTATCTCTCTACTCCATTCTCTATGTAACAGAAAGTGAAAGACTCTCTGGAATGTTTATGACTTCAGGGTTTTACTGTAAAAGTTGATAAAAGTTTCCAAGATCATTTTCTAGAAAATACTATAAGAAACTAGAATGATTTCATGTGCTTCACCTATCATGTTACTAAGTAACAATAAGAGCATATGTTATACAATGTGATTTCTCCTCATTGGAGATAAGAGCAGAACCGTCTTCTCCTAAAGGTTTAATGGGTTGTTTCCAAAATCGTAATGTGATCTCAGCTTTCTGTACGTACAGAATTAATCCATGAAGAAACTGCATATATACAATAAGCCTTCTTTATGGAGATCCCTCTTCTAGGATCAGCTGTATGTAGTGATCTTCTTTATGGAGATCCTCTTCTAGGGTCAGCTGTATGTAGTGATCTTCTTTATGGAGATCCATCTTCTAGGATCAGCTGTATGTAGTGATCTTCTTTATGGAGATCCCTCTTCTAGGGTCAGCTGTTATGTAGTGATCTTCTTTATGGAGATCCTCTTCTAGGATCAGCTGTATGTAGTGATCTTCTTTATGGAGATCCTCTTCTAGGATCAGCTGTATGTAGTGATCTTCTTTATGGAGATCGTCTTCTAGGGTCAGCTGTATGTAGTGATCTTCTTTATGGAGATCTGTCTTCTAGGGTCAGCTGTATGTAGTGATCTTCTTTATGGAGATCCCTCTTCTAGGATCAGCTGTATGTAGTGATCTTCTTTATGGAGATCCTCTTTCTAGGTCAGCTGTATGTAGTGATCTTCTTTATGGAGATCCTCTTCTAGGGTCAGCTGTATGTAGTGATCTTCTTTATGGAGATCCTCTTCTAGGTCAGCTGTATGTAGTGATCTTCTTTATGGAGATCCTCTTCTAGGGTCAGCTGTATGTAGTGATCTTCTTTATGGAGATCCTCTTCTAGGATCAGCTGTATGTAGTGATCTTCTTTATGGAGATCCTCTTCTAGGATCAGCTGTATGTAGTGATCTTCTTTATGGAGATCCATCTTCTAGGATCAGCTGTATGTAGTGATCTTCTTTATGGAGATCCTTCTTCTAGGATCAGCTGTATGTAGTGATCTTCTTTATGGAGATCCATCTTCTAGGGTCAATGTATGTAGTGATCTTCTTTATGGAGATCTGTCTTCTAGGATCAGCTGTATGTAGTGATCTTCTTTATGGAGATCTGTCTTCTAGGGTCAGCTGTATGTAGTGATCTTCTTTATGGAGATCTGTCTTCTAGGATCAGCTGTATGTAGTGATCTTCTTTATGGAGATCTGTCTTCTAGGATCAGGTGTATGTAGCGAGTTTCTTAAAGGAGATCCCTCTTCTAGGTTCAGCTGTATATACCGTAGTGATCTTCTTTATGGAGATCTGTCTTCTAGAGTCAATTGTATGTAGTGAGCCTTCTTTATGGAGATCCATCTTCTAGGGTCAGCTGTATCTAGTGATCTTTATGGAGATCTGTTTTCTAGGGTCAGCTGTATGTAGTGATCTTCTTTATGGGGATCCCTCTTCTAGGATCAGCTGTATGTAGTGATCTTCTTTATGGAGATCCGTCTTTAGGGTCAGCTGTATGTAGTGATCTTCTTTATGGAGATCCGTCTTCTAGGGTCAGCTGTATGTAGTGATCTTCTTTATGGAGATCCGTCTTCTAGGATCAGCTGTATGTACTGAGGCTTCTTTATGGAGATCCATCTTCTAGGGTCAGCTGTATGTAGTGATCTTCTTTATGGAGATCCATCTTCTAGGGTCAGCTGTTTGTAGTGATCTTCTTTATGGAGATCTGTCTTCTAGGGTCAGCTGTATGTAGTGATCTTCTTTATGGAGATCTGTCTTCTAGGGTCAGCTGTATGTAGTGATCTTCTTTATGGAGATCTGTCTTCTAGGGTCAGCTGTATGTAGTGATCTTCTTTATGGAGACCTGTTTTCTAGGGTCAGCTGTATGTAGTGGTCTTCTTTATGGGGATCCCGCTTCTAGGGTCAGCTATATGTAGTGATCTTTTTTATGGAGATCCGTTTTCTAGGGTCAGCTATATGTAGTGATCTTCTTTATGGAGATCTGTCTTCTAGGGTCAGCTGTATGTAGTGATCTTCTTTATGGAGATCTGTCTTCTAGGGTCAGCTGTATGTAGTGATCTTCTTTATGGAGATCTGTCTTCTAGGGTCAGCTGTATGTAGTGATCTTTTTTATGGAGATCCGTTTTCTAGGGTCAGGTGTATGTAGTGACTGAGGCTTTAGCATTTCTATGGATTAGTGCAGATATTTGCTCCAGGACACTGTCAGATATTTTTTGGATAAATGGATCATACAGCTCTGAATGAAGCATTGCTGGAGGGCTGAGGCAGCTGTTCACTGTATGTTTCATTGTACTATAGCTGTTCTGCTTTTTTGATTGATTCGATTGGTAAATTAGGGTCCGGTTAATAAAAGGTGCCTGTTTCACCTCGATTGTTGCAGGCCTGGGCAATATTCAAAGGGAAATTCAAAGAAGGCGACAAAGCGGAGCCGGCCACGTGGAAGACACGCTTACGCTGCGCCTTAAACAAAAGTCCTGACTTTGAGGAGGTGACGGACAGATCGCAGCTGGATATATCAGAGCCTTACAAAGTGTACAGGATCGTCCCAGAAGAAGAGCAGAAAGGTAAGTCGACTCGGAAAGGGCATTGTGCACTGCTTATCCTGAAACTCCCAATAAAAGGAAGATGGACACATGCGATCGGTGTCTATGTCTAAATGGTTGCGGGATGTTCTGACCAAACCAGATGGTCGATATAACAATGATCATTAATAAATAACGTTCATTTTGACGTCAATGATCACCCTCCAGTTGACTGATATGATTGGTTTTGTGTCTTTAGCTAAGCTCGGGGGCGGCTGTCTGACTGAAGTCTCAGAGATGGATTGCAGCCCATCGGAAATCGAGGTGAGAAAAGAAACTGTAATAACGAGGCGGATGTCTCATCAATCTAGGCATGAAAATGACCCTTGTGCCGTTACCAGACACTTGAGTTCCATTATGACATCTCAGAACTATTTGCATCATCCTATTATGTAACCTCTCTGGACACATTGTAATGCTGTACGGTGGTCTCCGAGGGGTCATACATGTGCCATACGTGGCAGAAGATGCATAAGTAGAAATGATATCTGAGAGGCAGCACCTCTGGGGACGTATGAGCCGGACACATAAGAAACACACAAGAAACACTTTGTTCAGGTAGCTGAAAATTGACCAATAGAGAGGTAGTGTCTATGGTTAATAATAGAGGTCAACATATTAATATTAACCATAGTATAATAGAAGATGGGAGGAAACAGAGCTCATTATGTATAGGAACATCTCATTATATCACTTAGTAATGTATAGATTGAGCAGGGTCCTCACTCCTCCAGGAATCTATCTATATAATTACCTTGTGTCATCTGTCATCCACTTCCATCAGTATGTCTTCGTATCACGTACCGGTGGCAGCCATATTTGCTCATCCAAGTGATGGGTGTGAAAATATAGCGCATGCTGGTGGTACCGGCCCACTGCGCAGTGCCGCCGACACCCAAAACCGATGTCAGGATCCCCCCGCCGCACACATCGCCCGCAGCCTTTCCTGGTCATCACTGCTGCACACACTGCTGAATGAGTAACTGTGCCTGTGCGTACCCGATGCGCAGGGTACCTAGGTGTCCAAAGGTGGTGGTGGCCTGAGTAACTGCGACCGCACATGCCGGGTACCCGCAGGCACAGTTCCTCATGTTGGACACTTGGGTACAGGGCCGGCTCCAGGTTTCTGTGGGCCTCGGGCGAAAAGGTCTCAGTGGGCCCCCTTTAAGTACATATCGCGGACTATATATATATTTTATATATATATATATATATAAATATATATATATGTATATATATATATTGCCGCACACTTACCGCAAGCCCCATAGACAATGCATGGGGCTTGCCGCAAACGTGCAGCAAGTGCAGCCGCTAGACGGAAAATTCGGCAGATGCAGGTTTTTTTTACCGCAACTGCCACATTTTAAAAAAAACTCCTATGTGAAGGCAGCCTTACAGGAACAGTGACTGCCGAATCCAGCAAGAGCTGTTTCTGACAGTGAGTATATTACACATTGTTAGGAGCGGGCTAAAATGCGATTTCATTCCCTTGCGCCTTTTAAAAATACCCTTCAAATGCAAAATGTTGCATTTTTGTGCGTCTGAGGATGCTTGGTATATACACAAGCATCCTGAAGCACACAAATAATGCAAGCAGCTCAATGGAGCCGCACTGCCATATGGTGGCACCGCAGCCAAGCGGAGTCTCTGGCCGTCCAGATCTCTCTTCTCCTCACCTTTCTTCTCGCTGCTCCGGTCTCCTCCAGTCGCTCTGCACATATCAGCACAGTGATGACATCGTGCCCCTCCATGCTGAGCTGCAGAATGCAGACAGCGGCAGAAGAGACTATGGAGAAGAATGCTGCTGGCAAAGGTGGCTGAGACTATAGGAGCGGAATCCGCGGGGGGCTACCACTGGTACACATACTTCGTACACACGCGGCTCTGCTCCGTACACTTCGTACACACGCGGCTCTGCTACGCACACCTCGTACGCACGCGGCTCTGCTCCATACACCTCGTACGCACACGGCTCTGCTCCGTACACCTCGTACACACTTGGCTCTGCTCCGTACACCTCGTACACACACGGCTCTGCTCCGTACACCTCGTACGCACGCGGCTCTGCTCCGTACACCTCGTACACACAGGGCTCTGCTCCGTACACCTCGTACACACAGGGCTCTGCTCCGTACACCTCGTACACACTCGGCTCTTCTCCGTACACCTCGTACACACACGGCTCTGCTCCGTACACCTCGTACACACACGGCTCTGCTACGTACACCTCGTACACACACGGCTCTGCTCCGTACACCTCGTACACACACGGCTCTGCTCCGTACACCTCGTACACACACGGCTCTGCTCCGTACACCTCGTACACACACGGCTCTGCTCCGTACACCTCGTACACACAAGGCTCTGCTCCGTACACCTCGTACACACAAGGCTCTGCTCCGTACACCTCGTACACACACGGCTCTGCTCCGTACACCTCGTACACACACGGCTCTGCTCCGTACACCTCGTACACACACGGCTCTGCTCCGTACACCTCGTACACACACGGCTCTGCTCCGTACACCTCGTACACACACGGCTCTGCTCCGTACACCTCGTACACACACGGCTCTGCTCCATACACCTAGTACACACTCGCCTCTGCTACATTCACACTGTAAATCCCTCCTGACCCCACACATAACCTTCACCTAATTGCCATACACCTAGTACACACTCACCTCTGCTACATTCACACTGTAAATGCCTCCTGACCACACACAAACTTCACCTTATTTGAGCATCATTGATGGCCAGCAGAGTCCTGGATACACTGAGGAGCTGATCATGAGACCCCTGACTCCTCCCCTCCATGTGACATCATCGCAGGTCCTGTAAGCACAGAGTGTGTGCAGCTCTGTCGGCTCCTGTGGAGGGGGGAGGAGGGAGACCTCCGTGGCTGCAGCCTGAAGGAGCCTGAAAATGACCCCCCAGCTGCCCCCTGGATATGGCTCTGGCTGTGGGGGCAGTGCTCAGGGGCCCCTGAGGCTAGGGTCACACTTGCATTGTGACCCTAGCCTTATGCAAGTATACTATGTTGCAACACTGCTATGCGCTGGAGGCAGCCCATAGAAACCCGACGTTTACCGTGACAACCATTTGGTTGTCAATGTAAACTGCGGGTTTCTATGGGCTCAGTTGCTGGCAGCGCATAGCGTTAAACGCTCTGCGCTGCAGCAGACAATACTTGCGTCAGGCTAGGGTCACAACACAAGTGTGACCCTAGCCCTCAGGGGCCCGGTGGGCCCCCTCCAAGCCGTCGGGCCCCGGCACTTGCCCGGGTATGCCGGGTGCTGACGCCGGCCCTGCTTGGGTATACAAACAAGGTAGCGGCATGGTGAGCACAAGGGGGCAGAGAGAGAGCATGGAGGAAGAGAGAGCACACACGGGGAAGAGAGAGTGCACAGGAGGAGCAGAGAGGGCGCACGGGGAGGCAGACAGAGCGCACAGGGTGGGCAGAGAGAGCACACAAGGGAGCAGAGAGTGCACATAGGGGGAGGGGTGAGAACACAGGGGCACAGAGAGAGCACAGGAGGCGCAGAGTGAGCGCACTGGAGGGCAAAGAGAGCGAACAGGGAGCAGAGAGAGCACACGGGGGGGGGGGGGCGTAGTGAGAGCCCAATGGGGCAGAAAGTTCACTGGGGGGGCAAAGAGCGCACACATGGGGGCAGAAAGTGTGCACAGGGTTAGGGGCAAGCACACAGGGGGAGAGGTGACTGCACAAGGGGCCAGAGACAGCACACAGGGGGGCAAAAACAGCACACAGAGGTGCAGAGAGTGTGCACATAGGGGCAGAGAGAGCGTACAGGGGGAAGGGAGAGTGCATAGAGGGCAAGTGCACAAGGGGTAGAGAGAGCACACAGATGGAGACAGCTCAAAGAAGAGAAGACAGAGGGGAGAAGACAGCACAGGAGGAGAGAGACCACATACAGGGGGAAGACTGCTCAAGGGAGAGGGCACATGAGAGGAGAAGACAGCACTGGGGGGAGGGAGACAGCACACAAGTGGGGAGAGAGGATGAACAAGGGGGAGAGCACACAAGGGAGAGAGACAACTCACAGAGGGGAGACAGGTCAAAGAAGACAGCACAGAGGGGAATAGATAGCACATAGTGGGGAGAGGGAGCGCAGACAGGAGGGAGAGCGCAGAGGTGGGGGGGAGAGGGCCCCAACCCCAGCACCACAGAGCCCACCCCCATTGTGATGTCACCGCCCTCCTGATGTGACAGTATAGGGCCCACATCTAGTGAATTCTATAATGCCTTCTATTGTCAGGTGAAGTCCCCTCTGACTTGTGAAATGCTGCAGAATACGTCGCTCTATGGAAATATAATGTTTTATTATTAGTAGTAATATCTCCTTATTTCACTTCCGTTTCTCATTTTAGATGGTTACAGATGACTATTTGGCTATAATTAAACGTAGTCCGTCCCCCAGTAAGGACACGTGTCAGAAGCAGATACTGCAGGACTGGCTGCTGTATAATCACAGTGTAGGTAAGTCACTGAGAGACCAGGAGAATAGTCCAAATCCTATAGGATCCATATCCTTTGGTGCATTATGGACCTTCTGCTCCACAGCTTCTTGTGTCTTCATTACTGACATCATCATTGTTTGTATATTGTATCCATCTATCTGTGGATTCAGTCTTTCTTTGTTGGTGATTAACACTACGATGTGTGATTGATCATCACAAGGAGACAGATCCTGTATATGACCACACCTGCCTGGGAAAGTCCTGAGTATCCGCACAGTCCGGGCGACAGTCCTGGAAGTAGATATCCGCACAGTCCCGGGACAGTCCGAGTATCCGCACAGTCCGGGACAGTCCAGAGTATCCGCACAGTCCGGGGACAGTCCAGAGTATCCGCACAGTCCGGGGACAGTCCAGAGTATCCGCACAGTCCGGGGACAGTCCGAGTATCCGCACAGTCCGGGGACAGTCCTGAGTATCCGCACAGTCCGGGGACAGTCCGGAGTATCCGCACAGTCCGGGGACAGTCCGTGAGTATCCGCACAGTCCGGGGACAGTCCTGAGTATCCGCACAGTCCGGGACAGTCCTGAGTATCCGCACAGTCGGGGACAGTCCTGAGTATCCGCACAGTTCGGGGACCATCCGGAGTATCTGCACAGACCGGGGACCATCCGGAGTGTGCCACAGAGCAGGAAGGGACACCAGGCCAATCATCAATCCAACAAGGTTTATTGAACAGGGTAAATGGAACAGCACAAATGAAGGTAATTCTGCCGAGTCTGTAAGAAGTCCACAACCAAGGAGCAGTTCCGCGGGCGTCACCCGGCAATCCTGACGCCAGGTTAATGGAAGAAATAGTCCAGATAGAGTCCAATAGGATCCAACCGATGAAGGATACCGCACAACCCCACGGGCTCCAAGATCTAGCCTCAGCTAAGATCTCTGCCCCTTTGTCCTCAGCACTCAACTAACTGACTGATCCTAAACATGAGTCTATTGTCCGAACTCCTGAGATCAGCCCGTGTATAGGGGGGTTCACACATACTATTAAATGGTTTGCTCCAGTCAGAAGATTCTAGAAGCTCAGGGCTCCATTGTCTCTTGGATTCACATCACATTTTTCTGCAATCCGCTGCTGTCAGTTGTAAATCAGACAGCAATGGATGCTCAAAATCAGATGCCATTGGATGCCATCGGTCCGATTTTTTATCGCATCCATTTATGGCGTCGGAAGAGAGCTGGGGGAGGGCTGTGGGAGGTTTTGGGAGTGGTCTTGGAGTTTGAGCATGCTCAATACAGAAAATCGGATCTGATATCGGATCCGATTTTCCATCCGATTCGATCCGATCCCAATAGACTCCCATATTATTATAATCGGATTGCATCGGATCCGATGCGATCTGGTTTTTGCAGCAGAGTCCAAAATTGCAGCAGTCTACGATTTTGGCTGCTGCAGAAAATCGGACAGGATCGGATTGGAGGCAAATCCAATGCCATTAAGGGCAAATCCAATCCGTCCCCATAGGATAACAATGGGCCAAAATCAGATCCGATGCTGTGAGATTTACAACAGACAGCAGCGGATTGAAGAAAAACGTGATGTTAAAGCAGCCTTACAGGTTTGGTTATTGGAGTCTCCTGCTGAGAGGAACAATGACACAATCCCCCATTAGCTGTTGACCAAAGCCTTATTACATTATAGTCCAGGGATACAGGCCAGGCAAATTGTTACAGGTTATGTTACAGCACAATAAATTGCATAAGGCCCAATCTCACATAATGACGCATCAGCGATCCCAATAACGATGTGCAGAGATCGCTGGTGCGTCGTTTACACATCGCTGGTAAGATGTCAAACAGGTATCTCACCAGCGATGTGAAAAACAATGCACCAGCGATCCAGAATTATACTGAGGTCGTTGTGAATTTTCTCTCCATAGCGTAGCATTGAGATCGTTGCTCATTATCTCTATCAAACACAACGATGTAGCGTTCCCAGCGGGAGCACAACGACGCAGGAATGACCCAGAGCAGTGTGTAACGATCAATGATCTCACAGCAGGGGCCAGATCGTTGGTGCGTGTCACACAGAACGACATCGCTATTGGGATCGCTGTTGCGTCACGAAATGCGTGACGCAACAGCGATCTTGTTAGCGATGTCGTTCTGTGTGACAGGGCCTATAGTATACATGAATACAGGATAGGAAAAGGTATACACCATTACATGAAGTATCCGCACAGACTGGGGACAGTCCGGAGTATCCGCACAGACCGGGCTGGGATTTGTCTGGGTTTCTAGCATAGACTGATGTGAGTTTCTGTTCCTCCTCAGGTCTGCACAGTATAGACGGATACTCAATGTACGTGAATGACACTGCCTCACCGACCGGTAAGATACAAGATTTAACTCTGACATCACAAATCCATTATTTGCTTTTTTGTGACGATTAAAATACTGAAATTACATAAAAATTGTGCTCAGTACTTTACAGTGGCTCAATGATTATCACTGTATGGTGGCTCAGTGGTTAGCACCGTATGGTGGCTCAGTGGTTAGCACTGTATGGTGGCTCAGTGGTTAGCACTGTATGGTGGCTCAGTGGTTAGCACTGTATGGTGGCTCAGTGGTTAGCACTGTATATGGTGGCTCAGTGGTTAGCACTGTATGGTGGCTCAGTGGTTAGCACCGTATGGTGGCTCAGTGGTTAGCACTGTATGGTGGCTCAGTGGTTAGCACTGTATGGTGGCTCAGTGGTTAGCACTGTATGGTGGCTCAGTGGTTAGCACTGTATATGGTGGCTCAGTGGTTAGCACTGTATGGTGGCTCAGTGGTTAGCACCGTATGGTGGCTCAGTGGTTAGCACTGTATGGTGGCTCAGTGGTTAGCACTGTATGGTGGCTCAGTGGTTAGCACTGTATGGTGGCTCAGTGGTTAGCACTGTATGGTGGCTCAGTGGTTAGCACCGTATGGTGGCTCAGTGGTTAGCACTGTATGGTGGCTCGGTGGTTAGCACTGTATGGTGGCTCAGTGGTTAGCACCGTATGGTGGCTCAGTGGTTAGCACTGTATGGTGGCTCAGTGGTTAGCAGTGTACGGTGGCTCAGTGGTCAGCACTGTATGGTGGCTCAGTGGTTAGCACTGTACGGTGGCTCAGTGGTTAGCACTGTACGGTGGCTCAGTGGTCAGCACTGTACGGTGGCTCAGTGGTCAGCACTGTATGGTGGCTCAGTGGTTAGCAGTGTACGGTGGCTCAGTGGTTAGCACTGTATGGTGGCTCAGTGGTTAGCACTGTATGGTGGCTCAGTGGATAGCACTGTATGGTGGCTCAGTGGTTAGCACTGTATGGTGGCTCAGTGGTCAGCACTGTATGGTGGCTCAGTGTTTAGCACTGTATGGTGGCTCAGTGGTTAGCAGTGTACGGTGGCTCAGTGGTTAGCACTGTATGGTGGCTCAGTGGTTAGCATGTACGGTGGCTCAGTGGTCAGCACTGTATGGTGGCTCAGTGGTTAGCACTGTATATGGTGGCTCAGTGGTTAGCACTGTATATGGTGGCTCAGTGGTTAGCACTGTATGGTAGCTCAGTGGTTACCACTGTATGGTGGCTCAGTGGTTAGCACTGTATGGTGGCTCAGTGGTTAGCACTGTATGTGGGTCAGTGGTTAGCACTGTATGGTGGCTCAGTGGTTAGCACGGTAGGGTGGCTCAGTGGTGAGCACTGTATGGTGGCTCAGTGATTAGCACTGTATGGTGGCTCAGTGGTTAGCACTGTATGGTGGCTCAGTGGTTAGCACTGTGTGGTGGCTCAGTGGTTAGCACTGTATATGGTGGCTCAGTGGTTAGCACTGTATGGTGGCTCAGTGGTTAGCACTGTATGGTGGCTCAGTGGTTAGCACTGTATGGTATCTCAGTGGTTAGCACTGTATGGTGGCTCAGTGATTAGCACTGTATGGTGGCTCAGTGATTAGCACTGTATGGTGACTCAGTGGTTAGCACTGTATGATGGCTCAGTGGTTAGCACTGTATGGTATCTCAGTGGTTAGCACTGTATGGTGGCTCAGTGGTTAGCACTGTATGGTATCTCAGTGGTCAGCACTGTATGGTGGCTCAGTGGTTACACTGTATGGTATCTCAGTGGTTAGCACTGTATGGTGGCTCAGTGGTTAGCACTGTATGGTAGCTCAGTGGTCAGCACTATATGGTGGCTCAGTGGTTAGCACTGTATGATGGCTCAGTGGTTAGCACTGTATGGTATCTCAGTGGTTAGCACTGTATGGTGGCTCAGTGGTTAGCACTGTATGGTGGCTCAGTGGTGAGCACTGTATGGTGGCTCAGTGGTTAGCACTGTATGGTGGCTCAGTGGTTAGCACTGTATGGTGGCTCAGTGGTTAGCACTGTATGGTGGCTCAGTGGTTAGCACTATATGGTGGCTCAGTGGTGAGCACTGTATGGTGGCTCAGTGATTAGCACTGTATGATGGCTCAGTGATTATCATTGTTGCTTTTCATTGCTGGGATCTTGGGTTCAAATCTCACCAAGGATGACATCTGCAAGCAGTTTGTATGTTCTCCCCGTGTTCTTGTGGGTTTCCTCCGGTTCCCTCCCACACTCCAAAAACTGATAGGATGTTTAGATTGTGAGTCCTAATGGGGATAGTGATGATCACGCCTGTAATGTACTGCCGGATATGTTGGCACTATATAAGCAATGCATAATATAATAATAAAAAATGGAGAAATAGTCAACACAACTGCAATTTTGTGAGGGGTCGGTATGATAGGACGTGGTCGCAGCTCATATTGGCTACAGCCGCATTTTCTATATACGTTGTGACCCTGACGATCACAATTTCCCTTTGACCAGATCCACCTACCATATTTTCGGTCTGTGTGTTATTCGTGATAAGTCTGACATCACGTGTACAGCACTAGTACCAGTGTTGTGTAATTGGGCTGCTCAGATGACAGAAAGTCATATCCCAAGCAGATCAGTTGTATAGCATTGGTGCTGGTATTGTGATGTAGTATTAGTGTTCTAGGCTGCTCTACGGAATTGAAGTCATCCATCTCCTTGTGGGTCGGAGCTTGGTTATTTCACTTTATTGAAGACAATCTTTTTCATTATTTTATTATTTATTGGCCTTCAGCTCAATCTCGAGCCATGGAGGTTTGATGGATGAACACTCTGTAGGAAGATCGATCTTGTGCAGCCTAGATGGGTCCACCAGGGTCTTCTCCAAACCTTAATAGGTCCATATGGGTCTTCTCCAAGCTTTGATAGGTCCATCAGGGTCTTCTTCATGACTAGATAGGTCTAACAGGGTCTTCTCCAAGCCTAAATAGTGCCAACAGGGTCTTCTCCAAGCCTAGATAGGTACATCAGGGTCTTCTCCAAGCCTAGATAGATCTACTAGGGTCTTCTCCAAACCTAGAGGGGTCCAACAGGGTTTTCTCCAAGCCTAGATGGGTCCACTAGGGTCTTTTCCAAGTCTAGATGGGTCCAACAAGGTCTTCTTCAAGTCTGAATGAAGCAATTGGGTTGCTGGTCTTCCTCTTCACCTTGTTTCTTCTATTCTTCCTACCCCACAAGACAATCTAAAGGTCCATTTACACTGTAAGATCATTGTGAACGAGCATTTCTAAGAACTATTATTTATTTACTATGCATTGCTTCTATAGTGCCAACATATTCCATAGTGCTTTGCAGAGATCATCATCACTATCCTTGCTGGGGCTCACAATCTACACTGTGTGCAGAATTTTTAGGCAAGTTGTATTGTAGAGGATTATTTTTATTATTGATCAACAACTATGTTCTCAATCACCCAAAAGACTCATAAATATCAAAGCTTAATATTTTTGGAAGTTAGAGTGGGTTTTTTAGATTTGGCTCTTAGGAGGATATCTGTGTGTGCAGGTAACTATTACTGTGCAGAATTATTAGGCAACTTAATAAAAACCAAATATATTCCCATCTCACTTGTTTATTTTCACCAGGTAAACCAATATAAGTGCACAAAATTTAGGAATAAACATTTCTGACATGCAAAAACAAAACACAAAACAAATGAGTGCCCAATATAGCCCCCTTTCTTTATGATGACACTCAGCAGCCTCCATCCATAGATTCTGTCAGTTGCTTGATCTGTTTACGATCCACATTGCGTGAAGCAGCCACCACAGCCTCCCAGACACTGTTCCCAGAGGTGTACTGTTTTCCCTCCCAGACACTGTCCCCAGAGGTGTACTGTTTTCCCTCCCTGTAGATCTCACATTTTAGGAGGGACCACAGATTCTCTATGGGGTTCAGATCAGTTGAACAAGGGGGCCATGTCATTATTTTTTCTTCTTTTAGACCTTTACTGGCCAGCCACGCTGTGGAGTAGTTGGATGCACGTGATGGAGCATTGTCCTGCATGAAAATCATGTTTTTCTTGAACAATACTGACTTCTTCCTATACCACTGCTTGAAGAAGTTGTCTTCCAGAAACTGGCAGTAGGTCCAGGAGTTGAGCTTCACTCCATCCTCAACCCGAAAAGGTCCCACAAGTTCATCTTTGACGATACCAGCCCATACCAGTACCCCACCTCCACCTTGCTGGCGTCTGAGTCGGAGTGGAGCTCTCTGCCTTTACTGATCCAGCCTCTGGCCCATCCATCTGGACCATCAAGAGTCACTCTCATTTCATCAGTCCATAAAACCTTTGAAAAATCAGTCTTAAGATATTTCTTGGCCCAGTCTTGACGTTTTATCTTAGTTTCTTGTTTCAGAGGTGGTCGTTTTTCAGCCTTCCTTACCTTGGCCATGTCCCTGAGTATAGCACACCTTGTGCTTTTTGATACTCCAGTAACGTTGCAGCTCTGAAATATGACAAAACTGGTGGCAAATGGCATCTTGGCAGCTTCATGCTTGATTTTCCTCAATTCATGGGCAGTTATTTTGCGCCTTTTTTGACCTCATTCTTCTTGCGACCCTGTTGGCTATTTGCCATGAAACGCTTGATTGTTCGGTGATCACGCTTGAAAAGTTTGGCAATTTCCAGACTGCTGCGTCCCTCTGCAAGACATCTCACAATTGTGGACTTTTCAGAGCTGTCAAATCTCTCTTCTGAACCATTTTGCCTAAGGAAAGGCATTTTCCTAATAACTAAGCACACCTTATATAGGGTGTTGATGTCATTACACCACACCCCTCCTCATTACAGAGATGCACATCACCTGATTTACTTAATTGGTATTTGGCTCTCAAGCCTATACAGCTTGGAGTAGGACAACATGTATAAAATGTATCATGTGATCAAAATACTCATTTGCCTAATAATTCTGCACACAGTGTAAATTCCCTATTTCTTTGTCTTTGGAACAAAGTTCACGATAATTTTGCAGTGTAAGGCTGCTTTCACATCACGGATTTTGCATTTCCGATGCTGTCCGATCAAAATCGGACAGCATCGGATCCGAATTTGGCCTCCATGCAGCCCTATGGGCATCGGACCGAATCGGATGTGCACTAAATGCCATCCGATTTGGTCCGATCCGATTCTGTCCGATTTTATTATCGGTGCAAAAATCGGAGCCTGCTCCGATTTTTGCGCCGAAAATAAAATCTGACAGAATCGGATCGGACCAAATCGGATGGCATTTAGTGCACATCCGATTAGGTCCGATCCTTATAACATGGGGCCCTATGGAGAAGGGTCCGAGGAAACATCTGATGTCTCCTCGGACCCCGTTTTACTGTACTGAGCATGCTCAGTACAGTAAAACTGCTCCTAACTAGGAGCACAAGGGTTAAAAAAAAAAAAAAATGTTATTCTCACCTCTCCACGAGCCCCCGCCGTCTCCCGCCATCTTCTTGGAGGCTCCCGGTGGCTCCCGCAGGCTGCCGGTGTCAGCAGAGGGCTTCCTCTGCCTTATAGGACCTGCGGTGATGTCACAGTCATGTGACCGCGGGTTACCATGGTGAACCCGCGGTCACGTGACTGTGACATCACCGCAAGTCCTGAACAGCAGAGGAAGCCCTCTGCTGACACCGGCAGCCTGCGGGAGCCACCGGGAGCCTCCAAGAAGATGGCGGAGACGGCGGGGGCTCGTGGAGAGGTGAGAATAACATTTTTTTTTTTTCTTTTTTTCACCCCGTAGGGAGCGATTTAATGCCAGAATCGGATGCCTATTTGGCACCCGATTCCAGGCATCAGAAGGGAGCCGATGCTGTCCGATTTATATCGGACAGCATCGGCTCCCTTCAAATCGTTATGTGAAAGTAGCCTAAGGGTGCCGTCACACTGCGGCGTGATCCGGTCCGGTGCTGTCCGGGATGACCCTGACAGCCGCGTGTTGGATGAGCACACAGGACTGGAGGGCTAATATGCCCTCGGTCCGTTGTGCAGCGGGAACTGCGTGCTGCTGCACACCGGACCAGAGGGCATATTAGCCCTCCAGTCCTGTGTGCTGATCCAATCCGCGGCTGTCAGGGTCATCCCAGACAGCACCGGACCGGATCACACCGCAGTGTGAAAGGCACCCTAAGCAGGCAGCCGATAATCAGATAAACATGGAAAATGCTTGTCGGTTAGGTGAAATGATAATCATCGTCCTGTTTACAGTCCAGCTGAGAACAATGGCATCCTATCTGCAATGAACAATCTGGAGCGCGGTCGGTTGGTGTAACCAGCTGATTCGTGGTAGTTTACTGCCGCTGGTCGGTTCTTGTGAAGGTGACTTTACCCATGAGGGTGGAAACACAATAAGCGAGATGCCTGTGAGTATCTCACATCCATCTCGCATGACTCACCTGAAACAGCCATTCTGGTGACTCATGCAAGATGGATGTGAGATGCACTATGCGAGATGCATGCGCATTTTTCCACCCTGACAGTGATCTCCAGAGCAAAGGCGAAGGTCAGGCAGGTATAATATTGGATTCCTAGGTCACATCGATATGTTATTATTATTATTTATTTATATAGCGCCATTATATTCCATGGCGCTTTACATGCTAAAAAGGGCAGACTAGGACAAGTAACATAGTAACAATACAAGTAACAATAAATGTGGACAATTCGGTCGTACAGATACAAGTGGGGAGAATATATGTATAACCAAGCCTCACCGCAAGCAGTGAATGAAGATACTGTTCATACTGCCTTATCTTTATTGATATTACAGGTTTTCCTGTAAATTGTTCTGTGGGTGATAAGACGATAGAGATAAGTCCTGTATTACCGCAACTATCACAAACATACTATTACTGTAAATGGAGGAGTTATTGACATCACCCAAGGACATAAACCAACAATCACTATCACTTTCCCTGTGCATACACTGTCGCACTGATACATCGTTGCATCTGTTGTTTCCATTCAGTACTTTAGTTACATTAAATAGAAGTTGTGAGATATTAGTGTAAATGTCATGGGAGCTTGTGGAGGCCCCGAAACTTTCCCCACAAGCACTGAGTCACATAGAGGAAACACCTGCGCTCCTCACAGAGGAGAATGTTCCTCAGTCACTGGTCAGTGGAGCGCGAAGGAACCGTAACTACAACCTAAGAGAAAATGTTCAGGGGAAAACTGACTGTTCACAGTATTATTCCAGAAGCCTCTGGATGAGACTGTACAGAGTGAGGGCAGAGACACACTTATGTGAGCTGCATTGCACCTCGGATCAGTCACTCAGCCCGGCCGCCTGGACGGGAACGTGGAGCTGCATAGTATGGACTGAGATACACTTATGCGAGCTGCATGCACCTCGGATGAGTCACCCAGCCCGGCCGCCTGAACGGGAGCGTGGAGCTGCATAGTAAGGGTTGAGATACACTTATGCAAGCTGCATGCACCTCGGATGAGTCACCCAGCCCGGCCGCCTGGACGGGAGCGTGGAGCTGCATAGTAAGGGTTGAGATACACTTATGCAAGCTGCATGCACCTTGGATGTGTCACCCAGCCCGGCCGCCGGCTGCCTGGACGGGAGTGTGGAGCTGCATAGTAAGGGCTGAGACACACTTATGCGCGCTGAATGCATCTCGCATGAGTCACCCAGCCCGGCCGCCGGCTGTCTGGACGGAAGAATGGAGCTGCATAATAAGGGCTGAGACATACTTATGCGAGCTGCATGCAATATCCTCGTATGCATCTCGCATGGCTCACCCGGCCTGGCTGCCGACTCTGGATGGGAGCGTGGAGCTGCACAGTAAAGGCCCCGTTACATGCTACGATATCGTTAACGATATCGTTGTAACGTCACAGATTTTGTGACATAGCAACAACGTTGTTACGACGTCATTGCGTGTGACATGAAGATACGACCAACGATAAGTCGGCTGATCGTTGATCGCAGGTTTTTGAACAGGACCATAAATCAGTCGTTGATCATACGTTCGACCTGCTGCATCGTCATGTGTGACACCTTGATAACTATCTCGTTTACGACTTCGCCTATTCAGAACTGAAGGACGTAGGCGATCAAATGACCGCAAATATCGTTCACTTGTCGCAGAATCGTTGCTGCATCGTTCAATATATCTGTATGTGTGACACCTCATCAGCGATCAGTAAACAATGTCCCAGCAATTCCGGCCAGGTCGGATCGCTGGGACATTGAAACGTGTAACGGGGCCTTAAGTGTAGAAACACACTATGTGAGCTTTATGTGAATATCTTGCATGCATCTTGCATGACTCCCCTGGCCTGGCCCCAGCATCTCTGAATGGGAGTTTGTCAGATGATTGTGTTAGGTCAGAGACACACTATGTGAGCTGCATACAAGTGTCTCACATGCATCTCACATGACATACCCGGCCTAGCCGCCGGCTCTCTGAACAACAATGTGACGCTGATTGTGTTTATATGGAGCTCCACGTTCCCATTCAGAGAGGGAGGGGCAGGGATGGGTGACTCATGCGAGATGCATGCGAGACACTCGTAAGCAGCTCAAATTGTATGTCTCTGCCCTAACACAGTCATCTGACATGCTCCATTCTGAGAGGCAGGGGCTGGGCCAGGTGAGCCATGCAAGATACATGCAAGATACTCACGTGAAGCTCACACAGTGCGTCTCTGCCCTTACTATGCAGCTCCGCTATCGCGTCCGGAGAGCCGGCGGCCGAGTTGGATGACTCATGTGAGGTTCTCGCACAGTGTGTCTCTACCCTAAGGCTGAGTTCACATGTCCGGTAATCATACGTTAGAACGGGTCAAGCAGCAATCTACTCTTGTCCATTTTGAAACGATTAATTCCTGCAGGCTCTGATTCTTTTAACATTGGAGTCTATGGAGAACACATCCGCTAACTGATTGCTATTTAGCCTCTGTTTTTTTTCTTACCGAATCAGTTTCAAAAGGAAGATATATAGCGATCGGTTAGCGGATCCATTCTCCATAGACTCCCATGATAAGAAAACTGATCCAGCAAAAATCAATTGTTTCAAACCTGACAAAAAAGTTGTCTGCACCATGGATTGTTGTAGAATCCGTCCTAACAGATCATTACTGCACGTCTGAACTCAGCCTAAATCTTCATAGCGTGTCCAGCAATGTCATAAATCCTTCATTTTACTTAGGTTGTACTGAGTTACATCTTGTGTTTTACTCCAGTCACATCCAGAGCTGCATTTGGTATTTGGTATGTCAACTACAGGTCCTCCAAAATATTGAAGAACAGTTGTATTAGCCATCCAGTGTCAGCAGGACTCTCCCCTGACAGTGACCTCATTGTCCTATGTCCCTTATGTATTTCACCACTCATTTGTATCCTTCTTGTCCACAGCAATGTCACAGATGATTATCCAGTTTTATTATGGAGGGAAAGCAGTGAGTCAGGTCACAACGACCCGGCCTGAAGGATGCCGCCTGTCTGTGGGTCATCTGGCCGGAGAGAAGCCTTTTGGGGGTGAGGCTCTGGAGAGCATCCAATTCCCATCCTCCGACTACATTGCCAGTGAACGGCAGCGACACATCACCAAGAAACTGTTCGGACACTTGGAGAGGGCGTCCTCTTATATAGTAATAGACATGGGATTTTCATCAAGAGGCTGTGCCAGGGCAGAGTCTTTTGGAGCGGGAACTGCATGCCGTATAAGGACCGATCCGTCAAGCTGGAACGTGACGAGGTTATCAAGATATTCGATACCAATCAATATATACGAGGTGAGCGGCCGATTCCACTGTCACTTTAGTGGAAAGTTTTGCTGTTTGCTCTGACTCAATTCCTCTTCTTGGATTGGTGTCAATGAATGGAAATGTTGCATACATAAGATGAAGCGTTTCCTGCCAGGATGTGTTTTCTGGGTCATCTCAGGATCCCTATAATGCAGATCAGGAAACATTCAGCCGGTATTACCTGACTTATATTACAGGAAATGTTTCTTATCTTCATAAACAAACAATGTGATGGTGAAAGGAGTCTCATAGATGAGTAAATCCAGGAACCAGGATGTAAGGATTGAATAATGCATAGATGCCGTGTATGTTCCAGAATATACATGAAGAACAATATATGGTACACTGACTGGTGAGCAAAATGAGAGAACAATGTGTGATCTATTGACTTGTTCAGAAAGAATGTAATATACACTGATGAGCATTTGGCGGTTTTACACCATGCCACTAGAACAGGGTTTCCAAAATAACCAAAGATTATCAACTAAAAACCTATATTTTACACAAAACAGGATGATAATTAGAGAACAGCAATGACTGGAGACAGAGGAAGATTAACATTAATGGTGTGAAGGTTACAACAGTAACCAATCAGCAGGAAGTGTCCAGCCTTTGCTGTGTCCAGGCTTTGCTGTGTCCAGGCCTTTGCTGTGTGCAGGCCTTTGCTTTGTATAGGCCTTTGCTGTGTACAGCCCTTTGCTTATACAGGCCTTTGCTGTGCCCAGGCCTTTGCTGTGTATGAGTTCAGCACATCTGTGTCCACAGGACATCACTAGTCTCTATCTGCTCTGGGGGGTTTTGCTCCTCTCTTCTTCCATTCTCTTCCACAAGTCTGTGACTGTTGGGGGTTTCTCGGCCATAACTTTGTCACCGAGGATTTTCTGGAGGTTTCTATTGGGTTTAGATCAGGACTCGGGGCTGTGGGACATCTCATTGTTTCAATGTTTTCTCTTTCAAAGAACTGCTTTCCTCATTTATGCTGTGTAACAGGGACACTGTCCTGCTGGAAGATAGCTGCTGATTGAGGCTGTACACAAGTAATGAACTGCGGTGTTGGTGAAGAAGGTTCTTTCTGATCCACACTTGTATTCACTCTGCCATGTAGCTGTATGAGATGTCCAACCCCTGCAGCAGAAAACCGCCCCCAAACCATCACACTCCTCCACCACCTGTCACTGACTTCTTTACACACTTTGGGTTCAGTCTTTCCCCAGTTTGTCAACGAACATAATGTTTCCCATCAGACCAAATAAGTTAAACTTGCTTTCATCACTAAAATGAGCTGTGGCCCCTTCTCCTCTGTCCACACCACATGCTCTTCACCAAAGGGGAGTCTAGCCATGTAATTATTTCTGCTAATGAGAGGTTTAGTCACTGCAGAGTGGGCTTTCAGTCCAAATGCTCCTAAACGTCGTCACACGAGGCAGATCCTTACTTTGTTCAGTGCTGAACTGGTGAGCTATTCCAGCTGCAGTGTTTACCCATGGAGATTCTCCGCATTATCCTATCCTCTCTTGCATTTGTCTTCCGTGGGCGACCAGCCTTTTTGGGGGACTTGAGAGAATTTGTGATGTTGTAAAGATGCAATATTCTAGAAATCACAGATGTGGAATGACCACCTTCTGTGGCTATGGCTGATAGGGCGACCCCTTATCCTTCATCTGGACAATCTGCTGCCGGAGGGATTCAGTCACTTTGTGAGTGCAAACTGGAAAGTTAGGCTGCCATTACATAGGGATTGTCAGATAATGAAGGATATCAGCACCAGGTGCAGATTATCACCAATAACTTGCAGGGATCTGAGTGTTCTCTAATTGTGATCAGTGTCTTTATCATTTATCTCATTTACAGTTTTATTCTGAGATTTAGAATATTTTCAATTTATGAAATCAGATTAAAATATTGAGAATTTACTCATGTTAAGAGATTGTCACAGAGGAAACAAAATGACCTGAACATTAGGGAAATTGCGTGCTGTTCTCTTATTTTGATCGCCAGTGTATGTGTTTGGGTGATGATCTCCTTCATGTATCGCCCTATTCTCCCTGATCTTCTGATGTGTCACGTGAAGTACAGATAGTAACACACAGTCTTCATCTCTTCTGTCTTTTCCTGCAGAATTCCACCAATGTTACTCAAATCAGCTGAGACCCCCGAACAGCAAAGTCATATTGTGCTTTGGGGAAGAGTTCCCAGATACAACCCCTGTCCACATGAAGCTGATTATTGTGCAGGTGAGAAGGGCGATATTCCATTGTCAAACAGCCTCATAGAAGAGACAAGATTTCTTAAAAGGACTCTG
This sequence comes from Allobates femoralis, assembly GCA_033576535.1. NCBI lineage: Eukaryota > Metazoa > Chordata > Amphibia > Anura > Aromobatidae > Allobates > Allobates femoralis. Next base: position 131,304,143 of record JARQOC010000010.1, read on the forward strand.
TCAGGTCATTTTTCAGTATGATACTAATAGTACCAGTGAGTAGTGCCTGGCGCAGACCTTTCAGAATATGTAAAAATCGTTACTGTAGCCTTTGTATTTACCTTGCTATAAGCACCTTCACACCCAGCAGGTAGCTGTAAAAGTAATTGACCTGACTCCTGAACAGTCACAGTATGTAAAATGTTATTGAAATTCCAACCCCTATCCAAGCTGGTATCTGTCCCTTCCCCTGTGCTGAAGTTACACTAAATCTCAGGCTTCTGCAGGTTGCAGAGTGGAGGTTGAGTTACAACTCTTATATCATCACTAGCCTGTGCTGCCTATCAGAGATTTCTGTTTATATGAACATTTGTTTTCCTGCATACATGTAATGTGTGTATCTGCTGAGCAAATGTTCATATAAAAGCAAAAAAATATCTCGGAGCACACACTACACGCAACGAAGATGTCAGAGCTGCATCTGCTAAGAGCACACACCTCCTCCCCGTTTATAGAGGATAGGAGAGGAATTTAAATAATAGAAATGCATGAATAGAGAGAGCTTCACCAGAGGAATTAGAAAATGATATCAGTTACGTATGGATTTTTGACCTGACAGATTCCCTTTAAGCCATGTGCACACCGTGTGTTTTTGATGCAGATTTATCTCAAATCTGCATGTATATTATTTATATTATTCCAGCAAAGTCAATTAAAATTCTGAAGTTTTGTGCACACATTGCTTATTTTTTCCTAGCAGATTTGGAGCAGAAAATAATCTGCAAATGTCAATTCTTTGTGCAGATTTCCTGTGTTTTTCAGCCATTGACTTCACTAAGAAAAATTCTTGGCACAAATCTGCACCAGAAATGCGTACAATTTTCTGGCACAAGATTTCTGTACCAAATACTCTGTGTGCACATACCTTACTTCTTTTCTAGCAGCAGTCACAGAGATACAATAGCATCTCAATGAATGAGAATATCATCAAAAAGATCATTATTACATTAATTCAATACATAAAGTGAAACCCATATATTATATAGAGTCATTACACACAGAGAGATCTATTTCATGTGTTCATTTCTGTTAATGTTGATGATTATGGCTTACAGCCAATGAAAACCCAAAGGTCATTATTTCAGAAAAGTAAAGTAGGGAGGATGAAGGGTCTGAGAGATAAAATATGACCTAAATAGGTATCAGAGGCTTCACCTTGTGTGGTTGTGAGAGTCACAACCACTATAAAAGCAGATCACGGCTGCCGCAGTCCCCAGCGTGGTGCATATAGAGTAGGGAGGATGACGGGTTAAACACCACGCTGCCATATTCCACCAGATATCAAAGGGGAAATATAATATTAATTTATTAGTCAATGTGTTTCAGGGCTCCCTGGTGGCAATATGATATTGATTTGTCCTGAGGAAGGGGCCGGGGAGCCCTGAAATAAACAGAAATGAACACTGTTCCGGGTGAGTTATGTGAGATGCTTGTGAGACACTCACATGCAGCACACAGTGTATCTCTGCCCTAAGAGTGGAAACACTATGCAAGATGCATACGAGTATACCGCATGAGTCTAGCATGACTCACCCAGAATGAACCCCTGCCCCTGGATGGAAGATCTGCTTGTGTTTCTATGCAGCTCCATGCTCCCGTTCAGAGAGGCAGTGGCGGGGCCGGGTGACTCATGCGAGATGTGTACGAGACACTCGCAAGCAGCTCGCACAAGTGTGTCTCTGCCCTAAGGGTTGAAACTCACTATGTGAGCTGCATGCAAGTATCTCGCATGCATCAGGCATTACTTACCCAGCCTGGCCCCTACCTCTCCGAGCATGGCCCCTACCTGGAGCCTACTTCTCAGATCATGGAGCTGTACACAAGCAGTGCTCCTGTTCAGAGAGGCAGGCGCGGTTCTGGGTGAGTCATGGTGACATGAAGCTCACATGCAGCTCGCATAGTGTGTCTCTAACCATACATGTAGTCTCATAACGTATCTTCACTGAGCTGTAATCCAATACCAATAATGGCCCCTAACACGCAGCTACAGGTAACAGTTTTCCACAGTAACTTACTGGTGCAGTGAAATCATGGGACATAGTTCCATTTGTCACAGCACCAGATAGAACTATGTCTCATGATTTCACTGCAACAGTAAGTTACCTGTGGAAAACCGTCACCTGTAGCTGTGTGTAAAGGGCCATAACAGTCTCACATGTGCATCTCCTGTCACCCTCCTCCTCCATCAGTAGCTGTCCAGAATGAACATCCTCGAGTGCATCTCAGCTTCCCTGAGCCCTACATAGACTGGTGCTGCTCACAGCTGAGAATCTGTTACAGATGCTTCCAATGTAAACACACCTATGTGATGGTAACAGACCTTTATATTTTACCTACACTGGTAGATGTGTACGTTTCTCTCACTTTTGGCAGAATAATTCAGTTCCTCAATGCCAGGTTTTCTGACATCAAAATTATTTGGCAAAAACCATATGTGCGCAATGATTGTGCAATTGTTTTTCTATAAAGGAGGCGGCTTTCATAAAGGAACAAGACCAACCAAGAGATTTCATTTCTGGCACATTGAAAGGCTCAGGCCTCATTCACACAGAGCAATTGTGCTCCATTTTTGGCTCAGTTTCTGCACATTTCTTGCTGTCAGGTTCTGTCCGGTGTTTTGCAGGAAGGACTGGACAAAATAGGACTGGAGGGCAAATAGCCCTCCGATCCTGTTTTCTGCCGGAATCATTAGTGCGCGCGGCTGCTGCTGTCCCAAGTGCTGAAATTTCAGCCGGTGGCTCTTTGAGCTGCGCTGTCCGGTGCTGAACGAGTGTGGCTTACATGTCAGAGCCGCCGCTCGTTCAGCGCCTGGCATCCGGGAACCGGCACGATTTTATGTCGGATTCAGCGTGAATCCGATTTTGTCAGATTTTTGCCCCGGACACAAAAAATGCTGCAAGCTCCGATTTTGGGTCTGGGGCAAAAATCGAAATCCCCCAGATCCTCCCGGACAGACAGCAAAACGGATGGCAAATAGCTGCTATCCGGCCCCATAGGGCTACAATAGGGGCCAAAAACTCATGGTGTGAATCTGGCCTAAAAACAAAAGCCTCACAAACGCATCATCTGTTGCTTTTTTGCTACGTTTTTGGGGGACACAGACAAACACACAGACAGACAGACTTCTTACCCTCCCTGGTGATCCCATGTTGAGCCCCAGTGATTTCTCCTTCTGAGCACTGGCAGGACCTGTGTGTACGGTGCTGACAGGACCTGGCACCATATGACTTTCAGACTGAGTCACATTGGCAGGTCCTGTCAGTAATGGAGTGTTTGTGGTGTGGAAGTGCAGCAGGAAAATGGAGCAATAATTGATGCTCTATATTCTGGATGTGTTTTCTGCATCACTAAGCAGCAGTCAAAAACGCAGCGTCTGAACAGCAAATAGAAAATCCCATTCACTTTGCTGCAGACACAGGGACTGATCCGTTCTTGCTGCAGTTTAAAAAAGAAAACGCAGCACCAAAAACATCCAGTGTGAACATAGCCTTAACATGCACCAGATGTATGAGGTCCCTCAAGCACATTAGACTAAGATCAGCGGCACCCACTGACATCAGCTGACCCTGTAACGTGTATGGGGGCGCTGGCTGATTGATCGTCAATTGGTTATGTCTGATTTCACAGTCCAATATTTTTCCTGGAAATAAGAAAGCACAGCAGCACTTTGCCATGCGAGTGCTCCTGCTATGGAAGAGACAACCGAGATGAGCGTTGGTCAAACAATCGGCTGAAATATAATTTAACCTAAGCCTCCCTGGTGTTAGCCAGACAATATCTTATAAACCCCTCATCTCGATAAAGTCCCCCCTTGGTCTTCATCTTCCGGTGTTTGATGTCACGCTGGAAAATGGTGCGTCCGACTACCATATATGACAAAACAACAGTGTGCGGCGCACTGCACAGACAGGGAAGACACCAGGGGAACAAATACAGCAGAGGCCCTGCTCATAGGGAACGGGGGAGAGCTCACCTCCTGCTCACACCTGCGCTGTGCCCTGATCTCCCTATCGTTACTATACAGGCTCTTTTAACCTGTCACCGAGCATGATACCTACTTCCTCGCTGGCCCTGATGTTAGGGCTCAATAGGGAGAGGGCCATCATGAGCACTAGTCTCAACCATTGCACTAAAATCAACAAGAGGGAAGAGGAGACAGACAGGGGAACAACCAGGCAACTTCATGCCTGCTGTCACACTCCTTGGCAGTAGTCATCTCTCCAGAGAGCCTCCTTTACCTCAGGAAGCTTCACCTGGAATAAGTTCAATCACCAGCAAAGGATGCTGGAACCATGTGACATATAAAGGGGATGGGAGTGATCACAGAGTAGCCACACCTGGACAAAGAACTAGCTTGCTTGCTAGCAACAGAAACTGACATTAACTCTAAACTGAAACAGGAAAGAAACACGCTTAATATGAAGTCTCAATACAGGAATGAGACAGAGGTCCCAAACCAGTCACAAGTCTCCAAAGTAAGAGAGACCATTGTGACAACCTGGTCACGTGAGTGCTCGTGTGTATGGAAGAGACGACCGAGATGACTGAAGTATCATTCTGCTAACACCCATGTAACATAATTGTCCGGCTAACTCCAGAGCGGCCATTTTATAACCCCCTCCCGCCGTCTTGATAAAGTCCCCCTTCCGTCTTCATCTTCCGGTGTGTGATCTCTGCTCTCATCATCTTTTCTCCGGTCTCTCTAGATTGAACAGCTTGGTCTGAAGCAGCTGGCAGATAACTCCCTGAAGACTTACAACACGGCAGGTCTGCATTTACTGCCGGATCCCCAGATGGATCCAGGATCACGTCTACTGCCAGATCCCTGCACAACCCACCCGAGGGCGTTCTACAGAGAGACGACGCAGATCACCGTCTGACCGTCGCGCTCCATATAACTACTTGTACATTACAGATAGGTTTATTTTTATAAGGTTTTTATAATGATTCTTTGTATAGTGTGAATCGGAGCCATGTAGAGGGACGTCTTGGATCTCGCTCTATAATGAGCTTTTTTGCCTAATTTTGTGAAAATTTTCAGCAAATTCTGAATTGTTTTTTTCTAACATGTCTGCTTCTGTCTCAGTCTTGCCGTTTGGGGGCGAGGCACAGATCCATGTGTCACAGACGTGTGACACGTGTGCTATCCGTTCATCCATGGATAGCACACAGACAGCCTGTCCTCGCATACTCACCTTCCTCCAGCGCCGCTGTTCCTCTCACTTCCGGTCCTCTCTTGGGCTCAGTGAAGTGAATATTCATGAGCCTTATGAGTGGCGCCGGAAGAGAGAAGCGCAGGCAGCGCTGGAGCGAGGTGAGTTTGAAATTCCTTATTTTTAGGCTTGTTATTTTCGTCCATGGTCCGTGCACACGGATGACATCTGTGTGCATGGACGTTTTCGGGCAAGAGCGGTCTGTGCCTCTGCAAAAAAAATGGACATGTCACCGTGTGGAGCACACGGACATGCATCTGCTCCACACGGCGACACTGTCCCCTTCTGACTCGACTCCTCTGTTGCCTCCAGATTGCTCTGTCCTCTCCATCCTCATTCAGACCTCTCTGTCTTCTTCCAGAACTTTTCTTTCCTCCTCTACCAACCCCTCTTGTTCCCCCAAACTACTCTGTCTTGTCCACACCTCTCTGTTCTCCTCCAGAATCCTTTGCTCCCTTCATACTCACCTGTTCTCTACCAAGACCATCCATCCCCTAGACCTAAGACTCCTCTATTCCCTCCAAACTGTTCTGTGGTTCTTGAGATCCCTCTGTCCTCTACAGACCCTCCTGTCCTCTACTGCAGGCCCCTCTGTCATTTATAAGTCTTCCTGTCCTCTGCTGCAGACCCCTCTGTCATTTATAAATCTTCCTGTCCTCTACTGACCCTCCTGTCCTCTACTGCAGACTGCAGACTCTGTTCTCTACAGACCCATCTGTCCTCCCCTGCAGACCCCTCTGTTCTCTACAGACCCACCTGTCCTCTCCTGCAGACCCCTCTGTTCTCTACAGACCCTCCTGTCCTCTCCTGCAGACCCCTCTGTTCTCTACAGACCCTCCTGTCCTCTCCTGCAGACCCCTCTGTTCTCTACAGACCCTCCTGTCCTCTCCTGCAGACCCTCTGTTTTTTATAGATCTTCCTGTCTTTTCATGCAGACCCCTCTGTCCCCTTCAGCAGGAGCGAGCTGGACCAGGTGGCAAGGAGGCGTATGCCCCATGGGCCGTCCCAGGCAGCTATTCGGTGCCGCTAGAGGACCTTCACTCTTTCTTGTATGCAGTCGTCAAAACTGCCTCACTTTAACATATTGTGTACAGGGGTCTTCAGTGAACTTCTACTTCTTACATTATTTACTACTAGCTGTGAGCCCGATGCAAATGCATCGGGTGCTCTAGAATATTTTTAAATTTTTTTTAAGATTTTCGCGGCCGCACTTGCCGCAAGTGCAAAACCGCACTTGTTGCACCTGCCGCAAGTCCCCCTATACTTTCTATGGAGATTACCGCAACCGCGCCGCAAGTGTAACCGCATCTGCCGCGTTTGCCGCATAACCGTTACACTTGCGGCGCGGTTGCGGTAATCCCCATAGAAAGTATAGGGGGACTTGCGGCAGGTGCGGCGGCTCAGGCAGCGACTCGCATGGCCTCGCGGCCATTGCTCGCGCTACATGAGCGACTCGCATAGAAAGTATAGGGGACTTGCGGCAGGTGCGGCGGCTCAGGCAGCGACTCGCAATGCCTCGCGGCCATTGCTCGCGCTACATGAGCGGTAAATCGCTAACTTTGTGGCCGTGCCTCTGGTTCGATTTTCAGCCAGCGACTCGCAATGGCCGCTTTGCGGCCATTGCTCGCACGTGGTGACGTCACAGAGTGACAAAGCCACGGTCTTTTCGGGGTCCGACACGGAAGTGCCTACGGCAATTATATAGTAGATGCATTACGTAAGCAATAAAGTAAAGTCAATTATATTTTATACCATTGTCAGAACTACTGAATGTTTAGATTTCTCGATTCTCATCTGATCTGAGCATCTGATGTATGTGAGATTGTTGTAGCTGCAGCTTCCTTAGGATTGATTATTCAGGGATTCCTATAAATGTAAATATTTGTTTCTTATTGATTGTACAAATGTAACAATATGTCCATGATTTCACTGCAACCAGAGATCTGTTCAGAAGTTGGACACAGAAGTTGGTGTGTGTAAAGCGGCCCTAACCCTTTCATGGTCCTGTAGGGAGATTAATTCTGCACATGCCATAATTTTTATTGTCGATAAAATGTGAAGATTTTATCATTTAGGGACCAGAACTGCAGTATCTGCATTGTTATCACTGGATGGAGCTACAGTATGTGTCACTTTGTATTTATTTTGAACGTTTTTCATCTATTGCTTATAAATAAATGACTTTTGTCTTTCCTATTGTAGAGTTATTTAATAACTTGTCCAAATAAAAAAGCAAAGACCCTATGTACTGACTGTTATATGCAGACTGTAATTGTCATGGGTGTGTCAGGAGGCACGGATAAGACTGTAGAGGTCACTCGCAGAAGGTCCCAGCGTTTGGCCAAACAGTCAAATTTCAAAGAAAATATCTGTCGCTTTAAGAGGCATTCCCCTTTTAGTTAAAGCTGGAGGTCACTAGGACCCAGCTGATTCCTTACCTTGAGCTGCCTATATATTCTCCTTGACTACTATGATGGATGCTCTGCTAGTATTAGCTGTTCCGGTGTTCCTGATTGCATCTTAGCTCAAAGCAGTGTTTCCTGGAGTCTGCTGGTTTGAGACTTGGATCTGCTCAAGCTAAGTGTATCTCTTCCCTCTTTGTTTTTTTCCCTTATGTGTTTCTTTAGTTGCTAGCCAGGCTGACTAGTGATCACCTGCTCTGATCCCTGTGTAGTGTTAGTCCAGGGACAGCCAGCAAATAGGTATCCTGGCGGCGACAGTTGCGGAAACTGTATAGGGAGGTTAGGGGAGCCAGGTGTCAGCGATAGTTTTTCTAGGGGTCACCATCCCCCCTTTTTGCCCTTAGCATCAAGGACTCTTTCCTCCCTCCCCTGTCGTTGTCCAGCACTGGGTGTCTCCCCACACTCAGCGTGACAGTGATATGCTGACCCTTATATAATGACCATGATATGCTAACTGTTATATGCTGACTGTAATATGCAGACTGTGATATGCTGACCATTATATGCTAACTGTGATATGCAGACTGTGATATGCTAACCATTATATGCTGACTGTGATATACTGACCACTATATGCTGACTGTGATATGCTGACCATTATATTCTGACTGTGATAGGTTGACCACTATATGCTGACTGTGATATGCTGACCATTATATTCTGACCGTGATATACTGACCACTATATGCTGACTGTGATATGCTGACCATTATATTCTGACTGTGATAGGTTGACCACTATATGCTGACTGTGATAGGTTGACCACTATATGCTGACTGTGATATGCTGACCATTATATGCTGACTGTGATATGCTGACCATTATATGCTGACTGTGATAGGTTGACCATTATATGCTGACTGTGATATGCTGACCATTATATGCTGACCATTATATGCTGACTGTGATATGCTGACTGTGATATGCTGACAATTAAATATATCCTGACTGTGATAGGTTGACCACTATATTCTGACTGTGATATGCTGACCATTAAATATATCCTGACTGTGATAGGTTGACCACTATATTCTGACTGTGATATGCTGACCATTATATGCTGACTGTGATATGCTGACCATTATATTCTGACTGTGATAGGTTGACCACTATATGCTGACTGTGATATGCTGACCATTATATTCTGACCGTGATATACTGACCACTATATGCTGACTGTGATATGCTGACCATTATATTCTGACTGTGATAGGTTGACCACTATATGCTGACTGTGATAGGTTGACCACTATATGCTGACTGTGATATGCTGACCATTATATGCTGACTGTGATATGCTGACCATTATATGCTGACTGTGATAGGTTGACCATTATATGCTGACTGTGATATGCTGACCATTATATGCTGACTGTGATATGCTGACAATTAAATATATCCTGACTGTGATAGGTTGACCACTATATTCTGACTGTGATATGCTGACCATTAAATATATCCTGACTGTGATAGGTTGACCACTATATTCTGACTGTGATATGCTGACCATTATATTCTGACTGTGATATGCTGACCATTATATTCTGACTGTGATAGGTTGACCACTATATGCTGACTGTGATAAGCTGACCATTATATTCTGACTGTGATATGCTGACTGTGATATGCTGACCATTATATGCTGACTGTGATATGCTGACCACTGTATGCTGACTGTGATAAGCTGACCATTATATTCTGACTGTGATAGGTTGACCACTATATGCTGACTGTGATAGGCTGACCATTATATGCTGACTGTGATATGCTGACCATTATATTCTGACTGTGATATGCTGACCATTATATGCTGACTGTGATATGCTGACTGTGATATGCTGACCACTGTATGCTGACTGTGATAAGCTGACCATTATATTCTGACTGTGATAGGTTGACTACTATATGCTGACTGTGATAGGCTGACCATTATATGCTGACTGTGATATGCTGACCATTATATTTTGACTGTGATATGCTGACTGTGATATGCTGACTGTGATATGCTGACTGTGATATGCTGACTGTGATATGCTGACTGTGATATGCTGACCACTGTATGCTGACTGTGATAAGCTGACCATTATATTCTGACTGTGATAGGTTGACTACTATATGCTGACTGTGATAGGCTGACCATTATATGCTGACCATTATATTCTGACTGTGATATGCTGACCATTATATGCTGACTGTGTGATATGCTGACCATTATATGCTGACTGTGATATGCTGACCGTGATATGCTGACCACTATATGCTGACCACTATATGCTGACTGTGATATGCTGACTGTGATAGGCTGACCACTATATGCTGACTGTGATATGCTGACCATTATATGCTGACTGTGATATGCTGACCATTATATGCTGACTGTGATATGCTGACCATTATATGCTGACTGTGATATGCTGACTGTGATATGCTGACCACTGTATGCTGACTGTGATAAGCTGACCACTGTATGCTGACTGTGATAAGCTGACCATTATATTCTGACTGTGATAGGTTGACTACTATATGCTGACTGTGATAGGCTGACCATTATATGCTGACTGTGATATGCTGACCATTATATGCTGACTGTGATATGCTGACCATTATATTCTGACTGTGATATGCTGACTGTGATATGCAGACCATTATATGCTGACTGTGATATGCTGACCATTATATTCTGACTGTGATATGCTGACTGTGATATTCTGACTGTGATATGCTGACTGTGATATGCAGACCATTATATGCTGACTGTGATATGCTGACCATTCTATGCTGACCGACTTGGGCTTCTGCACAAGTTCAGATTTCTCCCCATTGTTAGGATACAATACAACACAATCCAGTGCTGCTGTAAATGCCTGATCCCTGCCTAGTCTAAAGACTACAAGCTGCACATATAAATCGTCACCACAGTATAAGAAATAATACACTTTCTATTTTAACAGGCGATTCTCTAAAAATGACGTTATCGCTGTGACCCTAATAACTCTGGAACACCCTGAACAAGGTGGAGGTGTGCATGCAGTGACTTTTCTCCATTCATTGTCTAATGACGCAGTTGACATAACCATGTACTGTGCTGAGCGGTCCCATAGACCAAGGGTGGGGAACCTTTTTCTGCCAAGGGCCATTTGGAAATTTCTACCAACCTTCGGGGGCCGCACAAAAATATCAACCTGAAAATTTCATGCTAAATTTAATTAAACGATCAATATCACCCCTACTGTGGTAGCTGGGGCTCTTGTCTTTGACATGCCTGTGATGTTAGATGATATTGATCATGTTGCAGTTATCCAAGGTATATGAGCACTGTTACTATTATTGGTCATTATATTTGTTGTCACTGACAGTACCAGCTCACAATTTCCTGGAGAACTGGCACTCACAAGATTTTTTTTTCCTCTTAGTAGTTTATTTTTATTACCATGATTTCATACATCAATATGACGCATTTCAGCTTGTGCCTCCATACTTCAGTATTCGTGAAAGGCTTGGAGGCACAAGCCGAAATGCATCATATTGATGTATGAAATCATGGAAATAAAAATAAACTACTAAGAGGAAAAAAAAAATCTTGAGTGCCGGTTCTCCAGGAAATTGTGGACATTGGGTATGCCAACCCATCACTCGTGCACCCCTGCAAGGGAGCTCCCGCCTGCATATTATAGGAAATGACTGCACAAGCTCAGTGACCCTGGACTACAGACAGTGATCATCCTGTGACACGACTACAGAGCAACACACGGAGACATACAAGTGCATCTCAATGAATGAGAATATCATCAAAAAGATCATTTATTTCAGTAATTCAATACATAAAGTGACACACATATATAGAGTCATTACTACACACGGAGGGATCTATTTCATGTGTTTATTTATGTTAATGTTGATGATTATGGCTTACAGCCAATGAAAACCCAAATTTCATTATTTCAGAAAATTATAGTAGGGAGGATGAAGGGTCTGAGAGATAAAATATGACCTAAATAGGTATCAGAGGATTCACCTTGTGTGGTTGTGAGAGTCACAACCACTATAAAAGCAGATCACGGCTGCTGCAGTCCCCAGTGTGGTGCATATAGAGTCAACGTGTTTCAAAGCTCCGTGGAATATCCTATTGCCATGTTTCAGGGAGTTCTGAATCGCGTTGACTAATAAATCAATATTATATTCACTCTTTGATGTCTGGTGGAATACGACAGCGCGGTGTTTAACCATTCATCCTCCCTACTCTATATGCACCACGCTGGGGACTGCGGCAGCCGTGATCTGCTTTTATAGTGGTTGTGACTCTCACAACCACACAAGGTGAAGCCTCTGATACCTATTTAGGTCATATTTTATGGACCCTTCATCCTCCCTACTTTAATTTTCTGAGATAATGACCTTTGGGTTTTCATTGGCTGTAAACCATAATCATCATTATTGACAGAACTAAACACATGAAATAGATCACTCTGTGTGTAATGAGTCTATATAATATGTGTTTCACTTAATTTATTTCAGTAATTCAATATATGAACTTGATGATATTTTAATTGATTGAGATGCTCCTGTAGCAGTTTGATTGTAAGCTCTTGTGATCAGGGTCCTCACTGCTCTTGGAATCTAGTGAATTGTATCGCTCTGTATTGTTTTTATTGTCTGTTCATGTCCCCTTTGTATTGTACAGTGCTATGGTATATGCTGGCGCCATAGAAATATAAATGATTATTGTTGAGTCACAAGTTTAACAGTCCACCGACTCCCCTCATCCTATCTGTGTGGCCCTTTTCGACGAACTTCAGGGTCGTGGAGGACAGGGAGAGGCCACGCTGTTGGTAACGAAGGAGAATTCATGAATTAAAGAAGTCAGTAAACATCTGCTTCCTCCAAGATATTCAGCGTGTGAAGATTTGTTGTCTGTTACAAAATAAACAGCCACTTCTGATTTCTGACTAGCGGTTTTCCAACAACCGGTTGCCCAATAGTTGGCGGCGCGAACATTGCAGCATGACAGAAATCACGGTCACGTCACGTTCCGCCATCTATATTCTGAAATCCAAGTTCCATTCTGGGGTTAATAATCAGATACTTTTAGGGGGTGCAGAGCTTTATTTATTAAAAACACAATTTATTGTAGTTTAAACCATGACTGCACTAGATTTGGTGTCTGGGATTGGGAAAGTTGACCCCAATGAACACAGGAGAGCTCTGTTAATGGATTCCACCCATCAGGTATATATTGGTCACCAGGGGCAGACACAGTGCTGGAGTCAGCACCCGGGCAAGTGCTGGGGCCCTGAGCTGCTGCGGGGGGTGGCCCACTCACCATCTGGGACACTGTTTGTACCACCTGCTGGACGATGTCCCCTGCTCGGCTTTCTCCCACTTCCTCCTCCTGATAGCTGTGGGTCCCTGGGCACTATGTATTTGCCCCTGACTGGGGGCCCCTTGTGCTCTGTCCTCCCTTCTGTCCCTTCAAACCTGTGCGGCAGGTGCTGTAGTGAGCTGGCACCAGAGCTCTACTGCACCGCAGGTATAGCCAGCACACAGGGGGCAACACAGCGCACGAGATGGATTATATTTATTGGGATTATATATAAAAATATATAATACACTCTGAAGCCTTTATATTAATATATATACACAGCCAATATGTGTTAAAGGGACCCATTGAGGCCCACAAAAACCTGGAGCCGTTCCTGGGTGGACATATCATTAGTGCACCAGTGCAGCCACACAGGGGCCCAAAAGGTAAGGGGGCCCATTTCTACCTCCAAAGCACAAGCGATTGTGTACTTTCATGAGCACTTGGGCTGCAAAGGGCCCTTATACTGTTCTTGCACAGGGGTCCTTTTCTCTCTGTGTCCAGCATTGTGGGTTACAATTGCATACATAAGGTGTACTTTATTTTTACTACATAACAGAGTGAAGGGGTGCATAATCTGGGGGGTACGGTAACTACGATAGGTGCAGGGGTTGCACCTAGGGGGCCCCAAAATGTCCCTTTGGCCTATATGACATGACTTATACTATTAAAGACTCACAATAATTGGAGCTTTTGCAACAGGGCCCATGAGCTTCAAGTTCCGCCACTGTGTATAATCATTTATACCGTCTATAGGCAGTTTTAAGCGCATAAATGCCAGTGATAGTAATTGCAGTTCTCTAAATGATCGCTCACTAGCACCAGAAATGCGAGAAATAAAACACATAATTCTTTGCAAAGAGACGAAGTGGCTGAGTATACGGCGCCGTTCTGGCCCTCCAACCTCAGGGGCCCGGACCCACTCGAGCTGTGGTCAGCTTAAACACTGATTATTTGAGAGGAAATGTGATTTATTATGATCTGGAGTTTGGTGAATAACTCTGTAAAGTGACTTTCTACCACAAGCTTCCCCTTTTTGTACATGTGCTTGCTGCAGCACAGAAGGGGTTAAGGGGGGAAAGGATTTGGGTGCAGAGGTTCCTCTTTTTTTTTTTTTTTTGTCCTTCACAGGAGAACAGGAATGATATCAGCAAAATACAAGGCAGCAAATACACAAAATGCTATTTCTGGGCAACTAAAGAACAATTCAGCTGCAAAACTGGAATCATCGTCTCCGCATGTTCAGAAAAGCGAGCAAAGACCTGAGATGTGAGAAATCCAGAACATGCAACAGGCAGTTATTGATTCTGGATTATCCATATATGAATGATCAAAAACCACACAGCAGTAACACAGCCAAGACGTCAAATAACGTGTGATCACTGCATGGACAAAAGTTGGAAGCTTTCGATTCTGTTTCAATTTTACCATCATGGAGCTAAACCTAATGCTAAATGCACACACAGGATGCAGAGAACCTGCATCATAGAGATGGGTGCAGCCCACAAAATGCTGATGAGGCTGCCACTCACAACCTTCCAAAATGAAGGGGGCAGCTAATTGGCATAAAAAGTGCACACTAATTAATAAGGCTTGCATAGGGAGCCTGTCACCTAGATACGTGAGATACACAGTGCATGAATATTAGCCTATTAGTGACGACAGGTAGGCCAGTCAATTTAACACTATAAGGGCCCCTTTACACGCGGCTACATTTCTAGGGTGGCTACAGGTAACTTACTGGTTGCAGTGAAATCATGGATACATGGTTCTATCTTGTTGCTGTGTACAAATGGAATCATGTATCCATGATTTCACTGCAACCAGTAAGTTACCTGGTGACAAGCTACAAATGTAGCCGTGTGTAAAGGTACCATATGAGTGTATACAGTGTCTGAACAATAGCCTATTAGTGATGCCATGTAGGGCAGGCTAGTTAAAGCCCTTGTCACACATAGCGAGATCGATGCTGAGTCACAAGTTTTGTGACGCAACAACGACCTCACCAGTGATCTCGCTATGTGTGACACGTAGCGGCGATCAGGCCCCTGCTGTGAGATCGCTGATCGTCACAAACCGTTCTGGACCATTTTTTGGTCGTTGTGCTCCCGCTGGGCAGCATGCATCACTATGTTTGACAGGGACAACGACCAACGATCTCAATACTATGCCCAAAAGTGACAGGTTCCCATCGACTGCCGTATCGTTGCTGTGTCGCTGGTGAGATCTGACCGTTTGACATCTCACCAGCGACCATGTAGCGACGCACCAGCGATCCCTACCAGGTTGTATCGTTGTCGCGATCGCTGGAGCTTCGCCAAGTGTGACGGTACCCTAACACTGCGTGAGTATATGCACTATGTCTGAACATAAGCCAATTAGTGACGTCAAGTTGGGCAGGCTAGTTAACACTATATGAGTATATCTCACAGGACTCTTTTTGCACATTTTATACATTTTTGCAGGGTGTAGTTGGGCCTTCTGAATTTAGTTGGTACATTGGTATGTCCAGTGAGACACACTCATAAAGTGTTAACTAGCCCGTTCTACCTGGCATCACTAAGGGCCCCTTTACACGCCACCACTGGAAGGTAGCAACTGCCGGGCATTGGGGATATTTGTGTCTGTTGCTATGAAATTGCTACGAAATGGCGGCGTGTAAATAGGGCAGTTCCTCCCGATGTCCTGCAGTTGACTCAGATACCTGTTGCTGAGCCGTGCTCAAAAACAGAAAGGCACAATTGCCATGGTAGTGGCGTCTAAACGGGGCACAGGCATGGATGTTGCGTCGCCTAGTGAACTCCCAGGGACGTGCCATGGCGTCATGGATACCACGCCCCATCAGCGATCATTGGTAGGGGCTACTGTGTAACCATTGGCTGTCCCTTCACAGGGCGCCATATATAAAGAGCTATCCATTCACAGTCTACAATTGCAATGGCATCATGTATTATCCAGCCTTCCTGCGCAGGCTGGCCAATCATGACGCTATTGCTATCACCTATTGTGAATGGTGGATCCTGTGTTATCTACTATATATAGAGGTGTTATCAGTCATTGTACAGGAGGAGGAGGTGAGCTGTGACATCACCTATTGTGAGTGGTGGATCCTGTGTTATCTACTGTATATAAAGGTGTTATCAGTCATTGTACAGGAGGAGGAGGTGAGCTGTGACATCACCTATTGTGAATGGTGGATCCTGTGTTATCTACTGTATATAAAGGTGTTATCAGTCATTGTACAGGAGGAGGAGGTGAGCTGTAATATCACCTATTGTGAATGGTGGATCTTTTGTTATCTGCTGTATGTAGAGGTGTTGACTTTGAAAGAATGCAGTGTTTCAAATAAGAACATAAGGTACTTTAAATGCATCTGGGGACTGAGTCACAACGGAGACTAGCCAGAAAGGAAAGTCCCCGGCGAATTCACCCCACTCACATATATAGGGAGTGACCTGTCACTCAAGGCAGTGGGTAGGGAGAAGCCACCAGGGAACAGACTTTCTGACTAGTCTCCAGCAAGGCTTGGTCCCCGACGGTTTTTAACCACCTCACAACCTTTGACGTACTGGTACATCAAAGATTGTGTGCCCACCTTTTATCTGGGTTCAAAGGCCGAGCCCGCATCATTCCCGTATATGACAGCTGATTTAAACAGCCATCATGTGCCTCTAAAGCCCCCGTCACACATAGTGAGATCGCTAGCGAGATCGCTGATACGTCACAGGTTTAGTGACGTAAAAGTGATCTCCCCAGAGATGTCGCTATGTGTAACATGTAGCAGCGATCAGGCCCCTGCTGTGAGGTCATTGTACAGAAGGAGGAGGTGAGCTGTGATATCACCTATTGTGAATGGTGGATCCTGTGTTATCTATTGTATATAAAGGTGCTATCAGGTTTTGTGACGTAATGGTACCTATACACGCCGCTACCGAAGGTTAGAAACCACCGGGTGTCGCACGTGCACGCGCGCGTTTGAACGGTTCCTAACGGTACCTGATACCGCAATTACACGCCGCTACAAGGTGCTCCACAGTAGGTTTTTTTCTATCACTGGAGGCACCGCCGGGTGCCGCAGGTTACCTTCTGTAGAGCACCTTCCCTCATTTACACGCCGCTACCACAAGGCAATATGGGAGGACCTGGGGCAGCAGGGAGAACACATAGGCGTGCCAGAGTTGTGGATTACGAGACGCTCGTACGATGATTGGACAATGCAATAGTATCATGATTGGCCAGGCAGCGCAGGAAGGCTGGCTAATACATGATGCTATTGCAATTGTGTAGTGTGACTGGTCAGCTCCTTAAATATGTCGCCCTATGCAGCGACAACCAATCGTAACGCAAGAGCTTCCACCAATGATCGCTGATGGGGCGCGGTATCCCGGAGGCTGTGTCACGCCCCAGGGAGTTCACTAGGTGTGGAAAATACCTTCCTGTTCCTCGATTACACACCGCTACCATAGGGTTTATACCTACTTGTTTTTGAGCACGGCTGAGACAGGTGTCGACAGAGACAGGACGGTGTTACCTGAATTACACGCCGCTACCTCGCGGTGTTTTGACGGTACAAGGTACAATTGTCTCCGACACCCGGTGGTTTCTAACCTTCGGTAACGGCGTGTAAAGGTACCATAATGGCCATTTTACACGCGGCAACAGGTAGATAGAAAACGGCAGGTGTCGGAGATAATTGTACATTTTACCTTCAAAACTCCTTGCAGATACCTGATTTACACGCAGCCACTTCAAGGTGTTTTGAAGGTAAAAGGTACAATTGTCTCCAACACCTGCCGTTTTCTATCTACCTGTTGCCGCGTGTAAAGTGGCCATTAGCGACATCTCTGGGGAGATCACTCTATGTGTGACATGTAGCAGTGATCAGGCCCCTGCTGTGAGGTCGCTGATCGCTACACATGGTTCAGGACCATGTTTTGGTCATTGCACTCCCGCTGGTCAGCACGCATCACTGCGTGTGACAGCGAGAGACCAGTGATCAGGGACCTCCCAGGTTGGTAACCATGGTAAACACCGGGTAACTAAGCAGCGCGTGCTGCCTAGATACCCGGTGTTTATCATAGTTACCAGTGTCCTCCCTGCTTCCAGCAATGTGGAGATGGCTTCCTGGTCTCTGAGAAGATCTGCCTGTTTGACAGCTCCCCAGCGAACACGTAGCGATGCTCAAGTGATCCCGGCCAGGTCGTTATCACTGTTGGGATCGCTGGAGCGTCGCTCAGTGTGACAGGGGCCTTACAGACCAGAACACAGCTCTGCCCACAGCTGCTAGCCAGTCAAATACCACTGTCAATTTCACTCAACGACATTCATAAGAGATTGTGATTTCTGCTATACATAGCAATTCCGATGCACTGGTGTGTATGTAGCACAGATGATGAGACGATCGTAGCTTGAAGTACCCTCACAAGACTATTAAATAAGACTATTTTTTGTTTTTAAAAATATTAAACTTTTTTTTAAAAAAAAATTTCCCTACACATGCGACTCCGCTCTGTACACCTTGTACACATACAGCTCCGCTCTGCTCACCTTGTATACATACAGCTCCGCTCTGTACACCTCGTACACATACAGTTCCGCTCTGCTCACCTTGTATACATACAGCTCCGCTCTGTTCACCTCGTACATATATGGTTCCGCGCCGTACACCTCGTACACACACGGCTCCGCTCTGTACATCTCGTACACATACAGCTCCGCTCTGCTCACCTTGTATACATACAGCTCCGCTCTGTTCACCTCGTACATATATGGTTCCGCTCCGTACACCTCGTACATTCTCGGCTACGCTCAGTACACCTCGTACATTCTTGGCTACGCTCAGTACACCTCGTACATATACGGCCCCGCTCCGTACACCTTGTACATATACGGCTCCGCTCAGTACACCTCGTACAGTCTCGGCTACGCTCAGTACACCTCGTACATTCTCGGCTACGCTCAGTACACCTCGTACATTCTCGGCTACGCTCAGTACACCTCGTACATTCTCGACTACGCTCAGTACACCTCGTACATTCTCGGCTACGCTCAGTACACCTCGTACATTCTCGGCTCCGCTCTGTACACCTCGTACACCCTGGGCTCCGCTCCGTATACTCTCAGGCCCCACTCTGTACACCTCGTACATTCTCGGCTCCGCTCTGTACACCTCGTACACCCTGGGCTCCGCTCCGTATACTCTCAGGCCCCACTCTGTACACCTCGTACATTCTAGGCTCAGCTCTGTACACCTCGTACACACGCGGCTTCACTCTGTACACCTCGTACACACGCGGCTTCACTCTGTACACCTCGTACACACGCGGCTCTGCTCCATACACCTCATACACATACGGCTCCGGTACTCTCAGTTCGTACACACTCGGCAATGCTCCGTACAACTCATACACACACGGCTCAAATACGTACATCTCGTACACACTCGGCACCGCTCCATACACCTCATACGGCTCTGCTCCATTCACCTCATAACGCTCCGCTCCGTACACCTCGTACACATGCGGCTCCGCTCCGTACACCTCGTACACATGCGGCTCCGCTCCGTACACCTCGTACACATGCGGCTCCGCTCCGTACACCTCGTACACATGCGGCTCCGCTCCGTACACCTCGTACACATGCGGCTGCGCTCCGTACACCTCGTACACATGCGGCTCCGCTCCGTACACCTCGTACACATGCGGCTCCGCTCCGTACACCTCGTACACATGCGGCTCCGCTCCGTACACCTCGTACACATGCGGCTCCGCTTCGTACACCTCGTACACATGCGGCTCCGCTCCGTACACCTCGTACACATGCGGCTCCGCTCCGTACACCTCGTACACATGCGGCTCCGCTCCGTACACCTCGTACACATGCGGCTCCGCTCCGTACACCTCGTACACATGCGGCTCCGCTCCGTACACCTTCTACAGACTCATCTGTTATGGCCACTTTACACGCGGCAACAGGTAGATAGAAAACGGCAGGTGTCGGAGACAATTGTACCTTTTACCTTCAAAACACCTTGCAGCTACCTGATTTACACGCAGCCACTTCAAGGTGTTTTGAAGGTAAAAGGTACAATTGTCTCCGACACCTGCCGCTTTCTATCTACCTGTTGCCGCGTGTTAAGTGACCATTAGGGTACCTTTACACGCCGCTACTGGAGGATGGATACAACCAGCTACAGGCTACAAATGTAGCTTGTAGCGGCAAAATACCCCGTAGTAGCGGCGTGTAAAGACGGTAGGAGGCACCCGGCAACAGATACATCTGTTTCCGAGCACTGCCCGGAAACAGGTGGCTACACAGGCGATTGTAGCGAGCTGTATCGGCGTGTAAAGAAGCAACAGAAGGGATGTGTCGACACCAGGCAATGTACCTGGTATGTAGCTGGGGCGTGACACAGGCTCCGGGATACCGCGCCCCTTCAGCGATCATTGGAGGAAGCTCCTGCGTTACGATTGGTAGACGCTGCATAGGGAGACATATTTAAGGAGCTGACCAGTCACACTACACAATTGCTCGAGCGTCATGTATTAAACAGCCTCCTGCGATGCCTGGCCAATCATGATGTTATTTCTTTGTCCTATCAGCGTACGGACGTCTCGTAATCCACAATTGTGGCACGCCTATGTGCTGTCCCTGCTGCACCAGGTCCGCCCATATTAGCTGGTTGTAGCGGTGTGTAAATGAGGTAAGATGAGCTACAGAAGGTGACTTGAGGCACCCGCGGTGTATCCAGAGATAGATGTCATGTAGCGTAGCGTAGCTTGTGGCGGCGTGTAAAGATGGTGCGTTTACCGTTTGTGCGTGCTCGTGCACGTGAAGTAGCTGGTTGTATCCATCCTCCAGTAGCGGCGTGTAAAGGTACCCTTATGGTACCTTTACACGCCGCTACAGAAGGTTAGAAACAACCGGGTGTCTCATGCGCACGAGCACGTTCCAACGGTTGCTAACCATACCTTATACCGCCTTTACACGCCGCTACAAGGTGCTCTACAGAAGGTTTTTTCTATCCCTGGAGGCACCGACGGGTGCCACAGGTTACCTTCTGTAGAGCACCGTCCCTCATTTACACGCCGCTACAGAAGGTAATATGGGAGGACCTGGGGCAGCAGGGACAGCACATAGGCGTGTCAGAGTTGTGGATTACGAGACGCTCGTACGATGATTGGACAATGCAATAACATCATGATTGGCCAGCCAGCGCAGGAAGGCTGGCTACTACATGATGCTATTGCAATTGTGTAGTGTGACTGGTCAGCTCCTTAAATATGCCGCCCTATACAGCGACAACCAATCGTAATGCAGGAGCTTCCACCAATGATCGCTGAAGGGGGGCGGTTTCCCGGAGGCTGTGTCACGCCCCAGGGAGTTCACTAGGTGACAAAAACCTTCCTGTACCTCATTTAGACGCCGCTACCATCGGGTTGAAACCAACCTGTTTTTGAGCACTGCTCTGAAACAGGTGCCGAAAGTGAAGGGTGGCAACAACCTGATTTACACGCCGCTACCTCGGGTTGTTTTGACGATGCAAGATACAATTGTCTCCGACACCCGGTTGTTTCTAACCTTCCGTAGCGGCGTGTAAAGGTACCATTACATCCCTCCTGACCCCACAGATAAACTTTACCTTATCCAGCACCATGACAACCAGCACAGCAGAGTCCTCCATTCATGGAGGAGCTGAGCATGTGACCCCTGACTCTTCCCCTCCATGTGACATCATCACACATCCTGTAAGCACAGAGCAGCCATGGATGCAGCAGCCACTGCACTTTGCCGCTCTGCTCCTCCCTGCTCTCCACAGTCACAGCCCCCGGCACTGCTGCTCTGCTCCCCACAGCCCGCGGGGACGCCGAGTGTCCGTGGGCTGCGGCTGACAGATCACGGCTCTCGATCTTCCCGTTTTGGGGAGCCTGCTACTGTTTTAACAACCAGCGAACAGGCGCATTCCACCCCTGCTTGTAATGTCCTGGTATACCTACAAAGTAAGGGGGCCACATCCATCTCCTAAGTAGGTGGAATTATGCATTATGATGAGATATTGGACTGCACAGGGGGCTCTCTTTCCTGGGACTGGTTTCACAGTAAGGTTTTTTCAAATTCGTGGTCATGCAAGCTTTTCCCCCGCCATGATGAAACTAGATGCACCCATACCCCATGCAGGAGCATCCGGTTGTATATTTGACAGGGATCTGGCTGGTGGTTCTGTGCATGCGCAGTTCATAGAACACGAACCGGAAATGTGGATCCACCTGAGTCCGGATGAATCCATTTGTCATAGACCCCCATTCAGATTTAACCTCTAATGTCCCAGATCTCAGAGACCAAAATTACAGCAAGATGCAGATTTTGTCTCCATGAAAACTCTGTGGACACCTGCATCCACCCAGATCCAGGGGGAACCGTACACAACTGGGTGCAGCTGCAAGTATTTCCAGCCTCATTGAAAGTCAATGGAACCGAAAACTGATGCAGGTGCACCCAGTTTAGGCCGGATTCACACTGATGACAAAAAAAGACAGTGTGATACCAGCCTGAGAGTAGAGACCCTTGTAAGGCGCTTCTTGTCCCAGATGTCCGTCCAGGCGTCTGTTGTCCAGCGCAGTTGACCATGGGGCTCCCTTGTTCACCTGTCTATGGATGGGAGCCTTGACCATACTAGAATAATCGGCCTCTTCCCAGATGTTTCTTCTTGTTTATTTCACGTTTGAGTGCAGACGCTTCTCAGGTCGCAGCATTGTGGCTTATACACCAATGAGAGCGATAACTTCTTACAAGACGTCCTGAATATAGAACATAATATCATCAGAGCTAAACGTCCCATGATGCACTGCAGCGGACAGCAGACAGCAACCACAGAAGAGCGAAATGTGGTGATGGTCAACGTCTGAGCAGCAATTCCCCATTATGTTATGTACTAGACAGTGTAATGGTGGGGTTACACGTCCCGATATCGCGGCGATATCGGAGGCAACGACGCGGGAGCGCGCATTTAGTGCACGTTTCTCCCTGCATCGCATTGCCAGTTTACACGCCGCGATATCGGGATGCAACGTCCCTCCGATGTCTACGCCCACCAACCCAGGAACGACCAGTTAACATGGGAGTGAATGGGTGACGTGAGCGTAGACATCGGAGTTGGGCTGTCACACGCAGCGATGCTGGTACAACGGCCTTGCGATATCGGCGAGTTGAATAGCTTTGCTATTCAACTCCGATATCGTTTTGGCATCGTTCCAGCATCGCGTTGTACTGTCAAACAGTACAACGCGCACCCGATATCGGCTCCAACTCGCGACCCACGTGACTTTTTGTCGGAGTTGGGTCGGAGTTGGACGCCGATATCGGGACGTGTAAACCCACCATAAAACATCTCAGGGAGAGAGGACTAATCAGATACATAAAGCTCATCCTGTGTGATACTGTCTGCTGAGCTGTGTATCTAATCCTATCCTGTGTGATACTGTCTGCTGAGCTGTGTATCTAATCCTATCCTGTGTGATACTGTCTGCTGAGCTGTGTATCTAATCCTATCCTGTGTGATACTGTCTTCTGAGCTGTGTATCTAATCCTATCCTGTGTGATACTGTCTGCTGAGCTGTGTATCTAATCCTATCCTGTGTGATACTGTCTGCTGAGCTGTGCATCTAATCATATCCTGTGTGATACTGTCTGCTGAGCTGTGTATCTAATCCTATCCTGTGTGATACTGTCTGCTGAGCTGTGTATCTAATCCTATCCTGTGTGATACTGTCTGCTGAGCTGTGTATCTAATCCTATTCTGTGTGATACCATCTGCTGAGCTGTGTATCTAATCCTATCCTGTGTGATACTGACTGCTGAGCTGTGTATCTAATCCTATCCTGTGTGATACTGACTGCTGAGCTGTGTATCTAATCCTATCCTGTGTGATACTGTCTGCTGAGCCGTGTATCTAATCCTATCCTGTGTGATACCGTCTGCTGAGCTGTGTATCTAATCCTATCCTGTGTGATACCGTCTGAGCTGTATCTAATCCTATCCTGTGTGATACTGTCTGCTGAGCTGTGTATCTAATCCTATCCTGTGTGATACTGTGTGCTGAGCTGTGTATCTAATCCTATCCTGTGTGATACTGTCTGCTGAGCTGTGTATCTAATCCTATCCTTTGTGGTACTGTCTGCTGAGCTGTGTATCTAATCCTATCCTATGTGATACTGTCTGCTGAGTTGTGTATCTAATCCTATCCTGTGTAATACTGCATGCTGAGCTGTGTATCTAATCCTATCCTGTGTGATACTGTCTGCTGAGCTGTGTATCTAACCCTATCCTGTGTGATACTGTCTGCTGAGCTGTGT
Organism: Allobates femoralis; assembly: GCA_033576535.1. Classification (NCBI taxonomy): domain Eukaryota; kingdom Metazoa; phylum Chordata; class Amphibia; order Anura; family Aromobatidae; genus Allobates; species Allobates femoralis. The sequence continues at coordinate 131,328,567 of JARQOC010000010.1, forward strand.
ATCTAATCCTATCCTGTGTGATACTGTCTGCTGAGCAGTGTATCTAATCCTATCCTGTGTGATACTGTGTGCTGAGCTGTGTATCTAATCCTATCCTGTGTGATACTGTCTGCTGAGCTGTGTATCTAATCCTATCCTTTGTGGTACTGTCTGCTGAGCTGTGTATCTAATCCTATCCTATGTGATACTGTCTGCTGAGTTGTGTATCTAATCCTATCCTGTGTAATACTGCATGCTGAGCTGTGTATCTAATCCTATCCTGTGTGATACTGTCTGCTGAGCTGTGTATCTAACCCTATCCTGTGTGATACTGTCTGCTGAGCTGTGTATCTAATGCCATCCTGCATGATACTTTCTACTGAGCTGTGATTCTAATCTTATCCTGTGTAATGACTGCTGAGCTGTGTATCTAATCTGTGTGATATTGTCTGCTAAACTGTATCTAATCCATCCTGCGTGACACTGTCTTCTAAGCTATGTATCTAACCTTATCCTGTGTGATACTGTGTCAGATATCTACAGAGGACTACATTCCCATCATGTATCATGTCTCTAGAGCTTTCTATTTCTTATTATCATCGGATAGTAATAGGAGCAGTTAGGGAGGTAAAAGTGAAAACATTTACTAAACCCCAGATTTCCTGTCTGTTCTGAAGGTGAAAAGCTGCTTCCTCTGTGTGCGGAGAGTATACGGTGTATACAGCTGTGATCGCCAGAGATCTGCAAGGAACGGGTTGAGTAACACTGTGTGGCCCCAATCCAGGGAGTGAGGGCAGGGACCCCAATAATGGTGCAGGGTGGGGGTATAAACCACGGCTATGGTTACAATAATGTCCAGCCAGGGTATTATGGAACTCCACCAAAAATACAACATGAAAACAAGGATATATTAAATATCAAAGGAGGTAATCGCCCAATACAAGACATAACCCTGATTGTAAGGAATAAATATATATATATATATATATATATATGTACAGCGGTGTGTAAAAGTGTTCACCTCATCCTGATTTCTCATTTTTCATGTTTGTCACTTAAATGTTTCCGATCAACAAACAAATGTAAATATTAGACAAAGATAACACAAGTATTCACAGGATGCAGTGTATAAATGAAGGTCTTTATTATTAAGGGAAAAAGAAATCCAAATCTACAGGCCCTGTGTGAGAAAGTGATTGCACCTAATCCTAATAACTGATTCGGCCCTTGGCGGCAAAAACTGCAATCAAGTCTCAGGTGGACAACCCACAGAGTGGTGGTGGGAGCCTGACATGACGTTGGGAGGGAGGAGTGACCGTGGGGGGAAGATAGAGGGGACAGTAGGGAGTGGGATGAAAGGTGATACAAAGGGTAGTGGTCTGAAGGTAGGGAGGAAATGACATAGATATAGGTGGGGATTCATGGGGTGGGGTGGGGTGGGGGGGAAGCATAAATAGGAATGACCAAGCTTGAGGGTCCTCTTTGTCCTCGGATCAATGGACAGAAAAGTGACCTTAGGCCTGGCCACCCAGCCCCCTTTACAGCTTCTCTTAATGGTATGAGATTCTTCAATGCAGCAGCCAGCTCTCCCCCTGAGGCTGGCAGTAAAAGGCAATAGATAAGGTCTCATGTAGGACCCCTTTTAGTAGCAGGATGTCTCCTCCAGTAACATGATCCACCATGAGGACAACTACAAAGAGGCTCTAAGTTTAGCTGGGAGATCTAAGCTATAGTTCAGTAATCCCCTTCCCCACTGAAAGCAGTGCCCTGCGCAGCACATGTGCCATCATGGGTCTTCAAGAATGACTCAGGACCCGGCCAGAGAGATTGTTCATTGAGAACAGCGGTCTGGGGGAGCCGCAGATCCCAGAACAGGAGACATCTTCAGGAGGACGGCACCAAGGGGCCCAGGGATCAGCAGAGAAGGGACCCCCTTCCATCAGCGAGTGCTCCACAGTTCTGAAGGACAGGCCGATGTGCAGGATCCAGAGCAGCGGTGGACGACGGGATAATGGCCCATGTGCGGCCTAGTGAGTATGAGTATGCTTTGTTATTCCACCCCCCCTTCCTTTCTAACTCTAGATCACTTGGGGCAGTAGTACAGGGATGCCTGGGGTGACATTTTGTTCCCTTTACATTGGCACAGGTAGGGGTATCCCAAAAGGTGGTGTGGGTTAATCAAAAGAGAACTTGGGTTAGATTTTGTTGCTAGTATATGTAGATGGGTATTCAGGACTGTATATAACTGAATATAGAGCAGGTGATCCGTATACAGTATATATAGGGCAGAGATGTGTATTCATGACTGTATACATCGGTATATAGGACATGTGAACAGTATACAATATATGTAGGGCAGGAATGTGTATTCGGGGCGTTATATATCGGTATATAAAGCATGTAAACAGTTTACAGGGTATATGGGGCAGTGATGTGTAGACAGGACGGTATATATCAGTATATAGGATATGGGAGCAATGTGTAGTACATACATGGCAGTGATGTGTACAGGTGGTGTATGTCAGCATATACAGCATGTGAGCAGTATACAGTACATATAGAACAGTGATCTGTAGGCAGAATGATATATATTAGTATGGTGGACATGTGAGCAGTATGGTATACAGTATATATAGGGCAGTGATGTGTTTACAGGATTGTATATATCACTGTAGCGGACATGTGAGCAGGATACAGGATATAAGGGGCAGTGATGTGTATACAGGAGGGTAGATATATCTACCACGGACTGGTGTTTGGGATACAGCATATATAGGGCAATAACTTGTATGTGGGATGGTATATATCAGTAGGCCGGACATGTGAGCAGTATACGGTATATATTGTTCAGTGACTTGTATGCGGGAAGGTACATGTCAGTGTGGCGGACAGGTGGGCAGTATACAATATATAAAGGGCAGCGATGTGTATACAGGACTGTATGTGTTAATGTGGAGGACATGTGCCCAGTATACAGTATATACAGGGGAGTGATGTGTATATATGGCACGAGACCATGACACAGTATATGTCGGCCAGGGATGTGTACACAGGATGGTACATATCGGTATATCTGACAAGTGACCAAGTTATGGTATATGGGCCATGTGAATGGAGGATAGGATATAACGGTATATAGGATATGTGACTAGTATTCAGTATACATAGCCAATGAGGTGTATATATATCAGTATATAGGAGATGTGAGCAGTATATGGTATACCGTATATTGGGCAGTGATAGGTATGCAGGGCGGCAAATCTCAGTATATAGGACGTGTGAGCAGCATACAGTAGATATCGGGCAGTGATGTGTATACAGAATGGTATATATCAGTATATAAGACATGTGAGCAGTACTCAGTATATATCCTGGAGGAAGCGGTAGTTGAGTTGCACTGTATCGTGTGCTCGGTATAAGCATTATGTCAGTGGCACTATATGGCATCATGGTTTCCTTGATGGAGTAGGATGTTGTTATGCTAGAGGGCTATACATGGCATTATGATGTCCGGGATGAAGCAGTATGTGTTGTGCTATATGGCTATATTGTGTGCCTTGTATAAAGCAGTATGTGATCGGCACTACATGGCATTATGATGTCCGGGATGAAGCAGTATGTGTTGTGCTATATTGTGTGCCTTGTATAAAGCAGTATGGGATTGGCACTACATGGCATTATGATGTCCAGGATGAAGCAGTAGGTGTTATGCTAGATGGCTATATTGTGTGCCTTGTATAAAGCAGTATATGATTGGCACTACATGGCATTATGATGTCCGGGATGAAGCAGTATGTGTTGTGCTATATGGCTATATTGTGTGCCTTGTATAAAGCAGTATGTGATGGGCACTAAATGGCATTATGATGTCCAGGATGAAGCAGTATGTGTTGTGCTATATGGCTATATTGTGTGCCTTGTATAAAGCAGTATATGATTGGCACTACATGGCATTATGATGTCCAGGATGAAGCAGTAGGTGTTGTGCTATATGGCTATATTGTGTGCCTTGTATAAAGCAGTATGTGATGGGCACTACATGGCATTATGATGTCCGGGATGAAGCAATATGTGTTGTGCTATATGGCTATATTGTGTGCCTTGTATAAAGCAGTATGTGATTGGCACTAAATGGCATTATGATGTCCAGGATGAAGCAGTATGTGTTGTGCTATATGGCTATATTGTGTGCCTTGTATAAAGCAGTATATGATTGGCACTACATGGCATTATGATGTCCAGGATGAAGCAGTATGTGTTGTGCTATATGGCTATATTGTGTGCCTTGTATAAAGCAGTATGTGATGGGCACTACATGGCATTATGATGTCCGGGATGAAGCAATATGTGTTGTGCTATATGGCTATATTGTGTGCCTTGTATAAAGCAGTATATGATTGGCACTACATGGCATTATGATGTCCGGATGAAGCAGGATGTGTTGTGCTATATGATTGTATTGTGTGTCCTGATCATAGCAGTATTTGAATAGTACTAGGGTTCTGTCAAACAGTATGGGTGCTGCACTACATGGCAGTATTAGGCTTCATGTATGAAGCAGTTTTGGATTTACATTATATGGCGGTATTAAGTGTCCGGTAGGGGGTGGTATTTCAGTTGCACTATATGGCAGGTACTGCATCCCCTGTATAGAGCACTATTTGAACGGTCGGTGGGAAATTACCTCATTGCGTCCGTGTTGGCGGCAAAAAAAAGCAAAGTGGATCTAGCAGGCCTGGACTAAGTCTAGAGAGTATAACAAGCGATCTTTGGTAAGGGAGGCTGTACTTTGCGGGATATGGACTTATACACGGATGCAGTGGGTGGTTCCAGTTTGGGGCTTACTGTAAAGGTCAATGGTGGGCAGCCTAGTGGCGTGAAGAATGGATCAAGAATTCAGCATTGTCAGAGATTTCTCCCTATCTTAGTGGCGGTGACATTGTGGAGAGGTCGGCTCACCTAGACAATAGATTCTCTCCTCAGAGCTGGACACAGCGGCAGACGGGAGAGGAGAGGTAGGTATGTGATCAACACCATCAGTAGCATCAAGGACAGAGGTACAGAGTCTGATTGTGACTAACTCCTGTTGCATTATTATAAGAGGGGGGCATTGGGGTAATTATTAATAAAAAAATAAAAAAAAAAAAAAAAAGGAAGATAACAGGCCGGTGTGATTCGGGGGATGGAGCAGCTGGGTTTACAGTAGGAGCTGTATGCAGGTTGCAGTTCGACACGGGGTTGTGTAGGTTCAAGTTGGGGCATTTTTGGTAAAATACATCATGATCACCCAGAAAGAGGGGGATATAGGAGTCAGAAACAAACCATATGGGAAAAAAAAAAAAAAAAAAAAAAAAAGAGTACTGTTGGGAGTGACTCAGTTATGTGCCCGTTGCGACTTTTGGGAGGTTATGAATCCTAGGCCTTGGTAGGAGGGGCCGTTATTATGTCACAAGGACGGGTCATTTTGACAAAGTACCAAGTTATCACAGTGTTTCAAAAATTCCTAGAAGTGGCTGGCTTGGATCCACACAAGTTTATATGAGGCATCCAATTCGTATTGAGGCTGCAAGAGAGGCAGCTGTGGTGGGTCCAAACATTGTGCAAAGGATTGGCCGGTGGGAGTCCTGGCGGTAACGGTCTTTTATCAGACCTCAGGGCTTCAGAGAATATGATTATTCTTTATGCACTAACGTTTGTTTGTTTCATTACAGGACGGGTCCCACTTTTAGTCTGGATTCTAGGCCATTCCTATGTCAATTGGGGAGCATTGCAGACGGATGGATGGACGGACGGGATACTGCTGGGTTTCTCAGGAGACACAGTGCTAATCTGATAACTGGTTTTAGGGTTATGGCCTGGAGTCGAGTATTACAAGAGGTTCACAGGGCTGTAAATCTGGAGAGAGCCCCAGATATTTTAGTTTTGCACTTGGGGGATAATAAATACAAAGTAACAAGGCACGGATTAAGGTGAACAAGGTGGTATCCAAATTTGTAATTGGGAATTGGGTGCGGCAGTACGACACTCAGATCTAGATGGTACGGATGAGGAATGTGGTTAGCAAACCAAGTGCATTTTAAGGTGGGGGAACAGATTTATGGACGCTGAGGTACAGGAGGAGATAGAAAGGGCCACAGCAGGCTGGATGGTGGGGTCTCGAGCACTTGAGGTGGTCAAGGTGCTCTCGGTGTGGCGTTGGTGAGTCCTCGAAGTTGGTTATAAAGTCGGGATTGGGGATTCATTAAATACGGGGATCCCCCTTATTGGATGGATATTTGAGAATGGTCTGGTGAGATTTGGGTGATACCCGGCGATGGAACGTCGGGTTCATCTTGGTGAAAATTTTGGGTGATACCCGGCGATGGAACGTCGGGTTCATCATAACGGTATTGGAGGACAACCTCTTCCCTCAGTTTCACGGTGCTCCTGAGCCAGTGAACACGGCTAGGGGTAAGGGAGGGGAGGGGCAATGTCATGGGGAAAATCACCAGATTTTGGTAGCTTCGAGGACCTCACCAATTGTGGTATTTATATGTTTTTCTTATAAATAAATTGGCTGCTGTGGCCATTTTTATCCAAGAAAATTGGATTGTTGTCTGAGCTTTTATTCTTGGGGGACGTTTGGGGGGAACGTCCGTAGAGAGGTAAGAAAAATGTTAGTGGTTAGGTCACAAGAATCGACCTTCCCAGCGTCAAGTCTCAGGTGGACAACCCACAGAGTGGTGGTGGGAGCCTGACATGACGTTGGGAGGGAGGAGTGACCGTGGGGGGAAGATAGAGGGGACAGTAGGGAGTGGGATGAAAGGTGATACAAAGGGTAGTGGTCTGAAGGTAGGGAGGAAATGACATAGATATAGGTGGGGATTCATGGGGTGGGGTGGGGGGGAAGCATAAATAGGAATGACCAAGCTTGAGGGTCCTCTTTGTCCTCGGATCAATGGACAGAAAAGTCCCACCCGCCCGCCCCTAAAGAGAAGAAATTCCGGGTCACAGCGGCCAGTGGCGAGAATCGGCGGCGCTACCATGTTGGTTTATACCTTTGCTATGAAGATTTAATGTTGAAATTCACCTTCTAAGCCCAAGGGAAGGGCAATCCGTCAGCCATGGTTCCCTAGAGGTTTCCTCCACAGGGGGTTTTTCCTCTCCTGAGCGCTGTAGGATGACTCTTTGTGAGTCGAAGGTTTCTTTTCTAAATTCAGTTTTTCTTAATGGTTTTGAAGCATTGGTGAGTCCTCGAAGTTGGTTATAAAGTCGGGATTGGGGATTCATTAAATACGGGGATCCCCCTTATTGGATGGATATTTGAGAATGGTCTGGTGAGATTTGGGTGATACCCGGCGATGGAACGTCGGGTTCATCTTGGTGAAAATTTTGGGTGATACCCGGCGATGGAACGTCGGGTTCATCATAACGGTATTGGAGGACAACCTCTTCCCTCAGTTTCACGGTGCTCCTGAGCCAGTGAACACGGCTAGGGGTAAGGGAGGGGAGGGGCAATGTCATGGGGAAAATCACCAGATTTTGGTAGCTTCGAGGACCTCACCAATTGTGGTATTTATATGTTTTTCTTATAAATAAATTGGCTGCTGTGGCCATTTTTATCCAAGAAAATTGGATTGTTGTCTGAGCTTTTATTCTTGGGGGAAGTTTGGGGGGAACGTCCGTAGAGAGGTAAGAAAAATGTTAGTGGTTAGGTCACAAGAATCGACCTTCCCAGCGTCAAGCCTGTATGATAACTGGCAATGAGACTTTACAATGCTCTGGAGGAATTTTGGCCACTCATCTTTGCAGAATTGTTGTATTTCAGCCACATTGGAGGTTTCCAGCATGAATCACCCTTATAAGGCCACAGCATCTCAATCGGATCAAGGTCAGGACAATGACTCGGCCACTCCAAAGTCTTAATGTTGTTTTTCTTCAGTCATTCAGAGGTGACTAGATGTTTTGGATCAATGTCGTGCTGCATAACCCAAGGGCTCTACAGCTTGAGGACATGGATAGACAGCCGGACATTCCTCTTCAGCTTGAGGTCCTGGATACACTGCCGCAATTCTACTTCAGCTTGAGGTCATGGATGAATGGCCGGACATGCTCCTTCAGCTTGAGGTCATGGACAGACGGCCGGACATTCTCCTTCAGGATTGTTTGGTGACAGCAGAAATTATGCTTCCATTTACCACAGTGTCTACCAGGTCCTGAAGCAGCAGAACAGACCCAGACATCACACTACCTCCACCATGTGTTACTGTTGGGATGATGTTCCTATTCTGAAATGCTGTTACTTCTACACCAGATGTAATGGGACAATTACCTTCCAAAAAGTTCTACTTTTGTCTTGTCAGTCCACAGAGTCTTCTCCCAAAAGTCTTGGGGATCATCAAGGTATTTTCTGGCAAAAACTGATCTGAGCCTTTATGTTCTTTTTGCTTAGCAGTGGTTTTCGTCTTGGATGTATGCCATGCGGCCATTTTTGCTTGGTCTCTTATGGTGGAGTCATGAACTCTGACATTAACAGAGGCAAGTGAGGCCTGCATATCTTTGGATGTTGTGGGACTTTTTGTGACCTCTTGGATGAGTCTTGGGGTAGTTTAGGTCAACCGGCCACTCCTGGAAAGGTTCACCACTGCTCCATGTTTTTGACATTTGTGGGTAATGGCTCTCACTGTCGTTCGCTGGAGTCCCAAAGCTTTAGAAATGGCTTCATAACCTTTTCCTCACTGACAGATCTCAGTTACTTTGTTTCCCATTTGTCCCTAAATTTCTTGGGATCGCGGCATGACGTCTAGCTTTGGAGGATCTTTTGGTGTACTTCACTTTGTAAGGCAGGTCCTATTTAAGTGAATTCTTGATTGGGAACAGGTGTAGCAGTAATCAGGCCTGGGTGTGGCCGAGATTGAATTGAGCTCCTCAAAAGGCCACTTTACACACACAAACTTATCTGTCCAACTTCTGACCAACTTACTAGCTGCAGTGAAATCATGGACATATTGTTCCATTTGCACACAGCCACAAAATAGAACAATGTGTCCATGATTTCACTGCAACCAGCAAGTTGGTCAGAAGTTGGACAGATAAGTTGGTGTGTGTAAAGTGGCCCAAAGATGTGATAAACCACAGTTATGGCCACTTTACACACACCAACTTATCTGTCCAACTTCTGACCAACTTGCTGGTTGCAGTGAAATCATGGACACATTGCTCCATTTTGTGATTGTGTACAATGGAACAACGTGTCCATGATTTCACTGCAACCAGCAAGTTGGTCAGAAGTTGGACAGATAAGTTGGTGTGTGTAAAGTGGCCTTTAATTCATGTTTTGTGGGGGATCACTGTTTCACACAGGGCTCTAAAGGTTTGGATTTCTTTTTCCCTGAATAATAAAGACCTTCATTTTTAAACTGTATATTGTGATTACTTGTGTTATCTATGTCTAATATTTACATTTGTTTGTTGATCTGAAACATTTAAGTGAAAAACACGCAAAAGAATAAGAAATCAGGAAGGAGTTAGCACTTTTTCACATCATTGTATATATACATAAAACGTGATGGTCACATATAAAGGAATAAGGTCTGAAGTAAAGGAGTCTAATATTTACATTTGTTTGTTGATCTGAAACATTTAAGTGAAAAACACGCAAAAGAATAAGAAATCAGGAAGGAGTTAGCACTTTTTCACACCATTGTATATATACATAAAACGTGATGGTCACATATAAAGGAATAAGGTCTGAAGTAAAGGAGTGTAATAAAATTACAGCATATCTAATAATGGTGACCGTAAAAATATATAGAATGCAAGTGCAAATGGCCTAGATCATACACCATGTTCCAAATTATTATGCAAATGTTCTTTCTCTCTGATTTTCCTAAATGGTCGGTGCAAATGCTAGTCAGTGTAATAAAAGTCATCACCCGTTAGAGTATACATGGAATTTTATTGAAGAAACCTCCCAATGATAACAGTATAATCTTCAAAATTAAAAAAAAACCCTCATAATGCCCTGTTCCATATTATTAGGCACAGTAGAGTTTCTCAACATTTGCTATGTTTGAAAGAACTGGAAATGATCATTTGTTGAATTTGTAGCATTAGGAGGTCACGTTCACTGAAATAAAGAGCTATTTAACTCCAAAACATCCTAACAGGCCAACTTACATGGTAACATAGGAACCCTTCTTTGGTATCACCTTCACAATTCTTGTATCCATTGAACTTGTGAGTTTCTGGAGAGTTTCTGCTTGTATTTCTTTGCATGATGTCAGAATCGCCTCCCAGAGCTGCTGTTGTTATGTGAACTGCCTCGCACCCTCATAGATCTTTTGCTTGATTATACTCCAAAGGTTATCTATAGGGTTGAGGTCAGGGGAAGATGGTGGCCACACCATGAGTTTATCTCCTTTTATGCCCATAGCAGCCAATGACACAGAGGTATTCTTTGCAGCATGAGATGGTGTATTGACATGCATGAGGATGATTTTGCTCCTGAAGGCACGGTTTTTGCTTTTTGTAGCATGGAAGAAAGTTCTCACTCAGAAACTCTATATACATTGCAGAGGTCATTTTCACACCTTCAGGAACCTTAAAGGGGCCTACCAGCTGTTTCCCAATGATTCTGGCCCAAAACATGACTCCTCCACCTCCTTGCTGACGTCGCAGCCTTGTTGGGACATGGTGGCCATCCACCAACCATCCACTACTCTATTCATCTGGACCATCCAGGGTCGCTCGGCACTCATCACTAAATAAGACTGTTTGAAAATCAGTCTTCATGTATATCTGGACCCACTGCAACTGTTTCTGCTTGTGAGCACCGTTTAGGGGTAGAAGAATAGTAGGTTTATGCACCACAGCAAGTCTTTGAAGGATCGTACACCTTGAGGTTCGAGGGACTCCAGAGGCACCAGCAGCTTCACATATCTGTTTGCTGGTTTGCAAGGCCTTTTTAGCAGCTGCTCTCTTAATCCGATGAACTTGCCTGGTAGAAACCTACCTCATTCTGCCTTTATCTGCACGAACACATCTGTGCTCAGAATCAGCCACAAATCTCTTCACAGTACGATGATCACACTTATGTTTTCGTGCAATATCTAATGTTTTCATCCCTTGTCCAAGGCATTGCACTATTTGTTCCTTTTCGGCAGTAGAGAGATTCTTTCTTTTTCCCATGTTACTTGAAAACTGTGGCCTGCGTAATATTGTGGAACACCCAGTATTCTTTTTATTGGGCTCACCTGCCAAACTAATTATCACAGATATCTGAGGCGGCCGTCACACGCACAGATATCTTTAGCGATATTGTAAGCGATCACGTGCACGCGCAATCGCTTACAATATCGCTCACATCGCTGGTGAGATGTCACACAGACAGACTCACCAGCGATGCGGAGCCCCGATCTCGCTGGTAACTATGGTACACATCGGGTTACTAGGGCCGCGCGTCGCTTACTTACCGACGTGTACCATAGTTACCATCTCCCAGCATAGGCTCTGCCGCTGGGAGATCGCTCATCGTGGTGTTATACACCACGATGAAGCAGATCGTGGCATCGTTCATCGCTAGATCTGAGCTCCGGAGCTCAGATCTGCGATGTCACGATCAAGCGATTTACCATCGTAAATCGCTTGATTACATGCAACGATATCTTGCCCGATATCGCTTAAGCGATCAAAAAGGAGATCACTTAAACGATATCGGGCAAGAAATCGTTCCGTGTGACGGCCGCCTGAGATTGATTTCAGAGATCCAAAGAACCCTGAGACACAAGACCATCAATGGGTTTCATTGACAAAAAAAACAACAAAAAAACCCTATGACATTTAAAAACAATTTGCACAATAATTTGGAACATGGTGTGTGTGTGTGTATATGTGTATGTATGAATGTATGTATGTATGTATATATATATATACATACACACACACACACACACACACACGTGTATATATATGTTATGGTCCAGGTATATAAAATACAAAGCTCCAAGGCAGAACTAATACGTATCCTGGGACAGTCAGGTGTAATCCCTTGAATATGATAGTAGATGCTTAGCCATAGAGATAGGTAAAATAATAAATTCAGAGGTCAATTTGACAAGGCAACCCCCTGAACCTTGCTGTTATGGAAATCAGTATATATCAATATATGAAAATATCTAAAGATTTATCTCTGTGTTTATATCCTGTATTGTACTCCATATATAGCATAGGCGGCCGTCACACGCTTCAATTTAATGCACGATATCGCTTAAGTGATCTGCGTTTTGATCGCTTAAGCGATATCGTTTGTGCGTCGCTGCGTGCGATCAAGCGATTTTACAATGTAAAATCGCTTGATCGTGACATCGCAGATTTGAGAGCCGGAGCTCATATCTAGCGATCATCGCTTGTTCAATCTGCATCATCGTGGTGTGTGACACCACGATGAACGATCTCCCAGCGGCTGAGCCTATGCTGGGAGATGGTATCTATGGTAAACGTCGGGGTACTAAGCGCCGCGCTGGACACAGATAGAGCTGGATGATCTGCAGAGAAAAAGAAGAAAACTGATGACAATCCACTACTCATTGCATCCACGTAGTGATGATGACAGACTTTACCTGCCAAGAAAATTTGGAGGCAGAGGAAGCAAACTGTAGAAGAGAAACATGCACTGGCAGATTATGTGAATGATATTAGAGAACAAGCCTTGATGGAAGCAAAAGAAAACTCTGTATATCCCTATAGCCCTAATAGGCAACTGCAGAAACTGAACCTCATTAGTATAAATATGCGGTATTAATCACAGGACAATACAATAAAGCAACAGCACTGATAGGTGCCAGAGCAGTTAGTTCTTATAGAATTCTATGGAAGGTCAAGACCTGTAAATACAGGACTATATTACATGACCAAAAAAACAATAAATGAGCAGGAGAAGATCCCTACACCTGATCTGTGAGCTGGAATATAGTCCTGTATAATGGTGGGTTTACACGCCGCGATATCGGCGTCCAACTCCGACCCAACTCCGACAAAAAGTCACGTGGGTCGCGAGTTGGAGCCGATATCGGGTGCGCGTTGTATTGTTTTAGCATCCAACGCGATGCTGGAACGATGCCAAAACGATATCGGAGTTGAATAGCAAAGCTATTCAACTCGCCGATATCGCAAGGCTGTTGTACCAGCATCGCTGCGTGTGACAGCCCAACTCCGATGTCTACGCTCACGTCACCCATTCACTCCCATGTTAACTGGTCGTTCCTGGGTTGGTGGGCGTAGACATCGGAGGGACGTTGCATCCCGATATCGCGGCGTGTAAACTGGCGATGCGATGCAGGGAGAAACGTGCACTAAATGCGCGCTCCCGCGTCGTTGCCTCCGATATCGCCGCGATATCGGGACGTGTAACCCCACCATTAGTCTTCACCTACTATAGAATTCTATGAGCACTAACTGCTCTGGCATTAATCATTGCTGTTGCTTTATTGTATTGTCCTGTGATTAATACTGTGTATTTATGCTAACAAGGCTCATTCTCTGCAGTTGCCTATTGGTGCTATAGATAGTGTCATCATATTAGGTTTATTTGCTTTTCTACATCCCTTTGGTATATAATAAACTTAGATTTTTTTAGATACCTACTCTATTTTCTGGTGTGTGCATCTCTTTCAATACTGTCTTTTCTTTTTTTATTGGTTATGCATGTGTATGTGTGCATGCCTACATGTATTCGTACTGTATGTGTACTCTGTGTGTATGTGCATGCCTACATGTATTCGTACTGTATGTGTACTCTGTGTGTATGTGCATGCCTACATGTATTCGTACTATATGTGTACTCTGTGTGTATGTGCATGCCTACATGTATTCGTACTGTATGTGTACTGTGTGCCTGCATGTGTATGTGCATGCCTACATGTATTCGTACTGTATGTGTACTGTGTGCCTGCATGTGTATGTGCATGCCTGCATGTATTCGTACTGTATGTGTACTGTGTGCCTGCATGTGTATGTGCATGCCTGCATGTATTTGTACTGTATGTGTACTGTGTGTATGTGTGCTTGCCTGCATGTATTTATACTGTATGTGTACTGTGTGTATGTGTGCTTGCCTGCATGTATTTGTACTGTATGTGTACTGTGTGTATGTGTGCTTCCCTGCATGTATTTGTACTGTATGTGTACTGTGTGTATGTGTGCTTGCCTGCATGTATTTGTACTGTATGTGTACTGTGTGTATGCATATCTCTGTATATAGAATTGTATGTATTTTTAATAGAATGTGTGTATTTCAGGAGCATATCTGGAGGATGGCAGGGGCACTGACAGCATATGTGGAGATAGTATGGAGAATGAGCTGGTAAATATGTGTTTGGACAGTATAGGGGTAGAGAGAGGGGGCTGCATGAGGAGGGGGAGTGTGATGAGGGGCATACTGTGCAGTATGGGGGGCACAATGTAAGGAGACAGTGTGAAGAGGGGCCCCAGTATGTTAGGAGAGGTCCATGTGGAGCCCATCTCTATATATATAATTGCCCTGTGGCTCATCTACTTCTGTCCCTCCGTCCGCCTATGTCACTTCCGCCAGCGCCATATTAGCACACCCAAGAGATGGGTATGTTAATATGGCGCCGCTGGCCAGGCAGAATCACGACTAGTGGATCGGGGCAGACTTAATTCTTCAATGCGCATGCGCAACATGCACGCGCAGGACGCGGGCACTCGCCGCCGCGCGAGCTCGCGCGCACCTGGCACATGCGCAGTAGATACGGCTGCTGTCAATTCAAGCTCACGCGGTGCCGACAGAGCGCGCCGCCAACCTCCTTCTCCCGCCTTCTCGCTCCCGGTATTAACCCTTTGCTCCCGGTATTAACCTTTTAGGGGGGGGGGGGGGCTTGTAACACTGCTCCCCGGTATTAACCCTTTAGGGGGGGGCTTGTAACACTGCTCCCCGGTATTAACCCTTTGGGGGGGGGCTTGTAACACTGCTCCCCAGTATTAACCCTTTAGGGGGGGGGGGGGCTTGTAACACTGCTCCCCGGTATTAACCCTTTAGGGGGGGGCTTCTAACACTGCTCCCGGTATTAACCCCTTGGGGGGGGCTTGTAACACTGCTCCCCGGTATTAACCCCTTGGGGGGGGGCTTGTAACACTGCTCCCCGGTATTAACCCTTTGGGGGGGGGCTTGTAACACTGCTCCCCGGTATTAACCCTTTGGGGGGGGCTTGTAACACTGCTCCCCGGTATTAACCCTTTAGGGGGGGGGCTTGTAACACTGCTCCCCGGTATTAACCCTTTGGGGGGGCTTGTAACACTGCTCCCCGGTATTAACCCTTTAGGGGGGGGCTTGTAACACTGCTCCCCGGTATTAACCCTTTGGGGGGGGGCTTGTAACACTGCTCCCGGTATTAACCCTTTAAGGGGGGGCTTCTAACACTGCTCCCGGTATTAACCCTTTAGGGGGGAGAGGGCGCGGGGGGCTCTGAGAGGGGAGAGAGGGTTTATAGATAGATGGGGGGGTTCCCTTATGGCGGGGGCCTGTGTATGGATGGATAGGGGGTCCCTTATGGCGGGGGTCCGTGCATGGATGGATAGGGGGTCCCTTATGGCGGGGGCCCGTGTATGGATGGATAGGAGGTCCCTTATGGCGGGGGCCCGTGTATGGATGGATAGGGGTCCATTACTGCGGAGGGGGCTGTGTACGAATAGATAGGGGGGTCTGTGTATGGATAGTTAGGAGGGTCCCTTATGGCGGGGGCCCGTGTGTGTATGGATGGATAGGGGGTCCCTTACTGTTTTGGGGGGCTGTGTACGGATAGATGGGGGTGCCTTACTGTGGGGGGGCTGTTTATGGATAGATAGGGGGTCCCTAGAAAGTCGCACGTTGTTGCTGCGGATTTTCTGTACGGAAAGATGGATTAATACCGGGAGCAGTGTTAGAAGCCCCCCCCCTTAAGGGTTAATACCGGGGAGCAGTGTTACAAGCCCCCCCCTAAAGGGTTAATACCGGGACCAAAGGGTTAATACCGGGAGCAAAGGGTTAATATCGGGAGCAGTGATGTAAGTCTTGGCAAGGCGCCAAAACGAGAAGGCGGGAGGAGGTTGGCGGCGCGCAGTGTCGGCACCGCGTGAAATTGAATTGACAGCAGCCGTATCTACTGCGCATGCGCCAGGTGCGCGCGAGCTCGCGCGGCGGCGAGTGCACACGTCCCGCGCGTGCATGTTGCGCATGCGCATTGATCAATTAAGTCTGCCCCGATCCCCTAGTTTAATGTGCCCGAAATGTACTAGGGGATCGGGGCAGTCTCAATTGATACATGCGCAACATGCACGCGCGGGACTCGCGTGCACTCGCTGCCGCGCGAGGTGGCGCGCACCTGGCGCATGCGCAGTAGATACGGCTGCTGTCAATTCACGAGCGGATCCCTGCAGTCGAATCCTTCTTCTGCGCATGCGCGCGGCGGTCGCGCGCTCGGCTCTAGTTCAACACACTGGCGCGCTTAAGGCTTCTGCATGGTATTAATCCTTTAGGTTCTTTTTTATTAGGACTGGGTCTTACTAGGGGGGGGCGAGCTGTGTATGGATAGTTGGGGGTCTTACTAGGGGGGGCGGGCGTGGTATGGATAGTTGGGGGTCTTACTAGGGGGGGCGGGCTGTGTATGTATAGTTGGGGGTATTACTAGGGGGGGCGGGCTGTGTATGGATAGTTGGGGGTCTTACTGGGGGGGCTGTGTATGGATAGATGGGGGTCTTACTAGGGGGGGGGCGGGCCGTGTATGGATAGATGGGGTCTTACTAGGGGGGGGCGGGCTGTGTATGGATAGTTGGGGGTCTTACTAGGGGGGGGGGCTGTGTATGGATAGATGGGGGGGCTTACTACACTGGATGTGTGCGTACGTGGATGTGCATGCGTGGATGTCAGCATGCGTGTGTGGATGTCAGCGTGCGTGGATGTGCTTGCGTTGATGTGTGCGTGCGAAGATGTGTGCGTACGTGGATGTGTGCGTGGATGTCAGCATGCGTGCGTGGATGTCAGCATGCGTGTGTGGATGTCAGCGTGCGTGGATGTCAGCGTGCGTGCGTGGATGTGTGCGTTCGTGGATGTCAGCATGCTTGGATGTGCGTGCGTGGATGTCAGCGTGCGTGCGTGAACGTGTGCGTACGTGGATGTCCGTGCGTGGTTGTGTGCGTGCGTGGATGATGGGTGCAACAAGGGATCAAGTGTCCTCTTGTTATAGTCTCTGGAATCATAGTCATGGTGCACTGTATGACAGATCATTGTCATACAGTGCACCACAACTCTGACCCCCGAGACTAGGAAGAGGACACTTGATCCCTTGCTGTAGTCTCTGGATTGAGCAGAGGCGATCGAGCATCGTGGGACCTTCGTTGTGGACTACGTCGGAGGCGATCGAGCGTCGTGGGACCTTCGTTGTGGACTACGTCGGAGGCGATCGAGCGTCGTGGGACAATTTCAATGTTCAGGCACACAGGGAGGGGCTCTCCATACCCGACATGGTTTCCGCTAACAATTGGATCTAATTTTCCATTGAAATTGTTAGCGGACACCATGTCGTGTATGGAGAACCCGTGTGCAAAGGGCAACTGGAAGAGTTGGGGTACAGCACCAGAAAATGCCGCCTCTAACGAATGCGCTATTTTCTTGGGTGGCTGTGGGTTGAAATTTGCAGCGTGGGGGGCCCACAACATTTGGGTCTCTCCACGCTGAGGATTCAAGTCCGCCAGCTGCCAAGTTGTACCTGGCTGGCTACAAAAAAATACAGGAAAGGCCTTTTTTTATTTCTAGAACTAATTCTATAAAAAAAAATGACGTGGGGCTCCACCATATTTTTGGTCCAGCCAGGTACAACTTGCCAGCTACAGCCTGCCAGTAACCCCCAGCTGCCTCGTACCTGGCTGCAACCAAAAATACAGCGAAGCCCATATTTTTTTATTTCTAGAACTAATTCTTGAAAAAAAAATGACATAGGGCTCCGCCATATTTTTGGCCCAGCCAGGTACAACTAGGCAGCTGGGGGCTGGAATCCTCAGCATGGAAAGGCCCAAGCGTTCTGGGCCCCCCATGCTGCGAATTGCAGCCCGCAGCCGCCCCAGAAAATGGCGCATTCATTGAAGCGCCATTTTCTGGCGCTGTACCCATGCTCTTCCAGTTGCCCTGGTGCCGGTGGCAAACTGGGTAATAAAGGGGTTAATGCCAGCTTTTTATTGGCAGCTGGCACTAAGCCCGAGATTCATAATATAGGGCCAATGTTAGACCCGCCATTAGGAATCTCTGGTAAATAGTCAGAAAATACACGCATAGAAAAATCTTTTTATTTGAAAAAAAAAAAACACAAACAAAATTCGCGCTCCATCTTTATTATAAAGATCCGACGTAGTCCACAACGAAGGTCCCACGACGCTCGATCGCCTCCGACGTAGTCCACAACGAAGGTACCACGACGCTCGATCGCCTCCGACGTAGTCCACAACGAAGGTCCCACGATGCTCGATCGCCTCTGCTCAATCCAGAGACTACAGCAAGGGATCAAGTGTCCTCTTCCTAGTCTCGGGGGTCAGAGTTGTGGTGCACTGTATGACAATGATCTGTCATACAGTGCACCATGACTATGATTCCAGAGACTATAACAAGAGGACACTTGATCCCTTGTTGCACCCATCATCCACGCACGCACATGTTCAAGCACGCACGCACGCTGACATCCACGCACGCACATCCAAGCATGCTGACATCCACGAACGCACACATCCACGCACGCATGCTGACATCCACGCACACATCCACGTACGAACACATCTTCGCACGCACATCCACGCACGCTGACATCCACACATGCATGCTGACATCCACGCATGCACATCCACGTACGCACATCCACGTACGCACACATCCAGTGTAGTAAGCCCCCCCCATCTATCCATACACAGCCCCCCCCTAGTAAGACCCCCAACTATCCATACACAGCCCCCCCCTAGTAAGACCCCCAACTATCCATACACAGCCCGCCCCCCCTAGTAAGACCCCCAACTATCCATACACAGCCCGCCCCCCCTAGTAAGACCCCCAACTATCCATACACAGCCCGCCCCCCCAGTAAGACCCCCAACTATCCATACACAGCTCGCCCCCCCCCTAGTAAGACCCAGTCCTAATAAAAAAGAACCTAAAGGATTAATACCATGCAGAAGCCTTAAGCGCGCCAGTGTTTTGAACTAGAGCCGAGCGCGCGACTGCCGCGCGCATGCGCAGAAGAAGGATTCGACTGCAGGGATCCGCTCGTGAATTGACAGCAGCCGTATCTACTGCGCATGCGCCAGGTGCGCGGCAGCGAGTGCACGCGAGTCCCGCGCGTGCATGTTGCGCATGTATCAATTGAGACTGCCCCGATCCCCTAGTACATTTCGGGCACATTAAACTAGGGGATCGGGGCAGACTTAATTGATCAATGCGCATGCGCAACATGCACGCGCGGGACGTGTGCACTCGCCGCCGCGCGAGCTCGCGCGCACCTGGCGCATGCGCAGTAGATACGGCTGCTGTCAATTCAATTTCACGCGGTGCCGACACTGCGCGCCGCCAACCTCCTCCCGCCTTCTCGTTTTGGCGCCTTGCCAAGACTTACATCACTGCTCCCGGTATTAACCCTTTGCTCCCGGTATTAACCCTTTAGGGGGGGGGGGGCTTGTAACACTGCTCCCCGGTATTAACCCTTTAGGGGGGGGCTTCTAACACTGCTCCCGGTATTAATCCATCTTTCCGTACAGAAAATCCGCAGCAACAACGTGCGACTTTCTAGGGACCCCCTATCTATCCATAAACAGCCCCCCCACAGTAAGGCACCCCCATCTATCCGTACACAGCCCCCCAAAACAGTAAGGGACCCCCTATCCATCCATACACACACGGGCCCCCGCCATAAGGGACCCTCCTAACTATCCATACACAGACCCCTCTATCCGTACACAGGCCCCCCACAGTAAGGGACCCCCCTATCTATTCGTACACAGCCCCCTCCGCAGTAATGGACCCCTATCCATCCATACACGGGCCCCCGCCATAAGGGACCTCCTATCCATCCATACACGGGCCCCCGCCATAAGGGACCCCCCCCATCTATCTATAAACCCTCTCCCCCATCTCAGAGCCCCCCGCGCCCTCTCCCCCCCTAAAGGGTTAATACCGGGAGCAGTGTTAGAAGCCCCCCCCCTTAAAGGGTTAATACCGGGAGCAGTGTTACATGCCCCCCCCCCAAAGGGTTAATACCGGGGAGCAGTGTTACAAGCCCCCCCCCCAAAGGGTTAATACCGGGGAGCAGTGTTACAAGCCCCCCCCCCAAAGGGTTAATACCGGGGAGCAGTGTTACAAGCCCCCCCCCCCCTAAAGGGTTAATACCGGGGAGAAGTGTTACAAGCCCCCCCCCTAAAGGGTTAATACCGGGAGCAGTGTTAGAAGCCCCCCCCTTAAAGGGTTAATACCGGGAGCAGTGTTACAAGCCCCCCCCCCAAAGGGTTAATACCGGGGAGCAGTGTTACAAGCCCCCCCCCTAAAGGGTTAATACCGGGGAGCAGTGTTACAAGCCCCCCCCCCCCAAAGGGTTAATACCGGGGAGCAGTGTTACAAGCCCCCCCCCTAAAGGGTTAATACCGGGGAGCAGTGTTACAAGCCCCCCCCTAAAGGGTTAATACCGGGGAGCAGTGTTACAAGCCCCCCCCTAAAG
The DNA here is from genome assembly GCA_033576535.1 of Allobates femoralis. NCBI lineage: Eukaryota > Metazoa > Chordata > Amphibia > Anura > Aromobatidae > Allobates > Allobates femoralis. The sequence continues at coordinate 131,349,266 of JARQOC010000010.1, forward strand.
GGTTAATACCGGGGAGCAGTGTTACAAGCCCCCCCCCCCCCTAAAGGGTTAATACCGGGGAGCAGTGTTACAACCCCCCCCCAAAGGGTTAATACCAGGGAGCAGTGTTACAAGCCCCCCCCCAAGGGGTTAATACCGGGAGCAGTGTTAGAAGCCCCCCCCCTAAAGGGTTAATACCGGGGAGCAGTGTTACAAGCCCCCCCCACAAGGGGTTAATACCGGGAGCAGTGTTAGAAGCCCCCCCTAAAGGGTTAATACCGGGGAGCAGTGTTACAAGCCCCCCCCCCCCCCCTAAAGGGTTAATACCGGGGAGCAGTGTTACAAGCCCCCCCCCCTAAAGGGTTAATACCGGGGAGCAGTGTTACAAGCCCCCCCTAAAGGGTTAATACCGGGGAGCAGTGTTACAGCCCCCCCCCCCCCTAAAGGGTTAATACCGGGAGCAAAGGGTTAATACCGGGAGCGAGAAAGGCGGTTGGCGGCGCGCTCTGTCGGCACCGCGTGAACTTGAATTGACAGCAGCCGTATCTACTGCGCATGCGCCAGGTGCGCGCGAGCTCGCGCGGCGGCGAGTGTCCGCGTCCTGCGCGTGCATGTTGCGCATGCGCATTGAAGAATTAAGTCTGCCCCGATCCACTAGTGAATCACGCCGCCACACGCCTCCCGGTCCACGCTCCGCCCTCCCGCCCGCCGCTCCCCCGCTCCCGCTCCCCGCTCCCGCTCCCCGCGCTCACAACAGCATTCTTTTCTCCTTCTTGCTGCCTTGACGTCCAGAAAGACTGCGGGGGGCGTGGTTAACAAGGGGTGGCGTCATAATGGGTGTGATAGAGAACACGCCTACCACATTGGGCAGTGCTCCGGTCACGCCTATTAGAAACGTCCCCTCTGTTATCTCCGCCCCCCGCAGCCTTTGATTTCAGGAAATCGATGCAGCTGCAGCAAGAATGTAGGGGTTCTCTATCCGGCTACTCAACTCCACACCCCTTTGCCCCATACACACCCCTCACTCAACCCCCAATGCCCACCCCCCACTCAACCCACACTGCCCACTACACACCCCTCAACAATGCCCCCAATGCCCACTACAGCCCCATGCCCCCACTCAACCCACACTGCCCCTACACCCCCTCACAATCCCCCATGCCCCCACTCAACCCACAGCCCCTACACACCCCTCAACCCCAATGCCCCCACACTGCCCCCACTCAACCCACACTGCCCCTACACACCCCTCTCAACCCCATCCAATGCCCCACTACCACTGCCCCACCCTCAAACCCATCCCCCACCTGCCCCACTCAACACTCCACCCCTCTCAACCCCCAATGCCCCCACACTGCCCCCACTCAACCCACACTGCCCCTACACACCCCTTCAACCCCCAATGAATGCCCCCACCACCCCCACAACTTCAACCACAGTGAAATGCCCCTAACACAACCCTCTAACCCCCAATGCCCCCACACTGCCCCCACTAACCAAACCTGCCCTTACACCCCTCTCACCCAATGCCCACACTGCCCCCACTCAACCCACATGCCCACCACCCTTAAACCCCAATGCCCACTGCCCCCTCAACCCACACTGCCCTACAACCCCTCACCCCAATGCCCCACAACCCACTGCCCCTACAACACCCCTCTCAACCCCAATGCCCCCACACTGCCCCCATCAACCCACCTGCCCCTACACCCCCTCTAACCCAATCCCCCACTCCCCAAACACCTGCCCCTACAACACCCCTCTAACCACCAATGCCCCCACACTGCCCCACTCAACCCCACTGCCCCTAACACCCCTCCAACCCCCAATGCCCCCACTCCCTAACCACACTGCCCCACACACCCTACTCCTGCAACCCCCCAGTAATGACCCACAACGGCTGCCCCCTAAAACCCACACTGGCCCCTACACACCCTCTCAACTCCCCAATAGCCCCCCCACTGAACCCACATGCCCCACACCACCGCTCTCAACCCCCATGCCACATGCCCCCTCACCCACACTGCCCCTACACACCCACCTTCAACCCCCAGCACACGTCGCCCCCTCAACCCACACCCCCTACACACCCTCTCAACCCCCAATGCCCCACACTGCCCCACTCAACCCACACTGCCCCTACACACCCCTCTCAACCCCCAATGCCCCCACCACTCAAACCCACACTGCCCCTACACACCCCTCTCAACCCCCAATGCCCCCCACACTGCCCCCACTCAACCCACACTGCCCCTACACACCCCTCTCAACCCCCAATGCCCCCACACTGCCCCCACTCAACCCACATGCCCCTACACACCCTCTCAACCCCAATGCCCCCACACTGCCCCCCACGTACAACCCACACTGCCCCTACACACCCCTCTCAACCCCCAATGCCCCACACGCCCCCATCAACCCACACTGCCCCTACACACCCTCTAACCCCCAATTCCCCCACACTGCCCCACTCAACCCACACTGCCCCTACACACCCCTCTCAACCCCAATGCCCCCACACTGCCCCCACTCAACCCCACACTGCCCCTACACACCCCTCATAACCCCCAATGCCCCCACACTGCCCCCACTCAACCCACACTGCCCCTACACACCCCTCTAACCCCCAATGCCCCCACACTCCCACCAACCCACACTGCCCTACACACCCCTCTCAACCCCCAATGCCCCCACACTGCCCCCACTCAACCCACACTGCCCCTACACACCCCTCTCAACCCCCAATGCCCCCACACTGCCCCACTCAACCCACACTGCCCTACACACCCCTCAACCCCAATGCCCCCACACTGCCCCCACTCAACCCACACTGCCCCTACACACCCCTCTCAACCCCCAATGCCCCCACACTGCCCCCACTCAACCCACACTGCCCCTACACACCCCTCTCAACCCCCAATGCCCCACACTGCCCCCACTCAACCCACACTGCCCCTACACACCCCTCTCAACCCCCAATGCCCCCACTCAACCCACACTGCCCCTACACACCCCTCACCCCCAATGCCCCCACACTGCCCCCACTCAACCCACACTGCCCCTACACACCCCTCTCAACCCCCAATGCCCCCACACTGCCCCCACTCAACCCACACTGCCCCTACACACCCCTCTCAACCCCCAATGCCCCCACACTGCCCCCACTCAACCCACACTGCCCCTACACACCCTAACCTCCAATGCCCCCACACTGCCCCCACTCAACCCACACTGCCCCTACACACCCTCAACCCCCAATGCCCCCACACTGCCCCCACTCAACCCACACTGCCCCTACACACCCCTCTCAACCCCCAATGCCCCACACTGCCCCCACTCAACCCACACTGCCCCTACACACCCCTCTCAACCCCCAATGCCCCCACACTGCCCCCACTCAACCCACACTGCCCCTACACACCCCTCTCAACCCCCAATGCCCCCACACTGCCCCCACTCAACCCACACTGCCCCTACACACCCCTCTTAACCCCCAATGCCCCCACACTGCCCCCACTCAACCCACACTGCCCCTACACACCCCTCTCAACCCCCAATGCCCCCACACTGCCCCCACTCAACCCCACACTGCCCCTACACACCCCTCTCAACCCCCAATGCCCCCACACTGCCCCCACTCAACCCACACTGCCCCTACACACCCCTCTCAACCCCCAATGCCCCACACAACCCACACTGCCCCTACACACCCCTCTCAACCCCCAATGCCCCCACACTGCCCCCACTCAACCCACACTGCCCCTACACACCCCTCTCAACTCCCAATGCCCCCACACTGCCCCCACTCAACCCACACTGCCCCTACACACCCCCTTAACCCCCAATGCCCCCACACTGCCCCCACTCAACCCACACTGCCCCTACACACCCCTCAACCCCCAATGCCCCCACACTGCCCCCACTCAACCCACACTGCCCCTACACACCCCTCTCAACCCCCAATGCCCCCACACTGCCCCCACTCAACCCACACTGCCCCTACACACCCCTCTCAACCCCCAATGCCCCCACACTGCCCCCACTCAACCCACACTGCCCCTACACACCCCTCACCCCCCCAATGCCCCCACACTGCCCCCACTCAACCCACACTGCCCCTACACACCCCTCTCAACCCCCAATGCCCCCACACTGCCCCCACTCAACCCACACTGCCCCTACACACCCCTCTCAACCCCCAATGCCCCCACACTGCCCCCACTCAACCCCACACTGCCCCTACACACCCCTCTCAACCCCCCAATGCCCCCACTCAACCCACACTGCCCCCTACACACCCCTCACCCCCCAATGCCCCCACACTGCCCCCACTCAACCCACACTGCCCCTACACACACCCTCTCAACCCCCAATGCCCCCACACTGCCCCCACTCAACCCACACTGCCCCTACACACCCCTCTCAACCCCCAATGCCCCCACACTGCCCCCACTCAACCCACACTGCCCCTACACACCCCTCACCCCCCCCAATGCCCCCACACTGCCCCCACTCAACCCACACTGCCCCTACACACCCATCTCAACCCCCAATGCCCCCACACTGCCCCCACTCAACCCACACTGCCCCTACACACCCCTCTCAACCCCCAATGCCCCCACACTGCCCCCACTCAACCCACACTGCCCCTACACACCCCTCTCACCCCCAATGCCCCCACTCAACCCACACTGGCCCTGCACACCCCTCTCACCCCCCAATGCCCCCACTCAACCCACACTGCCCCTGCACACCCCTCTCACCCCCCAATGCCCCCACTCAACCCACACTGGCCCTGCACACCCCTCTCACCCCCCAATGCCCCCACTCAACCCACACTGCCCCATCACACCCCTCTCACCCCCCAATGCCCCCACTCAACCCACACTGGCCCTGCACACCTCTATCACCCCCACAATGCTCCCACACTGGCCCTGCACACCCCTCTCACCCCCCAATGCCCCCACTCAACCCACACTGGCCCTGCCCACCCCTCTCACCCCCCAATGCCTCCACTCAACCCACACTGGCCCTGCACACCCCTCTCACCCCCCCAATGCCCCCACTCAACCCACACTGGCCCTGCACACCCCTCTCACCCTCCACACTGCCCCCACTCAACCCACACTGCCCCAGCACACCCCTCTTACCCCCAATGCTTTCACTCAACCCACACTGGCCCTATACACCGCTCTCACCCCCCAATGCCCCCACTCAACTCACACTGCCACTGCACACCCCCTCTCACCCCCACAATGCCCCCACTCAACCCACACTGCCCCTGCACACCCCTCTCACCCCCCCCATGACCCACACTGCCCCCACTCAACCCACACTGCCCCTACACACCCCTCTCACCCTCATAATGCCCCCACTCAACCCACACTGCCCCTACACACCCCTCTCACCCCCCAATACCCCCACTCAACCCACACTGCCGCTACACACCCCTCTCACCCCCCAATACCCCCACTCAACCCACACTGCCCCTACACACCCCTCTCGCCCCCCAATACCCCCACTCAACCCACACTGCCCCTGCACACCCCTCTCACCCCCCACAATGCCCCCACTCAACCCACACTACCCCTGCACACCCCTCTCACCCCCCAATACCCCTACTCAACCCACACTGGCCCTGCACACCCCTCTCACCCCCCAATGTCCCCACACTGCCCCCACTCAACCCACACTGCCCCTGCCCACCCCTCTCACCCCCACAATGCCCCCACTCAACCCACACTGCCCCTACACACCCCTCTCACCCCCCAATACCCCCACTCAACCCACACTGGCCCTGCACACCCCTCTCAACCCCACAATGCCCCCACTCAACCCGCACTGCCCCTGCACTACCCTCTCATCCCCACAAAGCCCCCAGTCAACCCACACTGGCCTTGCACACCCCTCTCACCCCCACAAAGCCCCACTCAACCCACACTGCCCCTACACACCCCTCTCACCCCCCAATGCCCCCACTCAACCCACTCTGCCCCTGCACACCCATCTCACCCCTCACACTGCCCCCACTCAACCCACACTGCCCCTGCCCACCCCTCTCACCCCCACAATGCCTCCACTCAACCCACACTGCCCATGCACACCCCTCTCACCCCCACAAAGCCCCCACCTAACACACAATGGTGCTGCACACACCATCACACCCCCCCAATGCCCTCACAATGCCTCCACTCAACCCACACTGCCCCTGCACACCCCTCTCACCCTCACAATGCCCCCACACTGTCCCTGCACACCCCTCTCAACCCCACAAAGACCCCATTCAACCCACACTCGCTCTGCACACCCCTCTCACCTCTCAATGCCCTCACAATGCCCATACTCAACCCACACTGCCCCTGCCCACCCCTCTCACCCCCACAATGCCCCCACACTGCCCATGCACACCCCTCTCACCCCCCACAAAGCCCCCACTCAACCCACTTTGGCCCTGCACACCCCTCTCAACCCCACAAAGCCCCCACTTAACCCACAATGGCGCTGCACACCCCTCACACCCCCCGAATGCCCTCACAATGCCTCCACTCAACCCACACTGCCCCTGCACACCCCTCTCACCCCCACAATGCCCCACACACCGCCCCTACACACCCCTCTCACCCCCAGTTAACCCACACTATCCCTGCACACCCCTCTCACCCCCCAATGCCCTCACAATGCCCCCACTCAACCCACACTGCCCCTGCACACCCCTCTAGCCCCACAGTGCCCCCACTTAACCCACACTGCCCCTACACACCCCTCTCACACCCCCAATACCCCCACTCAACCCTCACTGCCCCTGCACACCCCTCTCACCGCCCAATACCCCCACTCAACCCACACTGCCCCTGCACACCCCTCTCACCACCCAATGCCCCCACTCAAACCACAGTGCCCCTGCACACCCCTCTCACCCCGCAATACCTCCACTCAACCCACTCTCACCCCCCAATACCCCCATTCAACCCACACTGGCCATGCACACCCCTCTCACCCCCCAATACCCCCACTCAACCCACACTGCCCCTACACACCCCTCTCACCCCCCAATGCCCCCACACTGCCCCCACTCAACCCACACTGCCCCTGCCCACCCCTCTCACCCCCCAATACCCCCACTCAACCCACATTGCCCCTACACACCCCTCTCACCCCCCAATATCCCCACTCAACCAACACTGGCCCTGCACACCCCTCTAAACCCCACAATGCCCCCACTCAACCCACACTGCCCCTGCACAACCCTCTCACCCCCACAAAGCCCCCACTCAACCCACACTGGCCCTGCACACCCCACTAGCCCCACAGTGCCCCCACTTAACCCACACTGCCCCTGATCACCCCTCTCATCCCCCAATGCCCCCACTCAACCCACACTCACCCCACACTGCCCCTGCACACACCTTTCACCCCCCAATGCCCCCACTCAACCCACACTGCCCCCACTCACCCCACACTGCCCCTGCTCCCCCTCTCACCCCCCAATGCCCCCACTCAACCCACACTGCCCCCACTCACCCCACACTGCCTCTGCTCCCCCTCTCACCCCCCAATGCCCCCACTTAACCCACACTGCCCCCTCTCAACCCACACTGCCCCTGCACACCCCGCTCTCCCCCAATGCCACCACTCACCCCACACTGCCCCCACTCACCCCACATTGCCCCCACTCACCCCACACTGCCCCTGCTCCCCCTCTCACCCCTCAATGCCCCCACTTAACCCACACTGCCACCACTCAACCCACACTGCCCCAGCACACCCCTCTCACCGCTACAATGCCCCCACTCAACCTACACTGCCCCTGCACACCCCTCTCACCCCCACAAAGCCCTCACTTAACCCACACTGGCCCTGCACACCCCTCTCACCCCCCAATGCCCTCACTCAAGCCACACTGCCCCTGCACACCCTTCTCACCCCCCACACTGCCCCCACTCAACCCACACTGCCCCTGCACACCCCTCTCACCCCCACAATGCCCCTGCTCAACCCACACTGCCCCTGCACACCCCTCTCACCCCCACAAAGCCCCCACTCAACCCACACTGGCCCTGCTCACCCCCACAAAGCCCTCACTTAACCCACACTGCCCCTGCACACGCCTCTCACCCCCCAATGCCCTCACAATTCCTCCACTCAACCCACACTGTCCCTGCACACCCCTCTCACCCCCACAATGCTCCCACACTGCCCCTGCACACCCCTCTCACCCCCACAAAGCCCTCACTCAACCCACACTGGCCCTGCTCACCTCACAATGCCCCCACTCAACCTACACTGCCCCTGCACACCTCGCTCACCCCCAGTTAACGCACACTAGCCCTGCACACCCCTCTAACCCCCAATGCCCTCACAATGCCCCCACTCAACCCACACTGCCTTTGCGCACCCCTCTCTCCCCCAATGCCCTCACTCACCCCACACTGCCCCTGCTCACCTCCCAATGCCCCTGCTCACCCCACACTGCCCCTGCTCACCACTCTCACCCCCCACATGTCCTCACTCATCCCACACTGCTCCTGCTCCCCCTCTCTGCCCCCACTCAGCCTACACTGCCCCTGCACACCCCTCTCTCCCCCCTCTGCCCCCACTCACCCCACACATCCCCTGCTCACCCCCCAATGCCCCCACTAAACCCCCACTCACCCCACACTGCCCCTGCACACCCCTCTCAACCCCACAATGTCCCCACTCAACCCACACTGCCCTCACTCACCCCACACTGCCCCTGCACCCCTCTCACCCCAAATGCCCCCACTCAACCCACACTGCCTTTGCATACCCCTCTCTCCCCCAATGCCCTCACTCACCCCCCAATGCCCCTGCTCACCCCACACTTCCCCTGCTCCCCACTCTCACCCCCCACATGTCCTCACTTATCCCACACTGCTCCTGCTCCCCCTCTCTGCCCCCACTCACCCCACACTGCCCCCACTCACCCCACACTGCCCCCACTCAGCCCACACTGCCCCTGCACACCCCTCTCCCCCCACACTCACCCCACACATCCCCTGCACACCCCTCTCAACCCCACAATGCCCCCACTCACCCCACACTGCCCCTGCTCCCCCAATGCCCCCACTCACCCCACACTCACCCCACACATCCCCTGCACACCCCTCTCAACCCCACACTGCCCCCACTCAACCCACACTGCCCCTGCACACCCTGCTCTCCCCTCAATGCCCTCACTCACCCCACACTGCCCCTGCTCACCCCCCACTCACTCCACACTGCCCCTGCTCACCTCTCTCACCCCCCACTCACCCACACTGCCCCTGCTCACCACTCTCACCCCACACTGCCCCTACTCATCACTCTCACCCCACACTGACTCTGCTCCCCTTCTCACCCCCCCCAGCGCCCCTACTTATACCCCACCTGCTTAGTCCCCAGTCAGCACCCACTCACACTCTGCTCAGCACTCACACTCACCCTGCTCAGCACACACTCACCCTGCTCAGCACCCACTCACCCCCGCTCAGCACCTATTCAACCCTCTCAGGCCACACTCACCATTGCTCAGCTTCCACTCACCCCTGCTCAGCACACACTCACACTCTTAAGCCCACACCCAGCCCATCTCAGCAACCACTCACCCCCGCTCAGCACCCAGTCATCCCGCTCAGCACCCAGTTACCCCCGCTCAGCATCCACTCACCCCTCTCACCCCTGCTCAGCACCCACTCACCCCTCTCAGGTCGCACTCACTATTGTTCAGCACATGCTCCCCTCCCACTCAGCATCAGCACACACACTCTTAAGCCCGTGCTCATCCCACTCAGCACCAACTCACCTTCACTCAATTATATTGGGAACAGCGAAGGGAAATGCTCCACCAGACACTCCTGCAGCTGTCGGTGCCAGGTCTGGATCTCTGGAATCCTTAGTCTCAATGTATAATAGAAAGAACCGGCACCCGTACAAAATCTTCATTTTTCTTTTGCATGTATTTAGTATTTAGTATTCCATGGCAATAAAACGTATACGGGAATGCAGTCCCACCACTAGACGCGTTTTGGACGTAGTGTCCTTAGTCTACTGCTGTAGACTGAGGACACTACGTCCGAAACGTGTCTAGCAGTGGGACTGCGTTCCCGTATACGTTTAATTGCCATGGAATACTGAATACAAAATAAATGCAAAAGAAAAATGAAGATTTTGTCCGGGTGCCGGTTGTTTCTATTATAAATTTTCACCTTCACTCAGCACCCACTTACCCCCGCTCAGCACCCAGTCACCCCCGCTCAGCACCCAGGCCCCCCCTCTCAGCACCCAGTCACCCCCGCTCAGCACCCACTCAACCCTGCTCAGCACCCACTCAACCCCCGCTCAGCACCCAGTCACCCCCGCTCAGCACCCAGTCACCCCCGCTCAGCACCCACTCAACCCCGCTCAGCACCACTCACCACTCTCAGGCCGCACTCACTATTGTTCAGCACACTCTCACCTCCCACTCAGCATCAGCACACACTCTTAAGCCCGTGCTCACCCCGCTCAGCACCAACTCGCCTTCACTCAGCACCCACTCACCCCTGCTCAGCACCCACTCACCCCTGCTCAGCACCCACTCACCCCTGCTCAGCACCCACTCACCCCTGCTCAGCACCCACTCAGCATCTACTCACCCCTGTCTCAGTACCCACTCACCCCCGCTCAACACCCACTCACCCACAGCCTTTTCTTTGAGCACCACAAAGCCCACCCCAATCGTAATATCAGTGCCCTCCCGATGTGATAGCATCGAGCCTCCATCTAGTGTACCATAAGCTGGACAATGTGCAAATTATTTTTGGTGCAGTAAACACAGTGAAGAGGAGCTTTTATTTGTTCTGAGGCACAGCGTAGGGCAGATATTTTTTATTCAGGGACATTATAATCATTCTGTTATATTTAAGGGCATCATGTCGGGATCTGTTGCACAAGGCCGGAGAAGATGGAAGTCTGCAGAGATGAGCTGTGAATATGAAAAGTCATCATGGCATCCAGACAAGATGAATAAAGAAAAAGAAAGATAATGACTGATTGGAGAAGATCTCACCTATAAGGTACCTGGATGAAAAAGTTTCATTGTGATTCTGCCTGTGTCTCATCAGTACTGTGGTTCTTGTATGATCCACAGTCTAATGACCGATGACAACAACTCCCAGCATCTTCTTACCATTGTTGAGGATATACTGGCCTGACATTACAATTCGTGTACCATGTACTGATGGTGGCCCTGGTGCTCAAATTCATATACAAATAGTTGTCCTGGTGATTTAGCCATGTACTGATGGTGGTTCTGGTGATTTAGCCATGTACGTATGGGGTTTCTGATGGTTTATTTATGTACTAATGATGGTCGTGTTGATTTATTCATGTACTAATGGTGGTTCTGGTGATGTATTTCTGTGCTGCTGCTTCTTGAGATGTATTTCTGTACTAATGGGTGTTGTGATGCTGTTTATGTACTGTTGGTGGTTTTGATTTTGTATTTCTGTACTGATGAGGGTAGTGATACGATGTTTCTGTACTAATGGGAGTTTTAGTGATACATTTTGGTACTGCTGGTAGTACTGCTGGTAGTTGTGGTGATGTATTTTTGTGCAATTATTGGTTTTGATCCATTAAGTGAAACATTATGTGACATATGGCTATGTTAATAAAGTATTGCTCCATCTGACAATTTAAGGGTTAGTACATTTTTATTTGTTAGGAGCATTAAAGGGATTGTAAAAGTTTGTGATGAAAGTCTGCAGTCACACTGTCACTGCAGAATTCTGAATTCTCACAGTGCGTTCACGGCACATGGTCATGATTCTCTGCTGCATGCAGAGAGAGCGGGAGGTCTCACATACTGACTAGACATGTGCTGTCTTGCGAGCAAGGTCTGACATGTCTTATCAGGATTTGCTCAGTGGTGTGCAAATCACCTGACTGTGATGGTGGGGTTACACGTCCCGATATTGCGGCGATATCGGAGGCAACGACGCGGGAGCGCGCATTTAGTGCACGTTTCTCCCTGCATCACATCGCTAGTTTACACGCCGCGATATCGGGATGCAACGTCCCTACGATTTGCACGCCCACCAACCCAGGAACAACCATTTAACATGGGAGTGAATGGGTGACGTCAGCGTGCACATCGTAGTTGGGCTGTCACACGCTGCGATGCTGCTACAACGGCCTTGCGATATCGGAGAGTTGAATAGCTCTGCTATTCAACTCCGATATCGTTTTGGCATCGTTCCAGCATCGCGTTGTATGCTAAAACAGTACAACGCGCACCCGATATCGGCTCCAACTCGCGACCCACGTGACTTTTTGTCGGAGTTGGGTCGGAGTTGGACGCCGATATCGCGGCGTGTAAACCCACCATGACACATTTGTTGCTAACAGGGGAGAATCCAGATAGTATACGGCACGCGCTCTGTGAGAATTCGCTTTCATTACAAACCTGAACAACCTCTTTAAAAATAACATTAGGCAACATAGCAAGCTCAATCCAAACAGTGTGTAATATTCTCACTGTTAGGACTCGGCTTTGCTTGCAGGTTTCAGTGATCATCACATGACTACTCATATCTAATTTTCATCCTTTCAGTGATACTCGCTTTTCTTCTTATTTCTCTCCTTGAAGCTTGAGCTGTTGTATTTCACTGAACATGAATGAAAAAATTAAGAAAAGCAGCGACAGAAGACTAAAGGGCCCGTTACTCACTACGATATTGTTGGTACGTCATGGATTTTGGGGTGGTGCATCGACGTCATTGCGTGGGACACATAGATACGACCAACGATAAATCGTTAGATCGTTGATCGTAGGTTTATGAACATGTCCATAAATTTATCATCCATCATCCGTTGGGTCTGTAGCATAGTCGTGTGTGACACCTTTCCAACGATCTCGTTTACGACTTCACCTATTCAGAACTGAAGGACGTAGGCGACCAAACGACCGCAAATATCGTTCACTTGTCACGCAATCGTCGCTGCGTCGTTCAGTATATCTGTACGTGTGGCACCACAGCAGCGATCACTAAACGATGTCCCAGCGATCCCAGCCAGGTCGGATCTGGGGTGGGGATGGGCGGAGTCTCAAGGGGACCCCAACATTTTGGCAGTAGGGGCCCCGAAATTCCTAGTGGCAGCCCTGGATTGAGAAGCAACTGGAAAAACCTACATGATATGAGGACTTAAAGATCGAACTGCAAAGACTTTGGCACAAGCCAGTGAAGGTCCCAGTGGTAATCGGCACACTAGGTGCTGCGCCTAAAAACCTTCGCAAGCACTTGAAAACAATTGGAGTTGACAAAATAACAATCTGTCAGCTGCAAAAGGCCCCTACTGGGCTCTGCACGCATCATTCGCCGATATATCACACAGTCCTAGACGCTCATTATGTATTAATGTCCCCCTTCCTGGTATAACTAATCCCCACCCAGGAAAATATGGTCCTCATCCTGGGCCCATTCGGGTAAATATGGTCCTCATCCTGGGCCTATTCGGGTAAATATGGTCCCCCATCCTGGTACTTATGTCCCCATCCTGGTATACATGTCCTTCATCCTGGTATACATGTCCTCCATCCTGGTATACATGTCCTCCATCCTGGTATACATGTTCCCCATCCTGGTACATACATCACCGTTCAAAAGTTTGGGGTCACCCAGACAATTCTGTGTTTTCCATGAAAACTCATACTTTTATCAAATGAGTTGTAAAATGAATAGAAAATCTTGTCCAGACACTGACAAGGTTAGAAATAATGATATTTGAAATAATAATTTTCTCCTTTAAACTTTGCTTTCGGCACAGAACGCTCCTTTGCAGCAATTCCAGCATTGCAGACCTTTGGCTTCTAGCTGTTAATTTGCGGTGGTAATCTGGAGACATTTCCCCCCATGCTTCCTGAAGCCGCTCCCACAAGTTGGATTGGCTTGATGGGCTCTTTTTGCGTACCATACGGTCAAGCTGCTCCCACAACAGCTCAATGGAGTTGAGATCTGGTGACTGCGCTGGCCACTCCATTACAGATAGAATACCAGCTGCCTGCTTCTTTCCTAAATAGTTCATACATAATTTGGAGGTGTGCTTTGCTCTGGACCATTGTCTTGTTGTAGGATGAAATTGGCTCCAATCAAGCGCTGTCCACAGTGTATGGCCTGGCGTTGCAAAATGGAGTGATAGCCTTCCTTATTCAAAATCCCTTTTACCTTGTACAAATCTCCCACTTTACCAGCACCAAAGCAACCCTAGACCATCACATTACCTCCACCATGTGTGACAGATGGCGTCAGGCTCTATTCCAGCATCTCTTCAGTTGTTCTGCATCTCACAAATATTCTTCTGTGTGATCCAAACACCTCAAACTTTAATTCATCTGTCCGTAAAACTTTGTTCCAATCTTCCTCTGTCCAATGTCTGTGTTCTTTTGCCCATATTAATCGTTTCCTTTTATTAGCCAGTCTCAGATATGGCTTTTTCTTTGCCACTCTGCCCTGAAAGCCAGCATCCCGGAGTCGCCTCTTCATTGTAGAGGTAGACACTGGTGTTTTGAGGGTCCTATGTAATGAATCTGCCAGATGAGGAGCTGTGAGGCATCAATTTCTCACACTAGAGACTCTGATGTACTTGTCTTGTTGCTCAGTTGTACAGCGGGGCCTCCCACTTTTCTTTCTACTCTGGTTAGAGCCTGTTTGTGCTCTCCTCTGAAGGGAGTAGTGCACACCGTTGTGGGAAATCTTCAGTTTCTTGTCAATCTCTCGCATGGAATAGCCTTCATTGCTAAGAACAAGAACAGACTGTCGAATTTCACATGAAAGTTCTCTTTTTCTGGCCATTTTGAGAGTTTCATAGAACAAACAAATGTAATACTCCAGATTCTCAACTAGCTCAAAGGAAGGTCAGTTTTATAGCTTCTCTAATTAGCCAAACCATTTTCAGCCGTGCTAACATACTTTTAGGGTATGTGCACATCAGTCGTTTTGTGGGCTGCTTTTGGACGTTTTCCGTCGGCGTTTTCCGCTCAGTTTTATGTTAATTTATGTTAATCCTACCCTCCGGTTGGATTAACATGCTAGTCAATGGATTTTAGAAAACTCTGTCTACATTACAACGTTTTTCTTCTGGTCGTTTTCAGTCAAAACTGAGTTTTTTCACCGGTTTCCAAAAATAGAGCAAGTGACTTCTTTCCTCCGTTTTTCCACCGGTTTCAGCTGAACAAGTGCACTAAAAACTCAGTTTTAAAACCGCTCAGAAAAACCGCCGACAAAATGCTGTAAAACCGGGCGGAAAACGAGCAAAAAACGAGCAAAAAACTAGGACACTGCTGAGCACAGAAAACTCAGTTTCTGCCAGTGTCCACCGGTTCCCGGTCGGTCTGCAGAAATGCAGAACCGACTAATGTGCACATAGCCTTACAAGGGTTTTCTAGGGTTTGCATTAGCCTTCCATTAGCCTTCTTAGGCCCCTTTCACATCAGCGTTTTACGCTGATCGCGTCTGTTGCGGTGAAAAAACTGCAACTGCCACGATTACCGCATAACGGCCGCACTTGCGGTTCACTTGCGGCAAGCCCCATGCAATGTCTATGGGGCTTGCGGTAAGTGTGCGGCAGGTACGGCAAGTGCGGTTTCAGCAAATGCGGCCGCGGGAAAACCGCGACTGACCGCGCTTTTTCGCGGCCGCAAGTGCCGAAACTGCAACTGTACCGCACTTGCCGCAAGCCCCATAGACATTGCATGGGGCTTGCCGCAAGTGAACCGCAAGTGCGGCCGTTATGCGGTAATCGCGGCAGTTGCGTTTTTTTTCACTGCAGCTGCCGCGATCAGCGTAAAACGCTGATGTGAAAGGGCGCTTACACAGTTAGCAAACACAATGTACCATTAAAACACTGGAGTGGTGGCTGTTGGAAATGGGCCTCTATACACCTATGTAGATATTGCATTAAAACCCAGACGTTTGCAGCTGGAATAGTCATTTACCACATTAGCAATGTATAGGATGTATTTCTGATTCATTTAATGTTCGCTTCATTGAAAAATAATGTGCTGTTCTTTCAAAAATAAGGACATTTCTAAATGACCCCAAACTTTTGAATAGTAGTGTATGTTCCCCATCCTGATATACATGTTCCACATCCTGGTATATACAGCCCTCATCCTAGTTTATATAGCCATCATCCTGGGCCCATTCTGGTAAATATGATCCCCCATCCTGGTATATATGATCCCCATCCTGGTATACATGTCCCCCATCCTAGTATACATGTCCCCCATAATGGTATACGTTATCCATCCTGGTATATATGATCCCCATCCTGGGATATATCACCTTCCTGGTATATATGTTCCCCATCCTGGAATATATGATCTCTCAGCCTAATATATATGATCCACGTATCCTGGTATATATTCTCCTTTCTGGTGTATATGGTGTGACGAAATGGACCCCTTTAATATACAATAATGTAGGAAGATTTCTTGTTTATGACGACAATATTGTATTTTGGTTTGCAAACTTGTAATATGCCACTCATAGGTTACGCAAGATTTCTAGGAGCCTGCTAGTATTTAAAGTGGGTAATGTAATTATCTACCTTGTGATAAGCAACTCATTGTAAATACAAGTCTTGTAGATGTTTGGAGATGTGGACATATGTAATGCAATTATCTCTCCTCTGCAAGGGTACCGTCACACTTGGCGACAACAGCGATACGACCTGGTAGGTATCGCTGGTGCGTCGCTGTTGGGATCACTGGTGAGATGTCGAACAGAGATCTCACCAGCGATGCAACAACGATCCGAAATGATATGGAGGTCGTTGGGACCCTGTTTCTCAGACCTGTAGTATTGAGGTCGTTTTCCCTGTCAAACAAATGGTCCAGGCGACTCTTGACACGACCAGCGATCTCACAGCAGGGGCCTGGTCGCTGCTAAATGTCAAACATAGCAAGATCGCTGGCGAGGTCGCTGTTGCGTCACCAAATTTGTGACTTAAGCTCCCGTCACACATAAAGAGATCGTTAGCAAGATCGTTGTAACATCACAGGTTTTGTGACGTAACAGCGATCTCACTAACGATCTCGCTAAGTGCGACGCTTAGCAGCGATCAGGCCCCTGCTGTGAGATTGCTGATCGTTACAAAGTGCTCTGGGTCTTTTTATGATCGTTGGTCTCCCTCTGGTCAGCACGCATCGCTGCGTGTGACATCGAAAGACCAGCGATCAGCGATCTCACAGGCTGGTAACCATAGTAAACACACGGGTATCTAGGCAGCGCGCGCTAACTAGATATCTGCTGTTAATCATAGTTACCAGCGTCCTCCCTGCTTACAGGCAGCACCAGCAGGGAGGACACTGGTAACTATGATAAACAGCAGGTATCTAGGCAGTGCGCGCTGCCTAGACACCCAGTGTTTACCATGGTTACCAGCCTGTGAGATCGCTGATCGCTGGTCTCTCGCTGTCACACGCAGCGATGCGTGCTGACCAGCGGGAGACCAACTATCAAAAAAATGACCCAGAGCACTTCGTAACGATCAGCGATCTCACAGCAGGGGCCTGATTGCTGCTAAGTGTCACAGCGAGATCGTTAGCGAGATTGCTGTTACGTCACAAAACCTGTGACGTTACATCGATCTCGCGAACGATCTTATGTGTTACGGGGGCTAAAATGTATCCTGCTAGGTGCTTTGTCAATTAGTATGTGGCTCTCCCTTGACAGTACTGCAATACTAGAAGAAATGTTTTAGGCTTGAGATTCAGCCAATGAGAAGACAGTTTTATTCCACCAATCATGAAGTCCCCAATATCCTGCAATGAGGGCTGAGGGTATATAAGGAGATCTGTTGATTAACCAGTGTGAGTTTTGGAGATTCTGTCTAGTGCCTTCAGTCTAGGGATTTCGGCCCCAGCTAGAGGTGCACTGGAGTTGATACAGGCAGCTAATCTAGGATCTACGGACCTGATTAGCCGGCTATAACCCCAGGCCTAGGTATTACGGTGCCGACCGAGGGGATCAGAACCTGATTATAAGACCACAAGGACTTCAGCATCGAATGTTTGGATTCGGCTGAGATGACATAGACTGCATAAGGAAACAACCCAGGTTGGGACAATCCAGTCACCTGGCTACAGATTTTGCTGTGCTATATTCTAATCCCTGGTGAGCCAGCGGAAGGGTGAGACTCTGTTGCCTGTTACAGTTTGTGTTTTGCTGGTTATGTGTTATATGCTGTAAACTGTTTGGGGATCCAATAAAGCCTTAATATTGTTTTTCCCTCACCCTGTGTTGTCTGAGTAGTGTTCCGCCCACGGTTAAGGAGTTTGGGCACTCAGTTTGGGGATGAGCCCTGGTCCAGGCTGTCTTGCTGAAGGCGGCTGGGCCTGCGGACGAGAGCACCCACTGACCCCCGTGTCTCCACATATGGTCCTCATCCTGCTATATATACACCCTCCTTCTTGGACCATATGGTCCTCCAATTAATTTATAGGTCTCCATCTTGGGTCTCTGCACCACGATGCATTTATACTGGAGCTGTGCCCTCAGCAAGTACATAGAGCCATCGGCCCCAGTGCATTATGGTTTGATCACGTGATCGGCCCAGCTCCGCGCATGCACAATGTGCTTATTGAGGCCGGGCTGATCACGTGATCGGCCCCATAATGCACCGCGCCGGATGTGACGTCCGGCCGGTGCATAGAACTACACAGAGGGCGGGAGATTCCAAAGAATGGGGGCAGAGAGGACACATAATAATGCCGCCCAGCGGGGCGTGAATTACAACACCAAGGAGTTATGAAGACAGCGTGGCCACATCTACCCAGTCCCCCAACCACGGGGACTGCAGTAAGTTTATACTTCATTTACACATGTTTAATAGGGACACTTTAGATAAGAAAGGGATAGATAGGGAGCTGCTAGGAAGGTGTAGGGACAGCTAGAGATAGTGTAGGCACTTAAAATCAGGTGACAGGTTCCCTTTAAATACTTTTCCATGAAAACCATTGAGTTCCCCATTGACTTGCATTAGGTTCAGTATTCAAGATGAAATTCCCAATTGTAAAAAATATTTGGTTAGAATCCTCCAAACGCAAATATTTCACTATTCGTTCATCACTAGTCTCCACTAATCCCCTACACAAATGCACGTACAGTATGGATCCTACTCCCTCACTCTGTTAAGGCCCCGTCACACACGTCCATGTCATCAGCGATCTGATCGCTGGCGACATTGACGGCTGATCGCTGGTGAGCTGTCACCAGCGATCAGTGGACCAGCGACATCGTGGAATTGATTTAAATATCGTTTCCACGATGTCTTGCTCCCGCTGCCAGGCTGCGGTTAGCGGGAGCAGGCTGGTATCCATGGTAAACTGCGGGTATCTAGGCAGCGTGTGCTACCTAGATACCCAATGTATACCTTGGTTACCAGCCTTCTTCGCTCACCTGTTGGTATCCAAGGTACACAGCGGGTAACTAGGGTCCCTAGTTACCCGCTGTGTACCTTAGATATCAGCCGGTGAGTGGAGAAGGTTGGTAACCAAGGTATACATCGGGTATCTAGGCAGCGCGCGCAGCCTAGATACCCGCAGTTTACCATGGATACCAGCTCCCAGCGCTTGCTGAGAGGCGCTGGGAGCTGGCTGATCACGCGTCTCCCGGTGTCACACGCAGCGATGCTGCATGTCCACCTGGCGACCATTAACCAGCGATTTATCGCAGGTTGATATACCATGTCACACGCGTCAATATCGCTGCAAAATCATGTGCAGCAGCGACATTGACAGCGATATTGACGCGTGTGACGGCCCCTTTAGTGACTTTTTCAAGATCCTACAAAGTTCTGTCAAGAACCGCGATCGTCTGACTGCCGAGTCCAGGATTTCATCAGCTGCAGTGTCGCAACGACAACACACAAACATGGAATTTTTACTTGTGTTTCTCACGCGTCTTCACGTATTGCAGCAGATGTGATATTATTGCATGACAACAGAATAAGTGAAATAGTGAAAACCCCTGTATATTTCATAATATTTACTGATTTACATAGCGCTATTAATTACATAGCACTTTACATACATTTGCATGTATCTCTATATACAGGGAGCTCCCCTAGTGGTGTCTGCAGGTAGGATCTTATCATGTACTCTATATACAAGGAGCTCTACCTAGGGTTGGCAGCAGACGGGATCTTATCAAGTATCTCTGTATACAGGGAGCTCCCCTAGTCGTGGCTGCAGACAGAATCTTATCATGTATCTCTATATAGGAGCTCCCCCTAGTGGTGACTGCAGACAGGATCTCATCATGTATCTCTGTATACAGGAGCCCCCCTAGTGGTGACTGCAGACAGGATCTCATCATGTATCTCTGTATACAGGGAGCTCCCCCTAGTGGTGACTGCAGACAGGATTTTTATCATGTATCTATATACAAGGAGCTCCCCTAGTGGTAACTGCAGAGAGGATTTTTATCATGTATCTCTATATACAGGAAGCTCCCCCTAATGGTGACTGCAGTCAGGATCTTATCAGTATCTCTGTATACATGGAGCTCCCCCTAGTAGTGACTACAGACAGGATCTTATCATGTATCTCTATATACAGGGAGCTCCTCCTAGTGGTGGCTGCAGACAGAATCTTATCATGTATCTCTATATGGGGAGCTCCCCTAGTGGTGACTGCAGACAGGATCTTATGTATCTCTGTATACAGGGACCTCCCCCTAGTGGTGACTGCAGACAGGATCTTATCATGTATCTCTGTATTTAGGAAGCTCCCCCTAGTGGTGACTGCAGACAGGATCTTATCATGTATCTCTATATGGGAGCTCCCCCTAGTGGTGCTGCAGACAGGATCTTATCATGTATCTCTGTATTCAGGAAGCTCCCCTAGTGGTGACTGCAGACAGGATTTTATCATGTATCTCTATATACAGGGAGCTCCCCATAGTGGTGACAGCAGACAGGATCTTATGTATCTCTGTATACAGGGAGCTCCACCTAGTGGTGACTGCAGACAGAATCTTATCATGTATCTCTATATACAGGGAGCTCCCCCTAGTGGTGACTGCAGACAGGATTTTATCATGTATCTCTATATATAGAAAGCTCCCCCTAGTGGTGACTGCAGACAGGATCTTATCATGTATCTCTCTATACGGGAAGCTCCCCCTAGTGGTGGCTGCAGACAGGATTTTATCATGTATCTCTGTATACAGGGAGCTCCCCCTAGTGGTGGCTGCAGACAGGATCTTATCATGTATCTCTGTATACAGGGAGTTCCCCCTAGTGGTGCTGCAGACAGGATCTTATGTATCTGTATACAAGGAGCTCCCCCTAGTGGTGACTGCAGACAGGATCTTATCATGTATCTCTCTATACGGGAAGCTCCCCCTAGTGGTGGCTGCAGACAGGATCTTATGTATCTCTATATACAGGGAGCTCCCCCTAGTGGTGGCTGCAGACAGGATCTTATAATGTATTTCTATATACAGGGAACTCCCCCTAGTGTTGACTGCAGACAGGATTTTATCATGTATCTCTATATACAGGGAGCTCCCCCTAGTGGTGACTGCAGACAGGATCTTATTATGTATCTCTATATACAGGGAACTCCCCCTAGTGTTGACTGCAGACAGGATTTTATCATGTATCTCTATATACAGGGAGCTCCCCCTAGTGGTGACTGCAGACAGGATCTTATTATGTATCTCTGTATACAGGGAGCTCCCCATAGTGGTGACTGCAGACAGGATCTTATTATGTATGTCTGTATACAGGGAGATCCCCCTAATGGTGACTGCAGTCAGGATCTTATCATGTATCTCTGTATACAGGGAGCTCCCCCTAGTGGTGACTGCAGACAGGATCTTATTATGTATCTCTATATACAGGGAGCTCCCTCTAGTGGTGATGTGTGATATGTAATGACCTATGTAGTTGCATAAATGTGAAGTGGCGCCTGTCATCCACTTCCGTCTGGTAGTCCCCACATCACGCGCCAGCGGCAGCCATATTTTTACACCCAAGTGGGCATTACTGGCCCATTGCGCAGTATCCCCAGCGATACCGCCGACACCCACAACTGATGCCAGGGACCACCGCCCACAGCCCATAGAACATGGAGGTCAGTGAGATTGATGATATACATCATGTAACCTGCATTTTACACGCTACAATACATTATACTCCACATATAAAGGGAGACACTTTACCTCAGACTCCTGCACACGTCACATACACAGCTCGTCTCTCCTTATATCTGCCATTAAACACATTCACAGTGAAGAAATATAGAGAATTCTGGAAATTCTACCTCAGAAATGTAAAATCGCACATCCCTGAAGAATGAGATGAAAAGAGGAGGAGCTAATCACAGCAGCCAATCACAGTGCAGCTCTCATTTACTGCCAGGAAGAAAGCAGTGTTGTGATTGGTTGCTATGGGTTACTGTCACTTTGGATAATTCTGCCTATGAGGTGATGACGGCCATGGCAACCAATCAGAATGCTGCTTTTATTGGCAAACAATAAAACATGGCCTCCATGTGGTTGCTATGGACGACGAGGCCTGATGTATTTATGTGCCATGACTGAGCCATTTCAGGTAGATGCCGGCCATATCGTACAGCAGCTGAGCCCGCATAGATGCCATGTCAGGTAGATTCTGGCCATATCGTACAGCGGCTGAGCCTGCATAGATGCCATGTCAGGTAGATTCTGGCCATATCGTACAGCGGCTGAGCCTGCATAGATGCCATTTCAGGTAGATAACGGCCATATCATACAGCGGCTGATTCCGCATAGATGCCATTTCAGGTAGATGCCAGCCATATCATACAGCGACTGAGCCCGCATAGATGCCATTTCAGGTAGATGCCAGCCATATCGTACAGCGGCTGAGCCTGCATAGATGCCATTTCAGGTAGATAACGGCCATATCATACAGCGGCTGATTCCGCATAGATGCCATTTCAGGTAGATGCCAGCCATATCATACAGCGGCTGAGCCCGCATAGATGCCATTTCAGGTAGATGCCAGCCATATCGTACAGCGGCTGAGCCCGCAGAGATGCCATTTCAGGTAGATGCCGGCCATATCATACAGCGGCTGATTCCGCATAGATGCCATTTCAGGTAGTTGCCGGCCATATCGTACAGCGGCTGAGCCTGCATAGATGCCATTTCAGGTAGATAACGGCCATATCATACAGCGGCTGAGCCCGCATAGATGCCATGTCTGGTAGATGCCAGCCATATCATACAGCGGCTGAGCCTGCATAGATGCAGTTCCAGGTAGATGTCGGCCATATCATACAGCGGCTGAGCCTGCATAGATGCCATGTCTGGTAGATGCCAGCCATATCATACAGCGGCTGAGCCTGCATAGATGCAGTTCCAGGTAGATGTCGGCCATATCATACAGCGGCTGAGCCTGCATAGATGCATTTCTGGTAGATGCCAGCCATATCATACAGCGGCTGAGCTCACATAGATGCAGTTTCTGGTAGATGCCGGCCATATCATACAGCGGCTGAGCCCGCATAGATGCAGTTCCAGGTAGATGTTGGCCATATCATACAGCGGCTGAGCCTGCATAGATGCCATGTCTGGTAGATGCCAGCCATATCATACAGCGGCTGAGCCTGCATAGATGCAGTTCCAGGTAGATGTCGGCCATATCATACAGCGGCTGAGCCTGCATAGATGCATTTCTGGTAGATGCCAGCCATATCATACAGCGGCTGAGCTCACATAGATGCAGTTTCTGGTAGATGCCGGCCATATCATACAGCGGCTGAGCCCGCATAGATGCAGTTTCAGGTAAATACCGGCCATATACAGCGGCTGAGCCCGCATAGATGCAGTTTCAGGTAGATGCCGGCCATATCATACAGCGGCTAAGCCCGCATAGATGCCATTTCAGGTAGATGCTGGCCATATCATACAGCAGCTGAGCCTGCATAGATGCCATGTCTGGTAGATGCCGGCCATATCATACAGCGGCTGAACCCGCATAGATGCCATTTTAGGTAGACACCAGCCATATCATACAGAGGCTGAGCCAGCATAGATGCCATTTCAGGTAGATGCCGGCCATGTCATATAGAGGCTGAGCCAGCATAGATGCATTGTCAGGTAGATGCCGGCCATATCATACAGCGGCTGAGCCCACATAGATGCAGTTTCAGGTAGATACCGGCCATATCATACAGTGGCTGATTCCGCATAGATGCCATTTCAGGTAGTTGCCGACCATATCGTACAGCGGCTGAGCCTGCATAGATGCCATTTCAGGTAGATGCCGGCCATATCATACAGCGGCTGAGCCCACATAGATGCCATTTCAGGTAGATGCCGGCCATATCATACAGCGGCTGAGCCCGCAGAGATGCCATTTCAGGTAGTTGCCGGCAATATCATACAGCGGCTGAACCTGCATAGATGCAGTTTCAGGTAGATGCCTGCCATATCATACAGCGGCTGAGCCCGCATAGATGCAGTTTCAGGTAGATGCCGGCCATATCATACAGCGGCTGAGCCCTTATAGATGCAGTTTCAGGTAGATACCGGCCATATCATACAGCGGCTGAGCCCTTACAGATGCAGTTTCAGGTAGATACCGGACATATCATACACCGGCTGAGCCCGCATAGATGCCATTTCAGGTAGATGCCGGCCATATCATACAGCGGCTGAGCCCACATAGATACCATTTCAGCTAGTTGCCGGCAATATCATACAGCGGCTGACCCCGCATAGATGCAGTTTCAGGTAGATGCCGGCCATATCATACAGCGGCTGAACCTGCATAGATGCCATTTCAGGTAGATTCTGGCCATATCATACAGCGGCTGAGCCCGCATAGATGCCATTTCAGGTAGATTCTGGCCATATCATACAGCGGCTGAGCCCGCATAGATGCCATTTCAGGTAGATGCCGGCCATGTCGTACAGCGGCTGAGCCTGCATAGATGCCATTTCAGGTAGTTGCCGGCCATATCATACAGAGGCTGAGCCCGCATAGATGCAGTTTCAGGTAGATGCCGGCCATATCATTCAGCGGCTGAGCTCGCATAGATGCAGTTTCAGGTAGATACTGGCCATATCATACAGCGGCTGAGCCCTTATAGATGCAGTTTCAGGTAGATAACGGCCATATCATACAGCGACTGAGCCCGCATAGATGCCATGTCAGGTAGATTCTGGCCATATCATACAGCGACTGAGCCCACATAGATGCCATTTCAGGTAGATGTTGGCCATATCATACAGCGACTGAGCCCACATAGATGCAGTTTCAGGTAGATACCGGCCATATCATACAGCGGCTGAGCCCCTCATAGATGCAGTTTCAGTTAGATACTGGCCATATCATACAGCGGCTGAGCCCGCATAGATGCCATGTCAGGTAGATGCCGGCCATATCATACAGCAGCTGAGCCTGCATAGATGCAGTTTCAGGTAGATACCGGCCATATCATACAGCGGCTGAGCCCGCATAGATGCAGTTTCAGGTAGATGCTGACCATATCATACAGTGGCTGAGCCCGCAGTCAGGGGGCGGAAATGGGTGAGTAATATTTGTCTTCTCATAGGCACTTACTGGTTGCCCCTTTGATTCCAACACTGGGGGCAACTGCAACCAAAATAACAACCTCAGCTCTGCTACATGGGCTAAAGTCAGGGGTGTAACTACAACAGGTGCAGGGGTTGCTATCACACCCGGGCCCTGGAGCCTAGGTGGATCCAAAAGTCCCTTTAACCTATATGAACTAACCAATATTATTAACTCCCTCACGACCTATGACATAAAGGTATATCATGGGTGGGCTCCGGCAGTGAGCTCACATCATTTCCCCGACATCTCAGCTGATCTCATCAGATCCTTGATCCAATCGGCGGTGTTAACCCTTTGGATCGCGCTGTCATTTAATGACAGTGCGATCCAAAGGTGCCGCGGTGGGGACCACGACGTGATCAGAGATTCCACAATAAGATCATGGGATCTCCAGCCGTCACCAGGTGAGAGGGGTCGCAAGACACATAGTTTGCATCCAACCCCATCCCAATTCGGTGCTAGGAGATTTGGGCGGACCCTGATTAGGGAGAGCCCCATCTTCTGGCCAGGAGGAGGGGTTAGCAGTAGGTTAGAGGAGAGAGGAGTTGTGAGGAGAGAGGTGTCTGGAACCAACACAGGAAGGAAGGAATCATAGGAGACACGGGAGCGTGGGATCCACCAGTGTGCTCTGAATCCGGACCCGACGCGAGTCGGGCAGAGGGCCTGGTTGCCAGAGGGGACCGGCACCAATCTGATGAGGGTACTCCAAGTCCCTATCAGGAAAACCGGAAGCCATTGTGTCTGCAGGAGCAGTGGCCACAATCCATAGATAATCCGCAGTACGGTGGCTAGAACTAGGGTCAGGGGACGTGATTCCATCGCCCAACAAGGACTGCAGCCATCAGCCTGGGACCCTGTTCAGGCAAGAATCTAGCACAGGAAGAGAGAAACCTTGGAAGGCCCACGAAAGGTGTCTCAGCAGGGTGACCCTGACCTCCTGGGGACTAACCTGGCTGCACTTTGGAGGAGCATAGCACCCGTCTGGGTGACCTTGCCCGATCAGCAAGTAAAAGGTAAAAGAACTTCACAAACTGTGTGTGTCTGCTCCTTTTGCGCCCTGCGACCCTATACATTGTCAGAGCCCCGTCCCTGCAATTGACTGTCCACACCATCCCTGGAGCTCCGCTCCACCTGTGGGGAGGGATACCATCCTGGCTGCACTTCCATCTACCCCAGCGGCCCTATTCTGCAGCGTTGGCCATCTCTGGCTGAAAACCACAGGTGGCGTCACAAACTTTCCGCTGTAAATATCCCCTTTGCTGCATGCCCAGGGTCACGGAGTCATGTCACCGCCAACATAATCTCCCAAAGAACTGAGCGTCCTGGTCCCGAGTAACCCACAGCCCTGGTGGGCGTCGCACGCACTGTGCATGCGCCAGAAAACCAGACCATACAGCCTGATAAGTCCCCACAATGCACCGGACCAGAACTTACGTCCAGGTATACGTCATACTGTATTGAGGAGTCGGGAATTTCAAAACAGGGGACGGAATGATGACACTCAGCGGGGCGTGAGAAGAGCCTGCGGGGGGGGGGGGGGGGGGGGAGGGAAGGATGGAGCTACGGGGACCATCCATCCCAGCAGGGGTGTAACTACAACAGGTGCAGGGGTTGTGATCGTACCCGAGCCCTGCAGCCTATGGGGGCCCCAAAAATCCCTTTGGCCTATAGAAAAAGACTAATGCTATTAAAGATTTTCAATAATTGGGGGCCCCGTTGGAACTTTCACATCGGGGCCTCTGGGCCTGAAGTTACGCCGCTGCATCCCAGTCTACAGCGTAGCCTAGATGTAAGTTATTAAATCATTTTTCAGAAGCTATATATTGCAGTTTTAGGTCAGAGAAGGATGGTTAGGGATGAGCTAGCAAGGTGTAGGGACAGGTGGGTGGTGTCCCTTTAAAATATCATATGTACCCAAGAGTGTGCAAAGCAGTATTGACAGCAAAAGGTGGCTACTTGAAGAACCTAGAATAGAAGACATATCTTCAGTTGTTTCACACCTTTTTGTTAAGTATATAATTTAAATCATAGTTTTGATGCTTTCAGTGTGAATCTACAATTTTCATAGTCATGAAAATACAGAAAATCTTTCAATGAGAGGGTGTGTCCAAACTTTTGGTCTGTATGTTTTTTTCCTTATCTTGTCTCAGTAATTCACTTGTAATATGATGAAGAAGACTTTTGAGCTCTGAAAGCTTGCAAATATAATGTCTCTGGTTAGCCAATAAAGGTATCACTCCTTGTACACAGTAATGAAAAGTGAAGAGCACTGCTGCCCTCTTGTGGTGGCAAGCAGTCAATGCAGCTCTCATCCTTCACATGTCACATATAGGTGATTTTCTCAATATTCTGGCATGTTCTAGTGCTGTCAGAGGAAAGAAGAGCAGGGCTCATGTCAGGGCCCAGCACAGCGGGATTAGTGCAATCCCTGGATTAGCGCAGAGTATAGTAATGCCATAGATCAGGCTCTGGACTTCATCTTCCGCATACTTGCAAAAATGTCATTTCCAGGAATTTTCTGCAGAGTGTCAATGGCAAAAAAGTTCATTCTGGCTGTGACTCGATGAGAAAGTCAATGTGAGCCTCGTATGGAAGATGAAATGTGCATTGTGGGGCCTGGTCTGAGGAGCTTACAATCTATTTATACAGAGAAAATTGTGTACTATCTATCTATCTGCAGAAGGTGAACCCATCACCAATTTTCTAAGAACTTGTATTTCTACAGGTGCTATTGACGTGAATTTCTCACCAGATGTCAGTAACAACTCATCCAATCCACGCAGGCAAAGAAATCAAACCTGGATGTCAATAAATTATGTGTGATAATGAGAATTGATGCAAGGAAACAGTATTGAACCATGAAGACAGAAAGGGACAACAATCCATGGAAATTCCTGTCACCAGCTAAAATCAGTAATTACAAACCAATCCGGCTACTTAGTGAAAAATGATATCAGCTGGTTCAACTGATGGTGAATAAAAAGGCGTCTCATTACCAAGGAGCCACACAAGAAACATCTCATGATGGGGAAAACCAGTGAGCTGTCGAAAGACGTTCACAACCTTATTGTTGCAAAACAGATTGATGGACTGGTTACAGAAGAATTTATAAGCTACTGTAGGTCCCAGTGAGTGCTGTTGGGGCCAAAATATGTGCTGCGTGACATGTGATCTATCTATCTATCCATCGACCAAATGAGGACTGCGGCCAGTGTCGTAACTATAGAGCCGCGGGCCCCAGTGCAAGATGCACTCCGGGGCCCTTAGAGGAGGAGCCCGGGGGGGGGCTAGTGGACTGGCCGGGTGAGACGGGGGGGGGGGGGGGGGAGTGGTGCTAGTGGAGCTGGCCGGGTGAGGTGGGGGGGGGCTGGGGCGGGGGTGATTCTGCCAGGCTTGTAGAGGAATCGAGGGGCTGGCACCGTTGCGCGGTAGCAGGAAGTGACTTTTCTGTCACTTCCAGTCTGCCCTAGTCTCAGCCGCGACCGCGGTAGTTCCGCCACTGACTGCAGCACTCCACTGGCGATGTATATTGCCTTTAATGGCCTTCAGGCATCTATGTGGTGGATGTTTCGGTCCTCAGACCTTCTTCCAGCTTTGATTTGCACCACCCTTATTAGGGATTAAGCGCTGCTCTTGTTTTTTTTATATCTATCTATCTATCTCTAATCTATCATCTTTCTATGCAGCAGGTGAAATACGTTTTCAACCCATCATCAGTTTTCTAAGAACTATATGCTCCCAATATTTCACAGACTTGTCTAAATGCTGTTGAGCAAACTTTAAATGCACTTGATCCTGATTTTCAGTGTTCAGCAATGGAGTCTAGTGTGTTGAGCGTGCATACAGGAGCATACATACAGGAGCGTGCATACAGGAGCATACATACAGGAGCGTGCATACAGGAGCGTGCATACAGGAGTGTGCATACAGGAGCGTGCATACAGGAGCATACATACAGGAGCGTGCATACAGGAGCATACATACAGGAGCGTGCATACAGGAGCATACATACAGGAGCGTGCATACAGGAGCGTGCATACAGGAGTGTGCATACAGGAGCGTGCATACAGGAGCGTGCATACAGGAGCATACATACAGGAGCGTGCATACAGGAGCGTGAATACAGGAGCGTGCATACAGGAGCGTGCATACAGGAGCGTGCATACAGGAGCATACATACAGGAGCGTGCATACAGGAGT
The DNA here is from genome assembly GCA_033576535.1 of Allobates femoralis. Classification (NCBI taxonomy): domain Eukaryota; kingdom Metazoa; phylum Chordata; class Amphibia; order Anura; family Aromobatidae; genus Allobates; species Allobates femoralis. The sequence goes on from JARQOC010000010.1 coordinate 131,379,059, forward strand.
GTGCATACAGGAGGTACATACAGGAGCGTGCATACAGGAGCGTGCATACAGGAGCGTGCTTACAGGAGTGTGCATACAGGAGCGTACATACAGGAGCGTGCATACAGGAGCATACATACAGGAGTGTGCATACAGGAGTGTACATACAGGAGCGTGCTTACAGGAGTGTGCATACAGGAGTGTACATACAGGAGGTGCATACAGGAGCATACATACAGGAGTGTGCATACAGGAGCGTGCATACAGGAGCGTGCATACAGGAGCGTGCATACAGGAGCGTGCATTACAGGAGTGTGCATACAGGAGTGTACATACAGGAGCGTGCATACAGGAGCGTGCATACAGGAGTATACATACAGGAGTGTACATACAGGAGTGTGCATACAGGAGCGTGCATACAGGAGCGCCTGTACAGGAGCATGCATACAGGAGTATACATACAGGCCATGGAGGGGGAGCGCATTACTTATGGTTTTCTGTGACACAGCTGTCCCTTCTGATTCTAGGTCTTTCTGTAGATCTCCACAGGTGTCCTTGATTCTTGGTTATCTGTTCTGATAATTCTTTACACTCCTCTGTGAAATCTTGTGGGGAGCACCTGGTTGTGGCCGGTTTATGGTGCAATTATGTTCTTTCCCTTCTGGATTATGGCCTCAGCAGAGCTCACTGGTACCTACAGTAGTTTACAAATTCTTCTGTAACCATTGCCATCAGTTTGTTTTATAACAATAAGGTTGTGAAGGTCTTGAGACGGCTCACTTGTTGTACCCATCATGAGATGTTTCTTGTGTGGCTCCTTGGTAATGTTGGACCAGCTGATATTTTTCAATAAGTGGCAGGTTTGCTTTCTAATTACTGATAGATTTCAGCAGCTGTCAGGACTTTTTATGACTTTTTTGCCTTTCTTTCGTCTTGTGTTCAATACTTTCCCTGTGTCATTTCTCATTATTACACATAATGTATGGACATCGATGGTTTGATTTCTGTACCTGTGTGGATTGGATGGGTTGTTACCAACATCTGGTGAGAAATTCATACCTTTAGAAATATATTTACTTAGAAAATTGACGACATGTTCAATACTTATTTGACCTGATGTATATATTTTTTTTACTTTGAAGCCTTTGGATGCCCCTGTAGGCGTCCATTACCCACATACACTATGAGCATTGTATGACATTCACGATACACAGTTGGCAGGTGAGGATGCCATCATTACTCCTCTATGACAGCCTCATCAGGCTATGGGTCACGGTGTATGGTAGATGCAGAGTGAACTTGGCCCGACTGTCCGCTTTGACCCTTTTCTAGGAGACGTTAGATGCTGCTTTTAAGGTCACGTGGGACCCTATTATCTATTGGGCCCTATTGCCCCTGTATGTCCGCTGCTTCTCTAAAGCCACAAATGCCACAGGCTTCAGTAATAGTAGGGTTAAATGGCGGCACATACTCTGTGCCAGGGGTGGATATATCATTGGTGCAGCCTGTGTAACCGCACAGGGGCCCGATAGGCGAGGAGCCCATTTCCATATCCAAAGCAGGTGGAATTGTGTATTATTATGAGCTATACTACAAAGGGTTCATATACTGTTCTTTTGTCTGTGTCCGCCATTGCTGTGCGCCATTACTGATACACTGTAGTACAAGCTGGCACCCCTGGACAGGAGGAGAGGACTAGACCTGCCCACTTAATAAGGATGGTTCTCTTTCTGGAGGACCCAGCGTTGTCACGCTGCGGACTGAGAGCGTCCGGACACGGTGTTTAACAGTGACATGGACCAACGATGTCCAGCTTACTGCATGCAAAAACAGACTGGGGAAACAAATAGAAAGGCGGGTACTACTTGTGGGAAACGGGAGAGAGGAGACCTCCTGTGCTCACCTGCGACTGTGCCCTGATTCCCTACTGTCTCTATATGGGTTCTTTCACTCTGTCGCTGAGCAGGGTACCTAGTCCCTCGCTGGCCCTGATGCAAACCCTAAAAAGGAGATGGCCTGCAGGAGCACTAGTCCCAACCACTGCAATAAACAAGACAAGAGGGGAAGGGAAGACAGACGGGAAACAAGGCAACTTCACACCTGCTGCCACTCTCTTAGGCAGCAGACGGCTTGGCAATGTTCAGCTTCTCCAGAGTAGCACCTTCACCACAGGTAGCCAGGCCAGAAATGAGGTTCAATCACCAGCAAGGAATGCTGGATCATGTGACCATATAAAGGAGATGGGAGTGATCACAAAGTAGCCACACCTGGAAAGAGAACTAGGGAGCTTGCTAGCAACAGAAACTGGCTAATTCCTACACTGCCAAAGGAAAGAAACACGTTTAATATGATGTCTCAATACAGGACAGAGACAGAGGTCCCAAACCAGTCACAAGTCTCCAAAGTAAGAGAGACTATTGTGACAGCGCTTCCACACATCCTATTGATTTCCTAGGGTTGCATAATAATCTTTATTTATATAGCGCCAACATATTCCGCTCCGCAGCGCTTTACAATTCAGACATGTAATACCTCACGTCTCCTCGGGGGTGCTGCAGGAAAAGGGAAAAACAGGAAAATAGGTTTTAGCTGATCGATGGTCAGGTTGTATCCAGATTATTGATAAAAGTGCAGTAAAAGTTTATAAAGTGGGGTAACATCTACAATCTGCTTATAAGTAACCAGGACCATCCAGGTCGATACATAACATAGGACGGACTGGGTGCAATGTGGCTCAGGGCGGTCCTGATGAGCGGCGGTCCCCATGGACGTCGTCCTGGGTGGTGTAGAACGGGGGGTCCAAGAAAATCTGGAAGTTGACACTTCACGTAATGGGGTAACCGTGAGTCACCGCGGCTGGAAAAAACACTTTGTGTGTAAATATGGGAGATTTGAGCGCGTCGCCCCCGGCTCAGGGATGGACAAAATATTTACTTCTTATAAGATAAATATCCCGGCGGTGCGGCGCGGGGGCGGCGGGCTCTGCGTGTCTGCACGGCGTGGGATTTATGACATGTACAGCAAACCTGCACTGTCATCATTAATGGGCCACTTGTCGGGCCGGGATGATGAGGAAAACCTGGAGGCCGCACTGTCAGCCAATACACACTGTGGTGGGCTTCGGATGACCCCAATAAACTGATCGCCTGATAGTGAGCAGGGAGGGGGGCACTTACTTTATGTGAATAAGCTTGTAGCAAACAAAATTCATGATTCATTATCCGGCACTGAAGGCAAATTCAGGACGTCCCGGGGCCACGGTCCATATACGGCAACTCTAGAATGTGCTGGGAAAGACCAGATATATGATAGTAAGGCCAAGACCGCCACAAAAAAACCAGAGCAACTATAACCAATAAAAATGTCATAACCAATATGGAAACCAGAGCAACTATAACTACTACCAAAACCAACACCAATGTCATAACCAATATGGAAACCAGAGCAACTATTACCAACACCAATGTCATAACCAATATGGAAACCAGAGCAACTATTACCAACACCAGTGTCATAACCAATATGGAAACCAGAGCTACTATTACCAACACCAATGTCATAACCAATATGGAAACCAGAGCAACTATTACCAACACCAATGTCATAACCAATATGGAAACCAGAGCAACTATTACCAACAACACCAATGTCATAACCAATATGGAAACCAGAGCAACTATAACTACTACTAAAACCAACACCAATGTCATAACTAATACTAATATGGAAACCAGAGCAACTATTATCAACACCAATGTCATAACCAATATGGAAACCAGAGCAACTATTACCAACACCAATGTCATAACCAATATGGAAACCAGAGCAACTATAACTACTACTAAAACCAACACCAATGTCATAACTAATACTAATATGGAAACCAGAGCAACTATTATCAACACCAATGTCATAACCAATATGGAAACCAGAGCAACTATTACCACACCAATGTCATAACCAATATGGAAACCAGAGCAACTATAACTACTACTAAAACCAACACCAATGTCATAACTAATACTAATATGGAAACCAGAGCCACTATTACCAACACCAATGTCATAACCAATATGGAAACCAGAGCCACTATTACCAATACCAATGTCATAACCAATATGGAAACCAGAGCAACTATTACCAACACCAGTGTCATAACCAATATGGAAACCAGAGCAACTATTACCAACACCAATGTCATAACCAATATGGAAACCAGAGCAACTATAACTACTACTAAAACCAACACCAATGTCATAACTAATACTAATCTGGAAACCAGAGCAACTATTACCAACACCAATGTCATAACCATGACTAAAATGGAAACCAGTACTAATAACATATCCGACACATCTACCAAAACCAACGCCAATCCAGAACCAATGCCAGTAGAGAAACCCATCTGGGCCTGCAAATATGGCACAGTTGTATGACTACACAAGATCATCTGGGGATTTGAAAGAGGTCTCTGCATGCCAACCATACACAGGGGCATCTCAAAGAATTAGAAGATCATCAAATAGTTAATTTATTTCAGTAATTCAATACATAAAGGGAAGCACATATGTTATATAAAGTCATTACACACAGAGGGATCTATTACATGTGTTTATTTCTGTTAATGTTGATGATTATGGCTTACAGCCAATGAAAACCCAAAGGTCATTATTTCATAAAATTAAAGTAGAGAATATGAAGGGTTAAACACCGTGCTGCCGTAATCCACGAGGCATCAAAGGGTGAATATAATATTGATTTATTAGACAACGCGTTTAAGGGCTCCCTGGCCCCTTCATCAGGACAAATCAATATCATGTTGCCATGTTCCAGGAGACCTGAAACACAATGACTAATAGATCAATATTATATTCCCCGTTTGATGTCTGCTGGAATACAGCAGCATGGGGTTTAACCCTTCATGCTCCCTACTCTATATGCCCCACAGTGGGGACTGCAGCAGCCGTGATCAGCTTTTATAGTGGTTGTGACTCTCACAACCACACAAGGTGAAGCATCTGATACCTATTTAGGTCATATTTTATCTCTCAGACCCTTCATCCTCCCTAATTTAACTTTCGGAGATAATGACCTTTGGATTTTCATTGGCTGTAAGCCATAATCATCAACATTAACAGAAATAAACACATGTAATAGATCCTTCTGTGTGTAATGACTCTATATTATTTATGTGTGTCACTTTATGTATTGAATTACTGAGATAAGTGATCTTTTTGATAATGGAGATGCTCCTGCATCATTACTGGGTTTGGGAGATCCCCACAGTCGTGAAAATGGAAAACCAGAAGCGCAGCCTATGTCTAATTGACTTCGATTAGGCAGCGCCTGAACTATGTAAGTTGTGGATAGACCTAATTTCTTGGGGTAGAGCATTCCAGAGAATTGGTGCAGCTTGGGAGAAGTCTTGGATATTCAATAAATGTGGCTTTTTTTTTTTTCAGTTTTGACTTGGGACTGCTGGATAAACCTGATGTCATCTCTGTACAGGTCTCCTGGGAGTTTTGTCATTTTTGAGGTATATTTACACTGATTATTGGAACTTTCAGCATTTTCCTTTGTATAATTACGATATACCAGCACCAGACACTCAGGATTTTCTATATCTTTCTATACGTTCTTGTAATGTAAATGAAGCAATAGACAATTCCTATTGGAGGAGCAATCCCACAATATGACTTATAATAGAAGACACCGTGATATAAGTAGATATTAATAGATATAACACAAACTATTATGAGACATAATACAATCTAAGATACAATGTAACACAATGGGTTAGATAAATAAAGCCAGACTCCTGCCTGTAGGGGGCGCAGTGTGCTCATGGGATCCCCCTGCGTGCGGCCCCTGGGGTTGGAGGGCCACATACAGCCTGATGTCACATCTATATATAATAGAAAGTGATCACAGAGTGGAGACACCTGGTCAGAGGAGCCCGAGCCGCCTGTGTGGTCACAGGGGATCCGCTCCCAGGGGCCACAACACTTCATACAGTATCACAATATAGGATTAGATACACAGCTCAGCACGCAGTATCACACAGGATAGGATTAGATACACAGCTCAGCAGACAGTATCACACAGGATAGGATTAGATACACAGCTCAGCACACAGTATCACACAGGATAGGATTAGATACACAGCTCAGCACACAGTATCACACAGGATAGGAATAGATACACAGCTCAGCACGCAGTATCACACAGGATAGGAATAGATACACAGCTCAGCACACAGTATCACACAGGATAGGATTAGATACACAGCTCAGCACGCAGTATCACACAGGATAGGTTTAGATACACAGCTCAGCAAGCAGTATCACACAGGATAGGATTAGATACACAGCTCAGCAGACGGTATCACACAGGATAGGATTAGATACACAGCTCAGCAGACAGTATCACACAGGATAGGATTAGATACACAGCTCAGCAGACGGTATCGCACAGGATAGGATTAGATACAGAGCTCAGCAGACGGTATCACACAGGATAGCATTAGATACACAGCTCAGCAGATGGTATCACACAGGATAGCATTAGATACACAGCTCAGCAGTCAGTATCGCACAGGATAGGATTAGATACACAGCTCAGCAGTCAGTATCGCACAGGATAGGATTAGATACACAGCTCAGCACACAGTATCACACAGGATAGGATTAGATACACAGCTCAGCAGACAGTATCACACAGTATAGGATTAGATACTCAGCTCAGCAGACAGTATCACACAGGATAGCATTAGATACACAGCTCAGCAGACGGTATCGCACAGGATAGGATTAGATACACAGCTCAGCAGACGGTATCACACAGGATAGGATTAGATACACAGCTCAGCAGTCAGTATCGCACAGGATAGCATTAGATACACAGCTCAGCAGACAATATTGCACAGGATAGGATTAGATACACAGCTCAGCAGACAGTATCACACAGGATAGGATTAGATACACAGCTCAGGAGACAGTATCACACAGGATAGGATTAGATACACAGCTCAGCAGACGGTATCACACAGGATAGGATTAGATACACAGCTCAGCAGTCAGTATCACACAGGATAGGATTAGATACACAGCTCAGCAGACAGTATCACACAGGATAGGATTAGATACACCGCTCAGCAGACGGTATCACACAGGATAGGATTAGATACACAGTGCCCTGGTGTGTCTCTATAGATGCTGATATCTCAGTCTCTCCACCATTTGTCCTCTCTTTGGTGACTGATGTGCTCTTATCTGTATGATGTGGGGGGTCCTGACCTGCAGCGGAGGGTCTCACCTGTATCAAACTCCCATACATTGTATTCTAGAGTCGCCTCGGTGAAAGGCGTCATTCACACATCGGTATATTAACAGGAGCTGCTCCAAACACAGGGCAGGCTAAAGGCCGCTTCACACACAAGGATATAGGTGAACGAGATCGTTAGCTATGTCACATGACCGCGATCCTTCCGACATCGTTAGTGCGTTGTCACACGCAAGGACATGTTTAACGATCTTAACTTTGGCAACGCTCCAGCAATGCGGAGAAGAACAAGTGAACGATTTTAAAAAGCGGCAGGAATAGGAGAACTATGAACGAGATCGTTCACAAATGTGTCACACTGAACCATGTATGAAGGCGTCACACTGAACCATGTATGAGGGCGTCACACTGAACCATGTATGAAGGCGTCCCACTGAACCATGTATGAAGGCGTCCCACTGAACCATGTATGAAGGCGTCACACTGAACCATGTATGAAGGCGTCACACTGAACCATGTATGAAGGCGTCACACTGAACCATGTATGAAGGCGTCACACTGAACCATGTATGAAGGCGTCACACTGAACCATGTATGAAGGCGTCACACTGAACCATGTATGAAGGCGTCACACTGAACCATGTATGAAGGCGTCACACTGAACCATGTATGAGGGCGTCACACTGAACCATGTATGAGGGCGTCACACTGAACCATGTATGAGGGCGTCACACTGAACCATGTATGAGGGCGTCACACTGAACCATGTATGAGGGCGTCACACTGAACCATGTATGAGGGCGTCACACTGAATCATGTATGAAGGCGTCACACTGAACCATGTATGAAGGCGTCACACTGAACCATGTATGAAGGCGTCACACTGAACCATGTATGAGGGCGTCACACTGAACCATGTATGAGGGCGTCACACTGAACCATGTATGAAGGCGTCACACTGAACCATGTATGAAGGCGTCACACTGAACCATGTATGAAGGGTCACACTGAACCATGTATGAAGGCGTCACACTGAACCATGTATGAGGGCGCCACACTGAACCATGTATGAAGGCGCCACACTGAACCATGTATGAAGGCGTCACACTGAACCATGTATGAAGGCGTCACACTGAACCATGTATGAGGGCGTCACACTGAACCATGTATGAGGGCGTCACACTGAACCATGTATGAGGGCGTCACACTGAACCATGTATGAGGGCGTCACACTGAACCATGTATGAGGGCGTCACACTGAACCATGTATGAGGGCGTCACACTGAACCATGTATGAGGGCGTCACACTGAACCATGTATGAAGGCGTCACACTGAACCATGTATGAAGGCGTCACACTGAACCATGTATGAAGGCGTCACACTGAACCATGTATGAGGGCGTCACACTGAACCATGTATGAAGGCGTCACACTGAACCATGTATGAAGGCGTCACACTGAACCATGTATGAAGGCGTCACACTGAACCATGTATGAAGGCGTCACACTGAACCATGTATGAGGGCGTCACACTGAACCATGTATGAGGGCGTCACACTGAACCATGTATGAAGGCATCACACTGAACGATGTATGAAGGTGTCACACTGAACGATGTATGAAGGGGTCACACTGAACCATGTATGAGGGCGTCACACTGAACCATGTATGAAGGCGTCACACTGAACGATGTATGAAGGCGTCACACTGAACCATGTATGAAGGCGTCACACTGAACCATGTATGAAGGCGTCACACTGAACGATGTATGAAGGTGTCACACTGAACGATGTATGAAGGTGTCACACTGAACCATGTATGAGGGCGTCACACTGAACCACGTATGAAGGCATCACACTGAACGATGTATAATAATAACACTGGTCAACAGCATTTTTGGTGCCAAAGATATTTCATTGAATTTAGGGTAACTTTGGGGTGCTGATTCTGAATATGTCATCAGTTTTGCCAGATTGGCTCAAGTTTTTGAGATTTTTCGTAAAATGTGTAACAAAAAAGACGTTTTTTGCTACTTTTTTAACGAAGTCTGTTATGTTTCTTCTATGTTTTGTCAGTGTATATTCACCACAAATGTAACAGAATGAGTCTGGATCGTTAAGACAACTTCTTCTTGATGAGTTCATGCTTTTCACTGGACAACAGACAACAACATAAAGTTAGTGCCAAAAACCAAGCTATGAACAAACTTTTAGAACACTAATTAACACAAAACTATATTGAGAACTGCTCAGTTCAAGTACTAATCCAAAGAAATTAATGAGATGATGCGTCGCATTTACGAACAAGTGCTATAAATAAGATACCAAAAATCTCAAAAACTTGAGCCAATCTGGCAAAACTGATAGCATATTCAGAATCAGCACCCCAAAAATACCCCAAATTCATTAAAATATTTTGGGCACCAGAAAAAAAAATTTTTTTTGTTGACCTGTGAATAATAATAAAACTTTATTTGTATAGCGCCAACATATTCCGCAGCGCTTTACAGTACAACGGTTCATATAAGAAAAATATACGGTACAGAAAGGTAGGTAATACAGAACAGTAGTTACATACAATAAACATAGAATCAACGTAGGAAATACAATAAAAAGGCAAAAACTAAAGGTGACCCTGCTCGAAGGAACTTACAATCTAAGACCAGATGGGAACACAAAGTACAGGGGCTTATAATAATGAATATCTTATGTCTAAATGACTACTGTTAGGGAGAAGGATAGGCCGCCCTGAAGAGGTGTGTTTTTAGGGAGCGTCTGAAGCTATGCAAGTTGTGGATGGTCCTAATTTCTTGGGGTAGAGCATTCCAGAGGTTTGGTGCAGCTCGAGAGAAGTCTTGGAGTCGGGAATGGGAGGTTCGGATTAATGCTGATGTTAGTCTGAGGTCACGTTCAGAACGAAGGGGACGGGTGGGGTGGTAGACAGAGATGAGGGTGGAGAGGTAAGGAGGTGCCGCACCATGAATAGCTTTGTGGGTGACAAAGAGCAATTTGAATTGGATTCTATAGTGTACGGGTAGCCAATGTAGTGACTGGCACAGAGCAGACACATCTGAGTAACGGTTTGCTAGATAGGTGATCCTGGCTGCTGCATTGAGGATAGACTGGAGAGGGGAAAGCTTACTGTGAGGGGAGGCCAGCTAGAAAACAATTACAGTAGTCAAGGCGGGAATGGATCAGGGCCATGGTGAGGGTTTTAGTTGTTTCCATGGTGAGGACAGGGCGAATTCTGGAGATATTTTTCAGGTGCAAGCGACAGGAGCGGGTGAGAGATTGTATATATGGGGTGAAAGAGAGATCAGTGTCCATCAAAACACCGAGACAGCGAGCCTGCTGACTAGGCGTTATCGTGGTGCCGCAAACTGAGAGAGAGATATCAGGTTTAGGGAGGTTGGCTGAGGGTGGGAGCAGAAGAAGTTTAGTTTTGGAAAGGTTGAGTTTCAGTATAGAGAGCGGACATGATATTGAAAACTGCGGTTAGACAGTCATTGGTGTTCTTTATTAGAGCGGGAGTAAGGTCAGGGGCTGAAGTGTATAATTGTGTGTCGTCAGCATAGAGATGGTACTGGAAGCCAAATCTGCTGATGGTATGTCCGATCGGGGCTGTGTAGAGAAAGAAGAGAAGAGGTCCAAGGACTGAACCCTGAGGGACCCCAATAGTGAGGGGAAGAGAGGAAGAAGTGGAGCCAGCAAAAGATACACTGAAAGAGCGGTGAGAAAGATAGGAGGAGAGCCAGGAGAGAGCCGTGTCCTTTATACCAATGGAGTACAGCATGGAGAGTAGGAGATGGTGGTCAACAGTGTCAAAAGCCGCAGAGAGATCAAGAAGGATAAGCAGAGAGTGGTCACCATTACGTTTTGCTGTTAGAAGGTCATTGGTCACTTTGATGAGGGCAGTTTCTGTAGAGTGTAAGGGGCGGAAGCCAGACTGCGATGGATCTAAAAGAGAGTGAGTGGCGAGGTAATGGGTGAGGCGGGAATAGACCAGGCGCTCCAGGAGTTTAGAGATGAAGGGAAGGTTGGAGACAGGTCTGTAGTTATTTGTGCAGGATGGGTCAAGGGATGTTTTCTTTAGTAGTGGAGCAATAATAGAGTGTTTGAAGGAGGAGGGGAAGATGCCAGTAGAGAGGGAGAGATTGAAGATTGTGGTTAAGTGAGTGGTGACCACTGGAGAGTGGGTCTGTAGTAAGTGTGAGGGAATGGGGTCAGAGGTGCATGTAGTGTGACGTGAGGACGAGAGGAGCCTGGAGACTTCTTCTTCTGTGGCTGGGTCAAAAATGGACAGTGAGCCAGAGGGGATGTGGGGACAGATGGGAGTAGAAACACTTGAAGGTTGGGAGCTGATTTCCTGACGGATGTTTTCTATTTTCTCTGTGAAGAGGCCAGATCATCAGCACAGAGGTCAATGATAGGAGCCTGCTCTTTCGGACTGAGGAGAGAGTGAAAGGTGTCAAAAAGTTTCTTTGAGTTGTTGGCTAGTGAGGAGACCAGGGTGGTGAAGTAGGTCTGTTTGGCGCGGTGAAGGGCAGAGTTGAAGGTTTTTAGCATGAATTTATAATGGATAAAGTCTCCTGGTGAGCGAGTTTTCCTCCATAGGCGTTCGGCACTCCTCGAGCATCGCTGGAGGAATCTAGTTTGTGATGTGAGCCAGGGCTGATTTACTCTGTGTTTGGAGGTTCTGAGGGTGAGGGGCGCTACTTGGTCCAGGGTACTTTTGAGAGTCTCATTGTAGTAATTCACAGCCAGATTGGGGCAGGAGAAGGAGGAGATAGGGGACAGTGATGAGAGAAGAGAGTCTGTGAATGTATGAGGGTTGATGTCCTGTAGATTTCTGAATGCGTGATAGGTCGGACTATGCTGTGATGGGCGAGGGTTTGTGAGTGTGAAGGAGAGAATGTTGTGTTCGGAGAGAAGAGGTGAGTTGTCTAAGGAGGAGGTAGAGCAGAGTCGGGTAAAGACCAGGTCGAGCATGTTACCATCCTTGTGTGTCTCAGAGGTTGAAAGCTGTGAGAGGCCAAGTGACGTGGTTAGAGATAGGAGCTGGGATGCAGATGGAGTTGGAGCTGTTTATGGGGATGTTTAAGTCTCCCAGGATGAGGGTTGGTAATTCTGAGGACATGAAGGGTGGCAGCCACGCGGAGAAGTGGTCGAGTAAGTTGGTGGGTGAACCTGGGGGGCGATATACCACCGCTACTCTGAGGGGGAGGGGACGGAACAGCCTAATGGTGTGAACCTCAAAAGAAGGGAATGAGAGTGATGGAGTGGGGGGGGATGACCTGGAAAGTGCATTGTGGGGACAGGAGGCCAACTCCACCACCACGTCTGTTCCCAGGTCTCGGGGAATGAGAGAAGTGTAGACCCCGTAGGAGATAGCAGCAGGGTAGGCAGTGTCTGAGTCCTGGATCCAGGTTTCAGTAAGGGCCAAAAGGTTAAGAGAGTCAGTGAGAAAGTAGTTGTGGATAAAGGGATGTTTGTTGCATGCGGACCGTGTATTCCAGAGGGCACATTTAAAAGAGGGAGATGAAGGTGTGCAGGTAATGCTAATAAGGTTACTGGGATTTCTGTGTGAGGCGTGGGGGGTTGAAGTTGGAAGAGGGTGGCCCAGGATGGGAGAAATATCGCCTGACATAAGCAGTAATAGAAAGAGAAGGAGGGAGTAATGTTTGGCTCGATGACATTGTTTTTGTTGATGCAAGTACCCTGGAATATGATGGGCTTAGATTATTGAGTAGGGTGAAGAGAGTATGGGAGCAGGACATAGTAAAGGGAAGTAGAGAGGCGCTGATGTGGATAAAGGGTGATGGAGGGGGAATGGGGCGGTAAAAGTGGATGACTAATGCACATAGATATAAAAGCATTGAACTGAAGGACATTTTGATGCAATCAGATGATAGGGAAAATGGTGTCTCAACAGTCCGGCTGCCACGATCATCCAATCCAAAGAAAACACGTGAAGATGGAACTTCCACGAAATACTTTATTTCCTCCTGCCTCCTACGCGTTTCGGTGCCCTCCTGGCACCTTCCTCAGGGATCACGTGTTTTCTTTGGATTGGATGATCGTGGCAGCGCGGACTGTTGAGACACCATTTTCCCTATCATCTGATGTATCTCCACACTAGTGTGGACGGTGGAAGTCCTGCAGCGGCTATCAGGTAACGATCATAAAAAACGCCTTCAAGCCAGTTGTGGGTCACACAACTGCCCCAGGTGAGTGAATCCCTATTTTCACCGCTCACATACTTAGTGCCACATTGATAGGGCACTATTGCGCCTCTTGTTCCCCCTCCTTTTTTATCTTAATTTTGATGCAATGGGCTAAGTAAAGTAATAAAGGGTAGTAGATGGGTAGAGTTGTTACCTTCTGGTTACCTCTGGTCTTTGGTATATCTCGAAATGCCACTTTGAAATGGCACAGATGCCAAGGCACAGAGGCCTTACACCATGCTACTTATAGCTCTTGTGAACAACAGACAATATGCCAGGTATGGGGAGGGGTCAGAGGAGAAGGATACATCACACCAGGGGACAATTAACAAATTACTGCTAAGAGGAAAGTTTGGGTCAGGATCAGCAGGAGACAGAGACAAGGGCAGGAGGACAGAAAATGCATATTTCTAAGGTACAAAGTAGATGGGAGAATATGTCATACCATCACAATACATTAGGGGCACACAGTCAGATTGGATACAGTGGAGGTTAGATACGTCACTATGAAGTCTCTTTCCGTACCATAACAGTACATTAGGGGCATACAGTCAGATTGGGTACAGTGGAGGTTAGATACGTCACTATGAAGTCTCTTTCCGTACAAAGGTGTCACACTGAACCATGTATGAAGGCGTCACACTGAACCATGTATGAAGGCGTCACACTGAACCATGTATGAAGGCGTCCCATGAACCATGTATGAAGGCGTCACACTGAACCATGTATGAAGGCGTCACACTGAACCATGTATGAAGGCGTCACACTGAACCATGTATGAAGGCGTCACACTGAACGATGTATGAAGGCGTCACACTGAACCAGTTGAAGGCGTCACGACATGAAAGCATGATTGTTGAAGGTGCACACTGAACCATGTATGAAGGTGTCACACTGAACGATGTATGAAGGTGTCATACTGAACTATGTATGAAGGCGTCCCACTGAACCATGTATGAGGGCTCACATAACGATGTATGAAGGGGTCACACTGAACCATGTTATGAAGGGTCACACTGAACGATGTATGAAGGTGTCACACTGAACCATGTATGAAGGCGTCACACTGAACGATGTATGAAGGCGTCACACTGAACCATGTATGAAGGCGTCACACTGAACGATGTATGAAGGCGTCACACTGAACCATGTATGAAGGCGTCACACTGAACCATGTATGAAGGGTCACACTGAACCATGTATGAAGGCGTCACACTGAACATGTATGAAGGCGTCACACTGAACCATGTATGAAGGCGTCACACTGAACCATGTATGAAGGCGTCACACTGAACCATGTATGAAGGCGTCACACTGAACCATGTATGAAGGCGTCACACTGAACGATGTATGAAGGGTCACACTGAACGATGTATGAAGGCGTCACACTGAACCATGTATGAAGGCGTCACACTGAACCATGTATGAAGGCGTCACACTGAACATGTATGAAGGCGTCACACTGAACCATGTATGAAGGCGTCACACTGAACCATGTATGAAGCGTCACACTGAACGATGTATGAAGGCGTCACACTGAACCATGTATGAAGGCGTCACACTGAACATGTATGAAGGCGTCACACTGAACCATGTATGAAGGCGTCACACTGAACCATGTATGAAGGCGTCACACTGAACCATGTATGAAGGGTCACACTGAAACATGTATGAAGGCGTCACACTGAACATGTATGAAGGCGTCACACTGAACCATGTATGAAGGCGTCACACTGAACCATGTATGAAGGCGTCACACTGAACCATGTATGAAGGTGTCACACTGAACCATGTATGAAGGTGTCACACTGAACGATGTATGAAGGCGTCACACTGAACCATGTATGAAGTGTCACACTGAACCATGTATGAAGGCGTCACACTGTAACCATGTATGAAGGCGTCACACTGAACCATGTATGAAGGTGTCACACTGAACCATGTTGCTGCTTCCCAGAACGTTAATTGGTCGACGAACGATAGATTTGAGGTCAGGATCTCACATTTTTGATGATTGTTCCAACGATTTTTCCTTCCTACATCGTTCGTTTACATGCAAGGACGCACTAACGATATTGTTAGAAAGATCACAAATTCAACTATATCGTTACCGAGATCCTAGCGTGCGAAGCGGCCATTAGGCTGGCTTCACACTGCAGTTTTTTCCTGATCAGGTTTGTGTGCCAAAATCAGGAGAGGAACCTGGGAGGAACAGGAGGAGGAACCTGGAGAGGAACCAGGAGAGGAACCTGGGGAGGAACCGGAGAGGAACCCAGAGAGGAACCCAGAGAGGAACCAGGAGAGGAACCAGGAGAGGAACCAGGGAGGAACCAGGAGAGGAACCAGGAGAGGAACCAGGGAGGAAGCAGGAGAAGAAGCAGGAGAGGAAGCAGGAGAGGACCAGGAGGGAACCTGGGAGGAACCCGACGAGGAACCAGGAGAGGAACCAGGAGAGGAACCAGGAGAGGAACCAGGAGAGGAAGCAGGAAGAAGCAGGAGAGGAAGAGGAAGGAACCAGGAGAGGAACCTGGCGAGGAACAGGAGAGGAAGCAGGAGAAGAAGCAGGAGAGGAAGCAGGAGAGGAACCAGGAGAGGAACCTGGCGAGGAACCCGACGAGGAACCCGGAGAGGAACCCGGAGAGAAAACCCGTAGAGGAACCCGGCGAGGAACAGGAGAGAACCCCGGAGAGGAACCCGGAGAATAACCAGAGAAGAACCTGGAGAGAACCTGGAGAGGGACCAGGAGAGGAACCTGGAGAGGAACCTGGAGTGGAACCAGAAGAGGAACCTGGAGAGGAACCCAGAGAGGAACCTGGACAGGAACCTGGAGAGGAACCATAAGAGGAACCTGGAGAGGAACCAGAAGAGGAACCCAGAGAGGAACCAGGAGAGGAACCGGAGGAACCAGGAGAGGAACCAGGAGAGGAACCCAGAGAGAACCAGGAGGAAACCAGGAGAGGAACCCGGAAGGAACCGGAGAGGAACCGGCGAGGAACCGGGGAGGAACCAGGAGAGGAACCTGGCGAGAACCCGGACGAAGGAACCAAGCGAGAAGGAAACCAGGAGAGGAACCACAGGAGAGGAACCCAGGGAACAGGAGAGGAACCAGGAGAGGAACAGGAGAGGAACCTGGCGAGGAACCGGCGAGGAACCGGAGAGGAACCAGAGGAACCAGGAGAGGAACCAGGAGAGGAACCAGGAGAACCAGGAGAGAACCTGGCGAGGACCTGGGAGGAACCCGGGAGGAACCAGGAGGGAACCAACGAGGAACCAGGAGAGGAACCCGAGAGAACCGGAGAGAACCTGGAGAGGAACCGGAGAGGAACCTGGAGAGGAACCGGAGAGGAACCCGGAGAGGAACCAGGAGAGGAACCAGGAGAGGAACCCGGAGAGGAACCGGGAGGAACCAGGGAGGAACCAGGAGAGGAACCAGAGAGGAACCAGAGAGGAACCGGAGAGGAACCAGGAGAGGAACCAGGAGAGGAACCCGGCGAGGAACCCGGAGAGGAACCAGGAGGACAGGAGAGGAACCTGGCAGGAACCGGCGATGAACCAGGAGAGGAACCCAACAGGACCAGAGAGAACCCGGAGAGAAACCAGGAGAGGAACCCGGAGAGGAACCAGGAGAGGAACCCGGAGAGAACCAGGAGAGAACCCGGGAGAACCCGGGAGGAACCGGAGAGGAACCCGGAGAGAACCGGAGAGGAACCGGAGAGGAACCTGGAGAAAACCGGAGAACTGGAGGAACCGGAGAGGAACCGAGGAAGGAGGAACCTGAGAGGACCAGGAGGAACCGGGAGGAACCAGGAGAGGACCCAGGAGAGAAACTTGCAGAGAAAAAGTATAATTGAAAGATTGACAGCTGTTCCGAGTTTTGGAGACACTCCTGGTTTTGGCACTCAAACTGGATGGACACTGATCAGTGAAAAAACTGCAGTGTGAAAATAATACGGTGTGAATGAGAAGACAGAAGGCTCCGGGAAGCTGAGATATCGGGAGCTGTTTGTTATTTATGTGATTCATGTACATTACACATAAAAGAAGAAATCTGTGGCTCCAGCATCACTGCACCGTTTACAGGAGACTGATCCATCCCCAGGAACATCACAACTGCTAATCTCTCCATGTCCCATGCTTTACACTGCAGCTCTGCTTGTTTGAGCTCTCCATGTCCCATGCTTTACACTGCAGCTCTGCTTGTTTGAGCTCTCCATGTCCCATGCTTTACACTGCAGCTCTGCTTGTTTGATCTCTCCATGTCCCATGCTTTACACTGCAGCTCTGCTTGTTTGATCTCTCCATGTCCCATGCGTTACACTGCAGCTCTGCTTGTTTGATCTCTCCATGTCCCATGCGTTACACTGCAGCTCTGCTTGTTTGATCTCTCCATGCCTCATGCTTGCAGCTTTACACTCCAGCTCTGCTTGTTTGATCTCTCCATGTCTCATGCTTTACACTGCAGCTCTGCTTGTTTGATCTCTCCATGTCCCATGCTTTACACTGCAGCTCTGCTTGTTTGATCTCTCCATGTCCCATGCTTTACACTGCGGCTCGGCTTGTATGATCTCTCCATGTCCCAGGCATATATAAAGAGGGGTCTGTACATAGGGGAGAAGCATATAAAAAGGAGTGCTCTGTACAAAAGGGAGGGGCTTAAATAAAGAAGGAATCTGTACAAAAGGGAGGGGCTTAAATAAAGAAGGAATCTGTACAAAAGAGAGGGGTTTAAATAAAAGAGGGGTCTGTACAAAAGGGAGAGGCTTATATAAAGGAGGGGTCTGTACATAAGGGAGGGGCTTATATAAAAAGGAGTCTGTACAAAAGGGAGGGGCTTATATAAAAGAGGGATCTGTACATAAGGAAGGGGATTAAGTAAAGGAGGGATCTGCACAAAAGGGAGGGGCTTATATAAAGAAAGGATCTGTACAAAAGGGAGAGGCTTATATAAAGGCGGGGTCTGTACATAAGGGAGAGGATTAAGTAAAGGAGGGGTCTGTACAAAAGGGAGGGGCTTATATAAAGAAAGGATCTGTACAAAAGGGAGGGGCTTATATAAAGAGGAGTCTGTACAAAAGGGAGGGGCTTATATAAAAGAGGGATCTGTACATAAGGAAGGGGATTAAGTAAAGGAGGGATCTGCACAAAAGGGAGGGGCTTATATAAAGAAAGGATCTGTACAAAAGGGAGAGGCTTATATAAAGGCGGGGTCTGTACATAAGGGAGGGGCTTATATAAAGGAGGGGTCTACATAAGGGAGGGGCTTAAATAAAAGAGGGGTCTGTACATAAGGGAGGGGCTTAAATAAAGTAGGGGTCTGAACAAAAGCGAGGGGCTTATATAGAGGAGGGGTCAGAAAATAAGGGAGGGGCTTACATAAAGGTGGGGGTCTGTACATAAGGAAGGGACTTATATAAAGGAGGAGTCTACATAAGGGATGGGGCTTAAATAAAGGAGGGGTCTGTACATAAGGGAGGGGCTTATATAAAGGAGGGGTCTGTACATAAGGGAGGGGCTTATATAAAGAGGAGTCTGTACAAAAGGGAGGGGCTTATATAAAAGAGGGGTCTGTACATAAGGCAGGGGCTTAAGTAAAGGATGCGTCTGTATATAGGGGAGGGGCTTCTATAAAGGAGGGGTCTGTACATTAGGGAGGGGCTTATATAAAGGAGGGATCTGTACAAAAGGGAGGGGCTTATATAAAGGAGGGATCTGTACAAAAGGGAGGGGCTTATATAAAGGAGGGGTCTGTACATAAGGGATGGACTTAAATAAAGTAGGGGTCTGAACAAAAGCGAGGGGCTTATATAGAGGAGGGTTCTGAACATAAAGGAGGGGCTTATATAAAGGAGGGGTCTGTACATAAGGGAGGGGCTTATATAAAGGAGGGGTCTAAACAAAAGCGAGGGGCTTAAATAAAGGAGGGGTCTGTATATAATGGAGGGGCTTATATAAAGGCAGGGTCTGTACATAAGGGAGGGGCTTATATAAAGGAGGGATCTGTACAAAAGGGAGGGGCTTATATAAAGGAGGGATCTGTACAAAAGGGAGGGGCTTATATAAAGGAGGGGTCTGTACATAAGGGATGGGCTTAAATAAAGTAGGGGTCTGAACAAAAGCGAGGGGCTTATATAGAGGAGGGGTCTGAACATAAGGGAGGGGCTTATATAAAGGAGGGGTCTGTACATAAGGGAGGGGCTTATATAAAGGAGGGGTCTAAACAAAAGCGAGGGGCTTAAATAAAGGAGGGGTCTGTATATAAGGGAGGGGCTTATATAAAGGCAGGGTCTGTACATAAGGGAGGGGCTTATATAAAGGAGGGGTCTGTAATAAGGGAGGGGCTTAAATAAAGGAGGGTCTGTGCATAAGGGAGGGGCTTATATAAAGGAGGGGTCTGTACAAAAGGGAGGGGCTTATATAAAGGAGGGGTCTGTACATAAGGGAGGGGCTTATATAAAAGGAGGAGTCTGTACAAAAGGGAGGGGCATATATAAAAGAGGGGTCTGTACATAAGGCAGGGGCTTAAGTAAAGGAGGGGTCTGTAAAAGGGAGGGGCTTAAGTAAAGAAGGGGTCTGTACATAAGGGAGGGGCTTAAGTAAAGGAGGGGTCTTTAATAAGGGAGGGGCTTATATAAAGGTGGGTCTGTACATAATGGAGGGGCTTAAATAAAGGAGGGGTCTGTACATAAGGGAGGGGCTTATATAAATGGTAAGGGTCTGTACATAGAGGAGGGGTCTGTACATAAGTGAGGGGTCTTAATAAAAGAGGAGGGGTCTGTACAATAGGGGAGGGCTTATATAAAGAGGAGGAGTCTGTACATAAGGATAGGGCTTATGTAAAGGAGGTGTCTGTACAAAAGGAGGAGCTTATATAAAGGAGGGTCTGTACATATGGAGGGGCTTAAGTAAAGGAGGGTCTGTACATAAGGGAGGGGCTTATATAAAAGGGTCTGTACATAAGGAGGGGCTTATATAAAGGAGGTGTGTGTACATGAGGGAGGGGTTTAAAGTATAAGGAGGGTCTGTACATAAGAAGAGGGGCTTATATAAAGGAGGGTCTGTGATAAGGGAGGGCTTATATAAGGAGAGGTCTTACATAAGGAGAGAGGCTTATATAAAGGGGGTCTGTACAAAAGGGAGGCTTATATAAAGGAGGGGTCTGTACAAAAGGGAGAGGCTTATATAAAGGAGGTGTCTGTACATAAGGGAGGGCTTATATAAAGGAGGAGTCTGTACATAAGGGAGGGGCTTATATAAAGAAGGGGTCTGTACATAAGGGAGGGCTTAAATAAAGGAAGGGTCTGTACAAAAGGGAGGCTTATATAAAGGAGGGGTCTGTACATAAGGAGGGGCTTATATATAGGAGGGGTCTGTACATAAGGGAGGGGCTTATATAATGGAGGAATCTGTACATAAGGGAGGGGCTTATATAAAGGAGAGGTCTGTACATAAGGGAAGGGCTTAAATAAGGAAGGGTCTGTACAAAAGGGAGGGCTTATATAAAGAGGGGTCTGTACATAATGGAGGGGCTTAAGTAAAGGAGAGGTCTGTACATAGGGGAGGGGCTTATATAAATGAGGGGTCTGTATAAAAGGGAGGAGCTTATATAAAAAGGAGTGGTTTGTACAAAAGTGAGGATCATATATATAGAAAGGAGGGGTCTACAAAAGGGAGGGGCTTATATAAAAGAGGAGGTGTCTGTACATAAGGATAGGGCTTATATAAAGGGGGTCTGTACAAAAGGGAGGAGCTTATGTAAAGGAGGGGTATGTACAAAAGGGAGGGGCTTAAATAAAGAGTAGTGGTCTGTGCATAAGGGAGGGGCTTATATAAAGAGGGGCCTGTACAAAACGGAGGAGCTCATATAAGAAGGAGGGGTCTGTACAAAGGGAGGGGCTTATATAAAGCGGAGGAGTCTGTACATAAGGATAGGGCTTATATAAAGGAGGGGTCTGTACAAAGGGATGGACTTTTATAAAGAGGAGGAGTCTGTACATAAGGATAGGGCTTATATAAAGGAGGGGTTACTTTTTACAAAAGGGAGGGGCTTTTATAAAGAGGAGGAGTCTGTACATAAGGATAGGGCTTATATAAAAGAGGGGTCTGAAAAGAAGGGAGGGACTTAAGGGGCGTGGTATGTACATATAGGAGGGGATTAATAAAGGGGGTCTATACAAAATAGGCTATAAAGAGGAAGGGTCTATATATAAGGGAAAAGTTTAAATAAAGGGGATGGGGCTGTACAACAGGGAGGGACTCAAATATAGAAAGGGGGTCTGTACAAAAGTAGGAATGGGCTTAAAATGGAGTGGTATATACAAAAGGGAGGGGTCTGTACAAAAGGGAACAGCTTAAATAAAGGGAGGGTGTGTGAAAAGGGGAGAAGCTTAGCTAAAGGGCAGGGCCCTGCAAAAAAAGGAGGAGCCAAAACTACAAAATGAGTGGTACTGCAGAAAAAGGAGGAGCTTAAAGGAGTGGTTGACACAAACAGGAGGGGCTTAAATAAAGAGGTGTATTTTTTACTAAAAATGAACAGAGGTAATGTTATTTAAAGGGGAGTATGTACACAAAGAGGAACTGCTTAAAGGGTGTAGTGTGACAAATAGGAGGGGCTTAAATAAAGAGGCCTGTCATCCAAAGAGGAGGAGCTAAAATAAAGGGGGTGGTATAAGAAAGGGGAGGGGCCTAACAGTTAATTGTTGTA
The DNA here is from genome assembly GCA_033576535.1 of Allobates femoralis. Lineage (NCBI taxonomy): Eukaryota > Metazoa > Chordata > Amphibia > Anura > Aromobatidae > Allobates > Allobates femoralis. Next base: position 131,401,243 of record JARQOC010000010.1, read on the forward strand.
GCATAGAGGGTGGTGGTTGCCCCTGGTGTTCGGGGATGTAGGCTCGGCTGGATGGTGCTGCTCTGTAAATGTTCTGGTGTTCAGGGATGTAGGCTTGGCTGGATGGTCCTGCTCTGTAGAATGTTCTGGTGTTCGGGGATGTAGGCTCAGATGGATGGTGCTGCTCTGTAGAATGTTCTAGTGTTTGAGGATGTAGGCTCGGCTGGATGGTCCTGCTCTGTAGAATGTTCTGTGTTCGGGATGTAGGCTCGCTGGATGGTTCTGCTCTGTAGAATGTTCTAGTGTTTGAGAATGTAGGCTCGGCTGGATGGTGCATAACTGTAGAATGTTCTAGTGTTCAGGGATGTAGGCTCGATGGATGGTCTGCTCTGTAGAATGTTCTGGTGTTTGGGATGTAGGCTGGCTGGATGGTCCTGCTCTGTAGAATGTTCTGGTGTTCGGGGATGTAGGCTCGGCTGGATGGTGTCTGCTCTGTAGAATGTTCTGTGTTTGGAAATGTAGGCTCGGCTGGATGGTGCAACTGTAGAATGTTCTGGTGTTCGGGATGTAGGCTCGGCTGGATGGTGCCTGCTCTGTAGAATGTTCTGGTGTTGGGATGTAGGCTTGGCTGGATGGTCCTGCTCTGTAGAATGTTCTGGTGTTCTGGGATGTAGGCTCGGCTGGATGGTCTGCTCTGTAGAATGTTCTGGTGTTCGGGGATGTAGGCTCGGCTGGATGGTGCTGCTCTGTAGAATGTTCTGGTGTTTGGGGATGTAGGCTTCGGCTGGATGGGGCTGCTCTGTAGAATGTTCTGGTGTTTGGGGATGTAGGCTTGGCTGGATGGTCCTGCTCTGTAGAATGTTCTGGTGTTTCGGGATGTAGGCTCGGCTGGATGGTTCTGCTCTGTAGAATGTTCTGGTGTTCGGGGATGTAGGCTCGGCTGGATGGTGCTGCTCTGTAGAATGTTCTGGTGTTTGAGGATGTAGGCTCGGCTGGATGGTCCTGCTCTGTAGAATGTTCTGGTGTTTGGGGATGTAGGCTCGGCTGGATGGTTCTGCTCTGTAGAATGTTCTGGTGTTTGGGGATGTAGGCTCGGCTGGATGGTGTCTGCTCTGTAGAATGTTCTGGTGTTCGGGGATGTAGGCTCGATGGATGGTCCTGCTCTGTAGAATGTTCTGGTGTTTCGAGGATCGGTAGGTCTCTTTTGTTTGGTATGGTGCTGCTCTGTAGAATGTTCTGGTGTTCGGGATGTAGGCTTGGCTGGATGGTCCTGCTCTGTAGAATGTTCTGGTGTTCGGGATGTAGGCTCGGCTGGATGGTCCTACTCTGTAGAATGTTCTGGTGTTCGAGGATGTAGGCTCGGCTGGATGGTGCCTGCTCTGTAGAATGTTCTGGTGTTCGGGATGTAGGCTCGGCTGGATGGTCCTGCTCTGTAGAATGTTCTGGTGTTCAGGGATGTAGGCTCGGCTGGATGGTCCTGCTCTGTAGAATGTTCTGGTGTTCGGGATGTAGGCTTGGCTGGATGGTCCTGCTCTGTAGAATGTTCTGGTGTTCAGGGATGTAGGCTCGGCGGATGGTCCTGCTCTGTAGAATGTTCTGGTGTTCAGGGATGTAGGCTTGGCTGGATGGTCCTGCTCTGTAGAATGTTCTGGTGTTCAGGGATGTAGGTCGGCTGATGGGCTCTTTTGTTCGGATGGTCGCGTGTCCTACTGTAGAATTGTTGGTGTTTGGTGGTGTTCTCGGATGTTGGTGTCGGGATGGCTCGGATGGTCCTGCTCTGTAGAATGTTCTGGTGTTCAGGGATTAGTCGTGGAGGCTCGCCTGTGAATGTTCGGGGTGCGCGAGTCTGCTCTGTAGAATGTTCTGGTGTTTGAGGATGTAGGCTCGGCTGGATGGTGCTGCTCTGTAGAATGTTCTGGTGTTTGGGGATGTAGGCTCGGCGGGATGGTCCTACTCTGTAGAATGTTCTGGTGTTCGGGGATGTAGGCTTGGCTGGATGGTCCTGCTCTGTAGAATGTTCTGGTGTTCGGGGATGTAGGCTCGGCTGGATGGTCCTGCTCTGTAGAATGTTCTGGTGTTCAGGGATGTAGGCTCGGCTGGATGGTCCTGCTCTGTAGAATGTTCTGGTGTTCAGGGATGTAGGCTCGGCTGGATGGTCCTGCTCTGTAGAATGTTCTAGTGTTTGAGGATGTAGGCTCGGCTGGATGGTGCTGCTCTGTAGAATGTTCTGGTGTTCAGGGATGTAGGCTCGGCTGGATGGTCCTGCTCTGTAGAATGTTCTGGTGTTTGAGGATGTAGGCTCGGCTGGATGGTGCTGCTCTGTAGAATGTTCTGGTGTTTGAGGATGTAGGCTCGGCTGGATGGTGCTGCTCTGTAGAATGTTCTGGTGTTCGAGGATGTAGACTCGGCTGGATGGTCCTGCTCTGTAGAATGTTCTGGTGTTTGGGGATGTAGGCTCGGCTGGATGGTGCTGCTCTGTAGAATGTTCTGGTGTTTGGGGATGTAGGCTTGGCTGGATGGTCCTGCTCTGTAGAATGTTCTGGTGTTCAGGGATGTAGGCTCGGCTGGATGGTGCTGCTCTGTAGAATGTTCTGGTGTTTGAGGATGTAGGTTCGGCTGGGTGGTCCTGCTCTGTAGAATGTTCTGGTGTTCGGGGATGTAGGCTCGGCTGGATGGTCCTGCTCTGTAGAATGTTCTGGTGTTCGGGGATGTAGGCTCGGCTGGATGGTGCTGCTCTGTAGAATGTTCTGGTGTTCAGGGATGTAGGCTCGGCTGGATGGTGCTGCTCTGTAGAATGTTCTGGTGTTCAGGGATGTAGGCTCGGCTGGATGGTGCTGCTCTGTAGAATGTTCTGGTGTTTGAGGATGTAGGTTCGGCTGGGTGGTCCTGCTCTGTAGAATGTTCTGGTGTTCGGGGATGTAGGCTCGGCTGGATGGTCCTGCTCTGTAGAATGTTCTGGTGTTCGGGGATGTAGGCTCGGCTGGATGGTCCTGCTCTGTAGAATGTTCTGGTGTTCGGGGATGTAGGCTCGGCTGGATGGTGCTGCTCTGTAGAATGTTCTGGTGTTCAGGGATGTAGGCTCGGCTGGATGGTGCTGCTCTGTAGAATGTTCTGGTGTTGGATCTTTCTGTCGAGCCCCAGGCCCTGGGGGTACTTGGGTATCAGGCTCCGAGGGGTTTTTACGGGGATATCACAGGTGGCGGTGCCTTAGCCCGTGGCCTGGGTGACACTTCAATAAGGGGTTATGTACAGGGGATGAGTTATTGTCACATGACGCCACCTTTAGTATGTGGTGATGGGTCACAAGTGCCGCCACAGTCTTCTGGAGGGCGATGGTATTGCAGCAAGGATGGCAAAGCTCCCTACAGGTGGAGCTGGTCCTCCGGGGCAGCGTCGAGAGGAGGGGCAGCTTGGAGTGGGACTTGTGGCCAGGGTTTGAAGCAGTAAGGCAGTGTATAGGGAGGCTGGGGATGGAGAGGAATAACGCACACACTCTGAAGAAAGACTCTTTTTCTGATCATCATAATGGGAGACCCAGACAATGGGGTTTAGGGCACTGCCCTCCGGAGGCCACACTAGGTACTACAAGAACTGTAGACACCGCCCCCTCCGCTTATAAACCCCTACCGCAGGAGATATCCTCAGTTTTAAACTTAGTGTGCTCGGAGGATCACACGCTTTGCTTGCACTTCACAGCATTCTCACAGCTTACGTGATGGCGTATGAAGACAAGGTAAAAAGGTCCCGGTCGGGGACCTCCGGCAGTCTCCCTGTTCACCTTCGGGGAACACACAGGTTGAGGTACCGGAGGGCCTGGAGCCTGGACACATCGTGTCCTCCCGGTATGCTGCCGCACTCCCTCCCATCCCTCCTTGGGGGCTCTGGGGGGTGGGAGACAGGAGCCTTGCACAGCTCCGCTCCGTCCGAGGCCTCCCTAAATGGTGCTCACAGACCGGACTGGAGCCAGCCCAGTCCGAGGCCTCCCTAAATGGTGCTTACACTCCGGACTGGCGCTGAACCCCCGTCCGAGGCCTCCCTTAATGGTGCTTACAGACCGGACCGGCACTGAGGTACCCTGTGTATCTCCGGTGTGCCCATGTGTCCTGGCGCTCAGACCGCGCGCAACCCTCGGGTCCGCGGTTCTGATGGTGTGCCCTGTGCTGGGGTCACCCTGGCTGACCGCCCTGTGTGTCACAGGGGCTGCGGCTGTGGGCTTCAGAATTTTGTCGGCAGCCCTGGGTACAGTATTGATACCCCCCGCGCTGCGGGCTCCGGCACCAGATTTAATGATGGCTGCCTGGAGAAATGTGGAGCAGCCCAGGGGCTGACGTCATCGCTGGGCGTGTGTGTGTGCTTCCCGCGTGTTTTTCGGGCCCGCCCACAGCATGTACGGCGGCGGCCATCTTCCCCTCACTTCCCAGCTGGGATCTGATTAAGTGCACGGCTGCACTCCCGGGGAGACCGGTCATAACCCTAGCGGAGGCCACACACACATCGCTCCCTTCCACCGCATTGACGCGGTCGGTAAGCCACCGGTGTTCCGGTTCTTTCCTGTTTGGCTTATTTTCCCCTGCTGTGGGTATGTCCTCAGCAAGGAAAAGTGCTGCTAAGGCGGCCAGTACCACCATTGTCTGTGCTACTTGCAACGGGACACTGGTTGGGGGATCCTGCAATAACTGCGGACGCCCAGAGGCCCGGACTGATACTGCTGAGACAGCGGCTCCGGTACTGTACCCTGAGGTCCAGGTGATCCCAGGGCCATGGGAAACACAGAATAAGATTAATGAATCTGTGTTATCCAAACTGTCCTCCATGTCGCAATCCCTGGAGGCACTGACGAGGAGACTGGAAAGCCCAGTTGCTCCTTCATACCCCCGGGTGTCACCCGGTTTAACCACGAGACCCCTTAAGCGGGCTCGCCGTGACGAATCACCCGAGATCCAGAACCTCTCTGAGGAGGAGCGTCACTCTGTTGGTGACGAGGATGATGGGGGTTCAATACTCGAGTCTGAGTCCGAACCACCGAATGGGGTGGAGGATCTGGTGTCCTCCATCAACGAGACTTTACATCTCGTGGCACCCCCTGAAGAGGTGGAACTCCACCCGAAGGAGGTATATCAGTGGTTGCAGCCAGAGGCTCGTTCGTGTGGCTCCTTTATGGACCACACTAATTTTGGAAGGGTGGTTAGAGCACCCAGGGTTCACCCTGGGCGGCGTTATGTCCGCAAATCTAAGGACACTCGCTTCCCCTTTCCCCAGGAGGTGCTTCAGGAGTGGTCGCAGTCCCCGAAGGTGGATGCTTCCATGACCAGGATTGCTGCACGCTCCCTATTCTCTGCCTCTGATAGCTCCTCGTTGAAGGACGCGACGGATAGACAGGTCGAACAACTCGCCAAGTCTTCTTATGAGGCTGTGGGGTCTTCTTTTGCCCCTAATTTCGCCACGGTCTGGACCCTACAGGCGATTACCACCTGTTTGGACGGTATCACTGACCTGGCGGGGTCCAATTCAGAGATCCTGGCAATTACCGACAGGGCAAGGGCCTATGCGGATTACGCCAGGACGGCGACCCTAGAGACTGCCACCCGCTCTGCTGTGGCTTCGGCCAATGCTATAGCGATCCGCAGGTTGTTGTGGCTGCGTCTATGGGACTCAGATGCCACGTCAAAGAAGATTCTGCAGAATCTTCCATTCTCTGGTGACAGGCTTTTTGGAACCGAGCTGGACAAGCTGATCAAGGATTCTGCGGAGTCTAAGATCCCACAGAATAAACCTAAACCGCGGTATAATGTCAAAAGGAACCCTAAACAATGGTCCTTTCGTTCCAGCTCGCAGCCATCAGCTTCGTCCGCTCGCACAGAGAGAGGGGGCAAACCCTCTAATCAGTGGCGCCCCAAGGGTCGCCAGAAGAAGCCAACGGGGGCGGCGGCTGCCACCCCTAAACCCACTTCCACATGACTCACTCTCTCGTCCTGCCGCCCCACAAGTGGGGGGCCGCCTGTCCAGTTTTCAGGACAGATGGTTGCTCCACGTTCAAGATCAGTGGGTCCGAGACGTTGTCTCGTGCGGCTACAGGATAGAGCTGACGTCGCAGCCGGCACACCGATTCCATCGGTCTGTTCCATCCCCAGAAAAGGCTCAGGCTTTTTATCAGGTGTTGGAGGGACTACGCAGAGACGGGGTAGTGGTCCCAGTGCCTACGGGAGAGAGGTTCCGGGGTTTTTACTCCAACCTCTTTATCGTCCCGAAGAAGGACGGCTCTTTTCGCCCGGTTCTGGACCTCAAGTTGTTCAACCGTCACGTGTTGGTTCGGAAGTTCCGTATGGAATCCCTGCGTTCCGTGATCGCGGCTGTGTCACAGGGAGACTTCCTAGCGTCCATAGATATCCGAGACGCTTACCTTCACGTGCCCATTGCACCGGCTCATCAACGCTGGTTGCGATTCGCAGTGGGGAACGAACACTTCCAGTTCGTGGCGCTGCCTTTCGGGTTGGCCTCGGCACCGAGGGTGTTCACTAAAGTGATGGCCTCGATGATGGCTCTTCTGCATGCACAGGGACATGCCGTCATACCCTATCTGGACGACCTGCTGGTCAGAGCGCCATCGGAACACCTTTGTCAGAAAAGCCTGGAGGTGACCATACAGTCTCTGGAACAGTTTGGGTGGCTTCTCAATATCCAGAAATCCACCCTGGTACCGACCCAGTCTCTGACGTACCTGGGTATGGACTTCCACACGGACTCTGCTCTGGTGTCCCTCCCACGAGCCAAACAGCTGGCCATCCAATCAGGAGTACACGATCTTCTCCTGTCACCGCACTCATCCCTACGGGTGTTGATGAAGCTGGTGGGACGCATGGTGGCAGCAATAGAGGCGGTGCCTTTTGCACAATTTCGCCTCCGTCCTCTCCAACTGGAAATTCTTCGCAGGTGGGACAAGAGGACGTCCTCTCTGAATCAGCTGGTGGTCCTTTCCCAACCGACCAGGGATTCCCTGCAGTGGTGGCTCCAGCCATATCACCTGTCACGGGGCCGGTCCTTCCTCAAACCGTCATGGTTAGTGGTGACCACCGACGCCAGTCTCAAGGGCTGGGGTGCGGTGTACTTACACCACAGGGCTCAAGGCCTCTGGACACAGTCGGAGTCGGCGTTGCAAATCAATGTGCTGGAGATCAAGGCGGTCTATCTAGCACTCCTGGCCTTTCGGACGTTCTGTCAGGACAGCCCATTCGGGTTCAGTCCGACAATGCGACGGCCGTCGCCTATATAAACCATCAGGGAGGAACCAGGAGTGCGCAGGCCTTAGCCGAAGTCCACCGCATTTTATCATGGGTGGAAGACAACGACTGCCTGATCTCCGCAGTTCACATCCCAGGGGTCGAAAACTGGGAGGCCGACTACCTGAGTCGGCAGGGGATGGACGCCGGAGAATGGTCACTTCATCCGGACGTCTTCCGGGACATCTGCAGCAGATGGGGCATCCCGGATGTGGATCTGATGGCCTCGCGGCTGAATCATCAGGTGCCGCAATACATGGCGAGATTGTGGGACCCTCAGTCTCTAGGGGCGGATGCCTGGTCCTGCGTTGGTCCAGTTTTCAGCTTCCATATGTGTTCCCGCCTCTAGCTCTGATTCCCAAGGTCCTGTGGAAAATCAGGACGGAATGCCGCAAAGCCATTCTAGTGGCTCCGGATTGGCCCAGGAGGTCCTGGTATCCGGATCTGTGGCAACTGTCAGGCGGGAACCGGTGGGCTCTTCCAGACCGCGCAGATCTTCTCGCGCAAGGCCCTTTCTTCCACCTCAATTCCAGGGCCCTCAGATTGACTGCATGGCTCTTGAGGCCTGGCTTCTGACATCCAGGGGGTTCTCTCCTCCTGTGGTTGACACTATGAATCGGGCTAGAAAGCCCGTATCACGGAGGATATACCACAGAACGTGGAAAATCTTTTTCACCTGGTGTGCCTCTGGTGGACGGTCACCGTGGCCTTTGTCAGTTCCAACTCTGTTGGCCTTTTTACAGTCGGGCTTGGAGTTGGGTTTATCACTCAGCTCCCTGAAGGGCCAGGTATCAGCGCTTTCAGTGCTGTTTGACAGGCGCTTGGCTCTCCTCCCGAAGGTCCGTCAATTTCTGCAGGGGGTGTCTCGGGTGGTCCCGCCATACAGGCGACCGCTGGACCCTTGGGACCTTAACATGGTCTTGACGGCTCTGCAGAAACCACGGTTCGAGCCACTGAGAGAGGTTTCCCTCTCCCGTCTGGCCCAGAAAGTGGTTTTTCTGGTCGCAATTACGTCTCTGAGACGTGTCTCAGAGTTGGCTGCACTATCGTGCAAGTCACCTTTCCTGGTAGTCCACCAAGACAAGGTGGTGTTGCGCCCACGGGTTGAATTCTTGCCAAAGGTGGTTTCCTTTTTTCACTTGAATCAAGAGATTGTTCTTCCATCATTTTGTCCCGCTCCCGTTCATCAGGTTGAGCGCGACCTTCACACTCTGGATCTTGTGAGGGCTGTACGCATTTATGTGTCCAGGACGGCCTCCTTCCGGAGTTCGGACTCTTTGTTCGTCCTTACAGCGGGTCGCTGTAAGGGGTCCGCGGCGTCCAAATCGACCTTGGCCAGATGGATCAAGGCACCCATTCAAGAGGCTTACCGGGCTTCTGGTTTGCCTCTACCAGTGGGTCTGAAGGCGCACTCGACTAGAGCCGTCGGTGCATCCTGGGCTTTGCGACATCGCGCTTCTGCTCTACAGGTGTGTCAGGCGGCCACTTGGTCCAGCCTGCACACTTTCTCTAAGCACTATATGGTGCATGCCCATGTCTCTGCGGATGCAAGTTTGGGCAGGCGGGTCCACCAGGCGGCGGTTGCCCATCTTTGAGGGGGACCGTGTATTTCAACGTCTTTTGAGGAACTCTTCCCGCCCTGGGGTTTGCTTTAGGACATCCCCATTGTCTGGGTCTCCCATTATGATGATCAGAAAAAAGAGAATTTTGTTTACGTACCGTAAATTCTTTTTTCTTGAATCATCAATGGGAGACCCAGCACCCACCCAGTGTTCCGTTGGATGTTATTCTTCCTTTGGACTGTCCCCTGTTGGGACAGGGTTGTTTTTCGGTTGTGGCACCGTCTGTGCACGGTCTTCCCGATAGTTCGGGTGTGGTTTGCCTCCTCGCAGCTTATGGACCAAACTGAGGATATCTCCTGCGGTAGGGGTTTATAAGCGGAGGGGGCGGTGTCTACAAACTTGTAGTACCTAGTGTGGCCTCCGGAGGGCAGTGCCCTAAACCCCATTGTCTGGGTCTCCCATTGATGATTCAAGAAAAAAGAATTTACGGTACGTAAACAAAATTCTCTTTTTACCTTTTACTGATGGTATTCACAGGTAAAGATGTCCAGAGCACTCTCGAGTGACCAGGTGCACAGTGAGTCTCCACAGCAAGTGGGTATAAGGCCTCCTCAGGTTCCCTACGGTTCTTGAAGTCCTGTCTGCTTGCAGCCAGACCGGCCTCCTCACTTCCTCTGTCCTCTCTCTCCCTCTCTCCTCCTGCGCGGTCCACGGGTTACCCTCTCTGATCACTGCTGTATTACACTGCGGTGTCTGGCTCCCTTTCTTTTGGTACGCAGGGGGACCGGGTGACTGAAGTTTCCACGATGTGCCGGGATTCTCTGCAGTCCTGGAGTAATCCTGCAGGTGCGGACCCCCGGAGTCCAGTACGTCTTGGGTAAACTTCCACTAGCTCCTCACTCCCTTAGCTAAGCTCCGAGTCTTCTGTCCCCGCTCCTAGGCTTGTCTAACGGTAGAAGGTCCACTCCGGGTCACTGGTTTGGGCCTAACCGCGGCACCGACCACCAGGACGTCTTCGCAGCTCTCCTAGCATCTGCACACTCTGACTAACTCCTCCCCCAGCAGCAGTATTTATGGGGGATCTCACCTAAAGTCAGTGAGGCTAGCACCCCCTACTGTGCCGGGGTGGAAGGTGTTGCATGTAGTAGGTACCTGCTGTGGAAACCCAGCTGTGCAGTAGGGAAGGCTGTGGCTACCTGTGTGAGCAGGGCGCCACATTTCCACCTGGGATATCTGTAGTCAGAGCTGTCTGTTTTCCTCCATAAAGGGGCCGTCACACACTACGATTTTGTGAGGGAACTCAATAACGATGTCAGGGGTGCGGCTCGTGGACACATGGTTAGTGAGGTGTCACATGTATGGATAACGATGTCAGTGGTGCGGCTCGTGGACACATGGTTAGTGAGGTGTCACATGTATAGATAACGATGTCAGGGGTGCGGCTCGTGGACACATGGTTAGTGAGGTGTCACATGTATAGATAACGATGTCAGGGGTGCGGCTCGTGGACACATGGTTAGTGAGGTGTCACATGTATAGATAACGATGTCAGGGGTGCGGCTCGTGGACACGTGGTTAGTGAGGTGTCACATGTATAGATAACGATGTCAGGGGTGCGGCTCGTGGACACATAGTTAGTGAGGTGTCACATGTATAGATAACGATGTCAGGGGTGCGGCTCGTGGACACATGGTTAGTGAGGTGTCACATGTATAGATAACAATGTCAGTGGTGCAGCTCGTGGACACATGGTTAGTGAGGTGTCACATGTATAGATAACGATGTCAGGGGTGCGGCTCGTGGACACATGGTTAGTGAGGTGTCACATGTATAGATAGCGATGTCAGGGGTGCGGCTCGTTGGACACATGGTTAGTGAGGTGTCACATGTATAGATAACGATGTCAGGGGTGCGGCTCGTGGACACGTGGTTAGTGAGGTGTCACATGTATAGATAACGATGTCAGGGGTGCGGTTCGTGGACACATGGTTAGTGAGGTGTCACATGTATAGATAACAATGTCAGGGGTGCGGCTCGTGGACACATGGTTAGTGAGATGTCACATGTATAGATAACGATGTCAGGGGTGCGGCTCGTGGACACATGGTTAGTGAGGTGTCACATGTATAGATAACGATGTCAGGGGTGCGGCTCTTGGACACATGGTTAGTGAGGTGTCACATGTATAGATAACGATGTCAGGGGTGAGGCTCGTGGACACATGGTTAGTGAGGTGTCACATGTATAGATAACGATGTCAGTGGTGCGGCTCGTGGACACGTGGTTAGTGAGGTGTCACATGAATAGATAACGATGTCAGGGGTGCGGCTCGTGGACACATGATTAGTGAGGTGTCACATGTATAGATAACTGATGTCAGTGGTGCGGCTCGTGGACACATGGTTAGTGAGGTGTCACATGTATAGATAACGATGTCAGTGGTGCGGCTCGTGGACACATGGTTAGTGAGGTGTCACATGTATAGATAACGATGTCAGGGGTACGGCACATGGACACATGGTTAGTGAGGTGTCACATGTATAGATAACGATGTCAGGGGTGCGGCTCGTGGACACATCGTTAGTGAGGTGTCACATGTATAGATAACGATGTCAGGGGTGCGGCTCGTGGACACATGGTTAGTGAGGTGTCACATGTATAGATAACGATGTCAGGGGTGCGGCTCGTGGACACATGGTTAGTGAGGTATCACATGTATAGATAACGATGTCAGGGGTGCGGCTCGTGGACACATGGTTAGTGAGGTGTCACATGTATAGATAACGATGTCAGGGGTGCGGCTCGTGGACACATGGTTAGTGAGGTGTCACATGTATAGATAACGATGTCAGGGGTGCGGCTCGTGGACACATGGTTATGAGGTGTCACATGTATAGATAACGATGTCAGGGGTGCGGCTCGTGGACACATGGTTACTGAGGTGTCACATGTATAGATAACGATGTCAGGGGTGCGGCTCGTGGACACATGATTAGTGAGGTGTCACATGTATAGATAACGATGTCAGGGGTGCGGCTCGTGGACACATGGTTAGTGAGGTGTCACATGTATAGATAACGATGTCAGGGGTGCGGCTCGTGGACACATGGTTAGTGAGGTGTCACATGTATAGATAACGATGTCAGGGTGTCGGCTCGTGGACACATGGTTAGTGAGGTGTCACATGTATAGATAACGATGTCAGTGGTGTGGCTCGTGGACATATGGTTAGTGAGGTGTCACATGTATAGATAACGATGTCAGGGGTGTGGCTCGTGGACACATGGTTAGTGAGGTGCACATGTATAGATAACGATGTCAGGGGTGGGCTCGTGGACATATGGTTAGTGAGGTGTCACATGTATAGATAACGATGTCAGGGGTGCGGCTCGTGGACACATGGTTGTGAGGTGTCACATGTATAGATAACGATGTCAGGGGTGCGGCTCGTGGACACATGGTTAGTGAGGTGTCACATGTATAGATAACGATGTCATGGGTGCGGCTCGTGGACACATGGTTAGTGAGGTGTCACATGTATAGATAACGATGTCAGGGGTGGGGCTCGTGGACACATGGTTAGTGAGGTGTCACATGTATAGATAACGATGTCAGGGGTGCGGCTCGTGGACACATGGTTAGTGAGGTGTCACATGTATAGATAACGATGTCAGGGGTGCGGCTCGTGGACACATGGTTAGTGAGGTGTAACATGTATAGATAACGATGTCAGGGGTGCGGCTCGTGGACACATGGTTAGTGAGGTGTCACATGTATAGATAACGATGTCAGGGGTGCGGCTCGTGGACACATGGTTAGTGAGGTGTCACATGTATAGATAACGATGTCAGGGGTGCGGCTCGTGGACACATCATTAGTGAGGTGTCACATGTATAGATAACGATGCCAGTGGTGCGGCTCGTGGACACATGGTTAGTGAGGTGTCACATGTATAGATAACGATGTCAGGGGTGCGGCTCGTGGACACATGGTTAGTGAGGTGTCACATGTATAGATAACGATGTCAGGGGTGCGGCTCGTGGACACATGGTTAGTGAGGTGTCACATGTATAGATAACGATGTCAGTGGTGCGGCTCGTGGACACATGGTTAGTGAGGTGTCACATGTATAGATAACGATGTCAGGGGTGCGGCTCGTGGACACATGGTTAGTGAGGTGTCACATGTATAGATAACGATGTCAGGGTGTGCGGCTCGTGGACACATGGTTAGTGAGGTGTCACATGAATAGATAACGATGTCAGGGGTGCGGCTCGTGGACACATGGTTAGTGAGGTGTCACATGTATAGATAACGATGTCAGGGGTGCGGCTCGTGGACACATGGTTAGTGAGGTGTCACATGTATAGATAACGATGTCAGGGGTGCGGCTCGTGGACACATGGTTAGTGAGGTGTCACATGTATAGATAACGATGTCAGTGGTGCGGCTCGTGGACACATGGTTAGTGAGGTGTCACATGTATAGATAACGATGTCAGTGGTGCGGCTCGTGGACACATGGTTAGTGAGGTGTCACATGTATAGATAACGATGTCAGGGGTGCGGCTTGTGGACACATGGTTAGTGAGGTGTCACATGTATAGATAACGATGTCAGGGGTGCGGCTCGTGGACACATGGTTAGTGAGGTGTCACATGTATAGATAACGATGTCAGGGGTGCGGCTCGTGGACACATGGTTAGTGAGGTGTCACATGTATAGATAACGATGTCAGGGGTGCGGCTCGTGGACACATGGTTAGTGAGGTGTCACATGTATAGATAACGATGTCAGGTGTGCGGCTCGTGGACACATGGTTAGTGAGGTGTCACATGTATAGATAACGATGTCAGGGGTGCGGCTCGTGGACACATGGTTAGTGAGGTGTCACATGTATAGATAACGATGTCAGTGGTGCAGCTCGTGGACACATGGTTAGTGAGGTGTCACATGTATAGATAACGATGTCAGGGGTGCGGCTCGTGGACATGTGGTTAGTGAGGTGTCACATGTATAGATAACGTTCAGGACACAGCAGCGATGTTCTGTGCAGGGATCGTTCACACAACCAGGGATTGATGCTTGTCAATGATGTGAATAGGTGAAATCAGTCAGGAGATCGGTTATGGCGGTGTCACACAGAACGATGCAGCAGATCGACATCGTCTGATGTGGTGTCCGGATCCACGTGTCACACACAACGACGTCGTTAGAACAACAGAAAACCCCTGTTGTTTCAGTGACATCGTTAATGATATGATAGTGTGTGACGGCCCCTTAAGTGGGATCAGAGCTCCCATCTCTCCGGTGTATGGGGCAGCGGCTCCTGGCAGCGGCAGTGAAGCACCTGTGTCCGCGCCTCATGCCGAATCCTGGCCTTTATTTCCAGAGGAAATATGTTTTCATTTTTCTGCCAAAATAAATGTTCTTGTTCCATTAATGTTCAGCGACAGAACCCACTTCAAGAAAAAGCTGCCCTGTAGGGTCATCCATCTTACTGCTGGCAATGACGGCTGTAGGTGCATTAAGAGCAGACGTGGATTAATCACACTGCACTATTATATCCTTCACAGAAAATACACTTCAGTAGCAGAGATGATGTTTTACTCCAACCAGTCAGGAACGAGTTAACCTCAAAGACAAGATTTCTAAAGGGGAAAAAGGGGGGTGAGGTTATATTGAAGTGAACTTGTAAGACTCCAGAGCTGTGCTCACTATTCTGCTGGTGCAGTCACTGCGTACATACATTACATTACGGATCCTGAGTTACCTCCTGTATTATACTCCAGAGCTGCACTCACTATTCTGCTGGTGCAGTCACTGTGTACATACATTACATTACTGATCCTGAGTTACCTCCTGTATTATACTCCAGAGCTGCACTCACTATTCTGCTGCTGCAGTCACTGTGTACATACATTACATTACTGATCCTGAGTTACCTCCTGTATTATACTCCAGAGCTGCACTCACTATTCTGCTGGTGCAGTCAGTGTGTACATACATTACATTACTGATCCTGAGTTACCTCCTGTATTATACTCCAGAGCTGCACTCACTATTCTGCTGCTGCAGTCACTGTGTACATACATTACATTACTGATCCTGAGTTACATCCTGTATTATACTCCAGAGCTGCACTCACTATTCTGTTGGTGCAGTCACTGTGTACATACATTACATTACTGATCCTGAGTTACCTCCTATATTATCCTCCAGAGCTGCACTCACTATTCTACTGGTGCAGTCACTGTGTACATACATTACATTACTAATCCTGAGTTACCTCCTGTATTATACTCCAGAGCTGCACTCACTATTCTGCTGGTGCAGTCACTGTGTACATACATTACATTACTGATCCTGAGTTACCTCCTGTATTATACTCCAGAGCTGCACTCACTATTCTGCTGGTGCAGTCACTATGTACATACATTACATTACTAATCCTGAGTTACCTCCTGTATTATACTCCAGAGCTGCAGTCACTATTCTGCTGGTGCAGTCACTGTGTACATACATTACATTACTGATCCTGAGTTACCTCCTGTATTATACTCCAGAGCTGCACTCACTATTCTGCTGCTGCAGTCACTATGTACATACATTACATTACTGATCCTGAGTTACCTCCTGTATTATACTCCAGAGCTGCACTCACTATTCTGCTGGGTGCAGTCACTGTGTACATACATTACATTACTGATCCTGAGTTACCTCCTGTATTATCCTCCAGAGCTGCACTCACTATTCTGCTGGTGCAGTCACTGTGTACATACATTACATTACTGATCCTGAGTTACCTCCTGTATTATACTCCAGAGCTGCACTCACTATTCTGCTGGTGCAGTCACTGTGTACATACATTACATTACTGATCCTGAGTTACCTCCTGTATTATACTCCAGAGCTGCACTCACTATTCTGCTGGTGGAGTCACTGTGTACATACATTACATTACGGATCCTGAGTTACCTCCTGTATTATACTCCAGAGCTGCACTCACTATTCTGCTGGTGCAGTCACTGTGTACATACATTACATTACTGATCCTGAGTTACCTCCTGTATTATACTCCAGAGCTGCACTCACTATTCTGCTGCTGCAGTCACTGTGTACATACATTACATTACTGATCCTGAGTTACCTCCTGTATTATACTCCAGAGCTGCACTCACTATTCTGCTGGTGCAGTCACTGTGTACATACATTACATTACTGATCCTGAGTTACCTCCTGTATTATACTCCAGAGCTGCACTCACTATTCTGCTGGTGCAGTCACTGTGTACATACATTACATTACGGATCCTGAGTTATCTCCTGTATTATACTCCAGAGCTGCACTCACTATTCTGATGATATTCTCTACATCTCCAATATACCACTATTCTTTGCTTTTCCCTTATCCGCTGTCTGGTTTCGGCAGTCCACTTTGTGTAGAATCTCTCCCTGGAGGTGTCTGAACACAAAGGACGTGATGTGAGTAATGTCTTTATTTGGGGAGAAGATGCTGGAATAAAGCTGAGTGCTGACAGTGGCTCCCCCTTTGTGTTTCAATTTCTCCCCATTTTCCAGAATCAGAATATTTACAAACCCTGAAGAAATGTCTACAATATCTGAAGCCGAGAAAATTCGGCTTCCAGACAGCGGCGGATCATGCAATGATTCCCTGCAGGTGCAGTAGATCCCAGGAAGGGGCACTAGTGTGCAGTGTGCAATAGATCCCAGGAGGGGGCACTAGTGTGCAGTGTGCAGTAGATCCCAGGAGGGGGCACTAGCGTGCAGTGTGCAGTAGATCCCAGGAGGGGGCACTAGCGTGCAGTGTGCAGTAGATCCCAGGAGGGGGCACTAGTGTGCAGTGTGCAGTAGATCCCAGGAGGGGGCACTAGTGTGCAGTGTGCAGTAGATCCCAGGAGGGGGCACTAGTGTGCAGTGTGCAGTAGATCCCAGGAGGGGGCACTAGCGTGCAGTGTGCAGTAGATCCCAGGAGGGGGCACTAGCGTGCAGTGTGCAGTAGATCCCAGGAGGGGGCACTAGCGTGCAGTGTGCAGTAGATCCCAGGAGGGGGCACTAGCGTGCAGTGTGCAGTAGATCCCAGGAGGGGGCACTAGCGTGCAGTGTGCAGTAGATCCCAGGAGGGGGCACTAGCGTGCAGTGTGCAGTAGATCCCAGGAGGGGGCACTAGCGTGCAGTGTGCAGTAGATCCCAGGAGGGGGCACTAGCGTGCAGTGTGCAGTAGATCCCAGGAGGGGGCACTAGCGTGCAGTGTGCAGTAGATCCCAGGAGGGGGCACTAGCGTGCAGTGTGCAGTAGATCCCAGGAGGGGGCACTAGCGTGCAGTGTGCAGTAGATCCCAGGAGGGGGCACTAGCATGCAGTGTGCAGTAGATCCCACTAGGGAGCACTAGCTGTCAGGACTTGCTGGGAGTTGTAGTTACAGTTTGCACACCTGTAGTGTCAGGGGCGTAACTACAACAGGTGCAGGGGCTGAAATCACACCCGGGCCCTGCAGCCTGGGGGGCCCCAAAAGTCCCTTTGGTCTATAGAAAAATACTAATGCTATTAGAGATTTGCAATAATTGGGGGCCCCGTTGGAGCTTTCACATCGGGGCGCATGAGCTTTCAGTTACGCCCCTGTGTGCTGTAGCCATTGGGTGAATACCTGGGCCTTGTATTATAAGCCAGGAGGTCATGTCATGCCGCCGTGGTCCGGTCGGCGGCGCACCGCGCTTTGTGTCGGCTGGACTTACCGGTTTCGTGTTCTGCTGTTTGCTCTGCAGACAAGGAAAGCTCTGAACACGGGAAGATAAACACATGTAGCGCCCTGATGTCATCGCTGCACCCCGCCAAGTCCCGGCCGCTCGTCAACGGCCGCCTTATACTCCGCGCCTGACAGTTTTTCCAGACTTGGGGAATGACAACATTCAGACCAATCTACTATATGAAGTAGGTGAACTACAAATCCCAGCACTGTCTGCCAAGCCAGATTTGGCTAGTGTGGAGAATAGTTGTTTTTAGAACTACAACTCTCAGCAAATCCTGCAAGGAGGATCATGATGTCAGCAGGGGCGTGACGTGAAGCTTATGGGCCCCAATGCAACATCTGAATCAGGGCCCCCTTCTCATTAGGACCCCCGTCCACTCCAGGACTTAGGTGCACTCACTCCTGAGGGGGAGACTAGAGCTGCACGATGTGTGAGAGCTGCATAATGGTAGGAGCAATGTCCACAGCAGCACAGAGTATTACAGGAAAGGAGTGCACTGATGTTGTGGAATGACACACATTGTGTTACATGATAGAAGCAGGTGCAACATCAGCGCAGAGTATTTCAGGAGATGAATAGGTTGATATTGTATTAAAACGGGGTAATGTACACAGATATATTTTTAACGCCATACACTGCTGATACTGTGGAAGGTGAATGATAGTGGCATAATGGCTGGAGTGGGGTCCTTTCAGCAGTACAGAGTACTACAGCAGAGGAATGTGCTGATGTTGTGGAATGACACTGACTGTGTGACATCATTTAACCTTCCTAGCGTTATTCCCGAGCCTGACTCGGGGTTAACATTCACTACCAGAAGCGTTAACCCCGAGTCAGGCTCGGGCTTACCCGCGTTCGCGGCAGATGCGGTGAGAAAACCGCATCTGCCGCATCTACCGCATCTGCCGCACTTGTGCCGCACTTGTGCCGCAATAGCGGCGCGGTTGCGGCGCGGTTGCGGTAATCTGCATAGGAACCAACCACCTCTGATGCCCCTCATACATTGTTAATATGTGCCCCTGCACCCTAGTAAACCATTAGCAGCACTGTTGTTGTGTGCTAAGTGGCTGCAGTAGAAGTGCGATAATGATTTTAGACACTTACATGCCTGGTACTTGAGGCCGTCTCCCTGTGTGTGATGGGACTTGTTGTGCTGTGCTCATCATGTCTGCTCTCCCCCTCCCTTATGCACGCCCCCTCTCAGCCTGCTATAGTGCTGTGAGGCTGATTGCGTCATAAAGGGGCGGGGCTACCGGGATGCCGCGATTTAGCCCCACCCCTTTATGATGCAATCAGCCTCACAGCACTATAGCAGGCTGAGAGGGGGCGTGCATAAGGGAGGGGGAGAGCAGACATGATGAGCACAGCACAACAAGTCCCATCACACACAGGGAGACGGCCTCAAGTACCAGGCATGTAAGTGTCTAAAATCATTATCGCACTTCTACTGCAGCCACTTAGCACACAACAACAGTGCTGCTAATGGTTTACTAGGGTGCAGGGGCACATATTAACAATGTATGAGGGTCATCAGAGGTGGTTGGTTCCTATGCAGATTACCGCAACCGCACCGCAACCGCGCCGCAAGTGCGGCACAAGTGCGGCAGCTATGCGGCAAGTGCGGCAGATGCGGTTTTTTAACCGCATCTACCGCGAACGCGGGTAGCCCGCTTTTAGCAACAATTTCCAGAACTAAACAGACCGCCAGGGAGGCTACGAAGCAGGTGCAACAGCAGCACAGAGTATTTTAGGAGATGAATGGGTTGATATTGTATTAAAACGGGGTAATGTAACAGATATATTTTTAACGCTATACAGTGCTGCTATTGTGGAAGGTGAATGATAGTGGCATAATGGCTGGAGCGGGGTCCTTTCAGCAGTACAGAGTGTTTCAGCAGAGGCTTGTACTGATGCAGTAGAGGCACATGGCAGGTCCTCGCCTCCAGCCAGACATGTAGGAGGTGCAGCACCCGCTCTGCTGTGTTGGTGAATGCGGTGCTAGGCCTCGGAGGCTTTGGCATTTGCCCATGGGCAGGAACATTCCTCTGGACCCCGTCATGTGGAAACTTATGGCTCTGCGCACAGGAATGCTCGATGAAGGGTAGAATACAACATGTTGGCATTTCTGCCGCCACTTGATGGTTGATTTACAATGAGCCTCACCAGGAACATGATTCTTAGAATCGCTGTGTGGTTGTTGCACAAATTAAACCTTCCTAAGACAGGGCCAACCCAGCCCCTCCGCGTGTATACGTGGTGCTCACCTAGGTACCCCAGATGACCCTATACCAGCAAATGTGCCCCCAGTATGCAGGCCCCTCACATTCAGATGCTCCCTATAATTGTTTATGGGGTGAAAATGAGGTGATTATAAGGGACACGTAATAAAAAAGGGGGAAAATCCTGTGCCAGCTCTGATAATGCAGGAGGCAGAGGGGTCATTTGGAGTGGCTGGGTCCTAAACTTGCACTCACTACCCCAAATATCACCTGCTAACTCCAGCTGTTCTCCAGTTGTGCCCTCCCCTTCCTTCAGTACATTATTAAAGGTTTTTGCTATGTAATCTGAAGACAGCATGCTGAAAGTGTTAACCCAAAGAATTCAGCCATGTGTCTCTTACCACAAGGTGTGTTGTTGTTTACCTGAAATGTTTGCTTTAGCACCAGCAGCTTATCATTGCGTTGACGCAGTAATGTGTGGCACCCCTGCAGGGGATTGCCACAGGATCCACCGGTGCAAGGAGGGATTTACACCTTGGTACACACAGCACACAACACCTTCCACCCCAGACCTGAAGGGGGAGCTCTGCTGGCTGCCTTAAGCCAGATCCCCTATAAAAGATCCTGGCCTGAGGGGAGGAGTCAGTTAGTTTCAGTTAGTTCCAGTTAGTTCCAGTCAGAGGAGAGAGCAGGAGTGAGGAGCTGGTCGCTGGGAACGATCCAGGCCCAGGACCAGGGAACACTGACACAGGTGTGCTGCACCCTAGGGAGAGGGTTGGAGGCCAGTGGAGAAATAGGAGAATTAAAGGAGGGAACAAATCAGGTTTCCCTGTAGCTCACCCGGATACCGGAGTTCGTCACTGCAAAGTTTCCAGTGCAGCAGTAAAAGCCCAGAGGGACCAGGAGGACCAAATTCCCCTGAGTTAAATAGAAAGAGACGCTGAAACTGACCAAACACAGGACCAGGGACCAAGGGAAGAATAGGGACCCCACAGAAGGACCTCATTGTTAGTGACAGAGTAAAGCCTGAGAGGGAGAAGGAGCGGCGAGTTCAGTTACAGGCAGAACTTACCCCAAACCACCGTACATAGTGACAGAGGAGGCCTCACAACTCTCTAAGGTGAAAGTCCCAAATTGCTTCGGGTACCTGGTTATTTCTCTGGACTGTACCAGTTACCCGTCATCAGTAAAAGGTACCGAAACAAAGACCACGGTGTGTGTGTGTGTGCCTGCTTACCTGCCGCTACCCACAGCATTGACTGCAGAGACGCTACTACGACTCCCCTCATCTATCTCTGCTGCCCTGAGGTAAAGCTCCACCTGTGGGGAGCTGTACTACACTGAGCTGCACCTCCATCACCTTAGCGGCCGGCCGCAGCGCTGGTATACACGTTACCAGGTACCACAGTTGGCGTTACTTAAACAATCTCCCTTCACCACCATCATCCCCCCACCATCCCCACCATTGAGGATCCAGGGCATGGGACCGGGGACCGACCAGCCGTGATCCCCCATCCAAGTCACAATCAGCCCCGGTACCCGAGTACCTCCTACCCCGTTGACCCCTTCAACCACATGAGCACCAATCCAGCACACCATGCTGTGATTAGCAGCTCTCTGTCTAAAGACATTGTACATACAGAGTCTGGTGTGGGCGGGGGAAGCTCTCTGTCTATAGACATTGTACATACAGAGCCTGGTGGGGGCAGGGGCAGCTCTCTGTCTATAGACATAGTACATACAGAGTCTGTTGTGGGTGGGGACAGCTCTCTATCTATAGACATTGTACATACAGAGCGTGGTGTGGGTGGGGGCAGCTCTCTGTCTATAGACATTGTACATACAGAGCGTGGTGTGGGTGGGGGCAGCTCTCTGTCTAGAGACATTGTACATACAGAGTTTGGTGTGGGTGGGGGCAGCTCTCTGTCTATAGACATTGTACATACAGAGCTTGGTGTGGGTGGGGGCAGCTCTCCGTCTATAGACATTGTACATACAGTGCCTGGTGTGTGCAGGGGCAGCTCTCTGTCTAGAGACATTGTACATACAGAGTTTGGTGTGGGTGGGGGCAGCTCTCTGTCTATAGACATTGTACATACAGAGCTTGGTGTGGGTGGGGGCAGCTCTCCCAGCTCTGCTGCATAGATAAATTTAAAAACTCTGTTTAGTTTACTGGGTGCAGAGGTTCTAAGTGATACATTGCTGGATTCAGGATTTCTATGTACATCATGCTGCTCTCACATGAGGTAGTGAAAACTTGCTGACAGATTCCTTCTATTGATAAATTACACTGATATATTGTAATTGGTTTGTTCATCTCCTACAGGATACAATTGTTACGAATCTTCAGCTGTGAGATATATACACACATTTCCGTTCCCTGACAATAAGGAGAGATTTTAGAAATTGTTAGGAATTGAAATAAACATTATGCCACCTTACTTCCCACTGTTTAATACTCTGGCCCAGGGGGGGTAACTACCGTATAATAGGTGCAGGGGTTGCAATCACACCCGGGCCCTGGAGCCTAGGGGGGACCAATAGTCCCTTTGGTCTATAGAAAAAGACTAATACTATTAAAGATTTGCAATAATTGGGGGCCCCCGTTGGAGCTTTTGCATTGGGGCCCATAAGCTTCAAGTTACACTACTGCTCGTGCCCTTTAATAATCCCCTTATTCCTGACGCGGTTCATACTAATCCTCCTCATACATAATGTGCAGAAAATTGGAGACGCCACAGCTCTGAGAAAACACAGGGTTTCCGCCAAATCCAGGAAAATTCGGGATGTATCTGGTACGGCCTGAAATAAGAGCAAGAAGTGGGAATGTGACATTGTGCAGACGGGACGGTGCGGAGCAGAGACCTCGAGAATGTCAGGAACCGGGAAATCAGAGTGTTTAATCATGTCACGTTATATGGCCAGCGACGCTCCCCGAGACAGTCCGAACTCAAGAAATCACCTTCATCCTTCCACTACAGAACATAGAAATAAAGCAGGACACCGCTCCTTACTACAGGTGGACTACAACAGGTGCAGAGATGGCAATCACACCCGGCCCTGGAGCCTAGGGGGCCCCAAAAGGCCCTTTGGCCTATTGAAAAAGACTTGCAATAATTCTGGGCCCCGTTGGAGCTTTGCATTGGGGCCACAAGCTTCAAGTTATGACACGGGTGGAACTACAACTCCCAGCATGTCCTGACCTTCCACTGCCTGTTTCAACTACAGTTCACTATTGTCATAAATGAATAAATCCAAGAGAGGGGCCCCAAATCAACAACCTACTCCACCAACCGATGCTTCATGACACTCCCACCTGTGCTACATTGGGATGGAAGGTCAAGAGTTGACTCAGATCAGATCCAAAGTTAAACAATCCAGAATATATAACCAAACCCGGCTTCACAAGCTGTTTATATTAATGTGATTTTATTATTGGACACATGGATCTTTGGGTCCCACTAACACAGAATATCCAGACTCAAGAACTCCATCTGCTGGTGAACACTACAAGCTGCTGTTTCTTGTATCCTACAGGGCCCACCAAAGGCTACATAGATAACATAGAAGTCAGTGATGACACTGTCACCGGTTCCAGAGGTCGAGGATCCAACCATCAAGGTCACACAAGGGGTTAAATGCATGAGAGCACGAAGAGATAACGTCTGATCTATATATACAGAATAATACAGACACTGAGGATTACACCCAGTATACAGGACAGGAGAATTGGTACTGTACGCTATAAATATACAGAATAATATAGATACTCAGGATTACACCCTGTATACAGGACAGGAGAAGTGGTACTGTGCAGTGTAATACAGTATACAGAATAATACAGATACTGAGGATTACACCAGTATAAGGACAGAAGAAGTGTACTGTGCAGTGTATAAATATACAGAATAATATAGATACTAGGATTACATTCAGTATACAGGACAGGAGAAGTGTTACTGTGCAGTGTATAAATATACAGAATAATACAGATACTGAGGATTACACCCAGTATAGAGGACAGAAGAAGTGTACTGTGCAGTGTAAATATACAGAATAATATAGATACTCAGGATTACACCCAGTATACAGGACAGGAGAAGTGGTACTCTGCAGTGTATATATACAGAATAATACAGATACTGAGGATTACACCCAGTATAGAGGACAGGAGAAGTGGTACTGTGCAGTGTATATATACAGAATAATATAGATACTGAGGATTACACCCAGTATACAGGAAGGAGAAGTGGTACTGTGCAGTGTATATATACAGAATAATATAGATACTGAGGATTACACCCAGTATACAGGACAGGGAAATGGTACTGTGCAGTGTGTATATACAGAATAATACAGATACTGAGGATTACACCCAATATACAGAACAGGGAAGTAGTACTGTGCAGTGTATATATACAGAATAATACAGATACTGAGGATTACACCCTGTATACAGGACAGGAGAAGTGGTACTGTGCAGTGTATATATACAGAATAATACAGATACTGAGGATTACACCCAGTATACAGGACAGGAGAAGTGGTACTGTGCAGTGTATGTGTCGGGCCCCACGGGACAGGGGTACTCGGTACCGGACCGGATGGTGCCGGGGAAGTCACGGGTGGCTTGATCCTCGCGCTGTCCGTCGTGGATCCCCCGAAAACATTTTTATTTTATATAACAGTAAACATTAAGTATTCTTGGTTTCTTCCCGTCCGGGAGGCACGATTCTTATAACGTTGCATAAGTTAACTATTTACAAGTGCAAAAAGTTCCAAAAAGTTTCAAAAATTCTCAAAAAGCAGCTTCCAAACAGTTCCAAGTTCAATGCACTACGTCTCACGTGCATAGCTGGTCTTAAAACCAAAGGGGAGCACACTAAGGTGCTCAACTATTTACAGTTCAAAGTTCGTACCAGCTCATTGTTCGTGGTGCAAATGTTCAGTTCAACATATACAAGACAAACAGGGGAATGCTAGCATTCATTCAGGTAAAGGATGGGATCACCAAGGGAAAATGCACATTCACACTTACAGTGTCTTCTTTCTTGTAGAACCCGTGTTCATTCTTTCTTGCCTTGCTTCCACGGCAACACCGATGATGGTCTCCTTCTGGGATACACTTCCAGGTTCTGTAGGGCAGCTATCAGCAAGTAGCTTTCCGGGGTCTGTGTTATAACATCCTTCATAGACTTGGATGTAACAGTTTCTAGGCTGGTCAATGTTGATTTGAATCTGGGTCCGATGCTCCTCTTGGGCCCGTGTCATCCGCTGGAGTAGCAGCCGCAGCACACCCTGCCGGGTGTCTTGGGCGTGGGGACGCTCTCCTCCTTCTGCCATCTTATCTAGGTCACACGGGGTCTCTCCTCGGCCGGGTTCCTCCACCGGGTCACTCCGTGGGCCCTCCGGGATCACTCGTGGTCTTCCTTCGGCAGCGTTCTCCTGGGCGGCCTCCGCTTCCGTCCGCATGTACTCGAATCGCGACTGCTTCTCTTCCGGTCGTTCGGTCCGCCCCCTCCTGATGACGATTTCCTTCTTCGTGCCCGCCAGCTTCTTAGGAGGAGGGTCTAGAGGTGGAGGCTCTTCTTTTAGAGTGACAGCTGGCTCTCCCGGAGTTAAGGAGAGCCAGGGCGGGACCTTCTTTTCGCGCCTTGGACCGGGCCGGCCCACGATGGGAGTCTTAGGAACGCCTCCCCTGCACATGGCGCTAGTCCCTTATGGCTGCCATTAAGGTCAGTTTTGGCGGGAAAAGTCCAGAACTCGCTGTTTAGGCGCACGAGGTCCAATTCTTTTGGACCGGGTAGATCCTGTTCATGACGCCAGGTTTGTCGGGCCCCACGGGACGGGGGTACTCGGTACCGGACCGGATGGTGCCGGGGAAGTCACGGGTGGCTTGGTCCGGACCGTGTCCCGGGCTCGGCAAATAAAGGGGATATTTACAGGGGAAATTGTCACTCGTGACGCCACCCACTTGATGCGGCCAGCGATGAGGGCCGCCGCTGCTGCAGAACCTCCAGGGGTGATGGAGTGGCAGCGGAGATGTTATAGTTCCAGTGGGAAGAACTGTATCCCCTGGGGCAGTAAGGGTTAAGGGTTGTGGAATTGTCCAGGACACTTACTTTGCAGACGCTGCAGGGATCTCTCTTCCTTGCTGGTGCTGACAGGCTTGTAGCTCTGCAGGTGGAAATCTGCTGCAACCTGTATGGGAGGAATGGTCTGCAGATAGAGACTGACAAGAGAGGCCAATTCAGGGTTTTCCGTGTCTTTTACTCTTGATTCTTCAAGCAGTTTACAGGTCAGTTGCAGTTCTTACAGTTCAAGCACAGTTCTCAATACACAGTTCAAAGACACGGGCACATTCTCCCTCTCCGGGTTCCCTTTGCTCTGCAGCCAGGCCTCTCTCTCTGTGACCCCTCACACAGTCTTTAGTGTCCTTTCTGGGCTATTACATTCTCTTTACTATGTGTTGTGCGACACTGGACAGTATGGCTCTGACTCGGACACCTGGTGGGCCCTCCTGGTTGTCACTGAGCTGCCTGTCCTTTGGGTTGGGGACCCTAACGTGGAGCTGTGGTCCCCCGTCGTGTTATTTGGGGATTCCGGGTAAACTGCGGTCCCCTCTAGAGCCGACACTCTACTTCAGCCCAGCCTCCAGCAGTCCTCAGCATGAGGCTCTGCCAGGCTCCTTCTCTCTGTTCCTCTCGGTATCATAGGAGGGACTTCTCTGCCTGCAGTCAGTGGCTTCAGCTGCTGTCTAGGGCATGGGTTCCACCATCCCTCTCTGTCCTGTCACACTCCTGGTGGCATCAGCATTGGACGGCTTTCTCTCCCCTCTGGCTCGCACTGGCTCAGTACGGATTCTGCGCTCCTAGCCTTGCACTCACAGAACGTGTGATTGTCCCTCAGTCTTTACATCTCAGCTCACATCGGCCTACTCTTTGGTCTTTACAGCTCAGCCTACTGTGGCCTACTAACTTCCTTCACTCCTCCCCCTCACTATATACTCTCAAGTCACCTGACTTCTGGTGTGCCCAACCCACTCCTCTGATCCACCACCCCTCAATCTCATAGAGTTCTAATCTCAGGGCTGGATGTTACCTCCTCTGACACGTGGGTTGTGTGGGCTGTGAGGGTGTTGTTGTGCAACAATGTCCTACCTGCCTGGCTGCAGTCCATTTTTGTAGCCTCCTGGACGCAGGGGCGCCACATATGTATATACAGAATAATACAGATACTGAGGATTACACCCAGTATACAGGACAGGAGAAGTGGTACTGTGCAGTGTATATATACAGAATGATACAGATACTGAGGATTACACCCTGTATACAGGACAGGAGAAGTGGTACTGTGCAGTGTATATATACAGAATAATACAGATACTAAGGATTACACCCAGTATACAGGACAGGAGAAGTGGTACTGTGCAGTGTATATATATAGAATAATACAGATACTGAGGATTACACCCAGTATACAAGACAGGAGAAGTGGTACTGTGCAGTGTGCATATACAGAATAATACAGATACTGAGGATTACACCCAGTATACAGGACAGGAGAAGTGGTACTGTGCAGTGTATATATACAGAATAATACAGATACTGAGGATTACACCCAGTATGCAGGACAGGAGAAGTGGTACTGTGCAGTGTATATATACAGAATAATACATACACTGAGGATTACACCCAGTATACAGGACAGGCGAAGTGGTACTGTGCAGTGTATATACACAGAATAATACATACACTGAGGATTACACCCAGTATACAGGACAGGAGAAGTAGTATTGTGCACTGTATATATACAGAATAATACAGTTACTGAGGATTACACCCAGTATACAGGACAGGAGAAGTGGTACTGTGCAGTGTATATATACAGAATAATACAGACACTGAGGATTACACCCAGTGTACAGGACAGGAGAAGTGGTACTGTGCAGTGTATATATACAGAATAATACAGATACTGAGGATTACACCCAGTATACAGGACAGGAGAAGTGGTACTGTGCAGTGTATATATACAGAATAATACAGACACTGAGGATTACACCCAGTATAGAGGACAGGAGAAGTGGTACTGTGCAGTGTATATATACAGAATAATACAGACACTGAGGATTACACCCAGTATACAGGACAGGAGAAGTGGTACTGTGCAGTGTATATATACAGAATAATACAGATACTGAGGATTACACCCAGTATACAGGACAGGAGAAGTGGTACTGTGCAGTGTATATATACAGAATAATACTGATACTGAGGATTACACCCAGTATACCGGACAGGAGAAGTGGTACTGTGCAGTGTATATATACAGAATAATACAGACACTGAGGATTACACCCAGTATACAGGACAGTAGAAGTGGTACTGTGCAGTGTATATACAGAATAATACAGATACTGAGGATTACACCCAGTATACAGGACAGGAGAAGTGGTACTGTGCAGTGTATATATACAGAATAATGCAGATACTGAGGATTACACCCAGTATACAGGACAGGAGAAGTGGTACTGTGCAGTGTATATATACAGAATGATACAGGTACTGAGGATTACACCCAGTATACAGGACAGGAGAAGTGGTACTGTGCAGTGTATATATACAGAATGATACAGATACTGAGGATTGCACCCAGTATACAGGACAGGAGAAGTGGTACTGTGCAGTGTATATATACAGAATGATACAGGTACTGAGGATTACACCTAGTAATCTGTGCAGAGACGTATTCCTTATTATAATATGTAGTTTGTGTGTAAGCTGTTGCTCTATGTTATCAGCCCTCTCAGTAGAGTCACTATCAGTCTGAAGAATGTTGACAATGATTTCCCTACCAGAATCCCCAATTCTTTCCCAGTATTGGAGATCTTTGAACCCCCCCTCCCCAAACCATTGAATATTAGCGCTCCTTCATAGGTCAGTGATTGACCTCCCATATAAAGGCCCTTGCGCTGTTTCTCATTAGCGCTGCCCCGGGGGGCAGAGTTGATCATTTTTTGTGGCATTTGCTAATTACCAGCCCTGTTGAGCTTTCATCGAGAGCGAGCATGTGTGAGGTGTGAATGTGAGGGGACCATTTCTGGCTCCACGTTCCCCTATAAGTGACCCGGACACGTGTTTTATAGGATTGCACAGTGATGGAGTGAATGGTGGAATGGAGCTGGCAGGAGACCCCCGGGAGCGCTCACGGGCGGGGGTCTCATAGAGGGGCGCAGGCTCCACACATCATACACTTACCACCTTTCTCATTCCTACATTTATTTACATGTTTTTCCTATATAAAGGCTGGTTTTATTTCTCTTGCACATTGTGAGTATGATAGTCGATCCTTCTTGGTTTTCTCCATTGGAGTCTCTGATCCACACATTCCTTGTTGATTCATTATATACGGGTTCTGCACATTACTCCTCTGAAGTTTGGGAGAGTTTAACTGATCTACAAGTTTTTGCTCTAACAGGAAACAAAAAAAGGTAAAAGACACAAATACAGAGCGTTGTGGAGACTTCAGGAGCCTCATGCTCCATTTTTAATAATTTGCTGGAAAATCATCAACAAATAAAAAAATTAATGATGAACGGGGTGCATTATTTATATTCTGCAATTCTGTGAATACAGAGCACCCGTCATAATATAATCATATGTATTCATTTATATAGCGCTATTAATTCCATAGCACTTTACATACCTCAGTAACACTGTCCCCATTAGGACTCACAATCTAAACATCCTATAAGGAACATACTAACTGCTCGCAGATGTTGTTCTTAGTGGGATTTGAACGAAGGACCTCAGTGCTGCAAGGCTGCAGTGCTGACCACTAACCCACCATACAGTGCTAACCACTGAGGCACCATACAGTGCTAACCACTGAGCCACCATACAGTGCTAACCACTGAGGCACCATACAGTGCTAACCACTGAGCCACCATACAGTGCTAACCACTGAGCCACCATACAGTGCTGACCACTGAGCCACCAAACAGTACTAACCACTAAGCCACTATACAGTGCTAACCACTGAGCCACCATACAGTGCTAACCACTGAGCCACCATAGAGTGCTAACCAATGAGCTACCATACAGTGCTAACCACTGAGCCACCATACAGTGCTAACCACTGAGCCACCATACAGTGCTAACCAGTGAGCCACCATATACAGTGCTAACCACTAAGCCACCATACAGTGCTAACCACTGAGCCACCATACAGTGCTAATTACTGAGCCACCATACAGTGCTAACCACTGAGCCACCATACAGTGCTAACCACTGAGGCACCATACAGTGCTAACCACTGAGCCACCATACAGTGCTAACCACTGAGCCACCATACAGTGCTGAGCACTGAGCCACCATACAGTTCTAACCACTGAGCCACCATACAGTGCTAACCACTGAGCCACCATACAGAGCTAACTACTGAGCCACCATACAGTGCTAACCACTGAGCCATCATACAGTGCTGAGCACTGAGCCACCATACAGTTCTAACCACTGAGCCACCATACATTGCTGACCACTGAGCCACCATACAGTGTTAACCACTGAGCCACCATACAGTGCTAACCACTGAGCCACCATACAGTTCTAACCACTGAGCCGCCATACAGTGCTAACCACTGTACCACCATATGGTGCTAACCACTGAGCCACCATACAGTGCTAACCACTGAGCCACCATACAGTGCTAACCACTGAGGCACCATACAGTGCCGACCACTGAGCCACCATACAGTGCTAATAACTGAGCCACCATACAGTACTGACCACTGAGCCACCATACAATGCTAACCACTGAGCCGCCATATAGTGCTAACCACTGAGCCGCCATATAGTGCTAACCACTGAGGCACCATACAGTGCTAACCACTGAGCCACCATACAGTGCTAACCACTGAGCCATCATACAGTGCTAATAACTGAGCTACCATACAGTACTGACCACTGAGCCACCATACAATGCTAACCACTGAGCCGCCATATAGTGCTAACCACTGAGCCACCATACAGTGCTAACCACTGAGCCACCATACAGTGCTAATAACTGAGCCACCATACAGTACTGACCACTGAGCCACCATACAATGCTAACCACTGAGCCACCATACAGTGCTAACCACTGAGCCGCCATATAGTGCTAACCACTGAGCCACCATACAGTGCTAACCACTGAGCCACATACAGTGCTGACCACTGAGCCACCATACAGTGCTAACCACTGAGCCACCATACAGTGCTAACCACTGAGCCGCCATATAGTGCTAACCACTGAGCCACCATACAGTGCTAACCACTGAGCCACCATACAGAGCTAACCACTGAGCCACCATACAGCGCTAACCACTGAGCCACCATACAGCGCTAACCACTGAGCCACCATACAGTGCTAACCATTGAGCCACCATACAGTGCTAACCACTGAGCCACCATACAGTGCTAACCACTGAGCCACCATACAGTGCTATCCACTGAGCCACCATATAGTGCTAACCACTGAGCCACCATACAGTGCTAACCACTGAGCCACATACAGTGCTAACCACTGAGCCGCCATACAGTGCTAACCACTGAGCCACCATACAGTGCTAACCACTGAGCCACCATACAGTGCTAACCACTGAGCCACCATACAGTGCTAACCACTGAGCCAACATACAGTGCTGACCACTGAGCCGCCATATAGTGCTAACCACTGAGGCACCATATAGTGCTGACCATTGAGCCACTGTGATATCTACACCAGATCGCGGCTGTTCCCCACTGGATTTCTACCCATGAACCAGTTGGATTTTTGCACTGGATTTTATTATTCACAGTCACAATAGGGCACAAACAGGGTTTAACTACAACAGGTGCAGGGGCCGCAATCACACCTGGGCCCTGGAGCCTGGGGGGCCACAAAAGTCCCTTTGACCTATAGAAAAAGACTGAGGGTACCGTTACACGACGCACTATCGATTGCAATATCGCCTCAAAGTCACGTGGTGTGGTCAATTACAATTGATATCGTGAGTGCGTCGTGTTGTGTAGCAGGGCGAAGTGACTGCAGTTTATCGCTGGATCGATATCACCTGATTTATGTGCAGACAATTAGATCAGGCGATGTTGCATAAAGGTACCTTTACACGCCGCCACGGCAGGCTGGATACATCCCGCTACAGGCTACAAATGTAGCTTGTAGCGCCAATGTAGCCCGTCGTAGCGGCGTCTGAAGACGTGACGCTACAGCCGGCAACAGATACATCTGTTTCCTAGCTCTGCTCGAAAACTGATGGCTACATCGCCGATGGTAGCGAGCTGTATCGGCGTGTAAAGAAGCAACGGAAGGGAACTCGGGACAGCCTGCGATGTAGCTAAGGCGTGACCCTGGCTCCGTGTTACCACGCCCCATGTGCGATCATTGGTGGAAGCTGCTGCATGACGATTGGTAGTCGCTGCAGAGGGAGGCATATTTAAGGAGCTGACGAGTCACACTACACAATCGCTCGAGCGTGCTGTATTACTCAGCCTCCTGCGATGCCTGCCCAATCAGGATGTTATTGCTTCGTCCTATCAGCGTACGGACGGCTCGTAATCCACAATTGTGGCACGCCTATGTGCTGTCCCTGCTGCACCAGGTACGCCCATAGTAGCTGGTTATAGCGGTGTGTAAATGAGCTACAGCTGGCTACTTGAGACACCCGGCGATGTAGCTAGCTATAGATGTAGCGTGGCGTAGCGCACCTTGTGGCGGCGTGTAAAGAGGGTGCGTTGACCGTTTGTAACCGTTTGAGCGTGCTCGTGCACGTGAAGTAGCAGGATGTATCCAGCCTGCCGTGGCGGCGTGTAAAGGTACCTTAAGCGATGTGGTAGGATCGCTCAGTGTGGCACCGCAATGGCGATGTAGAAGGCCATTACCCCTATTCATTACATTGATAAAGATCCCTCGCTGGATTGCTCATACACATCCTAGTTGAGATGGGAGAGTGCCAAAAATGTGCGCTCTCCCGTGAAATTGCAGGCAATACCGAATCGATATAGCGTCGTGTAACGGTACCTTAATGCTATTAAAGATTTGCAATAACTGGGGGCCTTATTGGAGCTTTTGCGTCGGGGCCCATGAGCTTCATGTTACAAATGTGAAAAAAAACGCATCAAACCTCACATAATGCATGCCCCCACCGGGCTCCGGGGAGGATCTGGTGCGGAAGTTGGGTGTCAGCACGTCTCAGTGTATTAGGATCTCAGTGTCATATTAATGATTCAATTCTATTGGCGCCAATGTGGCGTTTTGTGGGATCAGTGGTTATGGATCCCGGGGGATTGGTGGAACGTTCCCACTGGTCGCCTCCAGAGCTGCAGATCTGTGTCATATTCCAGTCTTTGTCCAGTGTCATCTCGGGGTCGGGCAGGAAGATGCAGGTTTGGTGTTCGCTCGTTGCGTGCGTTCTCAGGCAGGAAAAACTTCCGCTGTCTCCAGTTATAAGAGGAACGCGGCAGGGAGTGACGTCACCGTCCACAGCGCATCAGTACACAGCCGCCTCCTAGCAACATCGAGGCGCGGGCCCCTGCCGTAACCCCACCGCCTGGGAAAGGGCCAAACACCGCAGATATGGATGGAGTTTGTGCAAAATACAATGAACGTATCAGGAAACATCCTGTGTGGTGGAAAAAAGAAAAGAAAATCTACAATGATTTCTGCCTTCATTCACTGCAAAGAGGAGCGATTCACAGGATCTGCGGTGACACAGGAGACCTCGCACAGAACTAAGGGTGATCCCTGCAGATAATAATTATATTTATTCATTTATATAGCACTTTATATACATCAGCACTGTCCCCATTGGGGCTCACAATCTACACATCCTATCAGTCTTTGGAGTCTGGGAGGAAACACAAGAACACGAAGAGAACATACAAGCTGCTTGCAGATGTCGTCCTTGATGGGATCTGAATCCAGCGTACAGTGCTAACTACTGAGCCGCCATACAGTGCTAACCATCGAGCCTCCATACAGTGCTGACCACTGAGCCACCATACAGTGCTAACCACTGACCCGTCATACAGTGCTAACCACTGAGCCGCCATATACTGTGCTAACCACTGAGCCACCACATACAGTGCTAACCACTGAGCCACCGTACAGTGCTAACCACTGAGCCACCGTACAGTGCTAACCACTGAGCCACCGTACAGTCCTAACCACTGAGCCACCGTACCGTGCTGACCACTGAGCCACCGTACCGTGCTGACCACTGAGCCACCGTACCGTGCTGACCACTGAGCCACCGTACAGTGCTAACGACTGAGCCTCCATACAGTGCTAACCACTGAGCCACCGTACAGTGCTAACCACTGAGCCACCGTACAGTGCTAACCACTGAGCCACCGTACAGTGCTAACCACTGAGCCACCGTACAGTGCTAACCACTGAGCCACCGTACAGTGCTAACCACTGAGCCACCGTACAGTGCTAACCACTGAGCCACCGTACAGTGCTAACCACTGAGCCACCGTACAGTGCTAACCACTGAGCCACCGTACAGTGCTGACCACTGAGCCACCGTACAGTGCTGACCACTTAGCCACCATACAGTGCTAACCACTGAGCCACCGTACAGTGCTGACCACTGAGCCACCGTACAGTGCTGAACCACTGAGCCACCGTACTGACCACTGAGCCACCATACAGTGCTAACCACTGAGCCACCGTACAGTGCTAACCACTGAGCCACCGTACAGTGCTAACCACTGAGCCACCGTAAAGTGCTAACCACTGAGCCACCATAAAGTGCTAACCACTGAGCCACCATAAGTGCTAACCACTGAGCCACCGTACAGTGCTAACCACTGAGCCACCGTACAGTGCTGACCACTGAGCCACCGTACAGTGCTGACCACTGAGCCACCGTACAGTGCTGACCACTGAGCCACCGTACAGTGCTAACCACTGAGCCACCGTACAGTGCTAACCACTGAGCCACCGTACAGTGCTGACCACTGAGCCACCGTACAGTGCTGACCACTGAGCCACCGTACAGTGCTGACCACTGAGCCACCGTACAGTGCTGACCACTGAGCCACCGTACAGTGCTAACCACTGAGCCTCCGTACAGTGCTAACCACTGAGCCTCCGTACAGTGCTAACCACTGAGCCTCCTACAGTGCTAACCACTGAGCCACCGTACAGTGCTAACCACTGAGCCACCGTACAGTGCTGACCACTGAGCCACCGTACAGTGCTAACCACTGAGCCACCGTACAGTGCTAACCACTGAGCCACCGTACAGTGCTAACCACTGAGCCACCGTACAGTGCTAACCACTGAGCCACCGTACAGTGCTGACCACTGAGCCACCGTACAGTGCTGACCACTGAGCCACCGTACAGTGCTAACCAGTGAGCCACCGTACAGTGCTAACCAGTGAGCCACCGTACAGTGCTAACCACTGAGCCACCGTACAGTGCTGACCACTGAGCCACCGTACAGTGCTAACCACTGAGCCGCCGTACAGTGCTAACCACTGAGCCGCCGTACAGTGCTAACCACTGAGCCGCCGTACAGTGCTAACCACTGAGCCGCCATACAGTGCTAACCACTGAGCCGCCATACAGTGCTAACCACTGAGCCGCCATACAGTGCTAACCACTGAGTCGCCATACAGTGCTTACCACTGAGCCACCATACAGTGCTTACCACTGAGCCACCATACAGTGCTAACCACTGAGCCACCATATAGTCCTAACCACTGAGCCACCATATACAGTGCTAACCACTGAGCCACCATAGAGTGCTAACCACTGAGCCACCATAGAGTGCTAACCACTGAGCCACCATAGACTGCTAACCACTGAGCCACCATACAGTGCTAACCACTGAGCCACCATACAGTGCTAACCACTGAGCTACCATACAGTGATGACCACTGAGCCACCATATACAGTGCTAACCACTGAGCCACCATATAGTGCTAACCACTGAGCCACCATATAGTGCTAACCACTGAGCCACCATATACAGTGCTAACCACTGAGCCACCATACAGTGCTGACCACTGAGCCACCATATAGTGCTGACCACTGAGCCACTATACAGTGCTGACCACTGAGCCACCATACAGTGCTATCCACTGAGCCACCATACAGTGCTGACCACTGAGCCACCATACAATGCTGACCAATGAGCCACCTATATACATGCTAACCACTGAGCCACCATATACAGTGCTAACCACTGAGCCACCATACAGTGCTAACCACTGAGCCACCGTATAGTGCTGACCACTGAGCCACCATATAGTGCTGACCACTGAGCCACCATACAGTGCTAACCACTGAGCCACCATACATTGCTAACCACTGAGCCACCATACATTGCTAACCACTGAGCCACCATACAGTGCTAACCACTGAGCCACCATATACAGTGCAACCACTGAGCCACCATATACAGTGCTAACCACTGAGCCGCCATACAGTGCTAACCACTGAGCCAACGTCCCACCTACTTGAGTTCTGGGAGATGGTGGTGAAAACAATCTGCAGAAGGGATTTCTTCCAAATCCTCTTTTTTACACATCTTGAATTTCAGCTAATCACATTTCCTGCACTTTATAAATGGGTAAAATTATAAAGTTCCCAAATAAGCAACTTTACAACTTTTTCTTAAAAATCCTCATTTGTTTCAAGAGCAGAGATTTTTAATTTGATTCTTTACTGCTAGTGGTCAAGATTAATAAATCAATGGCGTAACTTCAGGCCCTGGGTCCCCGATGCGAAAGGTCCAACGGGGCCCCCAATTATTGCAAATCTTTAATAGTATTAGTCTTTTTCTATGGGCCAAAGGGACTTTTGGGGCCCCCAAGGCTGCAGGGCCCGGGTGCGATCGCAACCCCTGCACCTGTGGTAGTTACGCCATACCAATTACCCCTGCAATCTATCAGCAGTGGCCACTGTGTGAGGAAAAAAGAGAGCAGCACTTACAAACTCTTTGCTATAGAGCTTGTAAGTGCTGCTCTAAAGTTTGCTGGATCGCTGGATCCCCCTGCACTCCATAAATGCAAAACTGCTTATTCTTGTATCATTGGACAGTGTGTTGTGCTGTCAGCAGAGAGATGATGCCGCTGGTCTGGATTGTCATTCAATCAATAGCACACTGCCTCTTGGCAAGCAGGAAGCCAGAAGGAAGGGGAGCTGTGTTTTCCTAATTATCAATGAGCAAACTTAAGTTTTATAGTAATGTGCAGTGTTTACAGCATTAAAAATATATTTTTTAATAATGGTTACATCAATATGCCCCCTGATATTGCTGCTATACTGTCCTGTTGATTGCAGGCACTGGACACTGGACTGCTACCTCCTTCCCCTTCTAGCAGCATAGTTTGTCGCCTACCTCTGGCAGCTGACAGTATAGTATCTCCTTCCCCCTCTGGCTGCTGACAGTATAGTTTCTCCTTCCTCCTGACAACTGACAGTATAGTATTTCCTTCCTCTTCTGACAGGTGAAGTATAGTATCTTCTTCTCTCTCTGACATCTGACAGTATAGTATCTCCTTCCTCCTGACAGCTGACAGTATAGTATCTCCTCCCCTCTGGCATCTGACAGTATAATATCTCGTTCCTCCTCTTGTAGCTTACAGTATTTTATTATCTTTCCCTTCTGGCCGCTGACAGTATAGTATCTCCTTCCCCCTATGACAGCTGACAGTATAGTATCTCCTTCCTCATCTGGCAGGTGATAGTATAGTATTTCCTTCCCCCTCTGGCAGCTGACAGTATAGCATCTCCTTCCTCCTCTGACAGCTAACAGTATAGTATCTCCTTCCTCATCTGACAGGTGACAGTATAGTATCTCCTTCCCCTTCTGACAGCTGACAGTATAGTATCTCCTTCCCTTCTGACAGCTGACAGTATAGTATCTCCTTCCCTCTCTGGCTGCTGACAGTATAGTATCTCCTTCCTCCTCTGACAGCATAGTATTTCCTTCCTCTTCTGACAGGTGACAGAATAGTATCTCCTTCCCCTCTTACAGCTGACAGTATAGTATCTCCTTCCTCCGGACAGCCGACAGTATAGTATCTTCTTCCCCAACTGGCAGTTGACAGTATTGTATCTTCTTCCCCCTCTGACATCTGACAATATAGAATCTCCTTCCCACTATGACAGCTGACAGTATAGTATCTCCTTCCCCCTCTGGCTGCTGACAGTATAGAATCTCCTTCCCACTATGACAGCTGACAGTATAGTATATCCTTCCTCCTGACAGCTGACAGTATAGTATTTCCTTCCTCTTCTGACAGGTGAAGTATAGTATCTTCTTCCCCCTCTGACATCTGACAGTATAGTATCTCCTTCCTCCTGACAGCTGACAGTATAGTATCTCCTTCCTCCTCTGACAGCTGACAGTATAGTATCTCCTTCCTCCTCTGACAGGTGACAGTATAGTATCTCCTTCCTCCTCTGACAGCTGACAGTATAGTATCTCCTTCCTCATCTGACAGGTGACAGTATAGTATCTCCTTCCTCCTCTGACAGCTGACAGTATAGTATCTCCTTCCTCCTCTGACAGGTGACAGTATAGTATCTCCTTCCTCCTCTGACAGCTGACAGTATAGTATCTCCTTCCTCATCTGACAGATGACAGTATAGTATCTCCTTCCCCTCTGGCAGCTGACAGTATAGTATCTCCTTCCCCGTCTGGCAGCTGACAGTATAGTATCTCCTTCCCCCTCTGGCAGCTGACAGTATAGTATCTCCTTCCCCGTCTGGCAGCTGACATATAGTATCTCCTTCCCCCTTTTGTACTGAACAGTAGATTATTTTCTTACCTCTTTTGTAGAAGGCATCTTCTCATCTAGCCTGCCATATACTGCAAAGATTCTGTTCTTTAGAATTCTATTTCTATTGTAACAACCCACAAACTCTCCAGATTGATACATTCACACTGCATTGATACATTGTTACAAACTATCAAGACAGGAGAGAGGATTGTGTTGCTGATGAGTTTAGGTAATAAAGGATTGTTAAATATATACTATGAAAACAAACCCTCAGCTGTGGAAGGACGAGGTTTGTGTTGGGTTTTTTAAGCCTCTGTATAACAACAAGAACAATCTCATTCAATAACAGCAAGCAGAGGTCTTAAAATATAGAGAAACCGACAAATAAAGCTCCATAAAACTCTGATGCCAGGCTAAAAAAACAAGTGTGAGGTAGTGAGCCGGGGACTCGCTTGCTGCGTAATGACGCCAACACATGTGTATAATTTTTCACGTAACTACCCGTTTATTTCTCACCAGCATCAATAACCGGGGTAGTACATTTAACATTTAACACAAACACGTCACATAATACATTACTTTCCACATTACAGTACATAGAATATTGCACATATACATTTACGGTAACCCGGGACCTGTCACCACGACTCTCTCCCCATTGGAGCTCTATCAACCGTGGTGATCACGGCCTCCGGCCTATCTATACATTTACAATACATTTATAATAAATACATAAGTTACATATCAACGATGACACCTCTAGGTACAGACCAAGGACTGAGCAACCTGAGTACCGGGTATGTCATGTATCCCCAAGGGGCTCCTTCCTGGACGCATCTCAACCTACGTCCCGGTCAGAGTCCACCTGGCTCAACCATGGTGTCCCCACTCCAGGAGCCCTTTTTAACCCCTGCTTCTGACCTTCGCTACATACGCCTCAACGGGCCCTGTGGGTCCCAATGGCGGTACCAGCCGCCCGGCTTTAGTTACCCAGCTTGATGACATAACCTTAACCCGTAGTCAGGATTCCTGCCTGACCGGGACCTTACACACCACATGTGATCCATCCTACAATATTCATGGACCACATGCGTCCTCACATCCGCTCACAGCCCATCATAATCCATCCATGGACTGTGGCTCCTCCATGACCATAACAGGGACCTGGTCAACTGTAGAATCCGGGCTAGCCATGCGCCACCATGGCCTACTCACCACGGTACGGGCCACCAGTCAGCACCAAACCTCCATCTCATGGCAGGTCTCCAGGTCGACGACTGTACCCTGCGTCTGAGTAGCACCCTAATGGATCAGCCATGGTTCCCTTCTAGGAGCAATCGTGACCCCTGTCTCTGGCCACAGGTACATAGACACTATTGAAGGACGGGTGCCTCCTGCATGCAGCAAGCCAAGCCTCCCTCTCGTCCACCAGGGACGGATCGCCTTCAACTCATCATCCATACCGGCTGGGTCTTTCTCCCCACAACATTATACGTGGCTCTTACACATAGGCCATCATCTCTCATTCAGGGCACTTTTACCTAAGCCCTCACATACATCTACGGGTCCTTTACCGACTGCCTAGTCGGACCTAATGGCGGTTATGCCCACCTGGCATGATACACACGCAGCTCACTTCATTACATGGGAACTGCCGTCTTATCGGGCACGGATCCGGGTCTCGCTACCTGTGGTAACAGGTTGGCCAAGCCTCCCCATGTGCTCCTTCCTGGACGTGTTTCACCCCACGTCCATTCCAGCGCCCATC
Source organism: Allobates femoralis (assembly GCA_033576535.1). Lineage (NCBI taxonomy): Eukaryota > Metazoa > Chordata > Amphibia > Anura > Aromobatidae > Allobates > Allobates femoralis. Next base: position 131,441,597 of record JARQOC010000010.1, read on the forward strand.
AGGTCAGCCACGGCTTCCCCACTCCAGGTGCTGTAACGACCCCAGTCCTGACTACAGGCATGGAGCTGGCATGCTCCCTTCACCATCTCTCAGCATGGCGGTATGGACTATCACTCAGTCCCTCACAGACTGGATCTGCACTTCTCTCTGGTCTGAGCTGATCTCACACAAGTCTGTGTTCTCCCAATCACTCAGCTGGCAGGCTCTTATCATGCCACATGGACACACCCACTTGGCTGCTAGTAATCAGCTCCTCTAGTTCCTATACAGCTGCTCATCTCTGTGCCTGATCTCTACAGCTTATTTTAACTCCCTGTGTTCCGGGTTGGTTCACACAGTACACCCAATGCTCTAAGCCGCTCATTGATCTCAGGAGCCATTCACATTGACATACAGGTGCCAGACACGATTATACAACACACATACGGTACAACCTGGCTCATGTGCACAGGATCCTATACTGATCCTGCATGTGATGTGCCCTGGCCATGGGGACATGCCGGCGGTGCCTCACACAAGTTACACCAAATGTATTAAAAAGTTGCGCCCACTCCCTTTAGCTACGAGCAGGTGCAGTGCGCCGAATTGTGCCCACTCCCTTTTGCTACAAGCCAGTGCAGCCTGAGCCTAATTGCGCCCACTCCCTTTTGCTACGAGCCGGTGCAGCCTGAGCCTAATTGCGCCCACTGCCTTTAGCTGGCGCTAACTTTTCATTGCATTTCACAAATTTGATGCAACCCACAAAAAGTTCAGTTTTTATATATGAAAATAGAGGTAAAATTCTTAATAAAAGTGCACCATTGTATAGATGTTATTGTGTAAGGGGTCACCAGCCCTCTCAACCTCTCCTCACCCTGTGTACGGTGAAGACAAGGTCAGGGGATGGCGGACCCCTACAAACTCCACCGTGACGCACAACCCTCCCCACTGGATCCCTTGCAGATATTTCCCACTGCAGGTTTGGCCGCTGGTCCAGTTGTTTCCCATGTCAGCTGCGGCTATTTGGCTTAATTTATGCGCGAAATGGCCATTCAAAAAGCACTTGGAGCCTTCAGGCCAAAATGAATTGTGGTGTGAGGAGCCCCCACCTCTTCCGCAGCACCTCTACATGTCAGGACCATAAGTGGGCTCTTCCTCATCAGCATCGGAGAAGAGATTCCCCTCCACAACAGAAGGAAACCAAAATAGGACTGGCATCCTGGATATTGTAGTGGAGGACACAACGCGCTCTGAGGGCCCTGGTGAAAGAAAGGCTGGAGGTCACGACCGACGGATGCCGGCGACTGTCTGCAAATGGACAAAACAGGCAGGGCGCGATCAGTGGGACAAAACAGGCAGTGAACGATCAGCAGGACAAAACAGGCAGCGCGTGATCAGTGGGACAAAACAGGCAGCGCACACGATGAGTGGACAAAACAGGCAGCGCGCGATCAGTGGGACAAAACAGGCAGCGAACACACAGGACAAAACAGCACACGGATCATGGGACAAAACAGGCAGCATCGCGATCAGTGGGACAAAACAGGCAGCACGCGATCAGTGGGACAAAACAGGCAGCATGGATCGTGAGACAAAACAGGCAGCACACGATCAGTGGGACAAAACAGGCAGCGCTGATCAGTGGGACAAAACAGGCAGCGCAGCGATCAGTGGGACAAAACAGCAGCGCAGCGATCAGTGGGACAAAACAGCACATGAGCTGAGACAAAACAGGCAACGCATCAGTGGGACAAAACAGGCAGCCGCGATCAGTGGGACAAAACAGGCAGCATGGATCAGTGGGAGACAAAACAGGCAGCACGCGATCAGTGGGACAAACAGGCAGCGCACGATCAGTGGGACAAAACAGGCAGCATGGATCAGTGGACAAAACAGGCAGCACACGATCAGCGGGACAAAACAGGCAGCGCCGATCAGTGGGACAAAACAGGCAGCGCGCATCAGTGGACAAAACAGGCAGCGATCAGTGGACAAAACAGGCAGCCGCGATCAGTGGGACAAAACAGGCAGCGCGCGATCAGTGGGACAAAACAGGCAGCAGGATCAGTGGGACAAAACAGGCAGCACGCGATCAGTGGGAAAAACAGGCAGCACGCGATCAGTGGGACAAAACAGGCAGCATGGATCAGTGGGACAAAACAGGCAGCACACGATCAGTGGGACAAAACAGGCAGCCACATGATCAGTGGGACAAAACAGGCAGCATGGGATCAGTGGGACAAAACAGGCAGCACGCGATCAGTGGGACAAAACAGGCAGCACACACGATCAGCGGGACAAACATGCAGCACGCGATCAGTGGGACAAAACAGGCAGCGTGCGATCAGTGGGAAAAAACAGGCAGCATACATGATGAGCGGGACAAAACACAGCGCGAAATCAGTGGGACAAAACAGACAGCATAGATGATGAGCGAGACAAAACAGGCAGCGCGCGATCAGCAAATGGGCAAATCTAGCAGCGCGCGATCAGCAAATGGGCAAAACTAGCAGTGCGCGATCAGTAGGACAAAACAGGCAGCATACATGATCAGTGGGACAAAACTGGCAGCATACATGATGAGCGGGACAAAACAGCCAGCACGCAATCAGTGGGACAAAACAGACTAGCATACATGATGAGTAGGACAAAACATGCAGCGCGCGATCTGCAAATGGGCAAATCTAGCAGCGCGTCGATCAGCAAATGGACAAAACAGGCAGCATAAATGATGAGCAGACAAAACAGGCAGCACATCATCAGTGAATGGACAAAACAGCAGCACACCGGGTCAGTGGGACAAAACAGGCAGTGCACGATCAGCGGGAGAAAAGAGTCAGCGTACGATCAGCAGGACAAAACAGGCAGTGCACGATCAGCGGGAAAAAGAGTCAGCGCCACGATCAGCAGGACAAAACAGGCAGCACACACGATCAGCAGGACAAAACAGGCAGCACACACAATCAGCGAGACAAAACAGCAGCGCACGATCAGCAGGACAAAACAGGCAGCGCACACGATCAGCAGGACAAAACAGGCAGCACACACGATCAGCAGGACAAAACAGGCAGCACACACGATCAGCAGACAAAACAGGCAGCGCCACGATCAGCAGGACAAAACAGGCAGCGCACACGATCAGCAGGACAAAACAGGCAGCACACACGATCAGCAGGACAAAACAGGCAGCGCACACGATCAGCAGGACAAAACAGGCAGCACACACGATCAGCAGGACAAAACAGGCAGCGCACACGATCAGCAGGACAAAACAGGCAGCGCACACGATCAGCAGGACAAAACAGGCAGCACACACGATCAGCAGGACAAAACAGGCAGCGCACGATCAGCAGGACAAAACAGGCAGCGCACACGATCAGCAGGACAAAACAGGCAGCGCACACGATCAGCAGGATAAAACAGGCAGCACACACAATCAGCGGGTATTATAAGCGCTGCAGAATATGTTGGCACTATATAAATAAAGATTATTATACAGACAATTACAGTATCCATAAGAGCGCACTCCATATAAGACATCTCCGAGCGCAGGAACGAGATAGTCGTCCATTTAAAGAACACAAGCAGTAAAAGTTGTAACACACTTTATCCAGATGGGCATTTCACATGGGAACCTGCAGCCACTTGTATCCGTCTCTCTGTGCATCAAAAATGAAGCCTACATCAGTCGTGAGCCACGTAGATTGCAGCCACAATGTACGACACATTTCAGGGGTGTAATATGCTACATCGTAGGAGGTAACACTACTTCTGTCATAAGTTTATCCCTAGAAGACTGTTCAGGAGTCTGGGACCTGAAGGTTACAACACCGCGTGGATTGCAAGTCTATGAATTGCCTTACTTTGTTTTGGTGCTGCATGGGTTAATGACTCTTTCCTATCTGGTTGTTCTTTGTAAGCCTTAATCTCAATTGCAGATTTTTGTGACCACTCCCCTCCACTATAAAGAGTCATGTGTCTTACCATCAGACACCGGTGATAGGTTCCCTTTCTATGCTGACCACTTTGGAAGGAGCCTGTCGCCAGAAGCTGTAGTCGTGACAATTGCAGCTTTGTTTTACTGCACTTGTGGAGTTTTGAGTTTATTCTTTTTTGTATATTTTTCCTGTCTGTCTCCATTCCCTTGTATTGTATTACTGCAGTGGTAAGGCTAGTGTCTTTGCTGGCCTACAAGCTTACCAGGGTGAGTACAGGGTAAGTAAGGGTCTAGGTGTCACAGATGTGGTATAGAGGACGAGGGTATGGAAGCAGGATGGAATAAATGGGCAAGAAATCCTGGGTAGCTAGTCTGGCCCTGGACTGGGGTGAAGCCGAGTAGTACACTACAGCTCTAGGATCTATAGATCTCTTATAAATCAATAAAATCATATCTGCTCCTCAGCTCTCACCCCTCCCTCATGGAACCCTAGATTTCTGCATGGCAGCTTCATCTAGCAGCAGAGAAGAGGAGGTGTGTCGGGGGCGTGGATGCTGAAAGGCTTCAGGATCAGCCTACACTCACGCCCCCTCACATTTCTGTATGGGGAGGGAGCATGGAAGGGGGTGTGGCCACCGACCCCATGCTCACACATACACTCCAGCCCCTGATATACCTTTCTATATGATGGGGGCTCCAGGCTTCAAGTAGTAATCATGTCACCAAGCAGATACAAATACACGCTGTGATCTTCTGCTTTATGATGATGCATAATGTGTACTGTTATTGTGAGGATACGAGCAGAGGCAAATCATTACGTTGACCGATTCAACCCTGCATGGTCTCCCCTTCCCCATAGGAGCATGATATCTTCTTATATCTCCAAATTTCAATGGATCATCATCATCATCACTCCTCACTGGAATTTAGGATGATCCTGCAGCTCCCATCATCCACGCCCCTGCCACACCTACTGCCACCCCCCTAACACTCCTCCTGCCATGTCCCGACACAACTCCTGCACACCCCTAACACACCTCCTGCTTTTTGCTCTTACATAAAGCTCTCGTGCTGAAAATTCTGGGTTCCCTGAGGGAGAGCTGAGGAGCAGGTATGATTTTATTGATTTATAAGTGAGCTATAGATCCTAGAACTGCAGTGTATAGCTCTGCTTCATCATGTAGGAGGGCAAGGGCAAGGACAGGACAAAAAAGTTCTCTCACTTTAACTCTGGATGTGCCAAAGGAAATGTACTCAGATTAAGCTATAGCAGCAATACACATGGACTGCAAAGCAATCAACATGTGACATTAGTCATGTGATGGTGATGGGGGGAAGGACCCGTACAGGGATGTTAGGGAGTGTAGGGTGCAGATTCAGCTGAGTGTCAGGAGGTGATCCTTCTTCTTTCTCCCTATCGCCAGGGCCTTCCTATCATACCAAGCCTTTTGTCAGCCTTGTGTAGCACCACATGCTAGGAGTCTGTACACCACAAGCCTTTAAGAAAGGTGTCGGTGCCAGCACCAGTACTCCTTATGGTAAGTTCAGCCGGGATGATAAACTCCCCATTATCATTATTCCTGAGCAGAACTAGTATGTATTTTATTATATCATCGGTGTTGCCGGAGGGGCAATACATGAAGCTCTATAAGTGGGTACTATAAAGTCTCTCTATAGGTGTAGGGTGAGTTCTTCAGTACCTGAGCCCTGTGTCTACACAGACCGCAGGGGCCACACAGGCCAAGCAATGCCGCTACCTGCAGATCTGGATCCTGGGAAAGCTGGGTACCCGTTCCTCCATCCTGACCCAATCACGGATCACTGCGTGTAGCATCTACAGATGGTGTAGGGTCTACAGATGGTGTAGGGTTGACTCAGCCCCGCCGCCGTGTCCCATGTGTGGCCTCATTGCCCTGTACATGGGAACATGTCAGGATTATGGACTATAAACCATAATCAGCTCCAGGACTCATAAACCCCCGTGACTGTAGGAATTTCCTTAGGAAGCCTGGGTGCTGCGCCCTGCGCTGACCTTACAGTACAGGGAACATGTAACAAGGAGCAGGACGTGTCAGGGGAGATTAGCCGGGCGACCTCCGACCTCCACAACATTCTACATTATGCCTCTTGTCATTTTTTAGCAACCAGAAAAGACTTAGAGGAGACAGAAGATAGGAGAGATGGGGGGGCACAGGTGTGAGGGGGCGTGTGGACATGATAGTGGGGGGCACAGGTGTGAGGGGGGCACGGACATGATAATGGGGGGCACAGGTGTGAGGGGGTGTGCAGACATGATAGTGGGGGGCACAGGGGTGAGGGGGTGCACGGACATAATAGTGGGCGCCCAGGTGTGAGGTGGATGTGGACATGATAGTGGGGGGCACAGGTGTGAGGGGGTGTGCAGACATGATAGTGGGGGGCACAGGGGTGAGGGGGTGTGCGGCCATGATAGTGGGGTCCACACCAACCAGGAGACGGGGAGATAATGCACATCATCAGGATTTATATCTCTGCAGGGCGGATTGTATATATGATTTGTGATCCTCAGATTATACAACGAAGTCCCCGAATATCTGCTAATATACAATAGAGATAATAGATACATGATAGCTATATAGATGATAGATAGATAATAAAGATATAATAGATATTAGATTTTAAACACATAGATAAATAATAGATATAATAAACTAGCTGTGAGCCCGATGCAAATGCATCGGGTGTCTAGAATACTATACTTTGTATGAGGATTACCGCAAGCGCGCCGCAAGTGTAACGACTCGCTGGCGCCGACCAATTAGAAGCGCGGCTCAGGCAGCGACTCGCAATGGCCTCGCGGCCATTGCTCGCGCTACCTGACCGGTAAATCGTTAACTTTGAGGCCGAGCCTCTGGTTCGATTTTCGGCCAGCGACTCGCAATGGCCGCTTCGCGGCCATTGCTCGTACTCAGCCTGCGCGAGCAATGGCCTCGCGGCCATTGCTCGCGCAAGCCAGCGACTCGCATTGCTCGTCCTCAGCCTGCGCGAGCAATGGCCTCGCGGCCATTGCTCGCGCAGGCCAGCGACTCGCATTGGCCGCTACGCGGCCAATGCTTCGCCGTGCTGACGTCACAGAGTGACATAGCCACGGTCTTTTCGGGTACCCACACGAAAGTGCCTACGACAATTATATAGTAGATACTGTACATTGCATATGGAGGGGTGAGGAGAGCGGAGGCTGGAGGGGAGAGCGGAGGCTGGAGGGAGGGCAGAGGCTAGAGGGCAGAGCAGAGGCTGGAGGGCAGAGGCTGGAGGGGAGAGCGGAGGCTGGAAGGGAGAGCAGAGGCTGGAAGGGAGAGCGGAGGCTGGAGGGGATTGGCTGGAGCTGGAGGGGATTGGCTGGAGGCTGGAAAGGAGAGGCTGGAGGGGAAAGGCTGGAGGGGAGAGGCTGGAGGACAGAGGCATTAGGGCAGAGGCTGGAGGGGAGAACGAGGCTGGAGAGGAGAGCGGAGGCTGGAGGGTAGAGCGGAGGCTGGAGGGCAGAGCAGAGGCTGGAGGGCAGAGCAGAGGCTGGAGGGCATAGCAGAGGCTGGAGGGCAGAGCAGAGGCTGGAGGCAGAGCGGAGGCTGGAGGGGAGAGCAGAGGCTGGAGGGCAGAGCGGAGGCTGGAGGGCAGAGCGGAGGCTGGAGGGCAGAGCGGAGGCTGGAGGGCAGAGCGGAGGCTGGAGGGGAGAGCGGAGGCTGGAGGGGAGAGCGGAGGCTGGAGGGAGAGGCTGGAGGGGAGAGCGGAGGCTGGAGGGCAGAGGCTGGAGGGCAGAGGCTGTAGGGGAGAGCGGAGGCTGGAGGGGAGAGGCTAAAGGGGAGAGCGGAGGTTGGAGGGCAGAGGCTGGAGGGCAGAGGCTGGAGGGGAGAGGGGAGGGCTGGAGGGGAAAGGCTGGAGGGGAGAGCGGATGCTGGAGGGCAGAGGCTGGAGGGGAGAGCGGAGGCTGGAGGGGAGAGCGGAGGCTGGAGGGGAGAGCGGATGCTGGAGGGCAGAGCGGAGGCTGGAGGGCAGAGCGGGAGGCTGGAAGGGAGTGCGGAGGCTGGAGGAGAGGGCAGAGGCTGGAGGGTAGAGCGGAGGCTGGAAGTGAGAGCAGAGACTGGAGGGAGAGCGGAGGCTGGAGGGGATTGGCTGGAGGCTGGAGGGGATTGGCTGGAGGCTGGAAAGGAGAGGCTGGAGGGGAAAGGCTGGAGGGGAGAGGCTGGAGGCAGAGGCTTTAGGGCAGAGGCTGGAGGGGAGAACGGAGGCTGGAGGGGAGAGCAGAGGCTGGAGGGAGAGCGGAGGCTGGAGGGGAGAGCGGAGGCTGGAGGGGATTGGCTGGAGGCTGGAGGGATTGGCTGGAGGCTGGAAAGGAGAGGCTGGAGGGGAAAGGCTGGAGGGGAGATGCTGGAGGGCAGAGGCTTTAGGGCAGAGGCTGGAGGGGAGAGCGGAGGCTGGAGAGGAGAGCGGAGGCTGGAGGGGAGAGCGGAGGCTGGAGGGGAAAGCGGAGGCTGGAGGGAGAGCGGAGGCTGGAGGGAAAGCGGAGGCTGGAGGGGAGAGGCTGGAGGGAGAGCGGAGGCTGGAAGGCAGAGCGGAGGCTGGAACGCAGAGCAGAGGCTGGAGGGCAGAGCAGAGGCTGGAGGGCAGAGCAGAGGCTGGAGGGCAGAGCAGAGGCTGGAGAGGAGAGCGGAGGCTGGAGGGGAGAGCGGAGGCTGGAGGGGAGGCGGAGGCTGGAGGGGAGAGCGGAGGCTGGAGGGGAGAGCAGAGGCTGGAGGTTAGAGCGGAGGCTGGAGGTCAGAGCGGAGGCTGGAGGTCAGAGCGGAGGCTGGAGGGCAGAGGCTGGAGGGCAGAGCGGAGGCTGGAGGGCAGAGCGGAGGCTGGAGGGCAGAGCGGAGGCTGGAGGGCAGAGGCTGGAGGTCAGAGCGGAGGCTGGAGGTCAGAGCGGAGGCTGGAGGTCAGAGCGGAGGCTGGAGGGGAGAGCGGAGGCTGGAGGGGAGAGCGGATGCTGGAGGGCAGAGCGGAGGCTGGAGGGCAGAGCGGAGGCTGGAAGGGAGTGCGGAGGCTGGAGGAGAGGGCAGAGGCTGGAGGGTAGAGGGCAGAGGCTGGAGGGGAGAGGGGAGGCTGGAGGGGAAAGGCTGGAGGGAGAGCGGATGCTGGAGGGCAGAGGCTGGAGGGGAGAGCGGAGGCTGGAGGGGAGAGCGGAGGCTGGAGGGGAGAGCGGATGCTGGAGGGCAGAGCGAAGGCTGGAGGGCAGAGCGGAGGCTGGAAGGGAGTGCGGAGGCTGGAGGAGAGGGCGGAGGCTGGAGGGTAGAGCGGAGGCTGGAAGTGAGAGCAGAGACTGGAGGGGAGAGCGGAGGCTGGAGGGGATTGGCTGGAGGCTGGAGGGGATTGGCTGGAGGCTGGAAAGGAGAGGCTGGAGGGGAAAGGCTGGAGGGGAGAGGCTGGAGGGCAGAGGCTTTAGGGCAGAGGCTGGAGGGGAGAACGGAGGCTGGAGGGAGAGCAGAGGCTGGAGGGAGAGCGGAGGCTGGAGGGGAGAGCGGAGGCTGGAGGGGATTGGCTGGAGGCTGGAGGGGATTGGCTGGAGGCTGGAAAGGAGAGGCTGGAGGGGAAAGGCTGGAGGGGAGATGCTGGAGGGCAGAGGCTTTAGGGCAGAGGCTGGAGGGGAGAACGGAGGCTGGAGAGGAGAGCGGAGGCTGGAGGGGAGAGCGGAGGCTGGAGGGGAAAGCGGAGGCTGGAGGGGAGAGCGGAGGCTGGAGGGGAAAGCGGAGGCTGGAGGGGAGAGGCTGGAGGGAGAGCGGAGGCTGGAAGGCAGAGCGGAGGCTGGAAGGCAGAGCAGAGGCTGGAGGGCAGAGCAGAGGCTGGAGGGCAGAGCAGAGGCTGGAGAGGAGAGCGGAGGCTGGAGGGAGAGCGGAGGCTGGGGAGGGGAGAGCGGAGGCTGGAGGGGAGAGCGGAGGCTGGAGGGGAGAGCAGAGGCTGGAGGTTAGAGCGGAGGCTGGAGGTCAGAGCGGAGGCTGGAGGTCAGAGCGGAGGCTGGAGGTCAGAGCGGAGGCTGGAGGGCAGAGGCTGGAGGGCAGAGCGGAGGCTGGAGGGCAGAGCGGAGGCTGGAGGGCAGAGCGGAGGCTGGAGGGCAGAGGCTGGAGGTCAGAGCGGAGGCTGGAGGTCAGAGCGGAGGCTGGAGGGCAGAGGCTGGAGGGCAGAGCGTAGGCTGGAGGGCAGAGCGGAGGCTGGAGGGCAGAGCGGAGACTGGAGGGCAGAGCGGAGGCTGGAGGGCAGAGCGGAGGCTGGAGGGCAGAGCGGAGGCTGGAGGTCGGAGGCTGGAGGTCAGAGCGGAGGCTGGAGGTCAGAGCGGAGGCTGGAGGGCAGAGGCTGGAGGGCAGAGCGGAGGCTGGAGGGCAGAGCGGAGGCTGGAGGGCAGAGCGGAGGCTGGAGGTCAGAGGCTGGAGGTCAGAGCGGAGGCTGGAGGTCAGAGCGGAGGCTGGAGGTCAGAGCGGAGGCTGGAGGGCAGAGCGGAGGCTGGAGGTCAGAGCGGAGGCTGGAGGTCAGAGGCTGGAGGTCAGAGGCTGGAGGTCAGAGCGGAGGCTGGAGGTCAGAGCGGAGGCTGGAGGTCAGAGGCTGGAGGTCAGAGCGGAGGCTGGAGGTCAGAGCGGAGGCTGGAGGTCAGAGCGGAGGCTGGAGGGGAGAGCGGAGGCTGGAGGGGAGAGCGGAGGCTGGAGGGGAGAGCGGAGGCTGGAGGGCAGAGCGGAGGCTGGAGGGGAGAGCGGAGGCTGGAGGGGATAGGCTGGAGGGGAGAGCGGAGGCTGGATGGCAGAGGCTGGAGGGCATAAGGGAGGCTGGAGAGGAGAACGGAGGCTGGAGGGGAGAGCGGAGGCTGGAGGGGGGGGGTGCTGTCATACAGATGTGAGGGCCGGGGGGAGTGCAGACTCACCGCCACCGGCGTGCGTGTGCTGTAGGAGGAGAGGAGGGGAGGGCAGAGCTGCCGGACAGGAAGTTCCGTCCTCCTTCCTCTCCGGGCGCACGGCGGGCGGCTGTGGTGAGCACGGGGCCCCCCAGGGGGTGGAGGCAATGGGCCCCTCATGCCGAGTGGCGGGATGACAGCGGCGGTCGCAATGCCCGCTACGCGGGCAATGCCTCGCACGGCGTGGTGACGTCACAGTGTGACATAGCCACGACGTGCGGGGTCCGACACAAAACGTGCTACGGCAATTATATAGTAGATAGATAATAGACAGATGGATAGATAGAGAGATAATAGATTGAGATAAAGAGATAATAAATAGATGATACGGTTGTGGCCAAAAGTATTGACACCCCTGCAATTCTGTCAGATAATACTCAGTTTCTTCCTGAAAATGATTGCAATCACAAATTCTTTGGTATTATTATCTTCATTTAATTTGTCTTCAATGAAAAAACACAAAAGAGAATGAAGCAAAAAGCAAAACATTGATCATTTCACACAAAACTCCAAAAATGGGCCAGACAAAAGTATTGGCACCCTCAGCCTAATACTTGGTTGCACAACCTTTAGCCAAAATAACTGCGATCAACCGCTTCCGGTAACCATCAATGAGTTTCTTACAATGCTCTGCTGGAATTTTAGACTATTCTTCTTTGGCAAACTGCTCCAGGTCCCTGATATTTGAAGGGTGCCTTCTCCAAACTGCCATATTTAGATCTCTCCACAGGTGTTCTATGGGATTCAGGTCTGGACTCATTGCTGGCCACCTTACAAGTCTCCAGTGCTTTCTCTCAAACCATTTTCTAGTGCTTTTTGAAGTGTGTTTTGGGTCATTGTCCTGCTGGAAGACCCATGACCTCTGAGGGAGACCCAGCTTTCCCACACTGGGCCCTACATTATGCTGCAAAATGTGTTGGTAGCCTTCAGACTTCATAATGCCATGCACACGGTCAAGCAGTCCAGTGCCAGAGGCAGCAAAGCAACCCCAAAACATCAGGGGACCTCCGCCATGTTTGACTGTAGGGACCGTGTTCTTTTCTTTGAATGCCTCTTTTTTTTCTCCTGTAAACTCTATGTTGATGCCTTTGCCCAAAAAGATTACATTGTAGGCTTTCTCAGGTAAGTTTTGGCAAACTCCAGCCTGGCTTTTTTTTTTCGGGGTAAGAAGTGGGGTCTTCCTGGGTCTCCTACCATACAGTCCCTTTTCATTCAGACGCCGATGGATAGTACGGGTTGACACTGTTGTACCCTCGGACTGCAGGGCAGCTTGAACTTGTTTGGATGTTAGTCGAGGTTCTTTATCTACCATCCGCACAATCTTGTGTTGAAATCTCTCGTCAATTTTTCTTTTCCGTCCACATCTAGGGAGGTTAGCCACAGTGCCATGGGCTTTAATCTTCTTGATGACACTGCGCACGGTAGACACAGGAACATTCAGGTCTTTGGAGATGGACTTGTAGCCTTGAGATTGCTCATGCTTCCTCACAATTTGGTTTCTCAAGTCCTCAGACAGTTCTTTGGTCTTCTTTCTTTTCTCCATGCTCAATGTGGTACACACAAGGACACAGGACAGAGGTTGAGTCAACTTTAATCCATGTCAACTGGCTGCAAGTGTGATTTAGTTATTGCCAACACCTGTTAGGTGCCACAGGTAAGTTACAGGTGCTGTTAATTACACAAATTACAGAAGAAACACATGATTTTTCTAACAGTGCCAATACTTTTGTCCACCCCCTTTTTTATGTTTGGTGTGGAATTAGATCCAATTTGGCTTTAGGACAATTCTTTTTGTGTTTTTTTCATTGAAGGCAAATTAAATGAAGATAATAATACCAAAGAATTTGTGATTGCAATCATTTTCAGGAAGAAACTGAGTATTATCTGACAGAATTGCAGGGGTGTCAATACTTTTGGCCACAACTGTAGATAGAGAAGAGATATAACCTATAGAAGGATATAATCTATAGAAGAGATATAACCCATAGAAGAGATATAACCTACAGAAGAGATATAACCTATAAAAGAGATAGATATAACCTATAGAGGAGACATAATCTATAGAAGAGATACAACCTATAGAAGAGATATAACCTATAGAAGGATATAATCTATAGAAGGATATAATCTATAGAAGAGATATAATCTATAGAAGAGATAACCTACAGAAGAGATATAACCTATAGAAGGATATAACCTATAGAAGAGATACAACCTATAGAAGAGATATAACCTATAGAAGGATATAATCTATAGAAGAGATATAACCTATAGAAGGATATAATCTATAGAAGAGATACTATAGAATATAACCTATAGAAGAGATATAACCTATAGAAGAGATATAACCTATAGAAGAGATATAATAACCTATAGAAGGATATAACCTATAGAAGAGAATATAACCTATAGAAGGATATAATCTATAGAAGAGATATAACTATAGAAGAGATATAACCTATAGAAGGATATAACTATAGAAGGATATAATCTATAGAAGAGATATAATCTATAGAAGAGATATAACCTATAGAAGAGATATAACCTATAGAAGAGATATAACCTATAGAAGGATATAACCTATAGAAGAGATATAACCTATAGAAGAGATATAACCTATAGAAGAGATATAACCTATAGAAGAGATATAACTATAGAAGAGATATAACCCTATAGAAGAGATATAACCTATAGAAGAGATATAACCTATAGAAGAGATATAACCTATAGAAGAGATATAACCTATAGAAGGATATAACCTATAGAAGAGATATAACCTATAGAAGAAGAGATATAACCTATAGAAGAGATATAACCTATAGAAGGATATAATCTATAGAAGAGATATAACCTACAGAAGAGATATAACCTATAGAAGAGATATAACCCATAGAAGAGATATAACCTATAGAAGGATATAATCTATAGAAGAGATATAATCTATAGAAGGATATAACCTATAGAAGAGATATAACCTATAGAAGAGATATAATCTATAGAAAGATATAACCTATAGAGGATATAACCTATAGAAGGATATAACCTGTAGAAGAGATATAGTCTCTACAGTCCCCAGCAGCACAGATCTCTCTTCTGATAGTTTGTTGCAATGTGTCAGTGCAGGTAATGACTCCTCTTTCAGGACCTCTGCTTGCTGTCTGTAATTGAAACATGTGTATTTCCTGACTGCTGACCAGCACATGCTTCATACCTCAATATTTACATTGTTACAATATATCACTGCAGGTAAAGTGTTTCTAAGCTCAGGCTGTTCAGAGCATTGTCGAGACTGGATACAATTGTAACAAACCCTCAGCTGTGTGAATATTGGGATTAACAAGCAGTATAGGCAGGTTTTGTGGCAGAATTTATCCCCCTCACCTTCATACCTCCTGGTATCATGTGATGTGATGAATCCATGAACAGCATCATAATCAGGCTCGGATTGGCCGGCAGCAGAGCCGGTGAATCTCCCGGTGGGCCCCACCACATGAGCACTGTAAGGCCACATACAGCATCTTAATTTATCATACTCCCATCCTATTGTTTTATGGAGGCAGAGGCTGATATTTCATAATGGACCAGCAGCAAACAACACAATATCCTCCATCTCCAGACAATATATGCATGAATGTGAAGGGTGGGCCCCAGATGCAATGTTACAGGGGCCCTTGGTGTCCAGTCTGGCACTGACCATAAAGTACTGTATAATCGTCTTGATCATTAGCACCTGCTCCTCCATCTGTGGCCCCTGTACCCCTGGCTCTCTGCTCCTCCATCTGTGGCCCCTGTACCCCTGGCTCTCTGCTCCTCCATCTGTGGCTCCTGTACCCCTGACTCTCTGCTCCTCCATCTGTGGCCCCTGTACCCCTGGCTCTCTGCTCCTCCATCTGTGGCCCCTGTACCCCTGGCTCTCTGCTCCTCCATCTGTGGCCCCTGTACCCCTGACTCTCTGCTCCTCCATCTGTGGCCCCTGTACCCCTGGCTCTCTGCTCCTCCATCTGTGGCCCCTGTACCCCTGGCTCTCTGCTCCTCCATCTGTGGCCCCTGTACCCCTGGCTCTCTGCTCCTCCATCTGTGGCCCCTGTACCCCTGACTCTCTGCTCCTCCATCTGTGGCCCCTGAACCCCTGGCTCTCTGCTCCTCCATCTGTGGCTCCTGAACCCCTGACTCTCTGCTCCTCCATCTGTGGCTCCTGAACCCCTGACTCTCTGCTCCTTCATCTGTGGCTCCTGAACCCCTGACTCTCTGCTCCTCCATCTGTGGCTCCTGAACCCCTGACTCTCTGCTCCTCCATCTGTGGCCCCTGTACCCCTGGCTCTCTGCTCCTCCATCTGTGGCCCCTGTACCCCTGACTCTCTGCTCCTCCATCTGTGGGTCCTGAACCCCTGGCTCTCTGCTCCTCCATCTGTGGCTCCTGAACCCCTGACTCTCTGCTCCTCCATCTGTGGCCCCTGTACCCCTGGCTCTCTGCTCCTCCATCTGTGGCTCCTGAACCCCTGACTCTCTGCTCCTCCATCTGTGGCTCCTGAACCCCTGACTCTCTGCTCTTCCATCTGTGGCTCCTGAACCCCTGACTCTCTGCTCCTCCATCTGTGGCCCCTGTACCCCTGGCTCTCTGCTCCTCCATCTGTGGCCCCTGTACCCCTGGCTCTCTGCTCCTCCATCTGTGGCTCCTGAACCCCTGGCTCTCTGCTCCTCCATCTGTGGCTCCTGAACCCCTGACTCTCTGCTCCTCCATCTGTGGCTCCTGAACCCCTGGCTCTCTGCTCCTCCATCTGTGGCTCCTGAACCCCTGCTCTCTGCTCCTCCATCTGTGGCCCTGAACCCCTGCTCTCTGCTCCTCCATCTGTGGCCCTGTACCCCTGGCTCTCTGCTCCTCCATCTGTGGCCCTGAACCCCGGGCTCTCTGCTCCTCCATCTGTGGCCCTGTACCCCTGGCTCTCTGCTCCTCCATCTGTGGCCCTGAACCCCTGGCTCTCTGCTCCTCCATCTGTGGCTCCTGAACCCCTGCTCTCTGCTCCTCCATCTGTGGCCTCCTGAACCCTGCTCTCTGCTCTCTCCATCTGTGGCCCTGAACCCCTGGCTCTCTGCTCCTCCATCTGTGGCCCCTGAACCCCTGGCTCTCTGCTCCTCCATCTGTGGCCCTGTACCCCTGGCTCTCTGCTCCTCCATCTGTGGCCCTGTACCCCTGGCTCTCTGCTCTTCCATCTGTGGCCCCTGAACCCCTGGCTCTCTGCTCCTCCATCTGTGGCCCTGAACCCCTGGCTCTCTGCTCTTCCATCTGTGCCCCTGTACCCTGGCTCTCTGCTCCTCCATCTGTGGCCCTGACCCCTGGCTCTCTGCTCCTCCATCTGTGGCCCTGAACCCCTGGCTCTCTGCTCCTCCATCTGTGGCCTCCTGAACCCTGGTCTCTCTGCCCCCCTGCTCCTCCATCTGTGGCCCCTGCGACACCTGGCTTCTCTGCTCCTCCATCTGTGGCCCCACGGGTCTGCTCTCCACTGGGCTCCTGAACCCCTGGCTCTCTGCTTCCATCTGTCCCTGACCCCTGGCTCTCTGCTCCTCCATCTGTGGCCCTGTACCCCTGGCCTCGCTCTCCATCTGTGGCCCTGACCCCTGCTCTCTCCATCTGTGGCCCCTGTAACCCCTGCTGTCCTCTTGCCCTACCCCTGCTCTCTCTCCATCTGTGGCCCTGAACCCCTGCTCTCTGCTCCCATCTTGCCTGACCCGCCCTTCTCCATCTGTGGCCCCTGTACCCCTGGTCTCTCTGCTCCTGCTCCTCCATCTGTGTGCCCGCTGCCCTGCCCTGCTCCTCCATCTGTGGCCCCTGTAACCCCTGGTCCTCTGCCCTATCCTATCTGTGGCCCCTGTACCCTGTCCTGCTCTCCATCTGTGGCCCCTGACCCCTGTCTCTTGCCCCTGACTCCTCCATCTGTGGCCCTGTACCCCTGGCTCCTCCACTGTGCCCCTACACCTGGTGGCCCCCCCTGCCCTCTGCTCCTCCATCTGTGGCCCCTGTACCCCTGGTCCTCTCCCCCTGCTCCTCCATCTGTGGTCCCCTGTACCCTGTCCTCTGCCCCCCGTTCTCCTCCATCTGTGCCCCCTTACCTGTCCTTCCCTCCCCCTGCTCCTCCATCTGTGGCCCCCTGTACCCCTGGTCCTCTGCCCCCCCTGCTCCTCCATCTGTGGCCCCTGTACCCCATCCTCTGCCCCCTCCCCCATCTGTGGCCCCCTGTACCCCTGGTCTCCATCTGTGGCCCCCTGTACCCCTGGTCCTCTGCCCCCCTGCTCCTCCATCTGTGGCCCCCTGTACCCCTGGTCCTCTGCCCCCCTCCATCTGTGCCTGTACCCTGTCCTCTGCCCCCCCTGCTCCTCCATCTGTGGCCCCCTGTACCCC
Source organism: Allobates femoralis (assembly GCA_033576535.1). Lineage (NCBI taxonomy): Eukaryota > Metazoa > Chordata > Amphibia > Anura > Aromobatidae > Allobates > Allobates femoralis. The sequence goes on from JARQOC010000010.1 coordinate 131,458,862, forward strand.
GGTCCTCTGCCCCCCCTGCTCCTCCATCTGTGGTCCCTGTAACCCATGTCCTCTGCCCCCCCTGCTCCTCCATCTGTGGCCCCCTGTACCCCATGTCCTCTGCCCCCCCCCTGCTCCTCCATCTGTGGCCCCCTGTACCCCTGGTCCTCTGCCCCCCCTGCTCCTCCATCTGTGGCCCCTGTACCCCATGTCCTCTGCCCCCCCTGCTCCTCCATCTGTGGCCCCCCTGTACCCCCCTGGTCCTCCATCTGTGGCCCCCTGTACCCCTGGTCCTCTGCCCCCCCGCTCCTCCATCTGTGGCCCCCTGTACCCCGGTCTCTGCCCCCTTCTCATCTGTGGCCCCTGTAACCCTGTCCTCTGCCCCCCCTGCTCCTCCATCTGTGGCCCCCTGTACCCCGGTCCTCTTCCCCCCCCTGCTCCTCCATCTGTGGCTCCCTGTACCCCATGTCCTCTGCCCCCCTGCTCCTCCATCTGTGCCCCCTGTACCCCATGTCCTCTGCCCCCCCCGCTCCTCCATCTGTGGCCCCTGTACCCTGTCCTCTGCCCCCCCTGCTCCTCCATCTGTGGCCCCTGTACCCCATGTCCTCTGCCCCCCTGCTCCTCCATCTGTGGCCCCCTGTACCCCTGTCCTCGATCTGTGGCCCCCTGTACCCCTGGTCCTCTGCCCCCCCCTGCTCCTCCATCTGTGGCCCCTGTACCCCGGTCCTCTGCCCCCCCCGCTCCTCCATCTGTGGCTCCCTGTACCCCATGTCCTCTGCCCCCCCTGCTCCTCCATCTGTGGCCCCCTGTACCCCCGGTCCTCTGCCCCCCCTGCTCCTCCATCTGTGGCTCCCTGTACCCATGTCCTCTGCCCCCCCTGCTCCTCCATCTGTGGCCCCTGTACCCATGTCCTCTGCCCCCCCTGCTCCTCCATCTGTGGCCCCCTGTACCCCTGGTCCTCTGCCCCCCTGCTCCTCCATCTGTGGCCCCCTGTACCCATGTCCTCTGCCCCCCTGCTCCTCCATCTGTGGCCCCCTGTACCCCTGGTCCTCCATCTGTGGCCCCCTGTACCCCTGGTCCTCTGCCCCCCCTGCTCCTCCATCTGTGGCCCCCTGTACCCTGGTCCTCCATCTGTGGCCCCCTGTACCCCTGGTCCTCTGCCCCCCCTGCTCCTCCATCTGTGGCCCCCTGTACCCCGGTCCTCTGCCCCCCCCTGCTCCTCCATCTGTGGCTCCCTGTACCCCTGGTCCTCTGCCCCCCCTGCTCCTCCATCTGTGGCCCCCTGTACCCCATGTCCTCTGCCCCCCCTGCTCCTCCATCTGTGGCCCCCTGTACCCCTGGTCCTCCATCTGTGGCCCCCTGTACCCCTGGTCCTCTGCCCCCCCTGCTCCTCCATCTGTGGCCCCCTGTACCCCTGGTCCTCCATCTGTGGCCCCCTGTACCCCTGGTCCTCTGCCCCCCCTGCTCCTCCATCTGTGGCCCCCTGTACCCCATGTCCTCTGCCCCCCCTGCTCCTCCATCTGTGGCCCCCTGTACCCCTGGTCCTCCATCTGTGGCCCCCTGTACCCCTGGTCCTCTGCCCCCCCTGCTCCTCCATCTGTGGCCCCCTGTACCCCTGGTCCTCCATCTGTGGCCCCCTGTACCCCTGGTCCTCTGCCCCCCTGCTCCTCCATCTGTGGCCCCCTGTACCCCCGGTCCTCTGCCCCTCCATCTGTGGCCCCCTGCTCCCCTGTCCCAGGGTTGTGTCTCCTATCAGGGGGGATTACACAGGACAGGCGCAGTTATCTGCTCATGGATGATTTACCTGTGGCCCCTGTGAACACTCATCACAGCTCCCAGGAACATAAACGAGGCTGTGCACTGTTCTGCCTCTGCATGGACAGACAGACAGCTCCTCTCCAGACAGACTCCAGACTCCATTAAATTATCCTGAGAAGGAACAGCCGAAAACTGCCAGATAATGACCGTAAAATCCGCTGCAAAGTGTTCACATCACAGGCGATTATGGTTATTTAATTGATGGAACTTCCCCCGCCAGGGTGTGTACATGGATGCAGGGACATCTTACATTTGTACCAGGTATCACGTGTATCGGTGTTAATGGATGCAGAATACATATTTATCAAGTATCCTTTTGGTACATGGGACCGAAGAGTGACAATACTACCTACATTATCTGTAATCAGAGATATCACTGTTTATCTGTGGTGTTACATGGACTGCAGATGACCATACTTTCTATATCGAGAGATATCACTGTATTATCTGTGGTGTTACATGGGACTGCAGGTGACATCTACTACATTATCTGTACTCAGAGATATCACTGTGTTATATGTGGTGTTACATGGGACTGCAGGTGACATCTACTACATTATCTGTACTCAGAGATATCACTGTGTTATCTGTGGTGTTACATGGGACTGCAGGTGACATCTACTACATTATCTGTACTCAGAGATATCACTGTGTTTATGTGGTGTTACATGGGACTGCAGGTGACATCTACTACATTATCTGTACTCAGAGATATCACTGTGTTATCTGTGGTGTTACATGGGACTGCAGTGACACTACTACATTTCTAGTACTCAGAGATATCACTGTGATTATATGTGGTGTTACATGGGACTGCAGGTGACATCTACTACATTATCTGTACTCAGAGATATCACTGTGTTATATGTGGTGTTACATGGGACTGCAGGTGACATCTACTACATTATCTGTACTCAGAGATATCACTGTGTTATATGTGGTGTTACATGGGACTGCAGGTGACATCTACTACATTATCTGTACTCAGAGATATCACTGTGTTATTGTGGTGTTACATGGGACTGCAGGTGACATTTACTACATTATCTGTACTCAGAGAGATATCACTGTTTATCTGTGGTGTTACATGGGACTGCAGGTGACATCTACTACATTATCTGTACTCAGAGATATCACTGTGTTATACTGTGGTGTTACATGGGACTGCAGGTGACATCTACTACATTGTCTATACTCGAGATATCACTGTGTTATCTGTGGTGTTACATGGGACTGCAGGTGACATCTACTACATTATCTGTACTCAGAGATATCACTGTGTTATTGTGGTGTTACATGGGACTGCAGGTGACATCTACTACATTATCTGTACTCAGAGAGATATCACTGTATTATCTGTGGTGTTACATGGGACTGCAGGTGACATCTACTACATTATCACGTATCAGTTACTGTGTGTTACTATGGGTTACATGACTGCAGGTGACATTACTAATGCTATACTCGAGGATATCACTGTTTATCTGTGGTGTTACATAGGGACTGCAGGTGACATTACTACATTATCTGTATCAGATATATGTATATTGTGGTGTTACATGGACTGCAGGTGACATCTACTACATTAGCTGTACATCGAGATTTACTGTATTATCTGTTGTTCTACATGGACTAGCAGTGAATTACTAATTATCACGTTATTAATAGATATAATTATAATATATTTCTGTTGTTCAAAGACAGTATAGTACACAACTTTGATTAGAGACTCCCGTGGACTGAGGGTCCCTGCCCCTCCTGTACCTGTACGTCCTGATCGCCTAGATTTAGTGTACTTGTTCTTGTCTCCCTTATCCTCATGTAAAGCGCCATGGAACCTAATGGCGCTATATAAATAAATAATAATAATAATAATCTTTCAAAGTACAGCTTTCTTAGTACAACACTTTGAATTAGACTCGAATTGGACTGGAAGGTAATGGAGCCACTGAAAACAATGTGTCTAATTCCTTTCACTTTCAATCATTACCATGTCTTTTATTTCAATGTTTGTTTTCCTATGTGCTTTTGCAACCCACTTTCACCACCCCATCCCCCCTCCATCACCACTCATTCACATCAGCCCCTCTCTCCTGCCCTACTCTATGTACAGCTCCCATGCTAATTTCAGTTTACTGAAGAATCTCAGCCCATCATATTCCAAAGTTTTGCATCATAATCCATGTCACAAATTCAAAAACTATTTGCCTTTTCTCTTTTCACTGCTGCTCCTGTCAGGTGATGTGTCTCCCAACCCTGGTCTACCCTCCACCAACTTCAACCCCTCTCCACCACACATAGAAACTCCACTAACCTTATCAATATTACTTGCACACCTTCATCTCCCTCTTTTAATTGCGCTCTCTTGAATCCACGGTTTGTATGCAACAAACTTCCCTTAATCCACAACCACTTTCTCACTAACTCTCTTAACCTCCTGGCCCTCACTAAAACCTGGGCCCAGGACTCAGACACAGTTTCCCCTGCCACTATTTCTCACGGCGGCTTACATTTCTCCCATTCCCCGAGACCTGGCAACAAACATGGTGGTGGAGTTGGCGTATTCCTGTCCCCACAATGTACTTTCCAGGTCACCCCCCAGCCCCATCACTCTCATTCCCCTCTTTTGAGGTCCACACAATTAGGCTCTTCCGTCCCCTCCTCCTCAGAGTAGCAGTGGTATACTGCCCCCCAGGGTCACCCACTCACTTCCTCGACCATTTCTCTGCGTGGCAGCCTCACTTCATGTCCTAAGAATTACCAACCCTTATTCTCTGAGACATTAATATCCCCATAAACAGCCCCATCTCCTCAACTGCATCTTAGCTCCTATCTCTAACCACATCTCTTGGTCTCTCACAGCTCTCAACCTCAGAGACACACAAGGATGGTAACACCTTCGACCTGGTCTTTGTCTGGCTCTGTTCAATCTCCTCCTTAGATAACTCACCTCTTCCTCTCTCTGATCAAACATTCTCTCCTTCTTGCCCACCCCAGCACAGTCCGACCTATCACACATTCAGAAATCTACAGGCCATTAATCCTCATACACTCACAGACTCTCTCATCTCATCCCTGTCCCCAATCTCCTACTTCTCCTGTCCGGATCTGGCTATGAATCACTACAATGACTCTCTCAGAAGCACCCTGGACCAAATAGCGTCCCTCACCCTCAGAACCTCCAATTACAGAGTGAAACAGCCCTGGCTAACATCACAAACTCGATTCCTCCAGCGATGCTCTAGGAGTGCTGAACGCCTATGGAGGAAAACTCGCTCACCAGAAGACTTTATCTATTATATAATTGCGAATGGTTTTGCCCTTCTGAACCGCTCGCGCTGCGAGTCAGCGTGGTCATGTGATACGCCCGAAGCATTGGCCGCGCACGCATTGCGAGCAGTTCTAAGGCGACTCGCTATGCCGCGCATGGCGAGTCGCCTTAGCAGCGCGAAGCATTGGCCGCGAAGCGTCATTGCGATCAAGACTCGCTCTTCTAGAATCCCGATGCATGTGCATCGGCACCAGCTAGTCCATTATAAATTCATGCAAAAATCCGCCCTTCACCTTTCCAACAAACTACTTCACCACCCTGATTTCCTCACTATCCAACAACCCAAAGAAACTCTTTGACACCTTTCACTCTCTCCTCAGCCCTAAAGTGCAGGCCCCGATCACTGACCTCTGTGCTTATGATCTGGCCTCTTACTTTATGGAGAAAATAGACATCATCCGCCAGGAAATCAGCTCCCGGCCTTCAAGCACTGCCACGTCTCCAGGCTCCCTCTCTTCCTCTGGTCCCACTACATGCACCACTGTCCTTATTCCCTCACACCTACTCCAGTCCTCTCTCCGGTTGTCACTACTCACCTAAACAAAATCTTCAATCTCTCCCTCTCTTCTGGCATCTTCCCCTCCTCCTTCAAACACTCGATCATTACTCCATTATTAAAGAAAACTTCTCTTGACCCATCCAGCACTAATAACTACAGACCAGTCTCCAATCTCCCCTTCATCTCTAAACTCCTGGAGCGCCTGGTTTACTCCCGCCTCACCCATTACCTCCCACTCACTCTATTCTAGACCAATTACAGTCTGGTTTCCATCGCCTACATCTACAGAAACTGCCCTCATCAAAGTGACCAATGACCTTCTGACAGCAAAACGTAATGGTGACCACTCTCTGCTTACTCTTTTTGATATCTCTGCAGCCTTTGACACTGTTGACCACCATCTCCTACTCTCTATGTTGCACTCCATCGGCATCAAGGACACAGCTCTCTCATGGCTTGCCTCCTATCTTTCTGATTGCTCTTTCAGTGTATCATTTGCTGGCTCCACTTCCTCCCCTCTTCCTCTCACCATTGAGGTCCCTCAGGGCTCAGTCCTCGGCCGTCTTCTCTCTCTACACAGCCCCGATTGGACAGACCATCAGCAGATTTGACTTCCAGTACCATCTTTATGCTGATGACATACAATTATACACTTCTTCCCCCGACCTTACTCCCGCTCTAATAAAGAACACCAATGACTGTCTAACTGCAGTTTCCAACATCATGTCCACTCACCTAAAACTCAACCTTTCCAAAACTGACCTTCTTCTGCTCCTGCCCTCCACTAACCTCCCTAAACCTGACATCTCTCTCTCAGTGTGCAGCACCACGATAACGCCTAGTCAGCAGGCTCGCTGTCTGGGTGTTATGTTTAGTGAATAGAAGATTGTGGTCAGTTTTAGGAGCGCTCAGAGTGGGAAGAAAGGGCTGTAGAGAAATGTCGAATCACAAACCTTCTTTATTAAAACACCAATACGCGTTTCTACAGCAACCCGCTGTCTTTCTCAGTTGGATTGGAAATCTATTCACTATTATAAATCCCTAATGGGTTTGTGGCTGGAGCTGCTGGAGTTGGTCGACTTCCCTATGTGTTAAGGACCTGCCGTGACATCAGCAGTGACGCGGAGGCACGTGACCGCGGCACCCACGTGACCAGGACCAGGAAGAAGTGTGCGGTGTGATCCTCGCTTCACCGCTACCCTCAGACGTAATACCGAGGTTGTGCAGGGCTTGCACAACCTTTCCAGGTGAGCGGCACCTTGTTATACTAAAGCACCCACTAGCCCACCGGATTCCTCTCATGTGCGCTCTCCCCATTCTTCTTTTTTGGGTGTTATGTTTGACACTGATCTCTCCTTCACCTCCTATATACAATCTCTTGCCCGCTCCTGTCATTTGCACCTGAAGAAGATCTCTACAGTCCGCCCCTTTCTCACTTATGAAACAACAAAAACCCTCACTGTGGCCCTAATCCATTCCAGCCTTGACTACTGCAATTCTCTATTAATTGGCCTCCCCCCACTAGACTTTCCAATCTCCAGTCCATCCTTAATGCAGCAGCCAGGATCACCTGTGGCACCCAAGAGTCCGGTTGGCCTTGCCTCCCTCGGGGGGGTAAGGTCCTGCTTGGAAGCAAAGTAGGGCATCCACACCAGGTACCCCACACACACAACACCTTCCTGACTCCAGACCATAAGGGGGAGCTCTAACCTGGGTTCAGGGGAGTCTACCCTATAAATTCTGTCTGGAGGTGAGCTTAGTCAGTGCAGTTCCTGGGAAGACTGTGAAGAGGACCTGTGGACTTGAGCAGTGCTAAGTTCATTCCAGGTTGAGCTAAGTAAGGAACAGCCAGCGTGAGGGACCCATGAGCAAGGGTCTGAGGAGAGGAGCAGGCCTGGGGAGAGAGCCTGTCACCACGTCACCCCAGAGTGGAGCGCCAGAACCGGACACCGGGGTTCGAGGTTGCAAGAGGGCTCAAGGCCCAGCAGCCAAAACCAGAGGTTGTGAGATTCCAAGTCTTCTGGTCAACACAGCACTTGGGGCATGGCAGCGTAGAAGAGCCCAGGGACAGTGGTCAGAGGAGAGGCACCCGGGAAGGGCTTGAGCTGCCTGCCATATGAGTGAAGGACTGACTAACAGGACCAGAGGGTCGCAGCTTAGCTACAGGCAGCCTGGACCAGTGAGGAGGAGCGCAGCAGGGAGGACTCAGAACCAGCCGGGTGAGGAGATCCCTAACTTTGTACCAGACTATCCGGATTCCTAATATCGACTGTGGACTGTACCCTGATGTTTTCGACTACAGTAAAGGTAAAGGAAACAAGTCCTGTGTGTCTGTCAGCAGGGCCGTATTTGCCCTTAAGCACTTGAGGGCATCTGGGTGGGGGGGCGGCGCCTGAGCAAGTTTTTTTTTTACTTTTTAAATTTTTTTTTTACTTTAAAGTCTGGGGTCGGGTCGGCCCACCCACAATCCTCAGTCTTCCGGGCACCCACCCACCCACCTCAGTCTTCCGGGTGGCCGACCAACACCCGCCCACCTCAGTATGCGGGGGTCTCAGATCCCGCGCTTTCACATCACCAGCTCACTGTTGAAGGGACTGGGAGGAGAAGTGAGGAGGACATCTAGTTCAAGCGCTGCAGCCCAGGCAGTTACATCGACGGCGGCGCAGCGGCTGGTGTGTGATGATGGGGGAGAAGGTAGATAGCGGGATGGAGGGAGAAGGTACATGGATGGATGGGGGAGGAGAAGTTACATGGAATGTGGGGGAAAAGCTGCAAGGATGGGGGGAGAAGCTGCATGGAACACTGACATCTGTGAACCCCCTGAGTGCTGGAATGCAGATAAAGATAGGACACACAGTTACAAAGGAAAACCTCAAAAGACTGAACATATGAATGTGACACCCTGCGGTACAGGAACACCTAGAGTACAGAGGGATTTCCACATCTGGTATACCTCACACATACAACACTTTCCACTGCAGGCCTGTAGGGGGAGCTCCACTTTCTGCCCTTAGGCAAGATCCCCTATAGATACAGGCTCTGGGGGCGGAGTAAGGCTGCGTTCACACATTGCGTATTTTGCCGCGTTTTTTACGCGCGTTTTTCAAAATACGCAATGTGCCTTTTGTCTGCCAGCAAAGTGAATGGGAAACTCACTTTGTAGTGCAGACATTGCGTAAAAATACGCAGTGCGTTTTCCGGGAGAAAACGCAGCTCCGTAAAGAATTGATATGTCAATTGTTTACGCAGCTACTTCTGCGTATTTTCCCAGAGGGGAGGAAGAATCCAGCTTCCTCCTCCCCTCTGTGACAGCTGTGGCCGCCCCATTAGACTTCACAGTGTTAATACACATTGTGAAGTCTAAATTAAACTAAAGCAAGTGTGTGAAAAATAAAAAACAATGAATACTCACCTTCCGACACCTTCTCCCGGTGTCTGGTCTCCGGTTGTAAGTCAGATCTCGTCTGACAGGACCTGTGGTGATGTCAGAGGGGGCGTTCCCGGGGCGGTCCCATCGCTGATTGGCTGCTCGCGGTCATGTGGTATCACATGACCGCGAGTGCCTGGGAACGCCCCCCTCTGACATCACCACAGGTCTTGTCAGACGAGATCTAACTTACAACCGGAGACCAGACACCGGGAGAAGGCGTCGGAAGGTGAGTATTCATTGTTTTTTATTTTTCACACACTTGCTTTAGTTTAATTTAGACTTCACAGTGTGTATTAACACTGTGAAGTCTAATGGGGCGGCCACAGCTGTCACAGAGGGGAGGAGGAAGCTGGATTCTTCCTCCTCTCTGTGACATCACTGCGCTTTCTGGAGTAAAGAAAGCGCAGTGTGTGAAAGCCCCTGCATATTTTGTTGTGCTTTTTTGCGCGGCCGAAAAACGCGGCAAAAAGCGCGCGTAAAAAAGCGCAGCAAAATACGCAAATGTGTGAACGCAGCCTAAGTCAGTGCAGTTCCGGAGAGATAGAGAGTAGTGCTAAGCTCCTTTCAGGGACCGTGTGGAGTCAGTTAGTCCGTGCAGTATGGAGCAGTACTGTGAAGAGCCTTAGCCAGTGTGAGGTACCCGAGAATGGCTCCTCTGCCCCCTTAGCTCTGTACCTGCCTTGCAGGGCTGCTAAGGTAAACATCGGGTTTCTATGGGGTCTCACAGTTCAGAAAATGACACGTTCGGCGTCATACCACAGGAGGGCTGCACAGCAGAGCAGAGTGAGCCAGGCTGGGGCGCAAAATTAGATTTCAATATCACACCCATCGGGGTGTGATAGAGACTCCTGGAGGCGGCGAGAGGGGCACAGAGAGGACGCCCAAGAGGGCTAGCAACGGTAGCCCCCGGTTCATTAACATACGCCCACTAAGGTATAAATACATTTTATTACACACTCACAACACACATTTAGCATAGAAAGGGATAGTTAGAGTAGTAATAGGAAGGTGCAGGGACAGGTAGTGATAGCCTGGGGGCTTTACCTAGGTGACAGGTTCACTTTAAGTGTCCAGAGGCCAGACAGAGGAGCAGAAACAACACCTAAGTGGTTTAGAGGAAGAGAGAGAGTGCCAGAGGCATAGGCAGTGACCATTCCACCCGGGAGACTCGTATTCATTGTCAGGCGCAAGGCAGTGGAGGGACTAGGCCGAAGAACAGGGGCATCGGGACCCCAAGACAAGTGGAGAAGACCAGGCTCAGCTAGCAACCCAGAGGCTGTGCCACTTTCACGGTGACACGGTCGGCAACCGCACACATCTGCTGAAAAGGTGACAACCATAGGGCTAAGGGGAGACACTGCAGGGGAACCCCTAAGAAAAGCCCTCAGTCACTGGCACAAAGCTCTGTGTGGCGAGGCGCAAGGCAGGACAGGCGAGGCAAGCACTGTGTGAGACGACCTGGAAAGGACAGAGAAGGGGTGACTGTTACGTACCGTCCTATTACCAGTGAATAGCTGGATCCCTGCCTCCGAGAACCCAGTGCTCAGCGGGCTGCCGCACAAAGACTGTGAGTAAAAGAACCGAAGACTGCAACCCGCTGTGTCTGTGAACTTTCTTATGTGTCTAAACACGACTACCAACTCACTCAGGTACCTTAGGGGTCAGCCCTACTTGTAGAGGGCTTAAGAACATTGCTGCCTCCCAACCATTGGCCCCTAGGAGAACTGTCGAGCAGCAGCGGCCATCTATAGCCACAACCTGCAGGTGGCGTCACGTAAAAATTAACAAGTATCCCCAGGTCCAGTCATCCCTGCCCAGAATGATCCCTCTACGCCAGATCTCTATCCCTAAGAGAGAGAGCCACCCACACCGAACTTTTAATGACACCGCCAGGGTCATAGAGCCGGGTCTCGATCCCTGTGATGAAGCTTCAAAACAGCCCAGTTCCGAGTATCCTAAGGCCCTGGAGGGGCATGTGAACACCTATCCCCTAAATCCTATTCCCCAGAGCTCCCCTTTTTGAAAGCCGATCCCCAGGCTCACAGAAGCCAGGTCACGACCCCTGTGACTCCCCTGGACGTGCTCCAAAGGTCAGTTCCGAGTACCTCACGGCCCTGGGGCGAGACACACCTATCTAACCAATTGTTACTCAGATGTCTCCGCTCTGTACCAGTCATTGCACTGGCTGCCCAAACATTATAGGATCCACCCTGTGCCAGTCACTGCACTGGCTGCCCATATATTATAGGATCCGCTCTGTGCCAGTCATTGCACTGGCTGCCCATACACTATAGGATCCGCTCTGGGCCAGTCATTGCACTGGCTGCCCATACATTATAGGATTCGCTCTATGCCAGTCATTGCACTGGCTGCCCATATATTATAGGATCCTCTCTGTGCCAGTCATTGCACTGGCTGCCCATACATTATAGGATCTGCTCTGTGCCAGTCATTGCACTGGCTGCCCATACATTATAAGATTTGCTCAGTTCCAGTCATTGCACTGGCTGCCCATACATTATAAGATTTGCTCAGTTCCAGTCATTGCACTGGCTGCCCATGCATTATAGGATCCACACTGTGCCAGTCATTGCACTTGCTGCCCATACATTATACGATCCAATTCAAATTGCTTGTTCTCACGCACAAGACTCTTCACAGTGCAGCACCTCCCTACATCTCCTCCCTCATCTCTGTCTATCACCCCACCTGTTCTCTTCACAGTGCAGCACCTCCCTACATCTCCCCCTTCATCTCTGTCTATCACCCCACCTGTTCTCTTCATAGTGCAGCACCTATCTACCTCTCCCCCTCTCTGTCTATTACTCCACCTGTTCTCTTCACAGTTCAGCACCTCCCTACATCTCCTCCCTCATCTCTGTCTATCACCCCACCTGTTCTCTTCACAGTGCAGCACCCCCCTACATCTCCTCCCTCATCTCTATCTATCACCCCACCCATTCTCTTCACAGTTCAGCACCTCCCTACATCTCCTCCCTCATCTCTGTCTATCACCCCACCTGTTCTCTTCACAGTTCAGCACCTCCATACCTCTCCCCTCTCATCTCTGTCTATCACCCCACCCATTCTCTTCACAGTGCAGCACCTCCCTACATCTTCTCCCTCATCTCTGTCTATCACCCCACCTGTTCTCTTCACAGTGCAGCACCTCCCTACCTCTCCAGCCTCATCTCTGTCTATCACCCCACCTGTTCTCTTCATAGTGCAGCACCTCCCTACCTCTCCACCCTCATCTCTGTCTATCACCCCACCCATTCTCTTCACAGTGCAGCACCCCCCTACCTCTCCTCCTCATCTCTGTCTATCACCCCACCTGTTCTCTTCACAGTGCAGCACCTCCCTACATCTTCTCCTCATCTCTGTCTATCACCCCACCTGTTCTCTTCATAGTGCAGCACCTCCCTACCTCTCCACCCTCATCTCTGTCTATCACCCCACCCATTCTCTTCACAGTGCAGCACCACCCTATATCTCCACCCTCATCTCTGTCTATCACCCCACCTATTCTCTTCACAGTGCAGCACCTCCCTACATCTCCCCCTCATCTCTGTCTATCACCCCACCTGTTCTCTTCATAGTGCAGCACCTCCCTACCTCTCCTCCCTCATCTCTATCTATCACCCCACCTGTTCTCTTCACAGTGCAGCACCTCTCTACATCTCCCCCCTCATCTCTGTCTATCACCCCACCTGTTCTCTTCATAGTGCAGCACCTCCCTACCTCTCCACCCTTATCTCTGTCTATCACCCCACCTGTTCTCTTCACAGTGCAGCACCTCTCTACCTCTCCACCCTCATCTCTGTCTATCACCCCACCCATTCTCTTCACAGTGCAGCACCTCCCTACCTCTCCACCCTCATCTCTATCACCCCACCCGTTCTCTTCACAGTGCAGCACCTCCCTACATCTCCTCCCTCATCTCTGTCTATCACCCCACCCGTTCTCTTCATAGTGCAGCACCTCTCTACCTCTCCCCCTTTCTGTCTATTACTCCACCTGTTCTCTTCACAGTACAGCACCTCCCTACTTCTCCTCCCTCATCTCTGTCTATCACCCCACCTGTTCTCTTCACAGTGCAGCACCCCCCTACATCTCCTCCCTCATCTCTGTCTATCACCCCACCTGTTCTCTTCACAGTGCAGCACCCCCCTACATCTCCACCCTCATCTCTATCACCCCACCTGTTCTCTACGTTTTACAAATGACCTTTGCATAACATCTTCACTAACTGATCCTCCCACTCCCGGCTCCAAGACTTCTCCTGAGCTGCACCAATTCTCTGGAATGCTCTACCCCAAGAAATTACATCTATCCACAACTTACACAGCTTCAGACGCTCTCTAAAAACATATCTTTTGAAGGTGGCCTATCATACTCCCTAATAGAAGTCCTTTTTACCGTACATAGCTCATTCACTATCTCTCTCGACATAATCTCTCCTTCAAACTCCACCAAACCTAAAAGCTCTACACAGATGTCTGGTGACCATTCATGTAACTTTATTTCTATCCTCTACATCCTCAAGATGCCTGGACCATCAGTGTAATAAGCCCCTAACTTTGTGTAACCCCTATCTCGTTGTAGATTGTAAGCTCTTTTGGGCAGGGTCACCTTTATTTTTGCTGTAATTATTGTATATTTTACATTGTTTCCCTGCTATAATTACTGTATTGTATTGTTTTTTATATCATTGTTACCTATGACCGTCTGTATATGAACCTCTGCACTGTAAAGCGCTGTGGAATATGTTGGCGCTATATAACTTATAACTAAAGATTATTATCATTATCACTGTGTTACATATTGGATCCTTTTGCCCCTTGTGTTTCACTGCTTGCACCTAACCCTATCTTGTCCTTTTATTTAACCCTTTCCAGTCACCCCTGACTCTCTATAAAGATCCCAGCGTCTCCCCTCAGTTCTGGCTAATGATTGTGTTCTGCAGATGACATACACCCATACAGGGAATGAACTTGGCCAAATTCCTCATCAATCCCCCCTCCGGCACGGCGCACACATACGGGCGAGCCAGGTGACCCCACATCACCTGTAAGATAATCCCATTAAGTCTCCCAGGATTCCAGAACAAGAACACACGATATAAAGATGTCAGGAAGGCGAGACATCAAACGGAGAAACACAAGGTCTTCACTACAGGGGTAAAATGTGCCAAAAAATAACCCCAAATTGGCGACAAATCCAATCCATTACTGCGTTCTGGAGGACAAGGGGTTAATGATATCTGACTTTTTTTCCAGTCTCCTCCACAGATATCATCTACATTGCTCTACAGAGGTACAACCTTCCACCTTGGTCTTTACTTTCCATAGAACAGTCTGTATTACCTACTGTGTGTCAGTGTTTACTGCAGTTCTGGCATTCTATTCATGAACCAGGAGGCTCAGGATGAGAAGATAGCTCACTCACAGGTATAGAAGTGCTGCAAAAGGTGGAACAGTGGGAACAGGATAAGAGCAAAGGTACTTTATTTACAAATGTGTTTATCATAAGCTTCAGCAGCATCTCAATGAATTAGAATACCATCAAAAAGTCACTTTACTTCAGTAATTCAATACATAAAGTGACACACACATATATTATATAGAGTCATTACACACAGAGGGATCTATTTATGTGTTTATTTATGTTAATGTTGATGATTAATGAAAACCCAAAGGTCATTATCTCAGAAAATTAAAGTAGGGAGGGAGATGAAGGGTCTGAGAGATAAAATATGACCTAAATAGTATCAGAGGCTTCACCTTGTGTGGTTGTGAGAGTCACAACCACTATAAAAGCAGATCACGGCTGCTGCAGTCCCCATCGTGGTGCATATAGAGTAGGGAGGATGAAGGGTTAAACACTGCGCTGCCGTATTCCACCAGACATCAAAGGGGGAATATAATATTGATTTATTAGTCAATGTGTTTCAGGAATCCCTGATAGCAATATGATATTGATTTGTCCTAAGGAAGAGGCCAGAGAGCCCTGCAACGCATTGACTAAAAAAAATCAATATTATAGTCACCCTTTGATGTCTGGTGGAATACTGCAGCGCGTGTTTAACCTTATCTCTACTATGCACGCTGGGACTGCGCAGCATGATCTTATGTTTTGTGACTCTTACATCCACACAGTGAGCCTTGATACTTATTGTCATTTTACTCTCAGACCTTATCCCTCTACTCTATATGCACCACGCTGGGGACTGCAGCAGCCGTGATCTGCTTTTATAGTGGTTGTGACTCTCACAACCACACAAGGTGAAGCCTCTGATACCTATTTAGGTCATATTTTATCTCTCAGACCCTTCATCCTCCCACTTTAATTATCTGAGATAATGACCTTTGGGTTTTCATTGGCTGTAAGCCATAATCATCAACATTAACATAAATAAACACATGAAATAGATCCCTCTGTGTGTAATGACTCTATTAATATAAGTGTGTCACTTTATGTATTGAATTACTGAAATAAATTAACTATTAAATATTCTAATTCATTGAGATGCTCCTGTATATTGTAGCACCTGTGGCTGCAGTTAACCCTGAACTTCTCTTCTCAATTTCTCCAATTCTAATGAGCCTATAGAAGCAATACAATGGAGATTCCCTAAGTCCATTTGATCCAATTCATCACTTGCATTTTCTTATGGATTTCTTTATGTTAATAAACCAAATTCTTAAACATTTTGCGTCAAATATCCTAACTTTTTGTGACTTTTTAGAGCAAAATGGTGCAAAATTTGCCTTAAAATTACTCCAGGGAAAATCTGGATTACCGTACTTATCCACACAAATGCTGTGACTTTGTAGACCATGTTCACACTCTGTGTGTTTGATCCGTTTTTTGTGATCCATTTTTGCATGGAAACAAATCACTTTCTGTGATGTCCAGCAAAGTCAATGAGTTTTCAGAAACACTATTCAGATGCTGCAGTTTTTACTGGTCCATTTTTGGGGCAGAAAAAGAATGAGCGTCAATTAGTAATACTTTTTCTCTGCTCTGTTTTCTCCCTCGATACCAATGTAATGGAAAAAAACGGATCAAAAACGCATCAGAAACGCAATGGGCTTTTGGTGCATTCTTTTCAAAACCAAATCCAGTTTTGCTGCTTAAAAATTCAACAAAAACACAACACAAAAAAGGGTTCAAACATGCACAGGCGGAAGAGAGAACACAAGGGGAGAGAGCACACAGAGGGGAGAGAGACAGAACAGGGGGAAGAGACAGGCACAAGGGGGGAGAGAGCACACAGAGGGGAGAGAGACAGAACAGGGGGAAGAGACAGCACAAGGGGGAGAGAGCACACGGAGGGGAGAGAGACAGAACAGGGGGAAGAGACAGCACAAGGGAGAGAGCACACAGAGGGGAGAGAGACAGAACAGGGGAAGAGACAGCACAAGGGGGAGAGAGCACACAGAGGGGAGAGAGACAGAACAGGGGGAAGAGACAGCACAAGGGGGAAGAGTCAGTGCACATGGGGGAGAGACAGCACAGGGGAAAGAGATAGCGTGCAGGGGATAGAGAGTGCACAGTAGAGAGATTGCACGGGGTAGAGAATGCACAAGAGGAGGAGAGAGTACACAGGGTGTAGAGAGCGCACATGGGTAGAGAGCACACGGGAGAGAGAGCACACAGGGTAGAGAGCGCACAGGGTAGAGAGCACACAGGGGTAGGTAGAGAGCACGCAGGGGGTAGAGAGGCAACAGGGGAGAGACAGCCAAGGGGAGCAGTCAATGATGGTCCATTTTGTCTCGTTTCCTGACACAATGTATGAAAAAAACGGATCAAACAAGTAAAACTGATACATTTGAATTTTTTTTATGATCCCGTTTGATGCTGAAAAGTCAACAATATGGCAAGAAGAGGATGACAGCCACAGTGTGACCGGCTTTAAAGAGATGGCACAAGAATTGGAAAAAATGGAGAATATGAAGGAAAATGAGAGAATTCCAATAAAGGGACAAAGAGTCAACAGTATCCGTCTCTGGGTGACGCTGGACGTGTTGTAGAGCTGGCAGTAACGTCTGGCTGTGATCAGCGCAGGGCGCTCAGCACCTACATGTTTGGGTTGAGCGTTGCGATCAGACGTTGGGTGGTCGCCCTGGTGTCTCGCTGGTGATAGATGGCAGGTTTATTACAGCCCTCCTGAGCTCATCACCAGGCTCCACATCTCTGGAAGGTCTCCATGTACACTATGTATACTATTAACCAGCGTCTCAGGACATAATTACACTTTTCTCAGGCTCACGGTGGGGTTAGCCCAGGATATACTTTACACCATGAAACACTCGCACTTTCCATGCCAAATCTAATAAATCCATAAGGGTCACGTCTCATTTAAAGGGGAAACTCCCCATAATTGTAGAGCAATGACTGAAAAAAGAGAGAAAAACTGGAAAAAACAAGAAGAAACTAAGTGTGCGATAAATGTTTCTGTTTCAGTTTCTGCAGATCTGGCAATCTGTTCTTGAATTAAGGGAATAGATCCACAATTCAGATTATATAAAAGGGATTTTTCGGGGCTTAAAGGGGTATTCTGATATAATCTAAGACTCCCATTAATTGCAAACATAAGGGTCCTCTGGTCTCTCCTGGAGGGTAAACTGCACCCAGCATCTTCATTCTCAGTCTAACGACCTGATGAACCTACAGGAAAACTTCACTATCTACTATAGAAAAGCCCGCCTATCCAGTCAGTCTGTAAGTTTGTTCCAAATACATCGCCACCTATAGGACATCGTGTAAATTACAGTTAAACTGGACTGTGAAGAAGCCCATAAGTTTGGTTGATCGGTCAAAGAAAACAGCGCCACCTATAGGACATCTGTGACGGGGGCCACACACCGTCCTGGACACTGGCCACAGAGCAGGCATTCATTATCGCCTGGGTCCACTCTGTCATACCCCCTGGGAGGACCCATCCTGCTGCTGCACTTCCTCTCATCTGCGTTGCACTCTAGAACACAGACTGGAGCCACAGCTCCTCAGCGAACAGGGGGAAAGAGAGCACACACAGCAGGGGAGTGAGACAGCACACTATGGGGGGACAGAGAACACACAGAAGGTGAGACTGCAGAAGGGGAGAGAGAAAGCGCACAGGAGGAGAGACAGCACAAAGGGAGAGAGAGTATAGGGAACAGAGAGTGCACAGGGGGTGAGACAGTACAAGAGGAGAGAGATCAGGAAAGAGAGAGCACACAGGGGGAAGAAAGAGCACACTGGGGGAGAGACAGTACAAGGGGGAAGAAACAACACAAGTGGAGACAGACATAACAAGGGGAAAGAGAACACACTGGAAGGAGAGACTACACATGGGGCGAGATTACACACTGGAGGGAGAGACTGCACAAGGGGAGAGAAAACAGAGGGAAGAGAGAGCGCACAGGGGGAGAGACAACACAAGGAAGAGAGCACACAGGGAAGAGAGCAAAATGGGGGAGAGACAATACAAGGGGGAAGAGACAACACAAGTGGAGAGAGATAGAGATAGCACAAGGGGAAAGAGAACACCTGGAGGGAGAGACTGCACAAGGGGAGAGAGAACACACTGAAGGGAGAGTCTGCACAAGGGGACAGATAACAGAAGGAAGAGAGCACACGGGGGGGGGGAGACAGTACAAGAGGAGAGAGAATGCAAAGGGGAGAGAGAACACAGGTAGAAATGACAGCACAGGGGGAGAGACAGGACAAGGGGGAAGAGCCAGTGCAAGGGGGAAAGACCGCACATGGGGAATAGACAGCACAAGAGGAGAGAGACAGTGCACAGGGGGAAGAGACAGCATACAGGAGTGAAGAGACAGCACACAGGATTGAAGAGACAGCACAAGGGGGAGAGCGAGAACAAGTGGAGAGAGAGTGTACAGGATGAATAGAAAGCACACAGGAGGGAGAGAGCACAAGGGGGAGAGAGTGCACAAGGGGACAGAGCAGAAGGGGAAAGAGCGCACAGGGGGAGAGAGTGCTCAGGGGGATGGTGTCCAGTAGCTGTGTCCGTGAAGCCTCGGCCCCCCTGTGCAGCAGCGTCTCCCCCACTGTCCTCGGCGGTGCTGTGATTAGTAGCGGGAGTAGTTGTACTGATATACTATATAATCGCAGGTTCTAGGATGGCCCAATGTGATAGAATCCGTCTAGTCTTTTACATCTAGCAGGATAGACTGTGAAGGCATGACCTGCCGCGCCATTCAGCTCTCCCAGGGGAGAGTGGGGGCACAACTACCCAATCTGGGGGTTGCTGCAGAATAGGGACCCATTCTGATCCACCAGCTTTCTCCTACTTGGTACATAGGTGAATACTTCATAGACCTGGATACCTCTTTTTGGTGAGGGTCTGATCTCCAGAGCCCCAGCCAAGCTGAATAAAGGGGACAACCGCTCCATTTAGGGCCATGCCCCTGCAATGCACTCATTTGTTAGTCTGTACCCGCTGTCTGCTTTAATAGGACTGAGCTACCATATCAGACACCATTGGATGCACAGACAGAGCACTATGCCAACACATGGACAAACTGAGAAAGGAAACTCCTCTATAATTGGGGTATAGCTACAAGGAGTTCTCGTGCAGCATGTTGGGGCCCTATATGTCTATGTGCCATCCAGGAGGCATATCCTATATGTCTATGTGCCATCCAGGAGGCATATCCTATAGGTCTATGTGCCATCCAGGAGGCATATCCTATAGGTCTATGTGCCATCCAGGAGGCATATCTATAGGTCTATGTGCCATCCAGGAGGCATATCCTATAGTCTATGTGCCATCCAGAGGCATATCCATAGGTCTATGTGCCAGCAGGAGGCATATCCTATATGTCTATGTGCCATCCAGGAGGCATATCCCATAGGTCTATGTGCCACCCAGGAGGCATATCCTATAGGTCTATGTGCCATCCAGGAGGCATATCCTATAGGTCTATGTGCCATCCAGGAGGCATATCCCATAGGTCTATGTGCCATCCAGGAGGCATATCCTATAGGTCTATGTTACATCCAGGAGGTATATCCTATATGTCTATGTGCCATCCAGGAGGCATATCCTATAGGTCTATGTGCATCCGGAGGCATATCCTATGTCTATGTTACATCCAGGAGGCATATCCTATAGGTCTATGTTACATCCAGGAGGCATATCCTAAGGTCTATGTGCCATCAGGAGGCATATCCCATAGTCTATGTGCATCCAGAGGCATATCCATAGTCTATGTGCATCCAGGAGGCATATCCTATATGTCTATGTTACATCCAGGAGGCATATCCTATAGTCTATGTGCCATCCAGGAGGCATATCCTATAGGTCTAGTGCCATCCAGAGGCATATCCATAGGTCTATGTGCCACCAGGAGGCATATACTATATGTCTATGTGCCATCCAGGAGGCATATCCCATAGGTCTATGTGCCATCCAGGAGGCATATCCTATAGGTCTATGTGCCATCCAGGAGGCATATCCTATAGGTCTATGTGCCATCCAGGAGGCATATCCATAGGTCTATGTGCCATCCAGGAGGCATATCCTATAGGTCTATTTTACATCCAGGAGGTATATCCTATAGTCTATGTGCCATCCAGGAGGCATATCCTATATGTCTATGTGCCATCCAGGAGGATATCCTATAGATCTATGTGCCATCCAGGAGGCATATCCTATATGTCTATGTGCCATCCAGGAGGATATCCTATATGTCTATGTGCCATCCAGGAGGGATATCCTATAGGTCTATGTGCCATCCAGGAGGCATATCCTATATGTCTATGTGCCATCCAGGAGGGATATCCTATAGGTCTATGTGCCATCCAGGAGGCATATCCTATATGTCTATGTTACATCCAGGAGGCATATCCTATAGGTCTATGTGCCATCCAGGAGGCATATCCTATAGGTCTATGTGCCATCCAGGAGGGATATCCTATAGGTCTATGTGCCATCCAGGAGGCATATCCTATATCTATGTGCCATCCAGGAGGCATATCCTATAGGTCTATGTGCCATCCAGGAGGCATATCCTATATGTCTATGTGCCATCCAGGAGGCATATCCTATAGGTCTATGTGCCATCCAGGAGGCATATCCTATAAGTCTATGTGCCATCCAGGAGGGATATCCTATAGGTCTATGTGCCATCCAGAAGGCATATCCTATATGTCTATGTGCCATCCAGGAGGGATATCCTATAGGTCTATGTGCCATCCAGGAGGCATATCCTATAGGTCTATGTGACATCCAGGAGACATATCCTATAGGTCTATGTGCCATCCAGGAGGCATATCCTATAGATCTATGTGCCATCCAGGAGGCATATCCTATATGTCTATGTTCATCCAGGAGGCATAACCTATGGGTCTAAGTGCCACCAGGAGGCATATCCTATAGTTCTATGTGCCATCCAGGAGGAATATCCATAGGTCTATGTGCCATCCAGGAGGCATATCCTATAGGTCTATGTGCCATCCAGGAGGCATATCCATAGGTCTATGTGCCACCCAGGAGACATATCCTATAGGTCTATGTGCCATCCGGGAGGCATATCCCATAGGTCTATGTGCCATCCAGGAGGCATTCCTATTGTCTATGTCCATCGGGAGGCATATCCCATAGGTCTATGTGCCATCCAGGAGGCATATCCCATAGGTCTATGTGCCATCCGGAGGCATATCCTATAAGTCTATGTTCCCTCCAGGAGGCATATCCTATATGTCTATGTGCCATCGGGAGGCATATCCTATAGGTCTATGTTACATCCAGGAAGCATATCCTATAGGTCTATGTGCCATCCAGGAGGCATATCCTATAGGTCTATGTGCCATCCAGGAGGCATATCCTATAGGTCTATGTGCCATCCAGGAGGCATATCCTATAGGTCTATGTGCCATCCAGGAGGCATATCCTATAGGTCTATGTGCATCCAGGAGGCATATCCTATAGGTCTATGTGCCATCAGGAGGCATATCCTATAGGTCTATGTGCCATCCAGGAGGCATATCCTATAGGTCTATGTGCCATCCAGGAGGCATATCCTATAGGTCTATGTGCCATCCAGGAGGCATATCCTATAGTCTATGTGCCATCCAGGAGGCATATCCTATAGGTCTATGTTACATCCAGGAGGCTATCTATAGTCTATGTTACATCCAGGAGCATATCCTATAGGTCTATGTTACATCCAGGAGGCGTATCCTATAGGTCTATGTTACATCCAGGAGGCATATCCTATAGGTCTATGTGCCATCCAGGAGGCATATCCTATAGGTCTATGTTACATCCAGGAGGCTTTATCCTATAGGTCTATGTTACATCCAGGAGGATATCCTATAGGTCTATGTGCCATCAGGAGGCGTATCCTATAGGTCTATGTACATCCAGGAGGACATATCCTACAGGTCTACGGTATGTAGGTCTATTGCCATCGGGGAGGCATATCCTACAGGTCTATGTGCCATCCAGGAGGCGTATCCTATAGGACTATGTGCCATCCGGGAGGCATATCCTATAGGTCTATGTGCTATCCAGAAGGGGGGCTATGCTATACATTATGTGCTTCAGGGGCTGCCCCCCACATACAGAACATTATCATGATATCTGATGTGTCTGGGTTGCATTGCTCTGACTGCTGTAGTTATAATTCGTGCTTCATGTAATTGGCCTTTATATGTGAATCTCATGGCGGTGACCCGTTGGGCGTTCCCCACAGGCCATGTATAACCATAGAACAGTCACATTACGAGCCCCATTTCAGCATCTCTGCAGCTTTTTCTGCCAAAGTGTTTGTTATTTCCAAACAGAGAAGCTGCTGCCCCGGGCCGGGGGCCAAGATCCTGCAGAAGAGTAAGAGGCCAAGTATGAATTCAGCAGTAGGCGCGATGTGCTAACTCTGCCATATTTTATGGACGCGGTGTCAGTGGTGGAATTTATTAAGACATTTTTCATGACGACAAATTGAGTCCAACTTGAAGGCTCAACACCATCTGCCTTACATGGTCAGCGGCAAACAGATTGCACAACAACCGAAGGGGGCAGCGAGCACCATACAGGAGGACGCAACCACCCAGAGCATGCTACAGGAATACACTGGCTATAATACTGCTCCATGTACAGGAATACACCGGCTATAATACTGCCCCATGTACAGGAATACACCGGCTATAATACTGCTCCATGTACAGGAATCCATCGGCTATAATACTGCCCCATGTGCAAGAATACACCGGCTATAATACTGCCCCATGTGCAAGAATACACTGGCTATACTACTTCCTTATGTACAGGAATACACCGGCTATAATACTGCCCCATATACAGGATTACACCGGCTATAATACTGCTCCATGTACAGGAATCCACTGGCTATAATACTGCCCCATGTACAGGGATAGACCGGCTACAATAATTCCCCATGTACAGAAATACAGCGGCTATAACACTTCCTCATGTACAGGAATACACCAGCTATAATACTGCCCCATGTACAGGAATAGACCTGCTATAATATCCCATGTACAGGAATAGAACAGCTATAATACTGCCCATGTACAGGAATACACCGGCTATAATACTGCCCCATGTACAGGAATACACCGGCTATAATACTGCCCCATGTACAGGAATACACAGCTATAATACTGCCCATGTACAGGAATACACCAGCTATAATACTGCCCCATGTACAGGAATACACCGGCTATAATACTGCCCCATGTACAGGAATACACCAGCTATAATACTGCCCCATGTACAGGAATACACCGGCTATAATACTGCCCCATGTACAGGAATACACCGCTATAATACTGCTCCATGTACAGGAATCCACCGCTATAAAACTGCCCCATGTGCAAGAATACACCGGCTATAATACTGCCCATGTGCAAGAATACACCGGCTATACTACTTCCTATGTACAGGAATACACCGGCTATAATACTGCCCCATATACAGGATTACACCGGCATATTACTGCTCCATGTACAGAATCCACCGGCTATAATACTGCCCCATGTACAGGGATAGACCGGCTACAATAATTCTCCATGTACAGAAATACAGCGGCTATAATACTGCCCCATGTACAGGAATACACCAGCTATAATACTGCCCCATGTACAGAATAGACCTGCTATAATATCCCATATACAGGAATAGAACGGCTATATTACTGCCCCATGTACAGGAATACACCGGCAATAATACTGCCCCATGTACAGGAATAGACCGGATATCATACTGCCCATGTACAGGAATAGAACAGCTATAATACTGCCCCATGTACAGGAATAGACCGGATATAATACTACCCAATGTACAGGAATAGACCGGCTATAATACTGCCCCATGTACAGGATTACACCGGCTATAATACTGCCCCATGTACAGGAATAGACCGGATATAATACTGCCCCATGTACAGGAATAGACTGGCTATAATACTGACCCATTTACAGGAATATAACGGATATAATACTGCCCCGTGTACAAGAATTGACCCACCCCAGGGCCGTGGGGTACCCGCTTCCAGGCGTTCATTAACTGGGGATGTCACGCGCAGCCTGTGCCCGCTCCCGTGGTCCTGGCGTTCGCTGAAAAAGGGGTTGAAAAAAACAGGGGAGGATTTGTGACGCCACCTACGGTATTCGGTAATGATACGGGCGCTGCTGCAGACCTCCTGGGTGATGATGGGGCAGCTGGGTTGGTAATGCTCCCCATAAGTGGAGCAGGATCCCCGGGGCTGTGATGGAGTGATAGGGGATTACACAGGGAGGCAGCTCTCCACACAGCCTTGTCCGTGGTGCTGCAGGAGAAGGCGGCTCATCAGGTGGAGATGCTGGCTGTCACGTGCTTACATGACGCTGACATTGCTGGATGCTGCTGTGTATGTGTTTGTCTTTAAGAGCTGCATGGTTGATAGTTGTGAAGGTCCTGACTCCTGTGTTGTGCTCCAGAACTGCATTCACTATTAGGTTCAACTGCTGGTTGAGGGGTTAAGTGTGACTCACCTGAACTCCCCTCCCCTAGCCTTTAAGTAGCCTCTCCTTCCACCAGGTGGTGCTGCTGATAGAGTCTCACTCTATGCCTGGAAGCCGTGCTGTGCAGTTCTGTGTGTTTGTGTAGCTGATGTCCTTTCCTTTGGAGTTGCTGTATCCCAGTTCTGTGGAGGTGAGGGGGGAATAGCGCAGGGCTGGTGGATGAGGTTAGGGAGAGGCTTGAGGCCCAAACCTTCTCACCTTCAGAGATACCTTCAGGATCAGGGCCATTCAGGGTTCCTAGACTAGGGTCAGACTAGTCTTCCCTGGTCACCCTGCCCATACCTGCCATTCCCTCATCAGAGTTCTCACTACACCGTGACTCTGGCACGCAGTCTGTGTTAAGGGCAGGATCAGTACTTTTTACTGGTGGTGATGGTTCAAGGATGGTGGCAGTTCAGGATCCCCACACCCGGTGAAGCCTCCTCGTTACTGTGTGTGTGCTGTAGTCCTGGGCTGTGTGAATCCTGGCCCTGACCTCTCTTGTGTCCCTCACTTGTATAGCAGGCGATGAGAACCTTCTGCTGGGCCCTACTAACTCCTCTGCGGTCCCTGGCTCTGTTGGTGGCTGTGCTACCAGTGTCACCAGGAGACTGAAGTCTCCCTGCTCCTCCGGTCTTCTCTGTTGGGCTAACTGGACCTGTGCAGACTCGGACTCCGGTGTCCAGGTGGCTTCTGCTGCTCTTTGGGGTAAGCCGGTATGATTCCTCTGCCCCTCTCCATCTCGCCTCGCCTCTGACCCTCACTCTTGGGTCCCTCACACTGGCTAGGCTCCCTCACAGGCAAGGGCATAGCGCAGCAAAGTTCATGAGGACGTCTTCACAGTCCTCCCTGGAACTGCACTGCCTAACTCCTCCCCCAGGCCTGAATTTATAGGGGACCTTGCCTGAAGGTAGCAAGTAGAGCTCCCCCTTCAGGTCTGGGGTGAAAGGTGTTGTGTGTAAGTTTACCTGATGTGGAAATCCCTCTGTGCACCAGGTGGTTCTGTGGCAACCTATACCGCAGGGTGCCACAGAATACACCAACTATAATACTGCCCCATGTGCAGGAATATACTGGATAAAATGCTGCCCTGTGTACCGGAATATATCGGCTATAATACTGCCCCTATATACAAGAATAGAACTACTATAATACTGCTCCTATGTACAAGAATATAACTACTATAATACTGCCCTATGTACAAGAACATAACTACTATAATACTGCCCCTATGTACAAGAATATAACTACTATAATACTGCCCCTATGTACAAGAATATAACTACTATAATAGTGCCCCCTATGTACAAGAATATAACTACTATAATACTGCTCCTATATACAAGAATATAACTACTATAATACTGCTCCCTATGTACAAGAATATAACTACTATAATACTGATCCTATATACAAGAATATAACTACTATAATACTGCCCCTATGTACAAGAATATAACTACTATAATACTGCTCCTATGTACAAGAACATAACTACTATAATACTGCCCCTATGTATAAGAATATAACTACTATAATACTGCCCCTATGTACAAGAATATAACTACTATAATACTGCCTCTATGTACAAGAAAATAACTACTATAATACTGCTCCTATGTACAAGAATATAACTACTATAATACTGCTCCTATGTACAAGAATATAACTACTATAATACTGTCCCATATATACAAGAATATAACTACTATAATATTGTTCCCTATGTACAAGAATATAACTACTATAATGCTGCTCCTATGTACAAGAATATAACTACTATAATACTGCCCCTATGTACAAGAATATAACTACTATAATACTGTCCCTATGTACAAGAATATAACTACTATAATGCTGCTCCTATGTACAAGAATATAACTACTATAAAACGGCCCCTATGTACAAGAATATAACTACTATAATACTGTCCCTATGTACAAGAATATAACTACTAAAATGCTGCTCCTATGTACAAGAATATAACTACTATAATACTGCCCCTATGTTCAAGAATATAACTACTATAATTCTGCTCCTATGTACAAGAATATAACTACTAAAATACTGCTCCTATGTACAAGAATATAACTACTACAATACTGCTCCTATATACAAGAATATAACTACTATAATACTTCCCCTATGTACAAGAATATAACTACTATAATACTGCCCCTATGTACAAGAATATAACTACTATAATACTGCTCCTATATACAAAAATATAACTACCATAATACTGCCCCTATGTACAAGAATATAACTGCTATAATACTGGTCCTATATACAAGAATATAAGTACTATAATACTGCTCCTCTATATAAGAATATAACTATTATAATACTGCCCCTATGTACAAGAATATAACTACTGTAATACTGCCCCTATGTACAAGAATATAACTACTATAATACTGCCCCTATGTACAAGAATGTAACTACTATAATACTGCCCCTATGTACAAGAATATAACTACTATAATACTGTCCCTATGTACAAGAATATAACTACTATAATGCTGCTCCTATGTACAAGAATATAACTACTATAATACTGCCCTTATGTACAAGAATATAACTACTATAATACTGTCCCTATGTACAAGACTATAACTACTATAATGCTGCTCCTATGTACAAGAATATAATTACTATAATACTGCCCCTATGTTCAAGAATATAACTACTATAATTCTGCTCCTATGTACAAGAATATAACTACTAAATTACTGCTCCTATGTACAAGAATATAACTACTATAATACTGCCCCTATGTACAAGAATATAACTACTATAATACTGCCCCTATGTACAAGAATATAACTACTATAATACTGCTCCTATATACAAGAATATAACTACCATAATACTGCCCCTATGTACAAGAATATAACTGCTATAATACTGCTCCTATATACAAGAATATAAGTACTATAATACTGCTCCTCTATATAAGAATATAACTATTATAATACTGCCCCTATGTACAAGAATATAACTACTGTAATACTGCTCCTATGTACAAGAATATAACTACTATAATACTGCCCCTATGTACAAGAATATAACTACTATAATACTGCTCCTATGTACAAGAATATAACTACTATAATACTGCTCCTCTATATAGGAGTATAACTACTATAATACTGCCCCTATGTACAAGAATATAACTACTATAATACTGCTCCTATGTACAAGAATATAACTACTATAATACTGCCCCTATGTACAAGAATATAACTACTATAATACTGCCCTATGTACAAGAATATAACTATATAATACTGCCCATATGTACAAGAATATAACTACTATAATACTGCTCCTATGTACAAGAATATAACTACTATAATACTGCTCCTATGTACAAGAATATAACTACTATAATACTGCCCCTATGTACAATAATATACTATAATACTGCTCCTATGTACAAGAATATAACTACTATAATACTGCCCCCTATGTACAAGAATATAACTACTATAATACTGCCTCTATGTACAAGAATATAACTACTATAATACTGCCCCTATGTACAATAATATACTATAATACTGCTTCTATGTACAAGAATATAACTACTATAATACTCCTATGTACGGAGTGTGTGGACGGAGGAATGGAGGGACAGTGTGTGGATGAGGAACGGAGGGACAGTGTGTGGACGGAGGAATGGAGGAACATTGTGTGGACGGAGGAATGGAGGAACAGTGTGTGGACGAAGGAATGGAGGAACAGTGTGTGGATGGAGGAACGGAGTGACAGTGTGTGGACGGAGGAATGGAGGAACAGTGTGTGGACGGAGGAATGGAAGAACAGGTGTGGACAGAGGAATGGAGGAATATTGTGTGGACAGAGGAACGGAGTGACATTGTGTGGACGGAGGAATGGAGGAACAGCGTGTGGACAGAGCAATGGAGGGACATTGTGTGGACAGAGGAATGGAGGAACAGTGTGTGGACGGAGGAATGGAGGGACAGTGTGTGGACGGAGGAAAGGAGGGACAGTGTGTGGATGGAGGAATGGAGGAACAGTGTGTGGACGGAGGAATGGAAGAACAGTGTGTGGATGGAGGAATGAGGAACATTGTGTGGACAGAGGAACGAAGTGACATTGTGTGGATGGAGGAATGGAAGAACAGTGTGTGGACAGAGGAATGGAGGGACATGTGTGGACGGAGGAATGGAGGGACAGTGTGTGGACAGAGGAATGGAGGGACAGTGTGTGGACGGAAGAATGGAGTGACATTGTGTGGACGGAGGAATGGAGGAACATGTGTGTGGCAAAGGAACGGAGGAAGAGTGTGTGGACGGAGGAACGGAGGGACAGTGTGTGGACGGAGGAAACAGTGTGTGGAGGGAGGAATGGAGGAAGAGCGTGTGGATGGAGGAATGGAGGAACAGTGTGTGGACGGAGGAATGGAGGGACAGTGTGTGGACGGAGGAATGGAGAGAACATGTGTGGACAAAGGAACGGAGGAAGAGTGTGTGGACGGAGGAACGGAGGGACAGTGTGTGGACGGAGGAATGCAGGAAGAGTGTGTGGACGGAGAAACGGAGGAAGAGTGTGTGGACGGAGGAACGGAGGGACAGTGTGTGGACGGAGGAATGGAGTGACATTGTGTGGACGGAGGAATGGAGGAACAGTGTGTCGACGGAGAAATGGAGGAATAGTGTGTGGACGGAGGAATGGAGGAACAGTGTGTGGACGGAGGAATGGAGGAACAGTGTGTGGACGGAGGAACGGAGGAAAGTGTGTGTGGACGGAGGAACGGAGGAACAGTGTATGGATGGAGGAATGGAGGAACATTGTGTGGATGGAGGACTAGAGGAACAGTGTGTGGATGGAGGAATGGAGGAGCAGTGTGTGGACGGAGGAATGGAGAAACATTATGTGGATGGAGGAATAGAGGAACAGTGTGTGGACGGAGGAATGGAGGAACAGTGTGTGGATGGAGGAATGGAGGAACAGTGTGTAGACAGAGGAATGGAGGAACAGTGTGTGGACGAAGGAATGGAGGGACAGTGTGTGGACGGAGGAATGGAGGAACAGTGTGTGGACAGAGGAATGGAGGGACAGTGTGTGGACGGAGGAATGGAGGAAGAGCGTGCGAATGGAGGAAGAGTGTGTGGACGGAGGAATGGACGGACAGTGTGTGGACGGAGGAATGGAGGGACAGTGTGTGGACGGAGGAATGGAGGAAGAGTGTGTGAACGGAGGAACGAAGGAAGAGTGTGTGGACGGAGGAATGGATGAACAGTGTGTGGACGGAGGAATGGAGGGACAGTGTGTGGACGGAGGAATGGAGGGACAGTGTGTGGACGGAGGAATGGAGGGACAGTGTGTGGACGGATGAATGATGGGTCCAAGCTCCGCAGACATCAGACAACCCCAAACTCTGAATCCACCACAGTGCACTCTGCAGACAGTGAAGTTGGGGGTGAAGCGTCATGATAGGGGCAGGTTCCTCTTACTATGGTGCTGGATAATTTACCACATGCCAGGGATCATAGAGCAGTTTACATATATCAATATACTTGAAGAAGTCGTGTTGCCTAAAGGTACCGCCACATGCCGCGATATGGCTTTTATATTGCTGGTGATTTGATGTGAGCGCGCATGTTTCGGGCACTTTTTTCACATCGCTGTGGAGCTGTCACACGTAGCAATCTTCGGTGATCCTGCGTTCCGGAAATCACCTGCAGAAGACCAGAAGCGATCTTCCCTTCCCACATTGCCACTTCACACACCTCAAGCACATCAGCTATGTGGGCGTAGAGTTTGACCACAACGAGGAGACCGGCGTGCCAGAGTGTGATACACTGCGCCCCTACCACTCTGATTGGCCTACACAACTGCGTTACCATCAAGCCACCAATCACCGCAGACGGGGCGCGGAAAACAACATGCTCAGGCACGCCTACGGGATTGATTCCAGAATGTCTGAGCTCGCCTTCTACATCGCTATCGCCCAGTCACACGCCACGAAGTGCTGAGATCGCCTGGTGGATATCGCCTGATTTCACTGCAGAGTAGGGCGATCAGGTGACGCTCTACCGGCGATTTCCCGCCATAGTATCGCCCAGTCACACACCACTACACACTGGTGATGAGGTTTCCACATCGCCGAATTCGGGAATTGCCAGCGATATCGTGGCGTGTGACTTTACCTTTACACTGAAGAGGAAACGTCCCTGAAATGGGACAAGACAACAACCCTAAACACATCAGTAAACGCACAAAATCTTGGTTCCAGTTAAACTAAATTGAGGTTACGGAGCGGCCACCCAATCCCCGGACCTTAATCTGATAGAACTTCAAAAATGCCATTTCTGAGGCAAAGCCAACAAATGTAAATACATTGTGTGATGTAGTCAAAGCCTCCTGGGCTGGAATAACAGGTGACTCTATACAACATCAGGTTAGTGATTCCAGGACTGAGGACACATGCAGACACTGCTATTATTGTGAACAGCCCAATGTTTAATGTAGTTAATAATTCTATCTATTTCTCTCATGATTTGATGTAGTAAACAGTGTGAATGTCCCCAATGCTGGAAATAATAACTATTCTGAAGGTTTTGAGCACTGGATGGTCCTTGTTCCCTCGTCCTGTTGTCAGGTTGTTCCGGCTCCGTCCTGCTCGGTAGACCCGGGCCCCGGAGGACCTGAGCCTTGATTAATGGCCGACAGCGTCAGAGAGATGACACATCGCTCAGGAAGAGGAACCTAAATATGTCTAAACACAAACCCTCCAGACCTGGATACTCGGGGAATATGAGAGGTTCCTCCAGGGATGACACAGTCCAGCAGGATAACATAGGATGTCTGCTCAGACCCCAAATACCGTATGATGCTGAGCAGCCACCGAACATGACAATTAACTCCTTCACTGCCGCATGACATGAGCTGATCCACAGCTGGGAACCTACCCAGAGGTCACATAGAAAACTATCAGGAAGCCATGATCAGACTGATAGGATCATTCACAGAGCACCTGGAAGCTGAGATATCAGGGCCTGTTTGTAGGGTCCTCACACTGGACAGCATTGACCCTGGGCGTCCTGTACGACCGGAACCAGTGTCTTCACTAGAGGCTCATGGGCCCCGATGTGAAAGCTCCAACGGGGCCCCCAATATTGCAACTCTTTAATAGCATTAGTCTTTTTCTCTAGGACATAGGGCCTTTTGGGCCCCCTAGGCTCCAGGGCCCGGGTGTGATTGCAGCCCCTGCACATGTTCCTGATGGGAATTTATCAATTTATTCCCATATTAAAATAATTCTTCTACAAGATTATCTAATACTTCACAGGCAGCAAAGAAGTGAGGATACAAGATAACAGCACCTCATACCTCAGCTTCCTGTACTCTACGAAGAAAGACTATACAAATATACATCGTAATAAACATGCTGCATAAGAGAGCGCTGCTCTGGAGTATAATACAGGAGGTAACTCAGGATCAGTAATGTAATGTATGTACACAGTGACTGCACCAGCAGAATATTGAGTGCAGCTCTGGAGTATAATACAGGAGGTAACTCAGGATCAGTAATGTAATGTATGTACACAGTGACTGCACCAGCAGAATAGTGAGTGCAGCTCTGGAGAATAATACAGGAGGTAACTCAGGATCAGTAATGTAATGTATGTACACAGTGACTCCACCAGCAGAATAGTGAGTGCAGCTCTGGAGTATAATACAGGAGGTAACTCAGGATCAGTAATGTAATGTATGTACACAGTGACTGCACCAGCAGAATAGTGAGTGCAGCTCTGGAGAATAATACAGGAGGTAACTCAGGATCAGTAATGTAATGTATGTACACAGTGACTGCACCAGCAGAATAGTGAGTGCAGCTGTGGAGTATAATACAGGAGGTAACTCAGGATCAGTAATGTAATGTATGTACACAGTGACTGCACCAGCAGAATACTGAGTGCAGCTCTGGAGTATAATACAGGAGGTAACTCAGGATCAGTATTGTAATGTATGTACACAGTGACTGCACCAGCAGAATAGTGAGTGCAGCTCTGGAGTATAATACAGGAGGTAACTCAGGATCAGTAATGTAATGTATGTACACAGTGACTGCACCAGCAGAATAGTGAGTGCAGCTCTGGAGTATAATGCAGGATGTAACTCAGGATCAGTAATGTAATGTATGCACACAGTGACTGCACCAGCAGAATAGTGAGTGCAGCTCTGGAGTATAATACAGGAGGTAACTCAGGATCAGTAATGTAATGTATGTACACAGTGACTGCACCAGCAGAATAGTGAGTGCAGCTCTGGAGTATAGTACAGGAGGTAACTCAGGATCAGAAATGTAATGTATGTACACAGTGACTGCACCAGCAGAATAGTGAGTGCAGCTCTGGAGTATAATACAGGAGGTAACTCAGGATCAGCAATGTAATATATGTACACAGTGACTCCACCAGTAGAATAGTGAGTGCAGCTCTGCAGTATAATACAGGAGGTAACTCAGGATCAGTAATGTAATGTATGTACATAGTGACTGCACCAGCAGAATAGTGAGTGCAGCTCTGGTGTATAATACAGGAGGTAACTCTGGATCAGTAATGTAATGTATGTACACAGTGACTGCACCAGCAGAATGGTGAGTGCAGCTCTGGAGTATAATACAGAAAGTAACTCAGGATCAGTAATGTATGTACACAGTGACTGCACCAGCAGAGTAGTGAGTGCAGCTCTGGAGTATAATACAGGAGGTAACTCAGGATCAGTAATGTAATGTATGTACACAGTGACTGCACCAGCAGAATAGTGAGTGCAGCTCTGGAGTATAATACAGGAGGTAACTCAGGATCAGTAATGTAATGTATGTACACAGTGATTGCACCAGCAGAATAGTGAGTGCAGCTCTGGAGTATAATACAGGAGGTAACTCAGGATCAGTAATGTAATGTATGCACACAGTGACTGCACCAGCAGAATAGTGAGTGCAGCTCTGGAGTATAATACAGGAGGATCAGTAATGTAATGTATGTACACAGTGACTGTACCGGCAGAATAGTGAGTGCAGCTCTGGAGTACAATGCAGGATGTAACCGAGGATCAGTACAGAATCAGTAATTCATGCTTCCTAAAGGAGCTATGCTGGGCCTTGTAGTACCCCTGTGCTGTCGCTCTGGTCAGTGGGTGGTTTGGTTGAGTCTCATTTTTCCTCCATTATTTATGGCATAGTGGCAGAATACGGCCATGAATCCTCCGGGTGGTCATGTGACCTCGCTGACGCACCACTTCTCGTAAGATGTAGACTGGAACATCTCCCCCGTTATTCTGCAGCACATCGCGCCCGTTAATCACCGGATATGACAGCATTATTTGCTAGTGAGACATAGATCATCAGCTCTTGGGGCTGTGAACTCACTGGGGGGTCCGGTAATAATGGAAACTCCTGCACATCTTCAATGAGGAGCATCTCCATTACACATGATGGGGGGTCTCTATTACACGTGACGGGGGTCTCCATTACACGTGACGGGGGTCTCCATTACACATGACGGGGGTCTCCATTACACGTGACGGGGGTCTCCATTACACGTGACGGGGGTCTCCATTACACATGATGGCGAGGGGGTCTCCATTATATGTGATGGGGGTCTCCATTACACATGAATGGGGGGGTCTCCATTATACATGATGGGGGTCTACATTACACATGACGGGGGTCTCCATTACATGTGACGGGGGTCTCCATTACATGTGACGGGGGTCTCCATTACACGTGACGGGGGTCTCCATTACACATGATGGGGAGGGGGTCTCCATTATACGTGATGGGGGTCTCCATTACACATGATTGGGGGGTTCTCTATTATACATGATGGGGGTCTCCATTACACGTGACGGGGGTCTCCACTACAAATGATGGAGGAGTCTCCATTATACCTGACAGGGTTCTCCATGATATGTGATGGGGGTCTCCATTACACATGATTGGGGGGGTCTCTATTATACATGATGGGGGTCTCCATTACACGTGACGGGGGTCTCCACTACAAATGATGGAGGAGTCTCCATTATACGTGACGGGGTTCTCCATGATATGTGATGGGGGTCTCCATTACACATGATGGGGGGTCTCTATTATACGTTATGGGGGTCTCCATTACATGTGACGGGGGTCTCCATTACACGTGACGGGGGTCTCCATTACACATGATGGGGGTCTCTATTATCCGTGACGGGGGTCTCCATTACATGTGACGGGGGTCTCCATTACATGTGACGGGGTTTCCATTACACATGAGGGGGTCTCCATTACATGTGACGGGGGTCTCCATTACACGTGACGGGGGTCTCCATTACACATGATGGGAGGGGGTCTCCATTATACGTGATGGGGGTCTCCATTACACATGATTGGGGGGTTCTCTATTATACATGATGGGGGTCTCCATTACACGTGACGGAGGTCTCCACTACAAATGATGGAGGAGTCTCCATTATACCTGACAGGGTTCTCCATGATATGTGATGGGGGTCTCCATTACACATGATTGGGGGGGTCTCCATTATACATGATGGGGGTCTCCATTACACGTGACGGGGGTCTCCACTACAAATGATGGAGGAGTCTCCATTATACGTGACAGGGTTCTCCATGATATGTGATGGGGGTCTCCATTACACATGAAGGGGGGTCTCTATTATACGTTATGGGGGTCTCCATTACATGTGACGGGGGTCTCCATTACAC
Source organism: Allobates femoralis (assembly GCA_033576535.1). Lineage (NCBI taxonomy): Eukaryota > Metazoa > Chordata > Amphibia > Anura > Aromobatidae > Allobates > Allobates femoralis. The sequence goes on from JARQOC010000010.1 coordinate 131,494,674, forward strand.
GTGACGGGGGGTCTCCATTACACATGATGGGGGGTCTCTATTATCCGTGATGGGGGGTCTCCATTACATGTGACGGGGGTCTCCATTACACATGACGGGGGTCTCCATTACACATGATGGGGGTCTCCATTACATGTGACGGGGGTCTCCATTACACGTGACGGGGGTCTCCATTACACATGATGGGGAGGGGGTCTCCATTATACGTGATGGGGGTCTCCATTACACATGATGGGGGGTCTCTATTATCCATGATGGGGGGTCTCCATTACATGTGACAGGGGTCTCCATTACACGTGACGGGGGTCTCCATTACACATGATGGGGGGTCTCTATTATCCGTGATGGGGGGTCTCCATTACATGTGACGGGGGTCTCCATTACACGTGACGGGGGTCTCCATTACACATGATGGGGGGTCTCTATTATACGTAATGGGGGTCTCCATTACATGTGACGGGTGTCTCCATTACATGTGACGGGGGTCTCTATTACACATGGGGGTCTCTATTATACGTGATGGGGGTCTCCATTACATGTGACGGGGTCTCCATTACACGTGACGGGGTCTCCATTACACGTGACGGGGTCTCCATTACATGTGACCGGGGTCTTCATTACACATGATGGGGAGGTCTCCATTATACGTGACGGGGGTCTACATTACACATGATGGGGGGGTCTCCATTATACGTGATGGGGTTCTCCATTATACGTGACGGGGGTCTGCATTACACACGATGGGGAGGTCTCCATTATGTTGCACCCCACTATGTAGGTGCCACAGAGGGGTACTACACCCGTAAAAGAAGTGTAGTCGCCCCAGCTGCAAGTGGATTTCAGGATGATAGGCGGAACCCTATACCCACACCCCACACTAGACCACACAGTGGGAGGGAACCTGGGAGGGGAGATAGTCACCTCTAGGAGGAACTAGAGAGGTTGAGAGTTAGTTAGCCAGGCGGATGGCCTGAAGGAGCAAGGAGGATCTCCCGGCTGAGGGACCAAGGAACGACAAGGACAGATCCCAGATACAGAGAGCGAGTGGGGGATAGAGGAACTGGAGAGTTCGCCCCAGGAGAGAAAACGGGTACCAGAGCCTGCACCTGTGGGAACCTTTAAGGCCTGCAGAAAATCCGATGTATGCTGGTATAGCTATATACGGCCCTGATTTTCGAGCGACCAATAGAGGGGACCAGACACAGCCAGGAGAGCTGCAGTGTTCAACAGAAGGTTACCCGACGGGAGCAAGAGAAGGAAAGAGAGACAGCAGGAGGTCAGATCTACTCTATGAGGTCAGACTTCACACCAGCTACTGGGAAGCAGGGAAGAATTGGAGCAATAAAGGCACACGCTGGGGGTTCCGTCCAGCTACCAGAGATCCGCTTGCAGCCAATTGCCATTTAACATCTTACTGCACTGAGGACTGTAATAACGCTGCTAAAGTTCTAGTAAAGTACCCGGGTGAAGTGACTTTGACTCGGCTGCATCTTCTTCCCATGAACTCATTCCTTTCACAGGATCGCTGCCCCGAAGGTCCAGTCCTGTCTGTGGAGGACTAAACCATCTCAGCCGCGATACCACCGACCTCCGGAGGACTGTAGCGGCGCTGGTGATATCTCACCAGGTACTGCAGGTGGCGTCATGACAAACTTGTACATAATCCCCTGTAAATAATTCCCCTTTTTTCTAAAGATAGGCCCAGGACATGGGATCAGGCGCGGCCGCCATTCCCCGTGACACAGCAGTTAACCTTTTGCCGCCTGACACCCAAGAACCCCAAAGCCTGGGCTCGACAATTATACGTGACGTGGGTCTCATTACACTATGGGAGGGTCCATACATGGGACGAGGTCTCCATTACATGTGACGGGGGTCTCCATTACACGTGACGGGGGGTCTCCATTACACATGGGGTCTCATACACATAACAGGGTCTCCACACAGGCAAAAGGGTGCAGGTACAAAATCTGAACCATGCCTTGTGGTTATGGCAGACGTCTTTCTCTCGCCGGTCCGGCAGTCGATCCCGATAGAATGTCTATACATTTCAGTTACATGATGGTTCCTGATTTGGATGATTTGAGGTGGGATCCTGTCATTCGGGTGTAATTCTGTATCATGTGATGTGATGTATGGCTCTGCGGCTGATTATGTAGGTAACGCTCCCTCGCTGTGCGGTGGCGGGCGGTGCTCCCTGATCACTATAATCAGCCTCATATTTCTATTCTACCGCCGGACCCGTCCCTGGAGGTCACGGTTCAGAGCCGCGCGGGTAATGACGCTGATGTTACCCCCAGAGAGCTCCAGAGGTGGTCGCTCCAGGTCACAGCTGAGGTCAGAGGACGGCAATGGTGAGGAAAGATGACTGAGCGGTGGGTAAGAGCCCCCCAGACTGCTCAGTGGACGATGATTATCCCATTACACCAGGACATCACAGGTATGAGCACAGCACCAGACTGACAGGACCCACCACCAGCTCCGTCCCACACAATGCAGGAACACACATTGAAATCTTAACCTAAACCCTTTATTGGAGAGGTAAATCCACATAGCACCGGCTCATCTTGTGTGGGGTATTACTGGCCGCAGCTTGATCCTAGGCACAAATCCGCCTGATAACCTGTGTGTATGGAAGCTGTATGCCACCGCACTCCCGGCACATGTCGGCCTCCCAACAAAACCACACACCATCCCCTGCTGCCTCTTTAAACCTTTTTTGTCGCCTCATATGTGATGTCATTATATCAGTGATGTCATCACCAGGGGGCGGGGCTGACTCCTCACACATGTATACAGTCTGGTGTCAGCAGTAATAGAGGAGGAGCTGGTGCTGTAGTATAAGGGGTGTGGCCTCATGTGTGATGTCATTATATCAGTGATGTCATCACCAAGGGCGGGGCTGACTCCTCACATGTATACAGGCTGGTGTCAGCAGTAATAGAGGAGGAGCTGGTGCTGTAGTATAAGGGGTGTGGCCTCATGTGTGATGTCATTATATCAGTGATGTCATCACCAAGGGCGGGGCTGACTCCTCACACATGTATACAGGCTGGTGTCAGCAGTAATAGAGGAGGAGCTGGTGCTGTAGTATAAGGGGTGTGGCCTCATGTGTGATGTCATTATATCAGTGATGTCATCACCAGGGGGCGGGGCTGACTCCTCACACATGTATACAGGCTGGTGTCAGCAGTAATAGAGGAGGAGCTGGTGCTGTAGTATAAGGGGTGTGGTCTCATGTGTGATGTCATTATATCAGTGATGTCATCACCAGGGGGCGGGGCTAACTCCTCACACATGTTTACAGGCTGGTGTCAGCAGTAATAGAGGAGGAGCTGGTGCTGTAGTACAGGGGTGTGGTCTCATGTGTGATGTCATATCAGTGATGTCATCACCAGGGGTGGGGCTGACTCCGCACACATGTATACAGGCTGGTGTCAGCACTAATACAGGAGGAGCTGGTGCTGTAGTACAGGGTGTTGGTCTCATGTGTGATGTCATATCAGTGATGTCATCACCAGGGGGCAGGGTTGACTCCTCACACATGTATACAGTCTGGTGTCAGCAGTAATAGAGGAGGAGCTGGTGCTGTAGTATAAGGGTGTCGCCTCATGTGTGATGTCATTATATCAGTGATGTCATCACCAGGGGACGGGCTGACTCCTCACACATGTATACAGGCTGGTGTCAGCAGTGATAGAGGAGGAGCTGGTGCTGTAGTATAAGGGGTGTGGCCTCATGTGTGATGTCATTATATCAGTGATGTCATCACCAGGGGGCGGTATTGACTCCGCACACATGTATACAGGCTGGTGTCAGCAGTAATAGAGGAGGAGCTGGTGCTGTAGTATAAGGGGTGTGGCCTCATGTGTGATGTCATTAATCAGTGATGTCATCACCAGGGGGTGGGGCTGACTCCTCACACATGTATACAGGCTGGTGTCAGCAGTAATAGAGGAGGAGCTGGTGCTGTAGTACAGGGGTGTGGTCTCATGTGTGATGTCATTATATCATCACCAGGGGGCGGGGCTGACTCCTCACACATGTATACAGGCTGGTGTCAGCAGTAATAGAGGAGGAGCTGGTGCTGTAGTATAAGGGGTGTGGTCTCATGTGTGATGTCATTATATCAGTGATGTCATCACCGGGGGGCGGGGCTGACTCCGCACACATGTATACAGGCTGGTGTCAGCAGTAATAGAGGAGGAGCTGGTGCTGTAGTATAAGGGGTGTGGCCTCATGTGTGATGTCATCACCAGGGGCGGGGCTGACTCCGCACACATGTATACAGTCTGGTGTCAGCAGTAATAGAGGAGGAGCTGGTGCTGTAGTACAGGGGTGTGTCTCATGTGTGATATCATTATATCAGTGATGTCATCACCGGGGGCGGGGCTGACTCCGCACACATGTATACAGGCTGGTGTCAGCAGTGATAGAGGAGGAGCTGGTGCTGTAGTATAAGGGGTGTGGCCTCATGTGTGATGTCATTATATCAGTGATGTCATCACCAGGGGGCGGGGCTGACTCCTCACACATGTATACAGGCTGGTGTCAGCAGTAATAGAGGAGGAGCTGGTGCTGTAGTATAAGGGGTGTCGCCTCATGTGTGATGTCATTATATCAGTGATGTCATCACCAGGGGGCGGGGCTGACTCCTCACACATGTATACAGGCTGGTGTCAGCACTAATACAGGAGGAGCTGGTGCTGTAGTATAAGGGGTGTGGCCTCATGTGTGATGTCATTATATCAGTGATGTCATCACCAGGGGGCGGGGCTAACTCCTCACACATGTATACAGGCTGGTGTCAGCACTAATACAGGAGGAGCTGGTGCTGTAGTACAGGGGTGAACACTATGTTTCGGCTGCACAGGTGACATTTTATATAAGTGGCCTGAGTCCGCTCACAGGGTCTGGTCACATCTTTACGTGTCATGTATCTCCTCACTGGCACTTCCAGTTCTCCCAGCTCTTTGTCTGAGATACATACAATGTAATTCACCATAGCGCCCCTCTCAGGTCAGTATGAAGATGACATCTGTGGGTTTCCAGCCTCCTCACTGGGATAGACTCAGGCTGGGGCCCGGGGCCACCACCACTCATGTTTGGTACCAGCTCTCTACATGTTGACATAAAACCAGAAAGTGGGAGCGAATTATTAACATCAGCGACATTGTGTGTCTACACAGCGCAGCCGGCTCCATCCATCACCCTCCACTAACACAACGCCGGTGGCTGCAGGGAGGAAGTCATTCATCTCCGACCCAAATATCCCACAATTACCTTACATAGAGCGCTCTCATACCAAGCAATCTGCTGACTGCACACAGAAATGTTATACCAGGGGCTCCAGACACAAGCGGCATGAAGGCATGTGCGGTAGATAGATAGATAGATAGATAGATAGATAGATAGATAGATAGATAGATAGATAGATAGATAGAAAGATAGATAGATAGATAGATAGATAGATAGATAGATAGATAGATAGATAGATAGATAGATCTATCTAGAGATGATAGATAATAGGCGGCTGTCACACACTACGATTTTGTGTGGGAACTCAGTAACGATGTCAGGGGTGCGGCTCGTGGACACATCATTAGTGAGGTGTCACATGTATAGATAACGATGTCAGGGTGCGGCTCGTGGACACATGGTAAGTGAGGTGTCACATGTATAGATAACGATGTCAGGGGTGCGGCTCGTGGACACATGGTTAGTGAGGTGTCACATGTATAGATAACGATGTTAGGGGTGCGACTCGTGGACACATGGTTAGTGAGGTGTCACATGTATAGATAACGATGTCAGGGGTGCGGCTCGTGGACACATGGTTATTGAGGTGTCACATGTATAGATAACAATGTCAGGGGTGCGGCTCGTGGACACATGGTTAGTGAGGTGTCACATGTATAGATAACGATGTCAGGGGTGCGGCTCGTAGACACATGGTTAGTGAGGTGTCACATGTATAGATAACGATGTCAGTGGTGCGGCTCGTGGACACATGGTTAGTGAGGTGTCACATGTATAGATAACGATGTCAGGGGTGCGCCTCGTGGACACATGGTTAGTGAGGTGTTACATGTATAGATAACGATGTCAGGGGTGCGGCTCGTGGACACATGGTTAGTGAGGTGTCACATGTATAGATAACGATGTCAGTGGTGCGGCTCGTGGACACATGGTTAGTGAGGTGTCACATGTATAGATAACGATGTCAGGGGTGCGGCTCGTGGACACATGGTTAGTGAGGTGTCACATGTATAGATAACGATGTCAGGGGTGCGGCTCGTGGACACATGGTTAGTGAGGTGTCACATGTATAGATAACGATGTCAGGGGTGCGGCTCGTGGACACATGGTTAGTGAGGTGTCACATGTATAGATAACGATGTCAGGGGTGCGGCTCGTGGACACATGGTTAGTGAGGTGTCACATGTATAGATAACGATGTCAGTGGTGCGGCTCGTGGACACATGGTTAGTGAGGTGTCACATGTATAGATAACGATGTCAGGGGTGCAGCTCGTGGACACATGGTTAGTGAGGTGTCACATGTATAGATAACGATGTCAGGGGTGCGGCTCGTGGACACATCGTTAGTGAGGTGTCACATGTCTAGATAACGATGTCAGGGGTGCGGCTCGTGGACACATGGTTAGTGAGGTGTCACATGTATAGATAACGATGTCAGGGGTGCGGCTCGTGGACACATGGTTAGTGAGGTGTCACATGTATAGATAACGATGTCAGGGGTGCGGCTCGTGGACACATGGTTAGTGAGGTGTCACATGTATAGATAACGATGTCAGGGGTGCGGCTCGTGGACACATAGTTAGTGAGGTGTCACATGTATAGATAATGATGTCAGTGGTGCGGCTCGTGGACACATGGTTAGTGAGGTGTCACATGTATAGATAACGATGTCAGGGGTGCGGCTCTTGGTGTCACATGTATAGATAACGATGTCAGTGGTGCGGCTCGTGGACACATGGTTAGTGAGGTGTCACATGTATAGATAATGATGTCAGTGGTGCGGCTCGTGGACACATGGTTAGTGAGGTGTCACATGTATAGATAACGATGTCAGGGGTGCGGCTCGTGGACACATGGTTAGTGAGGTGTCACATGTATAGATAACGATGTCAGGGGTGCGGCTCGTGGACACATGGTTAGTGAGGTGTCACATGTATAGATAACGATGTCAGGGGTGCGGCTCGTGGACACATGGTTAGTGAGGTGTCACATGTATAGATAACGATGTCAGGGGTGCGACTCGTGGACACATGGTTAGTGAGGTGTCACATGTATAGATAACGATGTCAGGGGTGCGGCTCGTGGACACATGGTTAGTGAGGTGTCACATGTATAGATAACAATGTCAGGGGTGCGGCTCGTGGACACATGGTTAGTGAGGTGTCACATGTATAGATAACGATGTCAGGGGTGCGGCTCGTGGACACATGGTTAGTGAGGTGTCACATGTATAGATAACGATGTCAGTGGTGCGGCTCGTGGACACATGGTTAGTGAGGTGTCACATGTATAGATAACGATGTCAGGGGTGCGGCTCGTGGACACATGGTTAGTGAGGTGTCACATGTATAGATAACGATGTCAGGGGTGCGGCTCGTGGACACATGGTTAGTGAGGTGTCACATGTATAGATAACGATGTCAGGGGTGCGACTCGTGGACACATGGTTAGTGAGGTGTCACATGTATAGATAACGATGTCAGGGGTGCGGCTCGTGGACACATGGTTAGTGAGGTGTCACATGTATAGATAACAATGTCAGGGGTGCGGCTCGTGGACACATGGTTAGTGAGGTGTCACATGTATAGATAACGATGTCAGGGGTGCGGCTCGTGGACACATGGTTAGTGAGGTGTCACATGTATAGATAACGATGTCAGTGGTGCGGCTCGTGGACACATGGTTAGTGAGGTGTCACATGTATAGATAACGATGTCAGGGGTGCGGCTCGTGGACACATGGTTAGTGAGGTGTCACATGTATAGATAACGATGTCAGGGGTGCGGCTCGTGGACACATGGTTAGTGAGGTGTCACATGTATAGATAACGATGTCAGGGGTGCGGCTCGTGGACACATGGTTAGTGAGGTGTCACATGTATAGATAACGATGTCAGGGGTGCGGCTCGTGGACACATGGTTAGTGAGGTGTCACATGTATAGATAACGATGTCAGGGGTGCGGCTCGTGGACACATGGTTAGTGAGGTGTCACATGTATAGATAACGATGTCAGGGGTGCGGCTCGTGGACACATGGTTAGTGAGGTGTCACATGTATAGATAACGATGTCAGGGGTGCGGCTCGTGGACACATCGTTAGTGAGGTGTCACATGTCTAGATAACGATGTCAGGGGTGCGGCTCGTGGACACATGGTTAGTGAGGTGTCACATGTATAGATAACGATGTCAGGGTGCGGCTCGTGGACACATGGTTAGTGAGGTGTCACATGTATAGATAACGATGTCAGGGGTGCGGCTCGTGGACACATGGTTAGTGAGGTGTCACATGTATAGATAACGATGTCAGGGGTGCGGCTCGTGGACACATAGTTAGTGAGGTGTCACATGTATAGATAATGATGTCAGTGGTGCGGCTCGTGGACACATGGTTAGTGAGGTGTCACATGTATAGATAACGATGTCAGGGGTGCGGCTCTTGGTGTCACATGTATAGATAACGATATCAGTGGTGCGGCTCGTGGACACATGGTTAGTGAGGTGTCACATGTATAGATAACGATGTCAGGGGTGCGACTCGTGGACACATGGTTAGTGAGGTGTCACATGTATAGATAACGATGTCAGGGGTGCGGCTCGTGGACACATGGTTAGTGAGGTGTCACATGTATAGATAACAATGTCAGGGGTGCGGCTCGTGGACACATGGTTAGTGAGGTGTCACATGTATAGATAACGATGTCAGGGGTGCGGCTCGTGGACACATGGTTAGTGAGGTGTCACATGTATAGATAACGATGTCAGTGGTGCGGCTCGTGGACACATGGTTAGTGAGGTGTCACATGTATAGATAACGATGTCAGGGGTGCGGCTCGTGGACACATGGTTAGTGAGGTGTCACATGTATAGATAACGATGTCAGGGGTGCGGCTCGTGGACACATGGTTAGTGAGGTGTCACATGTATAGATAACGATGTCAGGGGTGCGGCTCGTGGACACATGGTTAGTGAGGTGTCACATGTATAGATAACGATGTCAGGGGTGCGGCTCGTGGACACATGGTTAGTGAGGTGTCACATGTATAGATAACGATGTCAGGGGTGCGGCTCGTGGACACATGGTTAGTGAGGTGTCACATGTATAGATAACGATGTCAGGGGTGCGGCTCGTGGACACATGGTTAGTGAGGTGTCACATGTATAGATAACGATGTCAGGGGTGCGGCTCGTGGACACATCGTTAGTGAGGTGTCACATGTCTAGATAACGATGTCAGGGGTGCGGCTCGTGGACACATGGTTAGTGAGGTGTCACATGTATAGATAACGATGTCAGGGGTGCGGCTCGTGGACACATGGTTAGTGAGGTGTCACATGTATAGATAACGATGTCAGGGGTGCGGCTCGTGGACACATGGTTAGTGAGGTGTCACATGTATAGATAACGATGTCAGGGGTGCGGCTCGTGGACACATAGTTAGTGAGGTGTCACATGTATAGATAATGATGTCAGTGGTGCGGCTCGTGGACACATGGTTAGTGAGGTGTCACATGTATAGATAACGATGTCAGGGGTGCGGCTCTTGGTGTCACATGTATAGATAACGATATCAGTGGTGCGGCTCGTGGACACATGGTTAGTGAGGTGTCACATGTATAGATAACGATGTCAGGGGTGCGGCTCGTGGACACATGGTTAGTGAGGTGTCACATGTATAGATAACGATGTCAGGGGTGCGGCTCGTGGACACATGGTTAGTGAGGTGTCACATGTATAGATAACGATGTCAGGGATGCGGCTCGTGGACACATGGTTAGTGAGGTGTCACATGTATAGATAACGATGTCAGGGGTGCGGCTCGTGGACACATGGTTAGTGAGGTGTCACATGTATAGATAACGATGTCAGTGGTGCGGCTCGTGGACACATAGTTAGTGAGGTGTCACATGTATAGATAATGATGTCAGTGGTGCGGCTCGTGGACACATGGTTAGTGAGGTGTCACATGTATAGATAACGATGTCAGGGGTGCGGCTCTTGGTGTCACATGTATAGATAACGATATCAGTGGTGCGGCTCGTGGACACATGGTTAGTGAGGTGTCACATGTATAGATAACGATGTCAGGGGTGCGGCTCGTGGACACATGGTTAGTGAGGTGTCACATGTATAGATAACGATGTCAGGGGTGCGGCTCGTGGACATATCTTTAGTGAGGTGTCACATGTATAGATAACGATGTCAGTGGTGCGGCTCGTGGACACATGGTTAGTGAGGTGTCACATGTATAGATAACGATGTCAGTGGTGCGGCTCGTGGACACATGGTTAGTGAGGTGTCACATGTATAGATAACGATGTCAGTGGTGCGGCTCGTGGACACATGGTTAGTGAGGTGTCACATGTATAGATAACGATGTCAGGGGTGCGGCTCGTGGACACATGGTTAGTGAGGTGTCACATGTATAGATAACGATGTCAGGGGTGCGGCTCGTGGACACATGGTTATGGACACCTCACTAACCATGTGTCCACGAGCCGCACCCCTGACATCGTTATCTATACATGTGACACCTCACTAACCATGTATCCACGAGCTGCACCCCTGACATCGTTATCTATACATGTGACACCTCACTAACCATGTGTCCACGAGCCGCACCACTGACATCGTTATCTATACATGTGACACCTCACTAACCATGTGTCCACGAGCCGCACCACTGAGATCGTTATCTATACATGTGACACCTCACTAACCATGTGTCCACGAGCCGCACCCCTGACATCGATTATTACATGTGACACCTCACTAACCATGTGTCCACGAGCCGCACCCCTGACATCGTTATTGAGACCCCACACAAAATCGTAGTGTGTGACGGCCGCCATAGATAGATTAGACAGATAATATAGATAGATAATATATAGATATATAATGGATGGATGGATAGACAGACAGACAGATAATAGCTATAACAGCTGGATGGATGGATGGATGGATGGATGGATGGATGGATGGATAGATAGATAGATAGATAGATAGATAGATAGATAGATAGATAGATAGATAGATAGATAGATAGATCGATCTAGAGATGATAGATAATAGGCGGCTGTCACACACTACGAACTTTCCATACACTATATAAAAAGACACATGTGCATGTTTTTCTCACTATCTGACATGAAATCAGAATGAACCTTTCCCGTTGTAGGTCAATTACTGTAATTATTAATATTTGCCAAATGCCAGAATAATGAGAGGGAGAATGTTTTAAGACATTTTTATTACTTTCTGCAAAGTCACAAGTTTTTATACACTAAGATTACTATGCCATTAAACAATTTTGGGCAGCCCACATGATGATGTCATGTGTTTGGAAGCTTCTGATAGGTTTATTGGCAACATGTGAGTTAGTTATAGACACACCTGTGGATGTATTTCAATGCACACCTGAAACATTCTGCTTCTTTGTGTAGCATCATGGGAAAGTCTATAGAAATCAGCCAAGATATCAGGAAGAGAATTGTGGACTTATAAAAGTCTGGTTTACTCTTGGGTGCAATTTCCAGATATCTGAAGATGTTTCGTTCATATGTACAAACAATTATATGCAAGTACTAACAAGATAGGAATGTCCAGCCATCATACCGCTCAGGAAGGAGACGGGTTCTGTGTCCCATGGATGAACGTGCTTTGGTCCAACATGTTAATATCAACCCAAGAACAAATGGAAAAGACCTTGTAAAGATGATGGCGGAAGCTGGTAAGATTTTGTCATTATCCACAGTGAAATGAGTTCTGCATCAACATGGGCTGAAAGGCCACTCTGCCAGGAAGAAGCCATTATTCTAAAAGAAACAGAAAAAAGACATAATTAATGCACACGGGAACAATGACCTACATTTTTGGAGACATGTCCTGTGGTCTGCCAAAACTACTATTGAACTGTTTGGTCATAATAAACATTGTTTGGAGGAAAAGGGAGGAGCTTGGAAGCCTAAGAACACCATCCAACTGTGAAACACGGGGGTGGCAGCATCATGTTGTGAGGTTGTTTTGCGGCACAAGGGTCTGGTGAACATCACAAAATAGATGGCATAAGGAAAGAAGATTATGTGACAATACCGAAGACATCAGCCAGGAAGGTAAAGCTTGGGCGGAAATGGGTCTGCCAAATGGACAATGACCCGAAGCTACTGCCAAACTGGTTACAAAGTGTCTTAAAGATAACAAAGTCAATGTTTTGGAGCGGCCATCACAAAGTCCTGATCTCAATCCAATTGAAAATTCATGGGCAAAGCTGAAAAGGCAGTGAGCAAGATGACCTCCAAACATGGCTCAGTTACACCAGATCTGTCAGGGGGAATGGGCCCAAATTCCTACCAACTATTGTGAGAAGCTTGTGGAAGAGTCCAAAACATTTCACCCAAGTCATACAGTTTAAGGGCAATGGTACCAAATACTAATGAAATGAACATAAACTTGTGACTTTGCAGAAAATAATTCTCTCACTATTCTGGCATTTGGCAAATATTGATAATTATGGTAATCCTAATTGACCTAAACCGGGAAAGGTTTCTTCTGATTTCATGTCAGATAGTGAGAAAAACATGAATATGAGTCTTTTTATATAGTGTATGGAAACTGCTGTTTTCAACTGTACATTGCTATCCCTTATATAGTGTCCTCTCTTGTTATATACAGCCCCGCCCCTTACATATCGGATTCTCTTGTTATTTTTCTTATGTATTGCCCCCTGGCTTTATTTCAGAGCGTCCTCTCTTGTTAGATATAAAATGACACGGTGGCTGATAGGACTTGGTGAATCGTCTTTTCTAGGGAGACGCTGATGGCCGGGTCCTCGAGTCAGATACTTCTCTATCAGCAGTTATTTTATATCTAGCAATGTGTACAGTGAAGGACACAAGTATTTGACCCTTGCGGATTTTGTAAGTTTGCCCACTGATAAAGACATGACCAGTCTATAATTAGGGTCAGTTAATTTTAGCAGTGAGAGATAGAAGATCAACAATAACATCTAGAAAATCACATTGTGTAAATGATATAAAGTTATTTGTATTTTGCAGAGAGAAATAAGTATTTGATCCCCTCCCAACCATTAGGAGTTCTGGGCCCTACAGATCAGTTATCAGCTCCTGATCACCTGGTTCCCTGCATTACACACAGCTGTGTTACATTGTCACCTGTATAAAGACTCATGCCCACACTCAATGAATCAGTCACCTCTAACCTCTACAACATGGGAAGACCACAGAGCTTTGTAAGGATGTCAGGGAAAAGATCCTAGACCTGCACAGGCTGGAATGGGCTACAAAACCATAAGGAAGACAAAGCCGGGGGAGAAGGAGACAACTGTGGGTGCAATAGGAAGAAAATGGAAGAAATACAAATGAGGTCAGTCCACATCGATCTGGGGCTCCATGCAAAATCTCACCTCGAGAGGGATCCAGGATCATGAGGAAGGGGAGAGATCAGCCTAAAACTACACAGGGGGACATTGTTACTGATCTCAAGGCAGCTGGGACCACTGTCACCAAGAAAGCCATTGGTAACACATGACACCGTAATGGTACCTTTACACGCCGCTACAGGATAGTGGCAACAACCGAGTGCTTCACGTGCACGAGCACGCACAAACGGTTGCAAACGGTACCCGCACCACCTTTACACGCCGCAACAAGGTGCCCTACGGTAGGTTACATCTATGTCTGGATACACCGCCAGGTGCCACAAGTTGCCATCTGTAGCTTACTCTACCATCTTCACACGCCGCCACAACAGGGTAATATGGGCGGAACAAAGGCAGCAGGTAAAACATATAGGCGTGCCACAGTCCATCACGCCACGCCCAAACCACAACCATTGGCCAACACAAGAGTGTTCTGATTGGGCACGACGCGAATGGCGGATGGCGGAGACATGACGTAGTATTTTTCGGACTGGGCCACGGAATAAGCGCTTGTGACATGGCGGAGTGTTGCGGATTGAGCTAACGGGATGGTTATGCGTCACGCATGAGCGGTTTACAGTCACATACTCCGTGCGTATGAAAAGATCAGTGCTGGGCCATGTGTGCATTGTAGAAGTGTTTGCCTTGTCATGCTGAATAAGCGCTTGTGACATAGCGGCGTGTGGCGATTGCACTAAGTGGTGCTTGGGCGACACACAGTAGCGGCTTACAACACACAGTATGTGCGTTTTGTGTAAACATTGTCCTATGTGTGGTGTGATACCAATGTGTGAATAGAGCTCCAATGGCGCTAGCATATGTGGTAACACATGTGAATGGTCTTGAGGAGCTCGCAATGCCACATATCCATGATGTGTGTGTCTACGTACTTCAACTCACCTGACAATATGATGTCCTGCATCAATGTGCTGTGTGCAGGTGACCCTCTGCCTACACCAAACCACAAGGGTTATGTACATACATTTGTCACATACACTGTTGGCCAAAAACCTGCCCAAAAATCATGCCCACCCACACATATTGTCTGTCCATCCCCGCCATAACTGCAATGCTGTGTGCAGAGGAGGGGCTGGCACCTTGCAGACAGAGTGAAACTGAAACCAACGTCATGACGTCATTACGGCCGCTGGTGGGGTCACGCACCATTCAAAGTCGCCCTACGAGCAGTGACACGGGCGAAACACTTTTGCGGCACCTACATAACAAGACCCCACAGAGCGGTGCGTAACGCAACCTTGTGCGCTGTCTACTGAATTATTCCTTTGCATGTGGTATGACAGTGTGTACATTAGTGCGCGCAGTGACACGCCAGAAGGACTTCTACGGCATCTGCAGTACAATAAGCCAGGGCGGTACGTAAACCAAACTTGTGCGCTGTGTACAGCATTATTCCTTATTATGTTAAGAGAATGTGCACACTATATAAGGACCATGGCGCATTGATACTTTTGCCTTCCGCAAGTGTGTGTCCGCGTAATTGTACTCATGTATGATCGTGCATACGGCGCGTATCTGTAGTGCTGAAGTGACAGCTCATCCAAGATGGCGGCCTGTGAAGGAAGAGCCAATCGGAACGCAGCATCTTCCACCAATGATCGCTGATGGGGCGCGGTAACCCGGAGCCTGTGTCACGCCCCAGGTACATACCAGGTACATAGCCTGGTGTCGAAACAACCCTTCTGTTCCTTCTTTACACGCCGATACAGGTCGCTACCATCGGCTGGGTAACCACCTGTTTTAGGGCATTGCTCTGAAACAGGTGCCGCTACTGGCGGGTGGCTACAACCGTCTTCACACGCCGCTACCTCGGGTTGAATTGGTGTGCAAGATACATTTCTCTCATGTACCCGGTTGTTGCCACCATCCAGTAGCGGCGTGTAAAGGTACCCTAATGGATTAAATCCTGCAGTGCCTGCAGAGTCCCCCTGCTCCAGAAGGCACATTGCCCCCGTCTGAAGTTACCAGTGACACCTTGGTGATTGGAGAAGGTGCTGTGCTCAGAGGAGACAAACATTCAGCTCTTTGGTATTAACTCAACTCGCCGTGTTTGGAGGAAGTTACCCGTGAAACGGTGACCGTCACCTCAGCACCTTCCTTCCTGCACCCCTGGATGTAATACACGTGGATTAATAAAGTCTGTTTGCAACCAGGAAACACGAGTAGTTCCGCCATCTTCCTCTCCTATGGATTACTTTGCAATGTCTCATATTGTCGGAACACGTCCCCTCTGAACCATCAAGTAGCAGAATAAAAACTATTATCACTATTATTATAAAATAAAATGATTAGACTGGTCCTTATTGTCTTGTTACGATGGTCAGGGTGTAATAATGTGCAGGATATATCACCCCCTCAGGGTGCAGCAATGTCCTTAGATGCCTCCTGCAGAGAGGGGGTCACTCCAGTGCTGAGGTTATCAGACACCAGACAGTAGTTCCTGCAGCCGGGGGTCCTGGGGGTCAGAGGTCAGGGGTCATCAGGCTTCTCTGAGGCATGGAGTCAATCACAGGATTATCTGGAGGTGGCAGAGCAATGGTCTGCAGAGGACATTCATCAGAGCTGGGAGCATAAATCAGGGGTGACGTGCAGAGCTTACCCTGATTTCATACATAATAAATGTGAAACAAGCGAGGCCGTGACCTCCGCTCCCCTTCGCCCCTTCTCCGCCCCCCCTCGCTCCTCCTCCGCCCCACTCCACGCTCTGAACATCAGGCTTCACGTCTTGTGGTCGAATCGCCAACGTCCGATCTGAGGCCAAATAGAAATAAATGAGGAATCCCGGAGCGGAGGCCGATATCAACGGAACATGTCACCGATCTGAACGCAAGAAGCAAATCACAAACTGCAGCCGGGGGATGGCGTTACCGCAACTTCTATTACTGCGCCAGGTCCAGGACTGGGGGATCGACCCCCGAACCAACCCAAAACTCCAAAAATAAGGAGATGTACAAAGTCCGGGGTGCAGGAGATTGTATGTTCTCGTATGTTTCCTCTGGGTTCTCCGGTTTCCTCCCACACTACAAAGACTGATAGGATGATTAGATTGTGAGCCCCGATGGGGACAGCATTACCAATGTATGTAAAGTGCTGTGGAAGCGATAGTCTATTTACTGAATTGCCCTGGGACCGGATGTTGGGATGTCACGCTTTTTTCTGATTGGTCCACCGGATTGGTGTACCTGAAACAGCAAAAAAACGCCTTGTTATACACAGCACCCCGCTTATTCCTTTGTTATACACAGCACCCCGCTTATTGCTTTGTTATACACAGCACCCCGGTTATTGCTTTGTTATACACAGCACCCCGCTTATTGCTTTGTTATACACAGCACCCCGCTTATTCCTTTGTTATACACAGCACCCCGCTTATTGCTTTGTTATACACAGCACCCCGGTTATTGCTTTGTTATACACAGCACCCCGCTTATTCCTTTGTTATACACAGCACCCCACTTATTGCTTTGTTATACCCAGCACCCCGCTTATTGCTTTGTTATACACAGCACCCCGCTTATTCTTTGTTATACACAGCACCCGCTTATTGCTTTGTTATACACAGCACCCCGGTTATTGCTTTGTTATACACAGCACCCCGCTTATTCCTTTGTTATACACAGCACCCCACTTATTGCTTTGTTATACCACAGCACCCCGCTTATTGCTTTGTTATACACAGCACCCCGCTTATTGCTTTGTTATACACAGCACCCCGCTTATTGCTTTGTTTTACACAGCACCTCGCTTATTGCTTTGTTATACACAGCACCCCGCTTATTGCTTTGTTATACACAGCACCCCGCTTATTCCTTTGTTATACACAGCACCCCGCTTATTGCTTTGTTATACACAGCACCCCGCTTATTGCTTTGTTATACACATCACCCAGCTTATTGCTTTGTTATACACAGCACCCCGCTTATTCCTTTGTTATACACAGCACCCCGCTTATTGCTTTGTTATACACAGCACCCCGCTTATTGCTTTGTTATACACAGCACCCCGCTTATTCCTTTGTTATGCACAGCACCCCGCTTATTGCTTTGTTATGCACAGCACCCCGCTTATTGCTTTGTTATACACAGCACCCCGCTTATTGCTTTGTTATACACAGCACCCCGCTTATTGCTTTGTTATACACAGCACCCCGCTTATTGCTTTGTTTTACACAGCACCCCGCTTATTCCTTTGTTATACAAAGCACCCCGCTTATTGCTTTGTTATACACAGCACCCCGCTTATTCCTTTGTTATACACAGCACCCCGCTTATTGCTTTGTTATACACAGCACCCCGCTTATTGCTTTGTTATACACAGCACCCCGCTTATTGCTTTGTTATACACATCACCCAGCTTATTGCTTTGTTATACACAGCACCCCGCTTATTCCTTTGTTATACACAGCACCCCGCTTATTGCTTTGTTATACACAGCACCCCGCTTATTGCTTTGTTATACACAGCACCCCGCTTATTGCTTTGTTATACACAGCACCCCGGTTATTGCTTTGTTATACACAGCACCCCGCTTATTCCTTTGTTATACACAGCACCCCGCTTATTGCTTTGTTATACACAGCACCCCGCTTATTGCTTTGTTATACACAGCACCCCGCTTATTGCTTTGTTATACACAGCACCCTGCTTATTGCTTTGTTATACACAGCACCCCGCTTATTGCTTTGTTATACACAGCACCCCGCTTATTGCTTTGTTATACACAGCACCCCGCTTATTGCTTTGTTATACACAGCACCCCGCTTATTGCTTTGTTATACACAGCACCCCGCTTATTGCTTTGTTATACACAGCACCCCGCTTATTGCTTTGTTATACACAGCACCCTGCTTATTGCTTTGTTATACACAGCACCCCGCTTATTGCTTTGTTATACACAGCACCCCGCTTATTGCTTTGTTATACACAGCACCCTGCTTATTGCTTTGTTATACACAGCACCCCGCTTATTGCTTTGTTGGCTGAGATGACCAATTTTTCATAACTTTTATTTTTAAGGATTTCCAATAAAGATTTTGTGAATTTTTAATTACTTCAGTGTGTTATGCTGGTTCCAACTCTAATTTCCTCAATATACATACATACAGATACATACACACACATATATACACACATACACACACCTACACACATACATGTACACATACATATACATATACACACATACATGCACATATAGACACATACCTACACACATATAATACACATATACAAACACCTACACACATATACACAAATATATACACACAGACATACATATATACATACACATACATATACACATACATATACATACACACACATAGACATACATATACACCCATATACACACACATACTGTACATATACATACACATACATACAAACATATATGCACACATATATGTACATGTACACACAGACATACATATAAACACAGATATACATATACACTTTCATACCTACACACGGATATAAATACACACATTCCTACACACATACATATACACACATACATATTTACATAAATACACACATACATGTACATGCACACACATACCTACACATATACATACACACCTACATATACATATGCACGCATACCTAAACACACATATACATACACGCAAACATATTCATACCTACACATACATACATACTAATGCACCCATAAATATGCATCCACATACCTACACACACAAATACATACACAGTTGAGTAAATGAATGCAAACAGGAGCTCGCCCTCGCCTCCAATGATCCGATCCCAGGTGTGCAGAGTGGCTGGTATCCACCAGGTCCATAAACAAATTTCAAAGAAAGTTCAGCACACCGGGTCCATATTTCTTCAAATGGATATTCCTTTATTTAGTGCTCATATATAAAATATTAAAAGCAACATCTTGCGGGGCAACCCGGTCAGACGCGTTTCGATAGACTTTATCAATGACAATGACTTCAAGACATATAGACAATATATACATAAACAATTATGAAACAAATGAGCACACATGTGAAACCTCAAATCCTGCAAGGTAATTTAGGGCATGGTGTTCCCATTATAAATTGTAACCAGCAATCCAAAGAAAGGCTAGAGAGAAATGCCAAAGGAAAACTCCTTGAAGGAGAACTCCCAAAGGAAAACTCCTAAAGGGAAGATTCCTCAAAGGGAGAAAATTCCCAAAATGAAGGAAAAGCTACTAAAATCTGTTCAAAATATTCAAGATATGAGACATGCACACCATCCTCCTTATACTAATTCAATAACAATAAAGTATATGATATGACCAAAAAAATATATATATTTTTTTGCCTTTATATTATAACAATAAATTGTTGTTATGGTGTGCAGTCCATATAGAACATTTACAATTAAGCAATACACAATGCGTATAATTCATAGGGAGGATCGAAGAAGATATAGCATTAGTCGTTATTTCTTTGCATACATAAAACGTATACACGTTAGAGAGAAAAACCCGGAGGAAACAATAAAGAGGATTCAATAAAAATACATAAGATCACTCTTATAATTTAAACCAGTTGGAAATCTCGTTCCTAGGCGTAGGATCCACAAACTTTCTGTATTCTGAAGTTTGCGATCCCAGTCTCCCCCACGGGTGGGCTTATGGACATGTTCAATTCCTCTAACCACTAGACTATCTGTCCGGCCATTGTGCTTCTCCAAAAAATGTCTGGACAAACCTGAGGGAGACCTTCGGCTGCTGGCTGTAGAAGGATCAGCAGCCGTAACATGCTCTGATATCCTCTTTTTTAGAGGACGACTAGTACATCCCACATAGTCCAGACTGCACACCGTGCAAGATGCCAAATAGACTACATGGTCAGTGCAACAATTGATGTAAGTTCTAATCTTGTGTGTCTGTTTATGAAGGAATCACTTTTTTTCATGTATTTGCATAAACCACATTTATTTTGTCCACATTTATAATTCCCAGAATAGCGTAACCAGGAGGGAGCGGGCTTGGCGGTATTCTCACGGAAGGTGCTTGGGGAGATATAACTTGCTACATCTCTACCCTTTCTTGGTATACATCTAAATCCTTGTTCCAATACTTTATTTAAATTAGCATCTTGATACAGCATTGGAATATATCTATGCAAAATAGAAGCTATATCCCTAAAATCCGTACTATAGGGGGTTGTGAAAGTTACCAACTGACACGTTTGGGACGATTTTTGGACCCGATTTCTTTGAGAAGTATAAGACAATAGATCATCCCTGTTCTTCTTATCGGCTATAGTTTTGCCCCGATGGATCATCCACTTACTATATCCCCTAGACCTCAACCTCTGTTCTATCTTTGTACATTGTTTATTAGAATCCATAGGATTGGAGCAAGTTCTCCTGGCCCTAGTAAATTCTCCTGTTGGTAAGCTCCTAATAGTATGTGCTGGATGGCAGCTATCAGCGTACAAGAGTGAGTTTCCTGATACGGGTTTCCTATAGAGGTCAGAAGTGATAGAATTGGTGAGGGGGTCACCTGTAAGGCTGTGGTCACACATAGAAATCCGTTTTTGGAAGTGATTTTCATCACCAATCCGTTTTTTTCTGGGTGCTTTTTGAGCCTCCTGCACTCCTGAACGTTTTTGGACTTTTCATAAAAAAAACGCATGCGCGAACGCATGCGCAAACGCAAGTGCGCATTTGCATGCGTTCGCGCATGCGTTTCCCATAGGGCCCCATGTTAAAAAAACGCATGAAAACGCATGCGTTTTTTAAATGATGCCAAAAACGTTGCATGCAACGTTTTTGACTCAAAAACAGACAGGGCAATGTTTGGAGCTCCAGAGAAAAACGGACAGGGTGTTTATTACATCCAATCTGTTTTTCTGTCAGATTTTGGACTTAGAAAAAAAATGAGAAAACTGAAGCCAAAAACGAACTGAGGGCTTATGTGGAACCCCAGCCTAAGTGTGATATCCAAGTAGTTGGCCCTGGAACCATGATCCTCAAAAGTGAAACCAAGGTTCAAATTGTTGTCATTGCAAAAGGTAACAAAAGCGAGCACTTCGGGGTCTGGTGACATATTAGAGGACCCCATCCAAATTAGGATGAGGTCATCCAAGTATCTCCCATACAATCGGAGGCTTTGTGAATATGGATTGACAGGAGTGAACAAAAAAATCTCCTCCCATGCAGACATGTAAAGGTTTGCCAGCGACGGACAGAATTTAGCGCCCATCGGGCAACCACATGTCTGCAAGAAAAAAGTGCTTTCAAATTGAAAAAAAATGTTTTTTAATAGAAAATTTACTGACATCAAGATGAACCTGGTAATATCATTAGAATAGTGGGATTTACTCAAAATAGATGACAAATGTTCCATAGCAAGACAGTGTGGTATACAGGAATAAAGTGAAGAAACATCCATCGTAACCCATTTATACCCATGGTTCCATTCCACATTTTTTAGAGTGTATAATAAATGTTTTGTATCCCGAATGTAACCCGGTAACTTAATGACCAATGGTTGTAGTTTTTGGTCCACCCATTCAGACAGTCTCTCATTCAAAGAGCCAATACCCGAGACAATCGGTCTGAGTGGGGGAGGGAAAACATTTTTATGTGTTTTTGGTAAAGCATAAAAAATGGGACAAATCGGGTGTTCCACTAAAATGTGATCACGCTGTTTTTCAGAGATCATATCCAGTGAGACACCCTCCATCAATAAAGTTTCCAATTCCTTCTTCACTTTGATAGTGGGGTCAGAGGTAAGCACAGAATATGTGCTATTATCATACAGGGTTTTCAGGACTTCTCTGCGATACAATCCAGAATCTAATATCACCACCGACCCCCCTTTGTCAGAGGACTTGATGGTGATATATGGATTGTTCTGCAGTTCAAATAATGCAGTTCTTTGTGCATGAGTTAAATTGTCGCTATCCCTGCGTTTAGATGTTAAAAGATCCTTCACTTTCTCCTCCACAATTGTTTGGAAAGAGTCCATCACCGTAGCCCTAGATTTTATAGGATAAAATCCCGGGTTCGGTATCCTACCTGGCCTGTCACATACAGTAGTGTCAGATGTATTAGAATTCTCACTTTCATGCCCCATATTGTGTAAAACAGATGTAGTTACATTTTCCGCAAAAGACAATGACAATTTATCGTGATCAAAAAACCCCTGATCCCCCAGGGGGCGCACAGTATCATTTGACAAAATCTCGCTGTCAGGGAGATCCATAGCAGATCGATCAAGGAAATGGCGTTTAATTGTTAAATTATCATCAGGTTTGTCCAGACATTTTTTGGAGAAGCATAATGGGCGGACAGATAGTCTAGTGGTTAGAGGAATTGAACATGTCCATAAGCCCACCCGTGGGGGAGACTGGGATCGCAAACTTCAGAATACAGAAAGTTTGTGGATCCTACACCTAGGAACGAGATTTCCAACTGGTTTAAATTATAAGAGTGATCTTATGTATTTTTATTGATTCCTCTTTATTGTTTCCTCCGGGTTTTTCTCTCTAACGTGTATACGTTTTATGTATGCAAAGAAATAACGAATAATGCTATATCTTCTTCGATCCTCCCTATGAATTATACGCATTGTGTATTGCTTAATTGTAAATGTTCTATATGGACTGCACACCATAACAACAATTTATTGTTATAATATAAAGGCAAAAAAAAATAAAAAAATTTTCTCTTTTTTTTTTGGCCTTATAATCATCCACTTTATTGTTATTGAATTAGTATAAGGAGGATGGTGTGCATGTCCCATATTTTGAATATTTTGAACAGATTTTAGTAGCTTTTCCTTCCTTTTGGGAATTTTCTCCCTTTGAGGAATCTTCCTTTTAGGAGTTTTCCTTTGGGAGTTCTCCTTCAAGGAGTTTTCCTTTGGCATTTCTCTCTAGCCTTTCTTTGGATTGCTGGTTACAATTTATAATGGGAACACCATGCCCTAAATTACCTTGCAGGATTTGAGGTTTCACATGTGTGCTCATTTGTTTCATAATTGTTTATGTATATATTGTCATTGATAAAGTCTATCGAAACGCGTCTGACCGGGTTGCCCCGCAAGATGTTGCTTTTAATATTTTATATATGAGCACTAAATAAAGGAATATCCATTTGAAGAAATATGGACCCGGTGTGCTGAACTTTCTTTGAAATTTGTCTAAATACATACACACACATTCATATACATACACATACTACACACAAACACGTACACACACATACTGTATATACACATACACACACATGCGCACCTACTCACGTGGCTGCTATGTTTGGCCACATGGGTGTACAAAGATGGCGGCAACATGACGTATTACACTATCCCATTGCGACATTACAGTAATTAGAGAATTATGTTGGAGGGAAACATGGTGGTAGCTAATAAAATGGATAACGAGGTATCTCTGTCTATTTTGTATGTAATAAAGGATTTCTCTTGGTATTGTGTTTTTTTTCTCTTTACAGAAAATATTTCTAATGGCCGGCTGTCATACTGACGGCTGACATTAGCTATAGGGCTTGATGTTAGCTGCCAAAAAAAGCTGACATCAACCCCTTTATTACCCAGTCTGCCACTGCTACACGGCAGCTGGAAGAGCGGGGCAACCACCAGTTTTGGTGTCTCTCATAGAGGCGCCAATTATGGGGTGGCTGCTGCCTGCAATTTTCTGCATGGGGGCCCAGAACGCTTGGACCTCACCACGCTGAGAATTCCAGTCCTCAGCTGCCTGGGTTACCTTGGCTGGCAATAGAAAATACAGCAGAGCCCATGTAAATGTTTTTTCAAATTATTTATTTAAATAATTAGAAAAAAAATAAAAAGAAGGCTCCCCTGACAGCTCAATGGAGAGAGTGGGCGGGGGTGAGCGAGAATGCACAGGGGATAGAGACCACCGCCCCAGCGTCACAGAGCCCGCCCCCAGTGTGACATCATCGCCCTCCCAATGCGATAGCTTCAGGTCTCCATCTAGTCTATTAGAAAATGATGCTTAAAATGTGCACCAAAAATGCATCAAATAAATGGGAAAAAGTATGAAAAATGCAGAAAGATGCAATAATCGGAACAGAATGTTATTGTAAATAATGGTTCAGAAAGATGCAACATTATTGTGTGTGTGAACGCGGCCTGAACTCTGCGCAGGTTTCCTGCTGCCTAATGGAATCATTTCCAGTTACTGAAAGCAAGCAGAGATCTTGAAAGTGGAGAATAGTATCAGAGTGTACACAGCGGTCTATGGGATGGAGATCATGGAGATGTATTATTGGGAGTGACTGTGATGTGCGCAGCGCTGTATACACTGCCCGGGCCACAGAAGAGGAACGCCAGCCATACAGAGCTGTAGTGCCAGGAGACACCAGAGGGGGGCAGAAGCTTTCACTTTGGCAGGTATTTAGCAGATCTTGTGTGGTTTGGGATGTTTAGAGATTGTGGATGATCTGCAGAGAGGATGATGGGGGTGTGAGTGTGTGAGGAAGAGGAGACACTTCTCCAATGAGTGTAACCAATGCTCCATCTAAATCTGCTCCGATCATCCTCCTCATCCTCCTCCTCCGCGCCGCTCACCGGTGCCAGCAATGACTCCAGGATGAGTAATATACAGCGAGGAACCACAACATGTGATACACACAGAGTCTGTGGTCAGCGGACGGCCGGGGTCAGTGCTGTGAACCCAGCAGAGGATAGTGGTTGTAGTGTGTCCGGCCTGTACTGCTCCGATCTCCGGTCACTGCGGCCCAGGGTCTAGAATAAAGTTACAAAAAGAGCAAAATAATGAAAAATATCAATAAAAAAAGACAAAACAAAGGACTAACTGTAACTAAAAAATCTATCTATCTATCTATCTATCTATCTATCTATCTATCTATCTAGATAATGAAGCTTCATTTACATCACAGCGGATCATTTCATCCATGGACTCTTCAGCTGCAGACGTCAGTGTACAATGTTCTGTATCACTGGGAATTTGTTGGGTTGGAGCCAGATATGAGCATCTTCTATGGGGAATGTTCTTTGCTGGTCACATGATCCCCAGAGATGGAGGGAAAGTGGCCACCGGGCCATGTCCTCTGCTGCCGGCGGCTAATGAGGCCACATCTGGAGCCAGTTATACATGGAGCCCCTGTATGTGAGCGCCGCGGCCTTATCACATCTGTGGGACGGGGGACGCGGACGATGTGTCTCCTCTGCACCGCGCTCATGTAATACAAGCTCTTTAATGAGGCCGATTATTGTCAGTCTAATGGATTGTGAGTCTGAGACGGAATTATAATATAACCCCAAACCAGACAGATCTGATGGGGGAACATCCAGCAGCTGAGATCTTATCATCTGAGAAGACTGAGACAATACAGGCTGCTCCACCTGATCACACAGAGGCGGCTGATTCCATCCATCCACATATCCTTCCATCCATCCACATACTTATCCATCCAACCACCCATCCATCCACATATCCATCAAATCATCCATCCATCCATCCATCCATCCACATACTTATCCATCCAACCACCCATCCATCCACATATCCTTCTATCCATCCACATATTTATCCATCCAACCACCCATCCATCCATCCATCCATCCATCCATCCACATATTTATCCATCCAACCATCCATCCATCCATCCACATATCCTTCCATCCATCCACATATTTATCCATCCAACCACCCATCCATCCATCCACATATCCTTCTATCCATCCACATATTTATCCATGCAACCACCCATCCATCCATCCATTTTTATTATTATTATTATTATTTATTTATATAGCGCCATTGGGTTCCATGGCGCTTTACATGAGGATGAGGGAGACAAGAACAAGTACACTAAATCTAGGCGATCAGGACGTACAGGTACAGGAGGGGCAGGGACCCTGTCCACGAGGGCTCACAGTCTAAGAGGGGTGGGTTAGGATACAGTAGGATGGGGGAATGTCAGGTATGGGGCTGTCTCCTGGGTCTCATGGCAGGTTGTAGGCTTGACGGAACAGGTGAGTCTTCAGGTGACACTTGAAGTTACTCAGGGTAGGAGAGTGTCTGACGTGTTCGGGTAGGGAGTTCCAGAGTAAGGCAGATGCCCGGGAGAAGTCCTGGACTCGGTTGTGTGAAGAGGTGATGAGGGGGGAGCAGAGGAGGAGTTCTTGGGAGGAGCGGAGGTTGCGTGAGGGTAGGTATCGGGAGACCAGGTCGGAGATGTATGGTGGGGCCAGGTTGTGTATGGCTTTGTAGGTCATGGTTAGTGTTTTGAATTGGGATCTCTTGGAGACGGGGAGCCAGTGAAGGGCTTGGCAGAGGGGGGAGACAGGGGAGTAGCGGGAGGACATATAGATGAGTCGGGCAGCGGAGTTGAGGATAGACTGGAGAGGTGTGAGGGAGTTAGCCGGGAGGCCATTGAGAAGGAGGTTGCAGTAGTCAAGGCGGGAGATGATAAGAGCATGGATGAGTGTTTTAGCGGTGTCGTGGGTGAGGAAGGAGCGGATCCGTGAGATGTTCTTGAGCTGGAGCCGCAGGGATGTGGTGAGGGCCTCGATGTGGGGTTTGAAGGATAGGGAGGAGTCAAGGATTACCCCGAGGCACTTGGCTTGGGGGACTGGGGAGAGGGCGCAGTCGTTGATGCAGATGGATAGGTTGGGAGGTGGGGTGGAATTTCTTGGGGGGAAGACTATGAATTCAGTTTTGTCCATGTTGAGTTTAAGGAAGCGAGCAGAGAAGAAGGATGAGATGGCGGAAAGGCATTGAGGGATTTTCGAGAGTAGGGAGGTGATGTCAGGGCCGGACAGGTAGATTTGGGTGTCATCGGCGTAGAGGTGGTACTGGAGGCCATGGGACTCGATGAGTTGCCCTAGGCCGAGAGTGTAAATGGAGAAAAGTAGGGGTCCCAGGACGGAACCTTGGGGGACTCCGACAGAAAGGGGGTAGGGTGAGGAGGAGGTGTGGGAGTGGGAGACGCTGAAGGTCCGATCTGCTAGGTATGAGGAGATCCAGGAGAGGGCAAGGTGGGTGATGCCAAGGGATTCCAGGATCCGGAGAAGAAGGGAGTGGTCAACCGTGTCGAAGGCGGCAGACAGGTCAAGGAGTAGCAGGATGGAGTAGTGGTGTTTGTTCTTGGCGGTCAGTAGGTCGTTGGTGACTTTGGTCAGGGCTGTTTCGGTGGAATGGAGGGGTCGAAAGCCGGACTGTAGGCGGTCGAAGTGGGAGCACGAGGAGAGGTGAGAGGACAGTTCGGAGTGGACGTGTTGTTCAAGTAGCTTAGAGGCGAATGGGAGAAGAGATATGGGGCGATAGTTAGAGACAGAGGTAGGGTCAAGTGAGGGTTTTTTTAGGATGGGCGTGATTAGGGCGTGTTTGAAGGCCGAGGGGAAGGTACCAGTGCGAAGTGAAAGGTTAAAGAGGTGGGTGAGGGCTGGGATGAAAATGGAGGTGTGGTTGGGAATGAGGTGGGATGGGAGTGGGTCGTGGGCGCTGGTGGTGAGGTGTGATTTTGACAGGAGGGAGGAAAGTTGGTCTTCAGTTATGGGGGGAAGTGGCTGATGGAGGAGGAGGGCAGTGTAGGTGGGAAGGGGAGGTGTGGGGATAGTGGACCGAAGCTGCTTCTGATCTTGTCGATCTTCTCCTTGAAGAAGGTCGCAAAGTCTTCAGCAGAGATGAGGGGAGAAGGGGGAGGAGCAGGTGGGCGAAGTAAGGAGTTGAAAGTTTTGAAGAGCTGTTTGGGGTTGCGGGACAGAGAGGTTATAAGGGATGAGAAGAACACTTGCTTGGCTGTAGCGAGTGCCGTCTTGAAGTCAGTGATGGATTGCTTGAACAGAGCAAAGTGCTCGGGGGTGTGAGACTTTTTCCATCTCCTCTCGGCGACTCTGGACGCCCGTCTCAGGTTTCCTTCCATCCATCCACATATTTATCCATCCAATCACCCATCCACCCATCCATCCATCCATCCATCCATCCATCCACATATCCATTCCATCCATCCATCCACATATTTATCCATCCAACCATCCATCCATCCACATATCCTTCCATCCATCCATCCATCCATCCATCCACATATTTATCCATCCAACCATCCATCCATCCATCCACATATCCTTCCATCCATCCATCCATCCATCCATCCACATATTTATCCATCCAACCACCCATCCATCCATCATCCACATATCCTTCCATCCATCCATCCATCACACATATTTATCCATCCAACCATCCATCCATTCAACCAATCAACCACATATCCATCCATGCATCCATCCATCTATCCACATATCCATCCATTCATCCATCCAACCATCCATCCACATATCCATCAAATCATCCATCCATCCAACCATCAATCTATCCATCCATCCATCATCCACATATCCTTCTATCCATCCACATATTTATCCATTCAACCATCCATCCAACCAATCAACCACATATCTATCCAACCATCCATCCAACCATCTATCCACATATCCATCCATTCATCCATGCATCCATCTATCTATCCACATATCCATCCATTCATCCATCCAAACATCCATCCACATATCCATCAAATCATCCATCCATCCATCCATCCATCATCCACATATCCATCCATTCTATCTATCTATCTATCTATCTATCTATCTATCTGTCTATCCATTCATCCATCCAGCTATTATCTATCCACTCAGCTTTTATAGCTATTATCTGTCTGTCTATCCATCCATCCATTATCTATCTATATATTTTATCTATATATTATCTATCTGTGTATCTATCCATATTCAACTGATAAAAATAGGTGCAAGCTCTCCAAAAAAAACAGATAACCAATAGTCCAAATAATATAGTTACCAAAAGGTAGAGGCAGCCTCCAAAGTATTCAAAAGTACACAAAGGGACTTTATTTAGCCCATGTAGGGTGGCAACATATCGGTGGAGACCCACCATTATCAAGCATATCTATCTATCTATCTATCTATCTATCTATCTATCTATCTATCTATCTATCTATCTATATCTATCTATCTATCTATCTATCTGTCTATCTATCCAGCTATTATCTATCCAGATATTATCCATCCATCCAGCTATTATCCATCCATCTGTCCATCCATTATCCATCCATTATCCATCCAGATATTATCCATCCATCCAGCTATTATCCATCCATCTGTCCATCCATTATCCATCCATCCATGCATCCATTATCCATCCATCCATCATCCATCCATCCATTATCCATCCATCCATTATCCATCCATTCATCCATCCATTATCCATCCATCCAGCTATTATCCATCCATCCATCTATCCTTCCGTTATCCATCCAGCTATTATCCATCCATCCAGCTATTATCCATCCATCCAGCTATTATCCATCCATAAATCTATTATCTATCCATCCATTCAGATGTTATCCATTCATAAATCTATTATGTATCCATCCATCCAGCTATTATCCATCCATCTGTCCATCCATTATCCATCCATCCATTATCCATCCATCCATTATCCATCCATCCATCCATCCAGCGATTATCCATCCATCCATTCAGACAATAATAGCACAGCACCACAGTTGTATATGGCGGCTTCCAGACCTCTCAAACAACATCCAATCACTGCAATATACAAAACCCTAAGAGAGGCAGCTCCAGGACGGGTGGGCGCAGTGTGGACGTTATTTAGGTGATTGGGAACGTTTCAGTTCTTCAGACCCTTTTTCAGGCTGACAGGTGTGACAGGCAGGTGTATACACAGCCCCTCTAATCAATCATCCAGGTGTTATATCATCAGTGTATTCATAGCAATAGACCATTTACCAGGTGAAGTAGTGATGTAATATGTCTGAGTGTAGAGGTCATCAACATTCAATAATGTAAAGTGCAAGATAACAATACAGTGCTCTGTGCTCCGGTAATCAATCCCTCGTGTGTCCGGATCACAGGGACCATCCATCACCAAGAAGTAAAACAATAGGATTCTGCTTCTTCTTCTTCATTTCTTGAGTTTGATTAAACACAAATAATAATGAAGGTCGACATTTAATAATTTGCTTCTGATGGTTCTTGGGGTCTGTTCACACACGATGTTTGTGCTGCGTTATTTCACAAAACCGGCGGATTTCCTTTCTCCTGAATCTCCAGCTATCGCTGTCACTGCTGCTGTCACTATTGCGGCTGCTGTCGCTGCTGCTGTC
The DNA here is from genome assembly GCA_033576535.1 of Allobates femoralis. NCBI lineage: Eukaryota > Metazoa > Chordata > Amphibia > Anura > Aromobatidae > Allobates > Allobates femoralis. The sequence continues at coordinate 131,525,550 of JARQOC010000010.1, forward strand.
GCTGTCACTGTTGCTGTCACTGTCGCTGTCACTGCTGCTGTCACTGTTGCTGCTGCTGTCGCTGTCACTGTCGCTGTCACTGCTGCTGTCGCTGTCACTGCTCTCGCTGTCACTGCCGCTGCTGCTGTCGCTGTCACTGTCGCTGTCACTGCTGCTGTTGCTGTCACTGTCGTTGTCACTATCTCTGTCGCTGTCACTGCTGCTGTCACTGTCGCTGCTGCTGTCGCTGTCACTGTGGCTGTTACTGTCACTGTCGCTATCGCTGTCGCTGCTGCTGTTTTTTTCCTCGCAGCTTTGCGCAGTTTCATATCAATTCTTTCACCATTTTATATGGTTTATCATCTATTCTAATCAATGGGAAAAACACATAAAACCACAATAACACAAGCAAAATGTGAAGCAAATTACACAAAAACTTACAAGAGGGGCAAAAAAGAGCCTACTCTCTAATATCAGCTCTCTGATCACCAAAGGTTTTAAGAGTTTTTGAGAGAGGGAAAAAGATAGGTGAGAAAGAGAGAGAAAGAGGGAGAGAGAGACAGCGAAGAGAGAGAGAAAGACACAGAGAGAGAAAAAGAGGGAGAGAAACAGAGAGAGAAAAAGAGAGAGACAGAGAAGAGAGAAAGAAACAGAGAGAAGAAAAAGAGAGAGGAAGCAAAAGAGAGAGAAAAAAAAAGAGAGAAAGAGAGAGACACACAGAGAAAGAGAGAGACACAGAGTGAGAGAGAGAAAGAGAGAGCACATGCCATAGACTTCAAGAAAGAGAACTATGTTATGCCATGGAGTTCTATAACCTCCACCCTGGATGCGCCCCATCCACCTTCCTACAGTCCCTACACATCATCTCCACAGTCCCTATCCCTATTGGTGTACTCAGTCCTGACAATAAAGCTGCTTTGAATCTTGGTAAAGGAAGAAAGAGCAAGAACGGGAGAGAGAGAGAAGAAGAGAAAAGAAGAAAGAAAGAAAGAAAGAAAGAAAGAAGAGAAAGAAAAGAGAGGAGAGAAAAAAGGAGAGAAGAGAGAAATAGAAGGAGAGAAAAGAGAGAGATGAGAGAAAAAGAGAAAATAGAAAAAGAGAAGGAGAAGAGAGAAAGAGAGGAAGGAATACATACGCCACAGTGTTTGGAAGCATCCAACTACTGACTTCAATTTCGCCATTTCTCCACCGCCACCTTCTTATAGATAAATTAACCACTGCGATAATTCTCAGAGCTATCAACCTCCTTGGATGTAAGTCCGACTGACACGTCCCCTTCACAACCCCAACACCACTACTCTTTGATGATTATAGAGGTACTAGCTGTAGAGCTCGCGTTGCCCGATCATAGTAACTAACTGTTCTTACTTATAAGCCGAGTGTATGTCTGTGTGTGTATGTATGTTCACTATACGTACAATCCTGCCCCTTCACACCTCCCCCCATCCTTCCCATCCACCCTCGCTCCCCAAATCTACCCCTCACCTCTGGTCCCACACATGACACTTCTCCTACCCCAAACCTGCCTCCTTGCGCCCTGTCCAAACCTGCACCCTCCCCCTATAAATTGCCCCCTTTGCCTGCACCCCTCTACAATCCACCCCCCAAAAAAATGCTCCCGCTGCACCCACACCCCCAAATCTGCCCCTGATGTGTGTGCAAAATTATGTAATTGTAGATGCAATGGTGCAAATTCCTTTAATGAACATAAATACATTCATTAATTTCAGTAATTCTTACCTCCCTTTTTTCATGGCCTTGAGAAAGCAGCTCTTGCCTCCCTTTCTTCCATTTCTATAATTCTTGCCTCCCTTTCTTCCATTTCTGTAATTCTTGCCTCCCTTTCTTCCTTTCTATATTCTTGCCTCCCTTTCTTCATTTCTATAATTCTTGCTCCCTTTCTTCCATTTCTGTAAGTCTTGCTCATTGAGGCGTAATACAGCTTTTCTCTTAGCTTGTAATGACAATCATCCATCACATTCTTTTTCTTATGAGTCATAAGATCAGAATGATCAGGCAGTGACATGACACGGAATTTCATAAGCTACTGTGACATCACAATGGAGGGACGTGGCTATGTGGAGTGGGACATGGTTATCCTGAGTGGGTGGCACTTGTTACATTTCATGGGCGTGGTTATGTGGAGTGGGGGTATATGGAGCTAGTGTGGTTATGATAAGTGGATGTGGTCCCATGGAGTGGGCATGGTCACACGGCGTGTGTGTGGTCAAGTGGAGTGGGCATTGCCATGTGGGCCATTGCCATGTGGGAATTGCCACACCCACACATACACTCAACTTTATATATTAGATAACAGGCGTTACTGTTTGCTAATATACCTATGTTCACAACCTGTACCTATACCATCAAGCTACAAATGCTTCTGTTATATGTTTATTGTTATTAAATAAAGAATTATTAAAAATGAAAGAGAGGAGAGAGAAAGGCGAGATGAGAAAAAAAGGAGAGAGGAGAAAGAAAGAGAAGAGAGGAGAGAGAAACAGAGAGAAACAGAGGAGAGAAAATAGAGAGAGATAATAGAGGGAGAGAGACAGAATCATTCAAAATGCAGTAATTTCACACTTCAAAAAAACAATAAACTTTAATGAGAAATGCTGGAATCCTCTTTCTGTTCAGGGATTCAGTTGACTGCTCTTGTATTTAGCGCAATGTGTGAACATGGCCGGTTTCTTGCAGGTGCGCTCGGAGCCGCCGCACATTGTTATTTCTGACTTTTGCAGGATGTTTTAGGAAATTTTATGCAACTTCTTCCAATTTCTTTTCTGTCTTGCATACATAATAAGTCTACCCTGCAGATTTCAATTCCTGATATCGGATCGATGGGTATTGTGCCCCCGTCTATCCTCCATTCGTTCTTTGTCACACTCACTCTTTTTCAGCCCTCTTTTTCTTTTCCTCCTTCTTTCTTCTGACAATTTGCTGTTTTCCACCTGTTGTCCTGGACTTGTGTGATTGATTCACTGTGAGACAGTTGGGTTTTCAGAGGTCACATGTCCATTTAGGGGTCACACAGTGGCTTTCTATCTCCTTGGGGTTAAAAAGGTCACAATAAAACATTCGCCTCATGTCCATATTAAATGTCAGTGAACTGATGCATATTTGCTCACTTCTCCTATGTTGGTGTCAGTCTCCACTGCCGTTTTGTCATTCTATTCATGAAACAGGAGGCTCAGGATGAGCGGATATAATGTGAATTGATATATGATGTGATTACCGCCTTGTATGGCTGTGATGACATCTATGGGCCTCCTAGTAGACATACTGGGAGAAGGGTGTAGGGCCTGTATGCCGCCAGCTGGACATGTCTAAATATGACTTCATAAGTGAACCTCATCGTGTGTTTTTCTGACCCTCGGACCCCGAGAGGAGATCATGTTTATCTAGTTCTCAAGACTCAGATAGAAAACAGTCTGACAAGTCTTATGAGAATGAAGCCGTCCGACCTCACAGCATGCGGCTGCGCCATGGCGGCACGAAAAATAAATGTCACGTCTCATCAGCGCTGGAAAAACACAACTCTCATCATCTCCTGAGGATCAAGAGTCAATGCAAGCTGAGACCGTCCAAATCTGCACATGTATCATCTGTGAACAGTCCTCATGGAACAATGCTAGATATGTACCCCCATAACTACATCATACCAACTACATAGCCCCCAGTACTGGATCATACCAACTACATAGCCCCCCCAGTACTGGATCATACCAACTACATAGCCCCCCAGTACTGGATCATACCAACTACATAGCCCCCCCAGTACTGGATCATACCAGCTACATAGCCCCCCAGTACTGGATCATACCAACTACATAGCCTCCCAGTACTGGATCATACCAGCTACATAGCCCCCCCAATACTGGATCATACCAGCTACATAGCCCCCCAGTACTGGATCATTCCAGCTACATAGCCCCCCAGTACTGGATCATACCAGCTACATGGCCCCCCAGTACTGGTCATACCAGCTACATAGCCCTCCAGTACTAGATCATACCAGCTTCATAGCCCTCCAGTACTGGATCATACCAACTACATAGTCCCCCAGTACTGGATCATACCAGCTCCATAGCCCCAAAGTACATGATCATTCCAGCTACATAGCCGCCCAGTACTGGATCATTCCAGCTACATAGCCCCCAGTACTGGATCATACCAGCTACATAGCCCCCCAGTACGGGATCCCTATATCATATACCAGCTACACAGCCTCCCAGTACTACATCACTAGATCATACCAACTACATTGCCCCTGGTACTGGATCATACCAACTACATAGCCACCCAGTACTGGATCACTAGATCATTCCAGCGACATAGCCCTCCAGTACTGGATCATTCCAGCGACATAGCACCCCAGTACTGGATCATACCAGCTACATGGCCCCCCAATACTGGATCACTAGATCATACCAGCTACATAGCCCCCCAGTACTGGATAACTAGATCATACCAATTACATAGCCCCCAGTACTGGATCATACCAGCTACATAGCCCTCCAGTACTGGATCATAGCAGCTACATAGCCCCCAGTACTGCATCATACCAGCTACATAGCCCCCCAGTACTGGATCATACCAGCTACATAGCCCCCCAGTACTGGATCATACCAGCTACATAGCCCTCCAGTACTGGATCATACCAACTACATAGTCCCCCAGTACTGGATCATACCAGCTACATAGCCCCCAGTACGGATCCTATATCATATACCAGCTACACAGCCTCCCAGTACTAGATCACTAGATCATACCAACTACATTGCCCCTGGTACTGGATCATACCAACTACATAGCCACCCAGTACTGGATGACTAGATCATTCCAGCGACATAGCCCTCCAGTACTGGATCATTCCAGCGACATAGCACCCCAGTACTGGATCATACCAGCTACATGGCCCCCAATACTGGATCACTAGATCATACCAGCTACATAGCCCCCAGTACGGGATAACTAGATCATACCAATTACATAGCCCCCAGTACTGGATCATACCAGCTACATAGCCCTCCAGTACTGGATCATAGCAGCTACATAGCCCCCCAGTACTGCATCATACCAGCTACATAGCCCCCAGTACTGGATCATACCAGCTACATAGCCCCACAGTACTGGATCATACCAGCTACATAGCCCTCCAGTACTGGATCATACCAACTACATAGCCCCCCAGTACTGGATCATACCAGCTACATAGCCCTCCAGTACTAGATCATACGAGCTACATAACCCCCCAGAACTGGATCATACCATCTACATAGCCCCAGTACTGGATCATATCAGCTACTTAGCCCCTAGTACTAGATCATACCAGTTACATAGCTCCCCGGTACTGGATCATACCATCTACATAGCCCCCCCAGTACTGGATTATACCAGCCACATAACCACCTGCTGTATACAGCATTTGCCTCACATAGCCCCCAGTATGCAGGCTGAGCCCCACATAGCCCCCAGTTTATATCCTTTGCCCCACATAACTCCCAGTATACAGTCTGGGCCTCACATAGTCCCCAGTATGAAAGCTTTGCCCCATATAGCCCCTGAATACACCAGCACATGTAATAAAAACAAAAACACATACTCACCACACTCCTGTCCTCCTGTCGCTCTGCTCCAACCCGCCTGTCTCCACGTCCTCTTGATGTGGGCGCATACAAGCTGGCACTGGCTGATGATGTCATTGCATCAACCACAGCAGCTCCCATGAGCTGCACTGCCGATGTGAATTGCCAGCAGCGTATTTCCAGGGAAGCTCCCAGCTCTGAGATTTACACCGGGGGAACGGGAGTGAGGTGAGAGTCTGCTGCTGCACAATCCATTATAGTGAGGGCAATCTGGCGAAGGGCCCCCATGGAGCTCCGCGCCCTGGGCAGTAGCCCAGATTGCTCTCATTAGAATCTGCCTATTGTCTTCAACAAAAATCAGAAAACACCTGGAGGGTCAAAAGGCAAACTATATTATATCAGTATTTCCCTCCAACTATGATACATGAGTTTGGAGAAATTGGGGGATAAGGGCCTCAATGCTGGATGGGACGTGTCCCAGGAGGTGAGAGTGAGAACCCACAAGACACAACTGCGTGCACCTGATGTTATATTAAATGGCAGCGAAGAAAACTCTGCACACAAATCACTGCAAGAATGAATCCAAATAGACATGGAAATAATCATATTAATGATAATATCAATAATAATAATTGTAATAATAATCATAATCATCAGATCTTGGGATACAGCAGACATTCCTCTGCTCAGTGACAGGTGCCGCCGCAGGCGAGGGACACAATGGAGACTTATGCTTATTGGTGTTTTAACATTTGGTGGCCGGGGTGGCGTCCGGAGCGGCTTGTGCAGGGGTTCAGGCTTTAGGATCAATGTCCCCCCACCTTCATACTATTGGAAGCATATATCCCTTCCGTCCCCCCCGGCCGTCTTCTCTGCTCCAGATTTAGGGGATTGTGTTTTTGCAGAGATAGATTCCTTAGTGGAGCATGAATTCTCAAATATTAGCTTTTCTCCGCAGCGCCATCCAGACGAAGAGAAAATACGTCTCTGTTATTAGTAGCTGGTGCAGTGCGGGGAATGTGCAGCGGCGGCCGGGTCTGGACCCACATTGCTGCCAGATGAATGTGACCTATTGTGGAGCGGCCTCTACCCCAAGCAAAACCTCCAAATTCTTGTCATTCAATAAAATCTTACAACCCCCCCCCAAAAAAAGAGTCAGAACCGTCTTTATATAAACATGGCCCCCTCTCCTAGACTGGAAGGTGGGATTGTGTCTGTCATGGTCTCCGGCCACCCACAGCCCCATATACAGCATCTGTCACCCAAACCAAGGGGAGGACGAGGGATTATTCCTGAGATTACCGAGAGAAAATAACCTAGATTACAGAAAGACCCCCCCACTCCTGGCTTTAGACCCCCCACTCCTGGCTTTAGACCCCCCCACTCCTAGCATTAGACCCCCCACTCCCGGCATTAGACCCCCCACACCGGCATTGTGCCTCCATTAACCAGGAGTTAGGGGATGGATCCCTCTGAATGAGAGGTTAAGTTGCTGTAAATCCAACAAGGAGAGATCACATTGTCCGTGACCCAATGCAGAGAATTACCTGTAATCCCCCTGACAACATGAGGTTAATCCTCTGCCCACCGCACTGAAACCTACAAAAATCCCAAATAATGAACCTTCTCCGAGCCGCATTGTCTCAATTGTATCAGGTTTTGGGAAACGTCGGTGACAACCTGCCCGGCTCCATTGTGGCCCCTACAAGGGTGGTCACCTATTGGTAAATAATGCATCAGTATTAGCAGGCAGGGGCGTAACTATGAAAGTCAATATGACAATTTTTCAAGTTTTCTTTGCTTCAGCTCCGGTCACTCGGCTTTCCCAGATTCCTGGATGGCCGCTGTCCTATCCAGTGACATAGAGGACATGAGGCTGCAGGACTGGAGGTGGAAGGGAATTAGGCTAGGGTCACATACTGCGTTTTTGAGCTCAGTTTTTACCTTCATTTTATGCTAATCTAAACTTGCATTTTTGCAAGGTGCAGGGGTTGCAATCGCTCCTGGGTCGTGGAGCCTAGGGGGCCCCAAAAGTCTCTTTGGCCTATAGAAAAAGAGTATTAAAGACTTGCAATTATTGGGGGCCCCATTGGAGCTTTCCCATCGGGGCCCATGAGCTTCAAGGTACACTACTATTAGCAGGGAGCAAGGTATCATTACAGAACCAGGCTGGAAAAGCCAACAACCCAGGCAGGAGCTGGGACTGGCTGTCAGACAGTGTTTGCTATAGACTGGACTGTAAGGCTCTGTGCACACTGAGTATTTGGTGCAGAACATTTCTACACTAAATCTGCACCTTCTGCCAGAAAGATACGGAAATGTTTTTGCTGTGTTTCGTGTTTTTTGCTGCGTTTCTTTGTGTGTTTTGCTGTTTCTTTTGTGTGTTTTGCTGGTTTCTTTGTGTTTTTGCTGTGTTTCTATTGTGTTTTTGCTGCGTTTCTTTGTGTGCTTTTGCTGTGTTTCTTTTGTGTTTTTGCTGCGTTTCTTTGTGTGTTTTGCTGTATTTCTTTTGTGTTTTTGCTGCGTTTCTTTGTGTGCTTTTGCTGCGTTTCTTTGTGTGCTTTTGCTGTGTTTCTTTTGTGTTTTTGCTGCCTTTCTTTGTGTGCTTTTGCTGTGTTTCTTTTGTGTTTTTGCTGCCTTTCTTTGTGTGCTTTTGCTGTGTTTCTTTTGTGTTTTTGCTGCCTTTCTTTGTGTGCTTTTGCTGCCTTTCTTTGTGTGCTTTTGCTGTGTTTCTTTTGTATTTTTGCTGCCTTTCTTTGTGTGCTTTTGCTGTGTTTCTTTGTGTGTTTGCTGCCTTTCTTTGTGTGCTTTTGTTGTATTTCTTTTGTGTTTTTGCTGCGTTTCTTTGTGTGCTTTTGCTGTGTTTCTTTTGTGTTTTTGCTGCGTTTCTTTGTGTGCTTTTGCTGTGTTTCTTGTGTGCTTTTGCTGTGCTTCTTGTGTATTTTTGCTGCGTTCTTTGTGTTTTTGCTGCGTTTCTTTGTGTGCTTTTGCTGTGTTTCTTGTGAATTTTTGCTGCGTTTCTTTGTGTGCTTTTGCTGTGTTTCTTTGTGTGTTTTGCTGCGTTTCTCTGTGTGTTTTGCTGCTTTTTATGGTGCGTTCTTTTGTGTGTTTTTGGTGCATTTTTTATGCATTTTTCATACTGAAGTCAATGAGTGGAAGGGTTGAAAAACACAAGAAAATACACACCAAGGATTGACGTGCTGTGGGCTTCTTCTGTAAATAAATCTGCAAGGAAAAAATAAGCAACACCGGCGTTCTCATTGACTTAGGCTGCTTTCACACTAGCGTTTTTATGAAAATGCGGCAGATCCGGACAAGAAAACGCATCTGCCGAGGTTCCCGCCTAGTGGCCACACTTTCAGCTCACTTGCGGCAAGCCCCATGCATTGTGTATGGGGCTTGCGGTAAGTGTGCGGCAGGTGTGGCAAGTGCGGTTCCGCTTTTTTTTGCGGCCGCACCTGCCACAACCGCACCTGCTGCACACTTACCGCAAGCCCCATACACAATGCACGGGGCTTGCCGCAAGTGAGCAGAAAGTGCGGCCGCTAGGCGGGAACCTCAGCAGATGCGGCAAAAGCTGTTTGGTGTTTTTCACCATCCGTGTGAGTTCGGCTGAAGCTGAGTGCACCTGCATCCATTTTCGGCCCCATTGACTTTCATTGAGGCTGGATGAACTTGCGGGTGCATGCACTTTTGCACTTTTTTCCTGGATCCGGGCGGTCACAGTTTTTTTCCTGAGACCAAAAATGCAACTTGGTACATGTTTGGTCTCTGTGTCATAAACTGTGACCACCCGGATCCGGGACAATGCAGGAACTCGGATCTGGGGAACTTCAGATCCTGCCGGCGGAAACAGGTACACAGCAAGAAGCAGCGGTGTGCACCATGAGCCGGATCAGTGAATACACCACTGCGGGGGCAGACAGTGGCATCATTGCAGGGGACTTCAGGGGAATCCAGGGGGATGCAGCTTTATCCACAAGAACACTAGTGTGACACCCGCCTTTGCTGACATGAGGATAGGAGTACAGATTTGTGATAAAAATGCATCCAAAGTGCCCAGTGTGCACATGGGCTGAATGTATCACAGTGTGACTGCTCCGTGTTCTTCATGGTGTCACAATGTAACTTTCACAATATTTACATTATAAACATTATTATTGTTTTTCAAACCTCTTAATTCACAATATTTACACTCAATAGAAGGCAATTTCCCACGTTTCCTTTGCGTCAGCTCCGGTCACTCGGCTTGCCCAGATTCCTGCATGGCCGCTGTCCTATCCAGTGACATAGAGGACATGAGGCTGCAGGACTGGAGGTGGAGGTGAATTAACGCCTTCCAGAATCTTCCACATCTGCGGGCCCATTAGTGCACTTGGAATTGTGACCAGACTAATGGGGAGGTGGTTTGTTTCAATGTATCAGTGCAGGTAAAATGTGTCAGACTGGAGTCCGGGATGTTTGTCTCCCAGAGGATTGTCTGGATTGGATACAATTGTAATAATGAGATGTTTGTGATGATTTACACCCTGGTGCAACTAGAGGCTCATGGGCCCTGATGTGAAAGCTCCAGTGGGGCCCCAATTATTGCAAATCTCTAATAGCATTAGTTTTTTTCTATAGACCAAAGGGCCTTTTGGGGCCCCCCAGGCTCCAGGGCCCGGGTGTGATCGCAACCCTGCACCTGTTGTAGTTACACCCCTGTAATCAAGACTGTTCATATTCACTCGCAGCAAGCAGAGGTGGTGAAAATACCGAGGAATCAACACAAAGGTTTATTAGAAAGCTCCATCATAGACAAGAATCACAATGGGACCGTGTATAGCAGGGTGTGCTCTTACCAGCAAGAGAACACTGTACCCCACATGCAGTGGCGTAACTTCAGGCCTCGGGCCCCGATGCGAAAGCTCCAACGGGGCCCCCAATTATTGCAAATCTTTAGTAGTATTAGTCTTTTTCTATGGGCCAAAGGGACGTTTGGGGCCCCCCTAGGCTGCAGGGCCCGGGTGCGATCGCAAACCCTGCACATATTGTAGTTACGCCTCTGCCCACATTGTACCCCAAATATATATGAATAGTTTTCCCATATGGCTAGCATGCTGGCTCAGTGGTTAACACTGTATATGGTGGCTCAGTGGTTAGCACTGTATATGGTGGCTCAGTGGTTAGCACTGTATATGGTGGCTCAGTGGTTAGCACTGTATATGGTGGCTCAGTGGTTAGCACTGTATATGGTGGCTCAGTGGTTAGCATTGTACAGTGGCTCAGTGGTTAGCTCTGTATGGTGGCTCAGGGCTTAGCACTGTATGGTGGCTCAGTGGTTAGCACTGTATGGTGGCTCAGTGGTCAGCACTGTATATGGTGGCTCAGTGGTTAGCACAGTATGGTGGCTCAGTGATCAGCACTGTATGGTGGCTCAGTGGTTAGCACTGTATGGTGGCTCAGTGGTTAGCACTGTATGGTGGCTCAGTAGTTAGCACTGTATGGTGGCTCAGTGGTTAGCACTGTATGGTGGCTCAGTGGTTTGCACTGTATGGTGGCTCAGTGGTTAGCACTGTATGGTGGCTCAGTGGTTAGCACTGTATGGTGGCTCAGTGGTCAGCACTGTATGGTGGCTCAGTGGTTAGCACAGTATGGTGGCTCAGTGCTTAGCACTGTATGGTGGCTCAGTGGTTAGCACTGTATGGTGGCTCAGTGGTTAGCACTGTATGGTGGCTCAGTGCTTAGCACTGTACGGTGGCTCAGTGGTTAGCACTGTATGGTGCTCAGTGGTTAGCACTGTATGGTGGCTCAGTGGTTAACACTGTATATGGTGGCTCAGTGGTTAGCACTGTATGGTGGCTCAGTGGTTAGCACTGTATGGTGGCTCAGTGGTTAGCACTTTATGGTGGCTCAGTGGTTAGCTCTGTATGGTGGCTCAGTGGTTAGCACTGTATAATGGCTCAGTGGTTAGCACTAAATGGGGCTCAGTGGTCAGCACTGTATGGTGGCTCAGTGGTTAGCACTGTATGGTGGCTCAGTGGTTAGCACTGTATGGTGGCTCAGTGGTTAGCACTTTATGGTGGCTCAGTGGTTAGCTCTGTATGGTGGCTCAGTGGTTAGCACTGTATGATGGCTCAGTGGTTAGCACTAAATGGGGCTCAGTGGTTAGCACAGTATGGTGGCTCAGTGCTTAGCACTGTATGGTGGCTCAGTGGTTAGCACTGTACGGTGGCTCAGTGGTTTAGCACTGTATGGTGGCTCAGTGGTTAGCACTGTATGGTGGCTCAGTGGTTAACACTGTATATGGTGGCTCAGTGGTTAGCACTGTATGGTGGCTCAGTGGTTAGCACTGTATGGTGGCTCAGTGGTTAGCACTGTATGGTGGCTCAGTTGGTTAGCACTTTATGGTGGCTCAGTGGTTAGCTCTGTATGGTGGCTCAGTGGTTAGCACTGTATGATGGCTCAGTGGTTAGCACTAAATGGGGCTCAGTGGTCAGCACTGTATGGTGGCTCAGTGGTTAGCACTGTATGGTGGCTCAGTGGTTAGCACTGTATGGTGGCTCAGTGGTGAGCACTGTATGGTGGCTCAGTGGTTAGCACTGTATGGTGGCTCAGTGGTTAGCACTGTATATGATGGCTCAGTGGTTAGCACTGTATGGTGGCTCAGTAGTTAGCACTGTATGGTGGCTCAGTGGTTAGCACAGTATGGTGGCTCAGTGATCAGCACTGTATGGTGGCTCAGTGGTTAGCACTGTATGGTGGCTCAGTGGTTAGCACTGTATGGTGGCTCAGTAGTTAGCACTGTATGGTGGCTCAGTGGTTAGCACTGTATGGTGGCTCAGTGGTTTGCACTGTATGGTGGCTCAGTGGTTAGCACTGTATGGTGGCTCAGTGGTTAGCACTGTATGGTGGCTCAGTGGTCAGCACTGTACGGTGGCTCAGTGGTTAGCACAGTATGGTGGCTCAGTGCTTAGCACTGTATGGTGGCTCAGTGGTTGGCACTGTATGGTGGCTCAGTGGTTAGCACTGTATGGTGGCTCAGTGCTTAGCACTGTACGGTGGCTCAGTGGTTAGAACTCTATGGTGGCTCAGTGGTTAGCACTGTATGGTGGCTCAGTGGTTAACACTGTATATGGTGGCTCAGTGGTTAGCACTGATGGTGGCTCAGTGGTTAGCACTGTATGGTGGCTCAGTGGTTAGCACTTTATGGTGGCTCAGTGGTTAGCTCTGTATGGTGGCTCAGTGGATAGCACTGTATGATGGCTCAGTGGTTAGCACTAAATGGGGCTCAGTGGTCAGCACTGTATGGTGGCTCAGTGGTTAGCACTGTATGGTGGCTCAGTGGTTAGCACTGTATGGTGGCTCAGTGGTGAGCACTGTATGGTGGCTCAGTGGTTAGCACTGTATGGTGGCTCAGTGGTTAGCACAGTATGGTGGCTCAGTGATCAGCACTGTATGGTGGCTCAGTGGTTAGCACTGTATGGTGGCTCAGTGGTTAGCACTGTATGGTGGCTCAGTAGTTAGCACTGTATGGTGGCTCAGTGGTTAGCACTGTATGGTGGCTCAGTGGTTTGCACTGTATGGTGGCTCAGTGGTTAGCACTGTATAGTGGCTCAGTGGTTAGCACTGTATGGTGGCTCAGTGGTTAGCACTGTATGGTGGCTCAGTGGTTAGCACTGTATGGTGGCTCAGTGGTTGCACTGTATGGTGGCTCAGTGGTTAGCACTGTATAGTGGCTCAGTGGTTAGCACTGTATGGGGGCTCACTGGTTAGCACTGTATGGTGGCTCATTGGTCAGTACTATATGGTGGCTCAGTGGTCAGCACTGTAAGGTGGCTCAGTGGTTAGCACTGTATGTTGGCTCAGTGGTTAGCACTATACGGTGGCTTAGTGGTTAGCACTATACGGTGGCTCAGTGGTTAGCACAGTATGGTGGCTCAGTGGTTAGTACTGTATGGTGGCTCAGTGGTTAGCACTGTATGGTGCCTCATTGGTCAGTACTATATGGTGGCTCAGTGGTTAGCACTGTATGTTGGCTCAGTGGTTAGCACTATATGGTGGCTCATTGGTCAGCACTGTATGGTGGCTCAGTGGTTAGCACTGTATGGTGGCTCATTGGTCAGTACTATATGGTGGCTCAGTGGTTAGCACTGTATGGTGGGTCAGTGGTTAGCACTATATGGTGGCTTAGTGGTCAGCACTGTATGGTGGCTCAGTGGTCAGCACTGTATGGTGGGTCAGTGGTCAGCACTGTAAGGTGGCTCAGTGGTTAGCACTGTATGCTGGCTCAGTGGTTAGCACTATACGGTGGCTTAGTGGTTAGCACTATACGGTGGCTCAGTGGTTAGCACAGTATGGTGGCTCAGTGGTTAGTACTGTATGGTGGCTCAGTGGTTAGCACTGTATGGTGCCTCATTGGTCAGTACTATATGGTGGCTCAGTGGTTAGCACTGTATGTTGGCTCAGTGGTTAGCACTATATGGTGGCTCATTGGTCAGCACTGTATGGTGGCTCAGTGGTTAGCACTGTATGGTGGCTCATTGGTCAGTACTATATGGTGGCTCAGTGGTTAGCACTGTATGGTGGGTCAGTGGTTAGCACTATATGGTGGCTTAGTGGTCAGCACTGTATGGTGGCTCAGTGGTCAGCACTGTATGGTGGGTCAGTGGTCAGCACTGTAAGGTGGCTCAGTGGTTAGCACTGTATGCTGGCTCAGTGGTTAGCACTATACGGTGGCTTAGTGGTTAGCACTATACGGTGGCTCAGTGGTTAGCACAGTATGGTGGCTCAGTGGTTAGTACTGTATGGTGGCTCAGTGGTTAGCACTGTATGGTGCCTCATTGGTCAGTACTATATGGTGGCTCAGTGGTTAGCACTGTATGGTGGCTCACTGGTTAGCACTATATGGTGGGCTCAGTGGTTAGCACTGTATGGTGGCTCAGTGGTTAGCACTGTATGTTGGCTCAGTGGTTAGCACTATATGGTGGCACATTGGTCAGCACTGTATGGTGGCTCAGTGGTTAGCACTGTATGGTGGCTCATTGGTCAGTACTATATGGTGGCTCAGTGGTTAGCACTGTATGGTGGGTCAGTGGTTAGCACTGTATGGTGGCTCAGTGGTTAGCACTGTATGGTGGCTCAGTGGTGAGCACTGTATGTTGGCTCAGTGGTTAGCACTATATGGTGGCTCATTGGTCAGCACTGTATGGTGGCTCAGTGGTTAGCACTGTATGGTGGCTCATTGGTCAGTACTATATGGTGGCTCAGTGGTTAGCACTGTATGGTGGGTCAGTGGTTAGCACTGTATGGTGACTCCGTAGTCAGCACTGTATGGTGGCTCAGTGGTTAGCACTGTATGGTGGCTCAGTAGTTAGCACTGTACGGTAGCTCAGTGGTTAGCACTGTATGGTGGCTTAGTGGTTAGCACTACATGGTGGCTCAGTGGTTAGCACTGTATGGTAGCTCAGTGGTCAGCACTGTATGGTGGCCCAGTGGGCAGCACTGTATGGTGGCTCAGTGGTTAGCACTATATGGTGGCTTAGTGGTCAGCACTGTATGGTGGCTCAGTGGTCAGCACTGTATGGTGGCTCAGTGGTTAGCACTGTATGGTGGCTCAGTGGTCAGCACTGTAAGGTGGCTCAGTGGTTAGCACTGTATGTTGGCTCAGTGGTTAGCACTATACGGTGGCTCAGTGGTTAGCACAGTATGGTGGCTCAGTGGTTAGTACTGTATGGTGGCTCAGTGGTTAGCACTGTATGGTGGCTCAGTGGTTAGCACTGTATGGTGGCTCAGAGGTTAGCACTGTATGGTGGCTCAGTGGTTAGCTCTGTACGGTGGCTCAGTTGTTAGCACTGTATGGTGGCTCAGTGGTTAGCACTGTATGGTGGCTCAGTGGTCAGCACTGTACGGTGGCTCAGTGGTTAGCACTGTACGGTGGCTCAGTGGTTAGCACTGTATGGTGGCTCAGTGGTTAGCACTGTATGGTGGCTCAGTGGTCAGCACTATACGGTGGCTCAGTGGTTAGCACTATATGGTGGCTCAGTGGTTAGCACAGTATGGTGGCTCAGTGGTTTGCACTGTATGGTGGCTCAGTGGTTAGCACTGTATGGTGGCTCAGTGGTCAGCACTATATGGCGGCTCAGTGGTTAGCACTATATGGTGGCTCAGTGGTTAACACTGTATATGGTGCTCAGTAGTTAGCACTGTATGATGGCTCAGTGGTTAGCACTATATGGTGGTTCAGTGGTTAGCACTGTATGTTGGCTCAGTGGTTAGCACTATATGGTGGCTCATTGGTCAGTACTTTATGGTGGCTTAGTGGTTAGCACTGTATGGTGGGTCAGTGGTTAGCACTGTATGGTGGCTCAGTGGTTAGCACTATATGGTGGCTCAGCAGTCAGAACTGTATGGTGGCTCAATGGTTAGCACTGTATGGTGGCTCAGTGGTCAGCACTGTATGGTGGCTCAGTGGTTAGCACTATATGGTGACTCCGTAGTCAGCACTGTGTGGTGGCTCAGTGGTTAGCACTGTATGGTAGCTCAGTGGTTAGCACTGTATGGTGGCTCAGTGGTTAGCACTGTATGGTGGCTCAGTGGTTAGCATTGTATGGTGGCTCAGGGGTTAGCACTGTATGGTGGCTCAGTGGTTAGCGCTTTTGCTTTGCAGCACTGGGGTTCTGGGTTCAAATCTAACCAAACACAATATCTGCAAGCAGTTTGTATGTTCTCTGGATGTGTTCTCCAGTTTCTTCCAAAGGCTGATAGCATGTTTAGATTGTGAGCTCCATTGGGGACAGTGTTGCAAATGTATGTAAAGTGCTGTGGAATTAATAGCTCTATATAAATTAATAAATATTATTATTACTATATCCCTGAGACCTTTCTGTCCAGTATTTGTGCACTGGACCAGTCATCGCTCCTTTTCTGTGGCCGCTCAGACATTATTTATCACCGCCTTCATTTCCTGGTCGGAATTGTTCGTTTCTTGCAGAATCTGGGAGAAAAACGCTGCAGGATCAGGTTTGACATGAAACAGAGATGACTTTTCTATTCTATCTGAGCGGGAGAGATTTATCTGAGTAATTCCGTGGTCCGGGTTTGAAGCCACCTGGATATTTTCAGCATCGTCTCCCTATTTCATAATCTGTCAGTGAATTCGTGAAAACGCGATTCTCCTTCAGAACGACGTCTCTATCGCCGCTCCGTACTTAATTGCACATGATTAGGAGATCGTCCATTTATCAGGGAGCATTCGCCATCCATCATCTCCCAGCTCTGTCCTGTTATCACTGAGGAACCCTGCGGAGGAGACATCACAAAGCTCTGCGCACTCCTCCACCGCCACCCTGAGTGCAGAGCGCGCAGCGCTACCGCCGCCGATTGAAACTTCTCCAAAAATGTTGTCAAGCAAAGATTAAGAAATATTCAGCATCCCACGTCTCCACATCTATATCTAATTGTCTTAGTGGCTTCCAAAAGTTGCAATGTTTTTTCAAAAAAGTTATTACTTCACTATCGCAGTGGGTTTTCTTCAGTCCCCTGCACACTGTATTATACTTACCCTCTGACTATTTCATGCTTATTAAGCCCTGCTCCAGTCCCACGGTGCCATCGTGTGTCCATACATTCTGACTGTCCAGAGGTCAGAAGTAATGTCACAAGCTCTCTATGCAAGAACCAGGTCAGAATGAGGCCATAACTTGTCCAGAACAAGGCCTGAATGAGACCAGGACAAAGCCAGAATGAGACCAGAATGAGACCAAAACGAAACCAGACCAAAGCCTGAACAAGACCAGGACAAAGCCAGAATTAGCCCACAATAAGGCCAGAACGAGGCCAAAACGATACCAGATGAAGGCCTGAATGAGACCAGGACAAAGTCAGAATGAGCCCAGAACAATGCCAGAACCAGGTCAAAACGAGACCACACCAAGGCCTGAATGAGACCAGGACAAAGTCAGAATGAGCCCAGAACAAGGCCAGAACGAGGCCAAGACGAGACCAGGACAAAGTCAGAATGAGCCCAGAATAAGGCCAGAATGAGGCCAAAATGAGACCAGACCAAGGCCTGAACGAGGCAAGGACAAAGTCAGAATGAGCCCAGAACAAGGTCAGAATGAGGCCAAAACGAGACCAGACGAAGGTCTGAACGAGACCAGGACAAAGTCAGAATGAGCCCAGAACAATGCCAGAACAAGGCCAAAATGAGATTAGACCAAGACCTGAAGGAGACCAGGACAAAGTCAAATGAGCCCAGAACAAGGCCAGAACAAAGCCAAAACCAGAGCAAAGCCTGAACAAGACCAGGACAAAGCCAGAATTAGCCCACAATAAGGCCAGAACGAGGCCAAAACGATACCAGATGAAGGCCTGAATGAGACCAGGACAAAGTCAGAATGAGCCCAGAACAATGTCAGAACCAGGTCAAAACGAGACCACACCAAGGCCTGAATGAGACCAGGACAAAGTCAGAATGAGCCCAGAATAAGGCCAGAACGAGGCCAAGACGAGACCAGGACAAAGTCAGAATGAGCCCAGAATAAGGCCAGAACGAGGCCAAAATGAGACCAGACCAAGGCCGAGGCAAGGACAAAGTCAGAATGAGCCCAGAACAAGGCCAGAATGAGGCCAAAACGAGACCAGACGAAGGTCTGAACGAGACCAGGACAAAGTCAGAATGAGCCCACAATGAGGCCAAAATGAGACTAGACCAAAGCCTAGATAAGACCAGGACAAAGTCAGAATAAGCCCAGAACAATGCCAGAATGAGGCCAAAATGAGACTAGACCAAGGCCTGAACGAGACCAGGACAAAGCCAGAATGAGCCCAGAACAATGCCAGAACAAGGCCAAAATGAGATTAGACCAAGACCTGAAGGAGACCAGGACAAAGTCAAATGAGCCCAGAACAAGGCCAGAACAAAGCCAAAACCAGACCAAAGCCTGAACAAGACCTGGACAAAGCCAGAATTAACCCACAATAAGGCCAGAACGAGGCAAAAACGATACCAGATGAAGGCCTGAATGAGACCAGGACAAAGTCAGAATGAGCCCAGAACAATGCCAGAACCAGGTCAAAACGAGACCACACCAAGGCCTGAATGAGACCAGGACAAAGTCAGAATGAGCCCAGAATAAGGCCAGAACGAGGCCAAGACGAGACCAGGACAAAGTCAGAATGAGCCCAGAATAAGGCCAGAACGAGGCCAAAACGAGACCAGACCAAGGCCTGAACGAGGCAAGGACAAAGTCAGAATGAGCCCAGAACAAGGCCAGAATGAGGCCAAAACGAGGCCAGACGAAGGTCTGAACGAAACCAGGACAAAGTCAGAATGAGCCCAGAACAAGGCCAGAACGAGGCCAAAACCAGACGAGACCAAGGCCTGAATAAGACCAGGTTGAGGCCAGATGAGGCCAGAACAAGGCCAAAAATAAATCAGACAGAAGCCTAAATGAGACCAGGTTCAGGCCAGAATGAGGCCAGAACAAGACAAGAATGAGACCAAAACTAGACCAAAGCAAGGCCTGAATGAGACTAGGATGAATCCAGAATGAGCCCACAGCAAGGCCAGAGCGAGGCTAAAACAATACCGGTCCGAAACCTGAATGAGACCAGGACAAGGCCAGAATGAGCCCAGAATGAGGCCAGAACAAGGCCGAAAGTAGACCAGACAGAGGCCTGTATGAGTCCAGGATGAGGGCAGAATGAGGTCAAAACTAGACCAAACCAAGCCTGAATGAGACCAGAACAAGGCCAGAATGAGGCCAAAACTAGACCAGATGCAGGCCTGAACGAGACTAGGGCGAAGCCAGAATGAAGCCAGAATGGGACTAGAATAAGGCCAGGATGAGGCCAGAATGAGGCCAGGAAGAGTCTCTCATAGAGATGTATTGAGTTCTGACCTTTGGTGCCTCCATGAAATACTGGAGCTGCTGGCAGGTCACAAAATGCAGAAGACTGCCGGGAGCCGCTGTGATAGAAGATGGATGGAGGCAGGTGAGTATATGACGGGGGCAGGTAAGTATATGACGGGGGCAGGTAAGTATATGACGGGGGCAGGTGAATATGTGATGGGGGCAGGTGAGTATATGACGGGGCAGGTGAGTATATGATGGGGCAGGTGAGTGCATGATGGGGCAGGTGAGTATATGACGGGGGCAGGTGAGTATATGACGGGGCAGGAGAGTATATGAGGGGCAGGTGAGTCATGATGGAGGCAGGTGAGTATATGATGGGGCAAGTGAGTATATGATGGGGCGGCAGTGAGTATATGATGGGGCAGGAGAGGATGAGATATAGAGGCAGGTGAGTATATGATGGGGGCAGATGAGTATATAACGGGGGGCAGGTGAGTATATGATGGGGGCAGGTGAGTATATGATGGGGGCAGGTGAGTATATAACGGGGGCAGGTGAGTATATAATGGGGGGCAGGTGAGTATATAATGGGGGCAGGGGACTTGGATTTAAAGCAGGACTCCAGCACTGAAATAAGAAAGCAATGCTGTAGTGCTGCTTTAACACCCATTCTCTTGATGTCATCTTCTTCATGGAGATGTCATCGTTTGTGTCAATATTAGTTTCTTGGCAGTGATTTCTTCTCCTTCACTGTGATTACAGCTCCTTCACTGTGATTACAGCTCCTTCACTGTGATTACAGCTCCTTCACTGTGATTACAGCTCCTTAGTGCTTTCAGCTCCTTCACAGTGATGTCAGCTCCTTCACTGTGATTACAGCTCCTTCACGGTGATGTCAGCTCCTTCACTGTGATTACAGCTCCTTCACGGTGATGTCAGCTCCTTAGTGATGTCAGCTCCTTCACTGTGATTACAGCTCCTTCACGGTGATGTCAGCTCCTTAGTGATGTCAGCTCCTTCACTGTGATTACAGCTCCTTCACGGTGATGTCAGCTCCTTAGTGATGTCAGCTCCATTGTGATGTCATCTGTGTGATGTCAGCTTATTCCTACTGCATTGTAACACGTTGACGTTTCCTGAAAAATTGTCAATTCTCAGGGTGTAATTAATAGGTGACTGCGGCCTAATCCTGGGATTTCTGCTCTGCTGACATAACGCAGCTCCGTGTCTCATTAGTGAAACTATTTGTATTTTATCAGTAGAACAATATATTCCTCT
Organism: Allobates femoralis; assembly: GCA_033576535.1. Classification (NCBI taxonomy): domain Eukaryota; kingdom Metazoa; phylum Chordata; class Amphibia; order Anura; family Aromobatidae; genus Allobates; species Allobates femoralis. The sequence goes on from JARQOC010000010.1 coordinate 131,546,233, forward strand.
GCCGTAATGAAGGATCACGAGATGGACAGCATTAATTAGGGAGGATGTGGGGTCAATTTCATGCCCTTCATTACAGCTGCAGCAAAATGTCAGCTTGTAATTGAGAGTCTGATATCAGAACAAGAGAGATGATCTGCTGGACTGTAATGATGGGAAATGACTGGGAGATCTGGGGTTGGGTTGGTTATTCCATGATTTTCATAGTATTGCAGAATTTATAAGGCTTATATGTAGAAGTGTAATGCATCTACCCCCCATGTTCTACACCTCAGTGTGTGGCATTTAATGGAGGGTGGCGCCAGGGCTGGCTCCAGGTTTTTGTGGGCCCCGGGAGAAAGGGTCTTAGTGGGCCCCCTGCAACATACACTGCTCTATGTGTAAATATATCATCTTGTAAACGTTGAAGACTGTAATATATATATATATACACCGTATATACTCGTGTATAAGCCGACCCCCCTACTTTTGCCCCCATAACCTGGGAAAACCTATTGACTCATGTATAAGCCGAGGGTGGACCCCAGCACAGGTATACAGCCCCCAGCAGTGTGGTATACAGGCCCCCCCAGTGGTATACAGGCCTCCCCAGTGGTAGTATACAGCAGCCTCCCCAGTGGTAGTATACAGCAGCCTCCCCAGTGGTATATACAGGCCCCAGCAGTATTACAGCAGCCTCCCCAGTGGTATATACAGGCCCCAGCAGTATATACAGCAACCCCAGTGGTATACAGCAGCCCCAGTGGTGTGGTATACAGCAGCCCCAGTGGTATATAGCAGCCCCAGTGGTATACAGCAGCCCCAGTGGTATATAGCAGCCCCAGTGGTATAAAGCAGCCCCAGTGGTATACAGCAGCCCCAGTGGTATACAGCAGCCCCAGTGGTATATAGCAGCCCCAGTGGTATATAGCATCCCCAGTGGTATATAGCAGCCGCAGTGGTATACAGCAGCCCCAGTGGTGTGGTATACAGCAGCCCCAGTGGTATATAGCAGCCCCAGTGGTGTGGTATACAGCAGCCCCAGTGGTATATAGCAGTCCCAGTGGTGTGGTATACAGCAGCCCCAGTGGTATATAGCAGCCCCAGTGATATATAGCAGTCCCAGTGGTATATAGCAGCCCCAGTGGTATATAGCAGCCCCAGTGGTATACAGGCCCCCAAATGCTGGCACTCGCCCCCCTCCATTGTAAGGCCCCCCCTGCTACTTAACTTACCATCCCTGGTCTTCTGCACCGCGCCGGTCTTCCGTGCTCCGTCCTCCATGCTCCTGTCCTCGGCTGCATCCGGGTTCCCCGGCCGTCGCAGTAACGATGACGTCATGCGACCGGCCGGTCACATGACCCCGGATGCTGCCGAGGACGGGAGCATGGACGACGGAGCACGGAAGACCGGCGCGGTGCAGAAGACCAGGGATGGTAAGTTAAGCAGCAGGGGGGGGGCCTTACAACGGAGGGGGGCGAGTGCCAGCATTTGGGGGCCATATATTTAGATATGCACTGCTTCCCCCTGCCGCTGATTGACAAGGGGAAGCAGTGCATATATAATGAGCGGCCCCATTTGACGGGGCACTCATACAGCAGCCTCCCTCCGCCTCCTCCAGCCTCCCCAGCCCCAGACACTGCCCCCACCACCGTATTGACCCGTGTATAAGCCGAGGGGGGGACTTTTCAGCCCAATTTTTGGGCTGAAAAACTCAGCTTATACACGAGTATATACGGTGTATATATATATATATATATATATATATATATATATAATACATCTCCCCCACAGATATAATCCCCCTTATGCTGTCTCTCCCCTCCTATGTGCTGTCTCTCCCCTCCTACGTGCTGTCTCTCCCCTCCTACGTGCTGTCTCTCCCCTCCTACGTGCTGTCTCTCCCCTCCTAGTGCTGTCTCTCCCCTCCTATGTGCTGTCTCTCCCCTCCTACGTGCTGTCTCTCCCTCCTATGTGCTGTCTCTCCCCTCTATGTGCTGTCTCTCCCCTCCTATGTGCTGTCTCTCCCCTCCTACGTGCTGTCTCTCCCCTCCTATGTGCTGTCTCTCCCCTCCTATGTAGCTGTCTCTCCCCTCCTATGTGCGTCTCTCCCCTCCTATGTGCTGTCTCTCCCTCCTATGTGCTCTCTCCCTCCTATGTGCTGTCTCTCCCCTCCTATGTGCTGTCTCTCCCCTCCTATGTGCTGTCTCTCCCCTCCTATGTGCTGTCTCTCCCCTCCTATGTGCTGTCTCTCCCCTCCTATGTGCTGTCTCTCTCCTATGTGCTGTCTTCTCCCTCTATGTGCTGTCTCTCCCCTCCTACGTGCTGTCTCTCCCTCCTATGTGCTGTCTCTTCCCTCCTACATGCTCTATCCCCTCTACGTGCTGTCTCTCCCCTCCTATGTGCTGTCTCTCCCCTCCTATGTGCTGTCTCTCCCCTCCTATGTGCTGTCTCTCCCCTCCTATGTGCTGTCTTCCTAATGCTCTCCCCTCCTATGTGCTGTCTCTCCCCTCCTATGTGCTGTCCTACCCTCCTATGTGCCGTCCTCCCTCTATGTGCTGTCACTCCCCTCCTATGTGCTGTCTCTCACCTCCTATTGCTGTTTCTCTTCTCCTATGTGCTGTCTCTCCTCTCCTATATGCTGTCTCTTCCTTCCTATGTGCTGTCTCTCCTCTCCTATGTGCTGTCTCTTCCCTCCTACATATCTTCTCTCCCTCCTATGTGCTGTCTCTCCCCTCCTATGTGCTGTCTCTCCCCCCTCCTATGTGTGGCTGTTTCTTTTCTCCTCTATGTGCTGTCTCTCCTCTCCTATATGCTGTCTCTTCCTTCCTATGTGCTGTCTCTCCTCTCCTATGTGCTGTCTCTTCCCTCCTACATGCTCTCTCCCCTCCTATGTGCTGTCTCTCCCCTCCTATGTGCTGTCTATCCCCTCCTATGTTATGTCTCTCCCCCCACGTGCTATCTCTTCCATTCAAGTAGTTTTGAAGCGTTCAGTTATGAGGCTTTTCATGCACAATAAACACCAATAAAATGTTAAAAACTCCATGTCATATAACTGTGAAAATACTTTACGGACTGGCCGCGGGTCTCTTGACCTGAGCTCAGCAGACTCATATATGCCTATAAGGGTGCGGTGTTCCGGTCAAGACATGTGTGACCAGTCTTTGCATTTCAGTTTGTTGCAGACTGATTTTCAGTGATGTCTGAATGAGTCCTTACTCTTGAGAAACAGGACCTGCACATTATTATGTATAATATATAGAAGAAGCAATGCCAGATTCATACCAAATGGTGGTCTCTGTCCCGTATTCTGTTGAGGGCCTGTCTCAATACCCAAAACACAGTTCATACGTTCCCCCGGCAGAGCCATTAACTTCAATGAGAGGAGTCCAAACTATGAAGCACTGAATGCTGATTTTTTTCTAGTGGCATCTTTTTAGATGGCTGTGACGGCACGCTCAGCTTATTTTATCCTTCGACGACCTTTATATAATATTAATATTATTACGGTATATGATTTTATTAAATTTCGTCTCTTAGGGACTAAAGACCAGCATTATGCAAACTGTTCTTGTGAACAATTTGTGATGTTGCAATTTTATTGGGGATCAATTAAGGCACTGTACTGCCCCGGGAAAATAATATTACTGGCGTGATGCGGGTGGCGGTGGGCCCCTGAGTCACGTCAGGGCCCCGACACTTGCCCGGGTATGCCGAGTGCTGACGCCGGCCCTGGGTGGCGCTGTTGCATTGAAGATTATGAACATACTAGATTTGAGCTCTATGCTACGGCATAGGGAGGGTGGTGACATCATGATCAGGGAGCTCTGTGGCGCTGGGGTCTCTCTCTAATGTATGTAAATGTATTTTTACTTAAAAACCTGTTTTGTTTTTATTAATAAAGTGTTTAAATAATTAGTAAAAAATGTGTAGGGCTTCAATGTATTTTCTATTGCCAACAGGGGAAGTGCAGGGTGAGTGGGGGCAATAGGGGGTGAACAGGGGCTGTGCAGAGGGTGAAAAGGGGCTGTGGAAGGTGATAGGGACAATGGGGGTGAGGAGAGGCAGTGCAAGGTGATTGGGGGTATGGGGGGTAAGGAGGGGCTGTGCGGGGGGTGAGTGGGGGCATTGTGGGGTGAGAGGGGGCATTGCGGGGTGAGTGGAGGCAGTGTGGGGGCATATGGGGTGAGCAGGGGCATTGTGGGATGAGCAGAGGCAGTGAGGGGTGAACAGAGGCAGTGCGGGGTGAGCAGAGGCAGTGTGGGTGAGTAGGGGCATGTGGGGTGAGCAGGGGCAGTTTGGGGTGAGCAGGGGCATGTGGGGTGAGCAGGGGAATGTGGGGTGAGCAGTGGCATTGCAGGCTGAGGGGGGCAGTGTGGGGTGAGCAGGGGCAGTGAGGATTGAGTAGGGTCATGTGGGGTGAGTGGGGGCTGTGTGGGATGATCAGAGGCAGTGTGAGGTGAGCGGGGACATGTGGAGGGGTGAGCAGGGGCAGTTTGAGGTGAGTAGGCTCTGGTTGAGGTGAGTAGGGGCAGTTTGGGTTAAGCAGGGGTAGTGTGGGGTGAGCAAGTGCATGTGGGTTGAGGGGGGACATTGTGGGGTGAGCAGGTGCATGTGGGGGCAGTAAGAGTAGTGAGCAGGGGCAGTGCGGGGTGAGTTGGGTCACTGGGGGGGTGTGAACGGGGGCAGTGAGAGGAGTGTGGAGCAAGGGGCAGGATGGAGTGTGGAGCAGCGATGAGTCATCAATGGCTGTGGTGGGGGGGAGTTACCAGAGGACATCACAATGGGCGTGGCTGAGTGCCGATCAGTCAATGGCCGTGGTGAGGCGGAATTAACAGAGGGAGCGTTACAATGGGTGTCCCGGTGGGGTGGGTGTATCCTCGCTTTTCATTAAGAATCTTTTTTAATTAAAGCGAGGATGTGCCCACCATATCAGGGCACTGCGCTTGGCCACTCCCATTGTGATGCCCCCTCTGTTAACTCCGCCCCCAGCACGGCCATTGCGTTCCAGACTTCAATTGGGAATTGTGCAAGAATGCCAGGGTGGAGTGGAGCATGGGGCGGGTGAGCAGTGGGTGGATAATGGGTGGGCGGAGCATGGAGCGGGTGAGCAGCGGGTGGAGGATGGGTGGGCGGAGCATGGAGCGGGTGAGCAGTGGTTGGAGGATGAGTGGGCGGAGCATGGAGCGGGTGAGCAGCGGGTAGAGGCTGGGTGGGCGGAGCATGGACTGGGCAGTGTGTGTGGCGGGTTTCTGTTGTCCGCGGCACCACCAGCCGTCGCCTTATTAGCATACCCATCACTTGGGTGTGCTAATATGGCGGGAGGAAGTGACATAGACGGACAACCAGGAAGTGGAGGAGACAACACGCAATTATATATATAACTGTTATTAGTGGAAAGTGGTGAGAAGCAGTTCTGCAGGTCATAAAGGTAAACCCTATTGATGATATTCCATAGAAAACACAATCTGTAACTTACATTTACCTTTATTTACATTTTTTGTCCCTTAATTTTTCAAGTTTTTTGTTTTGCATACGAGTTTAGGTGGTTTCTAAGAAATAGAAATGTAATAATAATATTTACTATTATTATTATTATTATTATTAATGCCAGGAACTTCTAGCTCCTCACTAGGGAAGGATAACCTTATGTAAAGTTTTAAAGCAATCCATATTCTTCCTATGGTAGCCGATCAGGCAATACATTGGTCCTGTCGTTACTGGTGGGGCGACATACTTTACAGGTTGGGGCCCCAAATTATATCTGTTTTTTGCAACACAAAACATGAATGTAAAGGGTTTAAAGGGAACCTGTCATGTCCTTTTTTGTTATTATACTGCCCCCAATGTTATTTAGATCATGTACTGTGCATTAGTAACCTGTTTAGTTTTTTTTTAACTGTTTTATTTATCCCAAAAAAAGCACTTTACATACTTAGATGTTCCCATTATCTACCTGCCCAAACAGTCCTCCTGATGGTTAGCAGTTATGTCAATCAACTGCAGACATGCAGATATCCATATAGTGCTGTAGGACCTGTGTGATGTCATGATCATGTGACTATAATGCTTGACTCCGCCCTTTAAAGTCACTGTCATGACATCACCACAGGTCCTACAGCATTATATGAATATCTGCATGTCCGTAGTTGATTGACTCGACTGCTACCATCAGGAGGACTGTTTAGGCAGGTACCTAATGCAAACATCTAAGTGTCTAAAGTGTTTTTTTGGGATAAATACGATAAAAAAAACCAAGTTACTAATGATTCTGCACAGTGCATGATCTAGATAACATTGAGGACATGACAAGTTCTCTTTAATAAGCCCATGCACCATGTATAGCCTCTGTCCACACAAGTGTAGGAGGGGCCCCTCAGAAATGAAGGCCCAAGTGTAACTGTAACTGTAGGAATCTTAAAATCTGGTCCTAAGACCTCACAATAAGATGAAAGTAAAGGCAAGACGCCGGAAACTTCTATATAAAGATATATCCAGATATTAGTACAGTGCTGACAATGATGGATGGGAGTTATATATCTGGCTCCGAATTGGTTAAATATCCATCCTCCACCTATCAAATGTTAAATAATCAAACAATGGCGTGACAGCGACGAGCGGCGAATAATCCACCATGATTAATGCAACGCGAGCGGTCAACGTGCGAGGCCACAAAGATTGTGAAAATAATCAGAAGAATGGTGCCAGATTCCTAATCATAATAAAGCCCGGATCAGGGGAATCACAGGACGTCGCTCGCACCCCGGCGCAGCCAGATATCATTACAGTGAATGCAGGACATATACCTAACGCCTCTGACTGCGCGGAGACTCTTAAAGGGGCAGGCCACTCATGTGGAGCCGCTTTTTGCATTTCTTCCCATTGAATTGTCTATGAGGAACTGTAGTCAGAAATGAGAGACTATGGAGTACAATTTGCTTAGGTAAATCGAACCTTAGATGCAGAAGAAGGTGTGTAAAACATTAGATACACCTTTACTGCTTTCACAAGATTTAAAGGAAACCAACCAGCAGGATTTAGGCTACATAGTGCAGCCGGTGCCTTACAGACTCTGGGATGCTGAGAGCAATCATACCTTTACTTGAAAGATTCCATGTTTGATTGCAGAGAAAAGTATTATAAAACTCCTGGAAAACAGGACAGCGGATGATTGATGTGTGCAGCACTTCCTCACTATTTGGGTTGCTTTTTTTTTCCTCCCCTGTGGGCATGCCTTTCCACTATAAGCCAAACCCTCCCCCCTCCTCAGTTTTGTCAGGCACCCTGTGGCTGAAGTATAGTGACAGTGCGCAGGAGCCAGAAACTAAAAACAGGGAAGAGAGGGAGGGGGAGACAGTTTGGCTTACAATCACTTAAGTGGAACTTCCAGGGCACAGTAAGACAGAGGGCCAGCGAGCTGTTAGAAGATACAGCTGCTTACAGGCTCTGCATTACCTGCCTGGCTGGAGGTAACACACATGGACACATGGAGCAAAAAGGAGTACAGGACAGCTCAAATGCAATTTGGAACCTATTAAAATCACCGAAGTCAGCAGGAAGGCTATTTCTCTCACGCAGCACAGTGGACTACAATTCCCATCAGACTGACCAGACTGCATACGTAGAAGTGTACTATTCTGGACTTGCTGCAACATCTTTAGTGAAAAGTAAAGCAAAAGACTGTAACTTGAAGCTCATGGGACCCAATGCGAAAGCTCTAATGGGGCCCCCAATTATTGCAAATGTTTAATTGTATTAGCTTAGTGGAAACCACTTAAGGGTTAATGTTCAGAATAAATTACACCTTTATTAATTATAAAAATTCATAACAATAACACAACAGTTACAAAAATAGATGACAGGGAGGTCCAAGGATGGTACCACATTCATATAGTAACACTGGACATACACTTAGGACTGGATACAATATTAGATATAGCACATATCAGGTAATAAAACTCATGTAAATCTGCTGAAGGTTGTAACTCTCCACATTCAGACTCACCCATAGTGCTGTTATGCTGTATAATGAATCCTGGCTCAGCCCCAGTGTCCTGGATCGTGGTGAACCCCAACGCCGTTTCACCGCTTTATCAAGGGGTGTCAAATCTTCAATTGTATTAGTTTTTTTCTATAGGCTAAAGGGACTTTTGGGTTCTCACAGGTTCCAGGGCCTGGGTGTGATTTCAGCCCCTGCACCTACCTGTTGTAGTTACACCCCTGACTGATACATTGTAACAATCCCATTTTTTGGGTATTTTCCCAACTTTTTAACAAAGTCTCCACTCGATGAAATATTATCCCCCGGTGAGATGAGCGTCACCTCCAGTGTGTCCGATAGGATGAGCGTCGCCTCCACGTGTCCCGATAGGATGAGCGCCGCCCAGCATGTCGATAGGATGAGCGTCACCTCCAGCGTGTCCGATAGGATGAGCGTCGCCTCCAGCCGATAGGATGAGCATCACCTCCAGCCGGTTAGGATGAGCATCGCCTCCAGCCGGTAGTATGAAGCATTGCCTCCAGCCGGTAGGATGAGCGTTGCCTCCAGCGTGTCGATAGGATGAGTGTCATCTCGAGCGTGTCCGATATGCTGAGTGTCACGCCACGTGTCCAAAATTTGAGCGTCGCCTTCAGCATGTCCGATAGGATGAGCGTCACCTCCAGCGTGTTGCTGTGTGTGATACTTCAGGACTCTTTGGGGAATGCATATAATTTTACTCCTTCCGCAGTGTAAACAGTGTCTTCTGCACCTGAAAAGATGAACAGTGCCGCAAGTCATAATGCAGCTAAACCTTCCGAAATGTAATTTACATGATCGGCCCAGTCACAGGCGTTTCTGACACAGTGATAAGGATCTTGTCCTCCCAAAATAGATATTTTCCCCCGTTGTTCAAAATAATATGACTACGAAGTGTTTGTGCAGTTATGAGGAGAACAGTTCCGCCTACCTGCATGTAACAGCTAGGAGTGCGGCACAGCGCTCGTCCCATGGAAATCACTGCACAAACTCCTAGCAGTGCGGTGTAATGCATTAGCGGATTAAAGATAAATGATAATATAATAATGAAATTGCATAAAATTCCAGCGCTGATTACTGCTTACCCCCTGGATTTTAGCATGCGTGTATAATTAAGTTCTAAACATGGATGTCCAGCCCTTTTGAATTTCTGTTTCTTTAACCCACTGTTCCCCACTGGCACTTTTGAGGCTGACCCGGGTACTTTACTCCGCTTAAGTTCTCAAACAGGTCACAGCACAGTTTACAGTCACAGTTCACAGTTCTTACACTTCATCGGGGACCCGGGTTCTACTGCAGCTTAGACGGTTCCTCTGCGTCGCTTCCCTCAAGATACCTTTCAGGCCCTGCTTGTCTCTCTCTCATGGGTTCGGTCTGACCGTCACAGGCGCTTTAGTGATGCTTCCGTCTACTGCAGGGTCACTAGTCCTAGTAGGATGGCTGTGATCCTACTCCATGGCGGTAGGTAGGTCGCGGGTCAGAGAGTCCCCATACCACGCCGGTGTGTCTTGTGATTGGGGTCTTAGAGTCTCCCCGGTCACCTCTACAGAGCCTGCTGTATGGCTTTCCTGGCCTAGCCCTCCAGTGACCCAGGTGTAATTTGGGCTCACCAGGCTCCTTCTGCCTTCCCGATTGTCAGCTCTGGGTCCTCCGGTCAGCTATGTTAGTGATGGATGCGGGGCCCATTGTTCTCCCACTTTTCTATAGTGTTCAGCTTTAGGGTGTGTCTGCTTGTGGTGCTTCTTCCCTCGCCTTTCTCTCTTGAGCGAGCTTTCTCCCTTGGGTAACTGCCTCCAAGGTTCTGCGTCCTCTAGGGAACCTCTCCTCCTGGGAATCCACCCCTCCAACTTAGTGTTCCAGTTTTTTTAATACTGTTCATCCACCCACTTGTCCGGGTTCTACCTCTCTCTCCACCCACACCTCTCTAAACTCCTGCCACCCCTTGCCCTACATTGAGTCACTGGCTTAAGGTCGGTGTGTGTTGGTGTGTGTGTGTGTGCCTAAGTCAACCGTCTTCCTTGTCTGGCTGCAGTTCACCCTGTGGCCGCCCTGGTCGCAGGGGCACCATACTGACCAGCGCCTTCCCCTCATCCTTCAAACACACCCTGATCACACCCATCCTCAAAAAACCCTCCCTCGATCCAGTATCTGTTTCTAACTATCGCCCCATATCTCTTCTCCCTTCGCCTCAAAACTACTTGAACAACACGTCCATTCTCAACTGTCCTCCCACCTCTCCTCCTGCTCCCTCTTTGACCACCTACAATCTGGCTTCCGTTCCCATCACTCCACCGAAACAGCCCTAACCAAAGTCACCAACGACCTATTAACCGCCAAGAGCAAGCGACACTACTCCGTCCTCCTCCTCCTCGACCTATCTGCCACCATCAACACTGTAGCCCAGGGGCGGACCCAGACTGTAGTGGGCCCTGGTGCAAGAAATTTTTCGGGGCCCCCCCCACAGCCTAATATATACAGTCCATTACAGCCTAATATATATAGTTCAGCACAGCCACCAGGTAATATATACAGCCCAGCACAGCCTCCAGGTAACATATACAGCCAAGCACAGGCTCCAGGTAATATATATAGACTAGCACAGCCTCCAGGTAATATATACAGCCCAGCATAGCCTCGTATAACATATATAGCCCAAGACAGCCTCAAGGAGGATATATACATACTAGAAGTGAGCCCGATGCGATCACATTGGAGGGCGAGGATTGGTGCGGCGGCGGGATGCAGGGGGCGGCTAAGTGGACACACACACACACCTACACGCACAGAAGGGAGACGGAGGGGAAAGAGGACAGAGAGGGACGGAGGAGAGGGAGGACAGAGAGGGACGGAGGAGAGGGAGGACAGAGAGGGACGGAGGAGAGGGAGGACAGAGAGGGACGGAGGAGAGGGAGGACAGAGAGGGACGGAGGAGAGGGAGGACAGAGAGGGACGGAGGAGAGGGAGGACAGAGAGGGACGGAGGACAGAGAGGGACAGAGGACAGAGAGGGACAGAGGACAGAGAGGGACAGAGGAGAGAGAGGGACAGAGGAGAGAGAGGGACAGAGGAGAGAGAGGGACAGAGGAGAGAGAGGGACAGAGGAGAGAGAGGGACAAGAGGGAGAGAGAGGGACGAGAGGAGGAGAGAGGACAGAGAGGGACGGAGGAGAGAGAGGACAGAGAGGGACGGAGGAGAGAGAGGACAGAGAGGGACGGAGGAGAGAGAGGACAGAGAGGGACGGAGGAGAGAGAGGACAGAGAGGGACGGAGGAGAGAGAGGACAGAGGGGACGGAGGAGAGAGAGGACAGAGAGGGACGAGCAGAGGAGGACAGAGAGGGACGAGAGAAAGAGGACAGAGAGGACGAGAGAAGAGGACAGAGAGGGACGGAGGAGAGAGAGGACAGAGAGGGTAAGTTACATGAATGTGCATCCAAAGCTCCTGTTTCACTGACACTCAGGAGCCGGCTGCTTCTTTGCACAACGGGGCCCCCCAAGCACTGCAGGCCCCCCCGACTTCAGTAGTTACCCCCTGGGTCTCCTATCATGGTGTATAGGTTCCCCATTCTGGTATATACAGTATATCTCCCAGTATGGTAAATATGTCCTCCAACCTGGTATATATGAGCCCATACTGGTATATGTCCCCATCTGTACACTGGATATGTAATGCACTGTACTGATCACACCTGGTACTGCCTACAGGACATCACATATATATGGAGCCATATAAAATAATATGTGATGTCCTGTAGGTTCAGATGTGATCAGTCAGTGCAGGGCTCTGTATACTGAGGTCTGTGTTGGCTGCTGGGGTCAGAGTGATTTATTGCAGGAGTCTGCTCTTTCCTGTAGATCGGGTGATGCTGGAGCCGATAATCCCCAGCACTGACAGCCCGACCTGATCGCCACAGACTCCTGCAATCACTCTGATCCTCAGCAGAGCAGACCCTGACCGGACTGAGGAGCGTCCTGCTGCCCCACACCATGATTAATGACCTCCTGCTTACCAGCATCTTCTGAGGTCAGTCCATCCACAAGCCGCTCTCCGGGAGGCTGAAGGAGCAGGTGAAGTGTCCCTCTGCTGACCCCGTCCACACAGTGTGCAGGGGGCCTGTCTGCAGCTGCTGATGTGATCTGCGAGCAGCCTGGCGGGAGAATAGTTACATTCTAATACACAGTGCGCTCCCCAGGCAGCTCCAACAGCTGATATTGGTGCGCCCCCTGCACTCCCAGGCCCAGTCCCGACCGCTGCGACTGTGATTGTTGCACCCAGAGCAGTGGAGGCAGGGGCCCGTGCAAGGCGCGGGGGTGGGGGTGGAACCGCGGCACCGGACCCGCGGCTGGAGCCTTGGGGGCCCCCTAACCGGCCGGGGCCCTGGTGCAGCTGCACCAGCTGCACCACGGTAGGTCCGCCCCTGCTGTAGCCCATTCCCTCCTACTACAGAGTCTGGAATCTCTTGGTATCACCCACCTTGCCCTCTCCAGGATCTCCTCATATCTAACGGACCTGACTTTCAGCGTCACCCGCTCCCACACCTCCTCTAAGCTCTACCCCCTATCTGTCGGTGTCCCCCAGGGCTCGGTTCTGGGACCCCTACTCTTCTCCATTTACACCCTTGGCCTAGGACAACTCATTGAGTCCCACGGCCTTCAGTATCATCTCCACGCCGACGACACCCAGATCTATCTGTCTGCGCCTGACATCACCGCCCTACTATCCAAAATTCCACACTGCCTGTCCTCCATCTCATCCTTCTTCTCTGCTTCTTCCTCAAACTGAACATGGACAAAACTGGGTTCATCATCTTCCTCCCAAGACTAATCCACCTGTCCCCCCGCTACTCCCCTGTCTCCCCCCTCTGCCAAGCCCTTCACTGGCTCCCCACTTCTCAAAGGTCCCACTTCAAAACTCTAACCATGACATACAAAGTCATCCAGAACCTGTCCCCTCCATACATCTCTGACATGGTCTCCCGATACCTACCCTCATGCAACCTGCAATCCTCCCAAGAGCTCCTCCTCTACTTCCCTCTTATTTCCTCTTCTCACAACCGCATACAGGACTTCTCCCGTGCTTCACCCATACTCTGGAACTCTCTGCCCCAACACATCAGACTCTCTCCTACCTGGGAACCTTCAAAAGAAACCTGAAGACTCACCTCTTCCGGCAAGCCTACAACCTACAATGAGACCCAGTTTACCGCCCATCTCACGATCGGCACTACCCTCTCTTACTGTATCCCCACCCGTCTCTCATAGACTGTGATCCCCCGTGGACAGGGTCCTCTCCCCTCCTGTACCTGTATGACTTGACTGTCCACACTTATTGTACTTGTCCTCATCTACCCTTTCCATGTGTAAAGCGCCATGGAAGCTAATGGCGCTATATAAATAAATAATAATAATAATAGTTCTGTTTATCTAGAGCTTTCCAGTTCATGAATAGAATGTCAGCTCAGTGACCAATACAACTCAGGAACATGAAGAATGCAGTAAAAGCTTCACAGATGATTCAGGGCTGGGAGAGTTTTTCATTTTGGGGGATGTTCCTTCAGATTTCGCATTCCTTCTCTGTAGAATCAGACTTTTTGTATCTGGGGGTCCAGAGTCTGCCGACCTCACACTCTTCTCTGACGTCACGTCCTGTGAGGTCGCTCTGAATCATCCATCTAAGTTATTTTAGGCCATTTTGCAGAGGAGGTCTGAAATCATCATGTTTTCTCACCGCAATATGAGGATTCTGTCTATAGATCCCTAATGCAGAGCTTAAAGGGGGAAAAGGATGGCTACAATGACGCAAGTGGGCTTGAGGCACAGAACAGATGGGGCAGGGACCACACCGCCACACTCTACAGGACTGAGCATGCATGTCTATAGGCATTGTATCTATAAAGTCTGCTGTGGGCAGGGGGCAGCTCTCTGTCTATAGACATTGTACATAGAGAGCCTGGTGTGGGTGGGGGCAGCTCTCTGTCTATAGACATTGTACATTTAGAGCCTGGTGTGGGCGGGGGCAGCTCTTTATCTATAGACATTGTAACTACAAAGCCTGATGTGGGCGGGGGCAGCTCTCTGTCTATAGACATTGTACATACAGAGCCTGATGTGGGCCGAGCAGCTCCCTGTCTATAAACATTGTATATACAGAGCCTGGTGGGGCAGGGACAGCTCTCTGTCTATAGACATTGTATATACAGAGACTGGTGTGGACGGGGGCAGCTGTCTATAGACATTGTACATACATAGTCTGGTGTGGGTGGGGGCAGCTCTCTGTCTATAGACATTGTATCTACAAAGCCTGATGTGGGCGGGGGCAGCTCCCTGTCTATAGACATTGTATCTACAAAGCCTGATGTGGGTGGGGGCAGCTCTCTGTCTATAGACATTGTACATACAGAGCCTGGTGTGGGGGGGACAGTTCTCTGTCTATAGACTTTGTACATACAGAGCCTGTTGTGGGCAGGGGCAGCCCTCTGTCTATAGACATTGTACATACAGAGCCTGGTGTGGGTGGGGGCAGCTCTCTGTCTATAGACATTGTACATATAGAGCTTGGTGTGGGCAGGGGCAGCTCTCTATCCATAGACATTGTACACACAGAGTCTGGTGTGGGCGGGGGCAGCTCTCTAAACTCTGCTACATGCTTAATCTAAACACTGTGATTGTGTCAGAACTTCTGCACCCAGTAATCTAATCATACATCGTTGGATTCAGAGTCTCTTTGCATACATCATTCTGCTCTCAGATGAGGTAGCAAAGACCTGCTGACAGATTCCCTTCCTATATGCAAAATATATAAAGTTGCACTGTCATTCATACAGATTTTCCTGACTAACATCCCATATACATGCACACACAATTCAGCAAAGCGTACATGTGTTCTGAATGGGACTGAGGAATAAGTTGTTTCCAGACCTTTTTACGATCGCGCCCTGGAACCTAGGGGGCCTCAAAAGTCCCTTTGGCCTATATGAATCAATCAATACTATTAAAGACTTGCAATAATTGGGGGCCCTGTTGAAGTTTTTGCATTGGGACCCACGAGCTTCAAGTTACACCACTGGGTAGAAGAATAAACCTCTAACAGGCTCCGGCCACTTACACTATCGGAATGTGCAGAGCTTGATACTTTTCTCAAGTTAACTTGTTTATTAGCTACAAAAAGTAAAAGAAGAGAATCCAATAAAATATAGAGAATTACAAGTACTAGAACACGCACATATTTGGCTTCGAACCAAAGTCTTTATCAGCTATAACCAAAGCTGTGAAATCAGTAAACCCCAAACATCTAACGCCTCAATTTCACCAAAATGGACAATGACTCCAACTCCACAACTCCAGTTCCATAAACAGGGCTGTGAAGTCAGTAAGCCAAACATCTGACTTCGAAAGTATGATGTTTCCACCCCCATGCTTCACGGTTGGAATGGTGTTCTTGGGATTGTACTCATCCTTCTTCCTCCAAACACGCCGAGTGGAGGTGATACCAAAACGTTCTATATTGGTCTCATCTGACCACTTGACCTTCTCCCTGAATTCGACTCCAACTCCACCAAACTGGACACTGACTCCATGACTCTGACTCCACAACCATGGTTATGAAGTCATTAAGTGAAACATCCAACTCCTCAATTTCCCTGAATCCAACTCTGACTCCACCAAAATGGATCACGACTCCGACTCCACAGCCCTGGTTATACCATGGGATGGATGGGTGAATGTGGAATTCCTCGACAGCTGGAGAATTGGTTGTTGTTGTGACAACCCAGCCTTTGTTGAGTCGTGGGTTAAATTTTTCTTAATTTTGCCATTTGTGTTGTTCTTGTGTTTGTCGACTCATGATAAGTAAGTCATTGTTTCTTGCTAGTTGGCTCGGAGCCCCATTGTCCAAGTTTGTGTATTGCTAATTTAATGTAAATTACTTTACTCTCTCACCCCCTCTGTCTACATCACTCACAGGAGAATTAAGCATTCAGCTTGAAATCCAGCCAATAAGAGAACAGCTTTATTCCCCCAAACCTGTTGGAACACAAAATACCCTGAGATGAGAGTTTGGGAAATATAAGAAGGGCCTGCTTCATTCACCAGGAGTTCATATGCTTTGTGGCCTCAGTCTAGAGACTTCGGCTCCGATTAGAGGAGCACCAGAACTGTATTATATTCTGCAGGACCTCAGCCTAGGATTCAGCTGGAATATCAGAGA
This sequence comes from Allobates femoralis, assembly GCA_033576535.1. Classification (NCBI taxonomy): domain Eukaryota; kingdom Metazoa; phylum Chordata; class Amphibia; order Anura; family Aromobatidae; genus Allobates; species Allobates femoralis. The sequence goes on from JARQOC010000010.1 coordinate 131,562,428, forward strand.
CTACTAGTGATGGGCGAATCCTAAATTACTCGGAATCGCTTGACTCTAGCGAGTCCGAGCCCAGGACTCGCTACTCGTTGCGAGTCTAGCGAGTCCAATGTTAATGAATGGGGAAGCGAGTAATAGCGAGTAGTGTGAGATTTACAAATCGCAGATGTGTCTCGGAAGCTTCAGCCTGAAGCAATCCTAGTTTTGTAATTTATTTGCATTGGACTCGTTTACTTTGTAAGTAATCGCTGGGAAACTCGCACAGATAAGAGAAGAGTCCTGTCTGCTCTGTGCAGCTCCAGGGTCCTAGAGCCCGCCTGCTGCCTGATGTAGCAGTGCTGAGATTGTTCTCAGTCTGCTCATTCCCTGTGTACAGACATGAATGTCTGTGCACAGAGATGATGTAGCAGTGCTGAGATTGTTCTCAGTCTGCTTATTCCCTGTGCATAGACATCTATATCTATACACAGGGGATGTAGCAGAGAGGACATCGCGTTTTGGACTGCGTCGGACGGAAGAGGATTTTTTTAATTAAAGATGGAGGAGTCTCTAATGGCTTTTTTTTATTTCTAATAAAAAAATATCTCTGTGTTGTGTTTTTTTTAAAACAATTTAATAGAAATTCATGGCGGTCATGTCTAATATTGGCGTGACCGCCATAAATTTCGGGCTTAGGGCCAGCTGATAATACAAAGCTGGCCCTAACCTCTATTACCCAGCGTGCCACCGCCACCAGGGCCGCTGGAAGAGCGGGGTTCAGCGCCAGAGGATGGCGCTTCAATGAACGCGCCATCTTCTGGGGCGGCTGCGGGCTGCAATTTGCAGCGGGGGGTGCCCAGAAAGCTTGGGCATCCCTGCGCTGCGGATTCCAGCCCCCAGCTGCTTAGCTGTACCTGGCTAGACATAGAAATTGCGCGGAGCCCCACGCATTTTTTTGACTCCGACTCCGAGACGACTCCGACTCCGAGACGACTCCGACTCGACTCCGAGCGACTCAGACTCCGAGACGACTCCGACTCCGAGACGACTCCGACTCCGAGACGACTCCGACTCCGAGACGACTCCGAGACGACGATGACTCCGACTCGACTCCGAGACGACTCCGACTCGACTCCGAGACGACTCCGACTCCGACTCCGAGACGACTCCGACTCCGAGACGACTCCGACTCCGACTCCGAGACGACTCCGACTCGACTCCGAGACGACTCCGACTCCGAGGCGACTCCGACTCCGAGGCGACTCCGACTCTGAGGCGACTCCGACTCTGAGACTCCGACTCTGAGACTCCGACTCTGAGGAGACTCCGACTCCGAGACTCTGACTCTGAGCCTCTGACTCTGAAATTCATTAAATAATAAAAAAAAAATGCGTGGGGCTCCGCACAATTTCTATGTCTAGCCAGGTACAGCTAAGCAGCTGGGGGCTGGAATCCGCAGCGCAGGGATGCCCAAGCTTTCTGGGCACCCCCCGCTGCAAATTGCAGCCCGCAGCCGCCCCAGAAGATGGCGCGTTCATTGAAGCGCCATCCTCTGGCGCTGAACCCCGCTCTTCCAGCGGCCCTGGTGGCGGTGGCACGCTGGGTAATAAAGGGGTTAATACCAGCTTTGTTATACAAGCTGGTATTAAGCCCGAGATTCTTAATGTCAGGCCACGTTTGACCCAGCCACTAAGAATCTCCAATAAAGGGTTAAAAAAACACAACACAGAGAAAATTTTTTATTTGAAATAAAAAAAAAAGCCATTAGGGACTCCATCTTTAATTAAAAAAATCCTCTTCCGTCCGACGCAGTCCAAAACGCGATGTCCTCTCTGCTACATCCCCTGTGCATAAATATAGATGTCTATGCACAGGGAATGAGCAGACTGAGAACAATCTCAGCACTGCTACATCAGGCAGCAGGCGGGCTCTAGGACCCTGGAGCTGCACAGAGAAGACAGCTGGACTCGGCTCGCAAAGAAACAGCAGTTACTTTGCGAGTTTCCCTGCTATCACTGGCACAGTAGCCGAGTCTAATGCAAACAATGGCAATCCTAGTTTTGTCAGCGTTTCTGACAAAACTAGGATTGATATTGATTTGCATTGGACTCGTGCGAGTAATCACTGGGAAACTCGCAGAGTACCGAGTCCTGCGAGTCCCTTACTACTCGCCGAGTAACGAGTCCTAGCGAGTAGATTCGCCCATCCCTAGAGACTACTTAAGGAAAATACCCAGGTTGGGAAAATTTGGTCAACTGGCTCTAAACTTTGCTGTGCTTCCTAAGCTTGCCACTATCTTTGCTGAAAGCAGGGTGGTGCTGGATTGCAGAAAGTGACCTTGGATGCCCCTAAGGCACGAACATTCTAATCTGTGGTGAGCCAGCGGAAGGGTGAGACTCTGTTGCCTGTTACATTGTGTCTTGCTCGTTAGGTGTTATATGCCTGTCTGTTGGGGATCGAATTGTGTGGTTCTCTCACCCTGTGTTGTCTGAGTAGTGTTCTGCCCACAGTTGAGGAGTTCAGGAGTTCAGTTGGGATGAGCCCTGGAGCATACGGTCTTTCCAAAGGCGACCAGGCCAGCAAACGAGAGCACCCACTGACCCCCGTGTCTCCACAGAGGAGAGCACCCACTGACCCCCGTGTCTCCACAGGGAGCACCCATTGACCCCTGTGTCTCCACAGAGGAGAGCACCAACTGACCCCCGTGTCTCCACAGAGGAGAGCACCCACTGACCCCCATGTCTCCACAGAGAGCACCCACTGACCCCCATGTCTCCACAGAGAAGAGCACCCACTGACCCCCGTGTCTCCACAGGGAGCACCCATTGACCCCTGTGTCTCCACAGAGGAGAGCACCAACTGACCCCCGTGTCTCCACAGAGGAGAGCACCCACTGACCCCCATGTCTCCACAGAGAGCACCCACTGACCCCCATGTCTCCACAGAGAAGAGCACCCACTGACCCCCGTGTCTCCACAGAGGAGAGCACCCACTGACCCCGAGTCTTCACAGAAAGCACCCACTGACCCCCGTGTCTCCACAGAGAGCACCAACTGACCCCTGTGTCTCCACAGAGGAGAGCACCCACTGACCCCAGTGTCTCCACAGAGTGCACCCACTGACCCCCGTGTCTCCACAGAGGAAAGCACCCACTGACCCCCGTGTCTCCACAGAGGAGAGCACCCACTGACCCCCGTGTCTCCACAGAGGAGAGCACCCACTGACCCCCGTGTCTCCACAGAGAGCACCCACTGACCCCCGTGTCTCCACAGAGAGCACCCACTGACCCCCGTGTCTCCACAGAGAGCACCCACTGACCTCCGTGTCTCCACAGAGAGCACCCACTGACCCCCGTGTCTCCATAGGGAGCACCCACTGACCCCCGTGTCTCCACAGAGAGCACCCACTGACCCCCGTGTCTCCACAGAGAGCACCCACTGACCCCCCGTGTCTCCACAGAGAGCACCTACTGACCCCCGTGTCTCCACAGAGGAGAGCGCCCACTGACCCCCGTGTCTCCACAGAGAGGACCCACTGACCCCCGTGTCTCCACAGAGGAGAGCACCCACTGACCCCCGTGTCTCTACAGAGAGCACCCACTGACCCCCGTGTCTCCACAGAGAGTACCCACTGACCCCCGTGTCTCCACAAGAGAGCACCCACTGACCCCCGTGTCTCCACAGAGGAGAGCGCCCACTGACCCCCATGTCTCCGCAGAGGAGAGCGCCCACTGACCCCCGTGTCACCACAGAGAGCACCCACTGACCCCCGTGTCTCCACAGAGAGCACTCACTGACCCCCGTGTCTCCACAGAGGAAAGCACCCACTGACCCCCGTGTCTCCACAGAGGAGAGCACCCACTGACCCCCGTGTCTCCACAGAGGAGAGCACCCACTGACCCTTGTGTCTCTACAGAGAGTACCCACTGACCCTCGTGTCTCCACAGAGAGCACCCACTGACCCCCGTGTCTCCACAGAGAGGACCCACTGACCCCCGTGTCTCTACAGAGAGCACCCACTGACCCCCGTGTCTCCACAGAGAGGACCCACTGACCCCCGTGTCTCTACAGAGAGCACCCACTGACCCCGTGTCTCCACAGAGAGCGCCCACTGAACCCCGTGTCTCTACAGAGAGCACCCACTGACCCCCGTGTCTCCACAGAGAGCGCCCACTGACCCCCCGTGTCTCCACAGTTGTCGTCCATTAATCCCAGCATATTATTAATCTTTTTAGTTGTATTCTTGCCCTGAATTGTAACCAGTTGGGTCGGTTGATGTTGGATTAACATTATTCACCCTGAACTTCATCCATCAAACATGAAGCAGTGGGGGAAATCAGTGACCCCTCCAGGTCGTCATTCTCTTCTACATGACATAAGTCATGATTGCTCCAATGAGTGCGCTCCTGGAAGAACGCTATCTCCTCTATGTGAAGAATAAGCTGACGAATACTTTCCAGTCCCTTCAGGGTAACACAAGAGCCCCGTAAATACAATGCGCGCCCATTGGCCTCTCTTGCCTCCCATTGCCTTTTGGCAGCTTCCTCCCATCAGCTATGTAAAGAATTTTACATTGAATTCCGCTCATGAACCCGAGCCAAGAATGGCGGAGCTGACGTGAACAGGTCTGAAGCAGACTTATCTCTGCTATGAATTAGCTCCAGTGGAGACATTTTCACTTCATAATTGAGACAAATGGCCAAATTACGTCCCTAATAGGTATTAACAGCCTTGTAAAATTGGACTTGAGTCTTCGGTTGCCTGTAAAAAGGTTCCTTCAGCTGATTAAGTGCAGAGTTGTCTCTCTGCCAGGGAGCTCTGCGTCCATGTAGGTGGTAGAGAAGGGAAAGGTCACCCCTAAGCCCCATACATCAGACCGGGGTGTCTACTGCCAGCTATTGTCCTCAGTCCTTAAACTTGGCCACTTATCTCCTATTAATTTGCAGTTGTTTTCCTGGTTCATTCTCAAGGACAAAAATTTCCAAAAATGAAAAACTAAAACCCCAGATGTTGCTGCTTGCTGAGAGATGCGGTGTCCAAAACACCCCACAATGAGTCAGTGCCAAGTCATGAGAATAGTCTTGCATGACAGTGTCGTGATTGTTAGGGCTCACCTGGTGTGATGGACCCTCAAAGCTCCTGGGGCCAAATGAGCAGCTCTGAGCATCAACAGATGACTGACCATGTTGACCAGAGGCTAGACGGCAAGATGAGATGCAGAGCTAGAACCATGGGAAAGGATGAAGCAATGGCCAAAGATGTAGCAGAGAAGAAATATAATGCAGAAGGAAGTAGGGTAGACTCAGCGAGTTGAGTTGAGTTTAAACAATGAAGCAGAGATGAAGCAATGGCCACAGATGGAACAGAGAAGAAATATATTTCCAGAAGGAAGAAGGGTAGACTCAGCGAGTTGAGTTGAGTTTAAACGATAAAGCAGAGATGAAGCAATGGCCACAGATGGAGCAGAGAAGAAATATATTCAGAAGGAATTCAGTTTAAACAATGTTGAGTTTAAATAATGAAGCAGAGATGAAGCAATGGCACAGATGTAGCAGAGAAGAAATATAATGCAGAAGGAAGTAGGGTAGACTCAGCGAGTTGAGTTTTAAACGATGAAGCAGACATGAAGCAATGGCCACAGATGGAGCAGAGAAGAAATATAATGCAGAAGGAAATAGGGTAGATTCAGCGAGTGAGTTGAGTTTAAATATGAAGCAGAGATGAAGCAATGGCACAGATGGAGCAGAGAAGAAATAATGCAGAAGGAAGTAGGGTAGATTCAGCGAGTTGAGTTGAGCTTAAACGATGAAGCAGAGATGAAGCAATGGCCACAGATGGAACAGAGAAGAAATATATTCCAGAAGGAAGAAGGGTAGACTCAGCGAGTTGAGTTGAGTTTAAACGATAAAGCAGAGATGAAGCAATGGCCACAGATGGAGCAGAGAAGAAATATATTCAGAAGGAATTCAGTTATAAACAATGTTGAGTTTAAATAATGAAGCAGAGATGAAGCAATGGCACAGATGTAGCAGAGAAGAAATATATTCAGAAGAAATTCAGTTTAAACAATGTTGAGTTTAAATAATGAAGCAGAGATGAAGCAATGGCACAGAGTAGCAGAGAAGAAATATCCAGAAGGAAGAATGGCTAGATTCGGCGAGTTGAGTTTAAATGACAAAGCAGAGATGAAGCAATGGCCACAGATGGAGCAGAGAAGAAACATAAGCAGAAGGAAGAGTAGATTCGGCAAGTTGAGTTTAAATGATGAAGCAGAGATGAAGCAATGGCCACAGATGGAGCAGAGAAGAAATATCCAGAAGGAAGAAGGGCAGATTCGGCGAGTTGAGTTTAAATGACAAAGCAGAGATGAAGCAATGGCCACAAATGGAGCAGAGAAGAAACATAAGCAGAAGGAAGAGTAGATTCGGCAAGTTGAGTTTAAATGATGAAGCAGAGATGAAGCAATGGCCACAGATGGAGCAGAGAAGAAATACTGTATAATCTAGAAGGAAGTAGAGAAGACTCAGCGAGTTCATTTTAAACGATGAAGCAGAAATGAAGCAATGGCCATATATGTGTCATGTGTTGACTGCTTTGCAGTCCATGAGTGCTGCTGCTGTGATTAAATATGAGTTTTTTTTCTTAGTCTGCTGTGTGCAGCTCTGAAGGTGGAGGGCAGAGTCATAGCATTTAGGTGGAGGTGGAGGGGTATGTCTTAGTATTCAGATCTCCACTCCCCAGCCTTGAAATAGCTATACCTCTCTCCACTAGGTGTGGCAGATAGAGTTCATTTCTACTTGGACCCCATGCTGTGAAGTAATGCTGTGCTGAGCTGTGTTTTTTCTGCTGTTGACTTCTATTGAAGCTGCTGGGTTTTCCTGGTCTGTAAGTGGAGGTAGGGGCACTTAGTCTAAGGCTGATGATCAGGAGCGAACAGATAGAGTGGTGGCCCAAACCTCCTCATCTTCAGAGGTACCTTTGGGAACAGGGTTAGTCAGGGACCCCAGTCCAGGATCAGACTAGCTCACCTGAATGCCCTTGCCCACCATGCCATCTTGCTTCTTGATTCCCTATCAATTATACAACCCCATGACAAGATGTAGCAAAGAAGAAATATAATCCAGAAGGGTAGACTCAGCGAGTTGAGTTGAGTTCACATCAGAATCAAATGTGTAACTGTCATAGTGGCAGATCTGACTCAGTGGCAGAACTCAGTTTGTCATAGAATCAAGACAGAACTTTTGACAAATATCAGAGGGTTGTGATGGCCATTCAAGGCTACTGGCCCTAGCTGCTCCATTAGGCAGAATCCCAAGTAACTCTGACACCCTTCAACCCCTATATAGGGATCTGGGTTTACAACGGGGTCCAGGAGATAACTGCCTATGGAAGAGCTGCAGTCCAGAGACAGGAATGCTCGACAGACAGGATCAAGGCCGGGAGGTCAGGAAAAGGACAAAATCAAGGATCCAAAAGATAGTCAAAAGCCAAGATGACATTAAGGTACAAAATTGTGATGAAGAAGCGTCCAAAAAAAACAGGTTGGAGTAAAATCAGAAAAATACTAAATGCAATACAAGACTTAAACAGGGGAACAGAAGGCCGCCACCAGGGGGTGACAGCCCTCCCTGGAGTCAGGGGCCCCAAGCCCAGGGAAACCCGGCCGTGACTCCAGGGGGCGTGGCCATTTGGAGCAGGCTACTCCGGGCCCTGTCCCCCATGTCTTGCAGGGCCCCCACCCCCTTCTATTAATCACTGCCGCCAGGCCCTGGAGTTGCAAGGAGCAGCTGCGGGGAGAAGCCGTGGCAGTGAGCGGTGGGCGCCGCCATGTTTTTTGTGGCCGGCGCCCACTAACTGTACAGCCGGTCAGTAGAGGTTGAGACTTCTACACAATGGCTGCGGATCTCCATTTGGCCGCGGCCATTTTGTTGAATGTCTTAACTTCTACCGACCAGCTGTACAGTTAGTGAAAGCTGCCGGCCACAAAGAACATGGCGGCGACCACCGCTAGCTGCCGCAGGCCCGCAGCTACTCCCCCCAGGCAGCTCCAGTCCTGCAGATGTGCCCTAAGGCATCCCCGCTCTGCATCCACAGCTCCCCCCAATGGTAAGATATGGGGGGTCGGGGGAGGGTTGGGGCAATGTATACAGAATAGGGGGCCATATATAGGGAGGGAGGCTGTCAGGGACGGAGGAAGGAGGGAGGGATGCAGTCAGGATGGAGGGAGGCAGTTGGTATGGAGGAAGGATGGAGGCAGGCTGTCTGGATGGAATAGGCTATTGGGATAGAGGAAGGCTGTCGGGATGGAGGAACGCTGTTGGGATGGAGGAAGAATGGAGGGAGGCTGTCAGGATGGAGGGATGTTGTTGGGATGAGGAAGGATGGAGGGAGGCTATCGCGATGGAGGAAGGATGGAGGGAGGCTGTCAGGATGGAGGAAGATGAAGTGAGGCTGTCGGGATGGAGAAAGGATGGAAGGAGGCTGTCAGGATGGAGGGAGGCCGTCAGGATGGAGGGAGGCTGTCGGGATGGAGGGAGGCTGTCGGGATGGAGGAACGCTGTTGGGATGGAGGAAGTATGGAGGGAGGCTGTCGGGATGGAGGGAGGCTGTCAGGATGGAGGGAGGCTGTCGGGATGGAGGGAGGCTGTCAGGATGGAGTGAGGCTGTCAGGATGAAGGGAGGCTGTCGGGATGGAGGGAGGCTGTCGGGATGGAGGAAGGATGGAGGGAGGCTGTCAGGATGGAGGAAGGATGAAGTGAGGCTGTCGGGATGGAGGAAGGATGGAAGGAGGCTGTCAGGATGGAGGGAGGCTGTCAGGATGGAGGGAGGCTATCGGGATGGAGGAACGCTGTTGGGATGGAGGAAGTATGGAGAGAGGCTGTCGGGATGGAGGGAGGCTGTTAGGATGGAGTGAGGCTGTCAGGATGGAGGGAGGCTGTCGGGATGGAGGGAGGCTGTTGGGATGGAGGAACGCTGTTGGGATGGAGGAAGTATGGAGGGAGGCTGTCAGGATGGAGGAAGGATGGAAGGAGGCTTTCAGGATGGAGGAAGGATGGAGGGAGGCCGTCAGGATGGAGGAGGGGATGGAGGAGGCTGTTGGATGGAGGAACACTGTTGGATGGAGGAAGTATGGAGGGAGGCTGTCAGGATGGAGGGACGTTGTTGGGATGGAGGAGGCTATCACGATGGTGGAAGCATGGAGGGAGGCTGTCAGGATGGAGGAAGGATGAAGTGAGGCTGTCAGGATGGAGGAAGGATGAGTGAGGCTGTCGGGATGGAGGAAGGATGAAGTGAGGCTGTCAGGATTGGAAGGATGGAGGAGACTATCAGGATGGAGGCTGTCGGAAGGAGGGAAGCTGTTGGATGTTGTATATGGCTCGCAGCTATCTCTATTGCGTACGGCCAGCAGTAGTCTCTATTGTGTATTCTCTCTTGTGTATAGCCAGCAGCAGTTTCTATTGTGTATTCTCTATTGTATATACAGCTATTGTGTTTAGCGTTATAGAAAAGAAGTTGCAACACAGGATCAGCGGTGTTTATTCACTCTTCGTGGGGTGGCGCTTCAACAGGCATATAGTCAACAGGCATATGGTGGACTACATGCCTGTTGAAGCGCCACTTGCGATGTGATACGGCCATCGCCTTTGAGAACGTCCCGTCCTCCCACCCGCACCATGTAAGACCACACGAAGAGTGAATAAACACTGCTGATCCTACAATGTTGCAACTTCATTTCTATAACGCTAACCGGAAGTGATGAACCGCTAACTGGAGGTGTGCACCGGGTTGTTTGAGCGCTCAGCAGGCTGAATGCCGGAGCGCTGGTGATCAGGAAGGGGGCACCCTGAAGCGATCTGCAAGCTGCAGCTCTCCAGAAACACCGTGGACAGATTAGTCTCAAGTGTGTGTGTGTGTGTGTGTGTATGTGTGTGTGTAATATATAATAGAGAGAAAGTAAAAAAAGGAAAAACAGCACAAAAATAGAAAAAACTGGACTTTATTACCCAATGTCATGGCCACGCATTGGGCAATAAAGTCCACTTTTTTCTATTTTTTTGGCTGTTTTTCCTTTTTTTACTCTATTGTAAGAAACCATCTGGATGCTGGTTGGGAAAGCTTTGCACATAAATTGAGGTAATTTTTGGTGCTGTTCAATTTTTCACTATATATGTAATGTCTGTTTGGTGGAGGTGGATCTAGGGTGGAGGCGAAGCCTGGGTGGAGGCTGGGTGGAGTCTCAGGGGTGGAGGCTGGGTGGAGTCTCAGGGGGGCCCCAAAATTTTGGCAGTCAGGGGCCCTGAAATTCCTAGTGGCAGCCCTAGGGGAACAAAGAATTATGGGTGGCGGTTTTCAGGAAGAGGCAGAAGATAATGTAGGGTGTGGTACTTTCCAATAGGCCGGAGCTCAAGAGGCAATGACCTCCTCCAGGCCGCCCACACATTAATACTGCCAGGCTGGGAAGTACTACAGGTTCCAGCGACTCTAACCCTAGTGGATGAGCGGAGCCTGCGCTCTCCAGAATTTCCTGACAAATTAACTCAGCGACAGAACTCAGTTTATCGACTGGTTAATGCACAGGCTGTCCACAGTACAGCAAGGATGCCAACTACCTGAATACTCAGGCTGAAAATGGCCACCTGATCTGCTCTATATGGTCTGTGGTAAGGTTATCAGAGGTAAGTGAATGACAAGCCAAGGAACAGAGAAAATTGGCAGCAGGAGGAGAAACAGGCAAAGTAATGGAGATTCATGTATAAAATGTCCTGAAGATCACTTGGTGATGGATCCAAATAGATCCAACCTTATGCAAATTGGATACTAGGATCTTCTTAAACAAAGTTTGGACTGAAAAAAACTGGTACTTGGATATTCAGTACATATTGCGGACTGGGCACGGGACACCATCTGAGGGTTGGGTGAGGCTATTATTGTGCAGGAACACCGTCAATATATCGCCACCGTCTTTCCTATAGAAATATGCTCCTGCTTCCATCTCTCGGTCACGCTGGACGGGGAAATACTGGGGGGGGGGGTGAAACAAATACAACAGGGGGGCGCTGCTCATAGGGAATGGGGAAGAGGTGACCTCCTGCACTCAACTGCAGCTGTGCCCTGATCTCCCTACCATCCCTATATGGGTTCTTTCAACCCGTCACCGAGCAGGATACCTAGTCCCTTGCTGGCCCTAATGTTAGCCCTCAATAGGGAATGGCCGGCGGGAGCACTAGTCCCAACAACTGCAATAATAACAAGAGGGAAGGGGAGACAAACAGGGAAACAACACAGGCAACGTCACGCCTTCTGCCATGCTCCTTGATTGCAGTCAGCTCTCCAGAATAGCACCTTCTCCTCAGGAAGCTTGACCAGGAATGTTCAATCACCAGCAAATGATGTTGGAACCATGTGACCATATAAAGGGGATGCGAGTGATCAGAGAGTAGCCACACTTGGCAAGGAAACTAAAGCGTCTGTTAGCAACAGAAACTGACAACACAGGTCCCAAACCAGTCACAAGTCTCCAAAGTAAGAGAGACCATGGTGACACTCTCTATAGAATGACTGATGAGACTCAGATTGTCAAAAATATTCAATTGTTTCATCACAATTGAAAAAGTCTGCAAAACATTCTGTATGAAATATAATACTCCATTAATGGTGCGGAGGATCGTAGCGGGACAGGATAATCTGGCCTCTTAAATAAATGCATTATGTGGATTCAGGAACAATCTGAGACCCTTCATAGCCCATTAGTCAGCGGCTGCTCATTGGGTCATTCCCCCTCCTGAGAGAGTCCGGGCCGGAGATAACTTGTGAGTGTTACTTAGAATATTGCATTGAATTTCCCCATTTCATATCTCTGCTTTTCATGAGCTATTTTCTTATCTCTTTGCTCTTGGAGCTTTTCTCCTACCTCCCATACAGCTCAGTCTCTGAGGCTCCTCGTTCCTTATTACCCAATGTGGGTCGTCTCGTGTGGACAGAAGACGTGTGCGCAAATCTCAGAGAAAAGTAAAGAGCATCACACTAAAAGTACTGCCAGAAGAAGTCATGGATCCTACATTCATTCTGTCTCCTCTCTATTGTGTCTTTATTATATTCATCAAGTTGCGGTATTTTTCAGATTATATGATGCACCTGACTATAAAACGCACTGGACTATAAGATGCATTGGACTATAAGATGCAATGGACTATAAGACGCACCTGACTATAAGACACACTGGACTATAAGACGCACTGGACTAAAGAGGATATAGAGCACCGGACTATAAGAATGCACGCTGGATTATAAGACGCGCTGGACTATAAGACGCGCTGGACTATAAGACGCGCTGACTATAAGACGCGCTGGACTATAAGACGCACCAGACTATAAGGCGCACTGGACTATAAGACGCACCAGACTATAAGACGCACTGGACTATAAGACGCACAGGACTATAAGACGCACTGAACTATAAGATGCACTGGTCTATAAGACGCACTGGACTATAAGACGCACCTGACTATAAGACGCACCGGACTATAAGACGCACCGACTATAAGACGCACCGGGCTATAAGACGCACCTAACTATAAGATGCACTGGACTATAAGAAGCACCTGACTATAAAACGCACTTGACTATAAGATGCACCGGACTATAAGACGCACTGGACTATAAGACGCACAGGACTATAAGACGAACCTGACTATAAGACACACCTGACTATAAGACGCACAGGACACCCAGATTTTAGAGGAGGAAAATAGAGCAAAAAAATTAAGCAACAAATGGGGTTATAATGCAATGTTATGGCGGGCAAAAGGGGGGGGGGACTGTTGCGCTCAGCGCCGGCTTCAGTGCTGAGAGGTGTCCGGGGAGAGTGCAGTGCATACTAAATTAGGCTAATGAGCCGGGGGCACGTGACCTCCAGCTGCCTCTGCTCCCCCCAGCACAGCCCCACAGCCAGTCCGTATATTCAGACCAGATGACATACACCCCACCTTCCCCCCCACACTTTGGGGGAGAAAAGTGCATCTTATGGTCTGAAAAAAATGGTACTTTTCTATTGAATCTTTATTATATGTGTTACTTTTCTATTGTATCTATGATATTTTTCACCTTACTCTTCTGTTGTGCCTTTATTATATCAAATTCTGATAGTTTACTCTTTGGAGGCTCCAGATTAAATGAAAACTTTGTCTCCATCTCTCTCCCAATGTGCATTGTAAACTGCCAAAAAGGTGGAAGCAACATTCATACCACTCAGAATGTGCTGAAACTGCTGTAATGTGCTAATGAGTGAAATTGGCCATAGGCTGCAGCCTCTACTTATATTCAATGTGATTTACAGACTACCCAAAAATTGTTTGTTAAAAGGGTGATTACCAATATATATCCATCCCCAACATGTTTCACCAGCAGATCGGCTTCATAAAGGGTGATTACTAAAATCATCACCAACATGTTTCACCAATGGATTGGCTTCATCAGGGGTACAAGAGGTCTATTGCTCAGACATAAAGGATGATTACTAATATCCATCCCCAACATGTTTCACCAACAGATCAGCTTCATCAGGATTACAACAAGGCTATTGTTTAGACAGAAAGGGTGATTACTAATATCCATCTTCAACATATTTCACCAACAGATCGGCTACATCAGAGGTACAAGTCTACTGGTCAGGCATAAAGGGTGATTATTAATAGCATCAACATGTTTCACCAATGGATTGGCTTCCTCAGGGGTACAACAGGGATATTGCTTAGATATAAAAGGTGATTACTAATATCCATCCTCAACATGTTTCAGCAACAGATTGGCTTCATAAGAGTTACAACAGGTCTATTGCTCAGACATAAAGGGTGATTACTAATATCTATCTCCAACATGTTTCACCAACAGGTCGGCTTCATCAGGGTACAACAGGGCTATTGCTGAGACATAAAAGGTGATTACTAATATCCATCCTCAACATTTCACCAACAGATCAACTTCATCAGGAGTACAACCGGGCTATTGCTCAGACATAAAGGGTGATTACTAATATCCATCATCAACATGTTTCCCCAATGGAGTGGCTTCATCAGGGATACAATAGGGCTATTGCTCAGGATAAAGGGTGATTACTAAAATTCATCCTTAACATGTCTCACCAACAGATCAGCTACATCAGAGATACAACAGGTCCATTGCTCGGACATAAAGGTGATTACTAACATCCATCACTAACAGATTTCAGCAATGGATTGGCTTTCTCAGGGGTACAACAGAGCAATTGCATAGACATAAACAGTGATTACTAATATCCATCCTCAACGTGTTTCACCAACAGATCGGCTTCATCAAGGGTACAACAGGGCTATTGTTCACACATGAATAGTTAAAAGATGATTATTAATGCAACCCTACAATGTGTTTCACCATCTGATCAGCATCATGAGGGGGACAACATTGCTTAGACACAAATTATTAAAAAGTGATTACTAATACCCTTAACATGTTTCACTGATAGCTAGGCCTTATAATAGGTACCACACGAGTGTTACCCACACATTTGATAAAAGGCTGATTGATTAGTAAGATCCCCTCAACATGTTTTGCTGTTACATTGGCATTGTCAGGGGTACAACTAGAGGAAAGGATCATGATAAAATGATAATTTAAGGCATCATCAATAAAAGTTAGATTTTAATTAAAAGGTGGAATTTGTTACATATCCTGTTGCTCCCGAGGGCCAATTTGTCAAATATGGTTTACTGTACCCGGCTGCCTATTGGGGTCCTCGGTGAAAAAAAATGTATTCTTATAATTTACATTAAATTAGCAATACACATACACAGACAATAAAGGCTCTGAATAGTCTGGCAAGAAACAATGACTTAACAAACATGATTTAACAAACAAAAGACCAATATGTCTGGCCAAACTAAGAACATTAACCCCCGATATGCATTGAGGAAAGCTGTATCATCACAATCATGTGGTCACTCATCAGCAGTTCGATGATATCACAGGAGGATTCACAGGAGGACACTGAGCATGCGCCAGTCATCACATGGGCACCCGCTCTATATATATAATTAATATTCATACAGAGCTCACTGACCATGCTCCTGCTATAACATAGGCAAAAGCAATGTCCAGAAATACTCAGAATATGGAGAAATTCACAGAAACACAAAAAATGAGTGATCTGCAAAACGGAAACACTTGTACTTAGTCATGTCCTGTCTGTCCAGATATCTGCTTTATGTACGGCCATATAGAAGTGACGAGTATGCCGGAGCGATGGCTAAAGAAGCAGAACAGCATAAAAATTCAAATGTTTTACCTTATAATGAAAATTACATAAAAAAGCATAAAATTGCAAAATTAAAAGAAAGGGTAAAAAAGAAGCTGAATAACAAAAAGTGAATAGGACGAAGGCGACCAGGGATTCTGTATTAGAAGAGTCGTCTTGCCTAATTAAATAAGTACAATTGTAAAAACAATCAACTTTTCAAAATGGGCAGGACATAATAATCAAATTAAAGGGAACCAACCAGCAGAATTACGGGCTATAAAGTGAAGCCACTGGGATGCTGAGTGCAATCATACCTTTACTTGAATGATTCCGTGTTTGATTGCAGAGAAAAGCGTCATAAAACTTCTGGATAACAGGGCAGCAGATGATGGATGTGTGCAGCACTGCCTCACTATTTGGGGTTGTTTTTCCTCCTCTTTGGACATACCTTTTGGCTGTAAACCAATCCCTTCTCCCTCCCTCTTAACTCTTTCAGTTTCTGGCTCCTGTGCACTGTCACTACACTCCAACCTCTGGGATTCTGAATGCAATCATACCTTTACTTGAATAATTTCATTTTTGATTTCAGAGAAAAGTGTCATAAAACTCCTGGATAACAGGGCCGCAGATGAAGGATGTGTGCAGCACTGTGTCACCATTTGGGATTGTTGTTTTTTTTTTCCCTCTCCTGTGGGCATGTCTTCCAGCTGTAAGCCAACCCACACATCCCCCCTCTCATCTTTACTTTTTTAGTTTTATCCGACACCCAGTAGGTGGATCGTACTGACAGTGTGCTGGAGCTAGAAACTGACAGTAGAGATGAAGCGGGGAGTTAGCTTACAGCTGAAAGGCATGTCCACAGGAGAGTAAAAAAAAACAAATAGTGACGCAGTGCTGCACACATCAATCATCAGCTGCCCTGTTTTCCAGGCGTTTTATGACACTTTTCTCTGCAATCAAACATGCTATCTTTCAAGTAAAGGTGTGATTGCACTCAGTATCCCAGATCCTGTAAGGCTCCAACTTCACTTTATAGCCATAATCCTGCTGGCTGGTTTGACAATACGTGTGATCCTCCAATCAGATGGTAAATAAAGATGAAAATTATTCAAGTAATAATGTATGTATAGATTGTGAGTCCCAATGGCGACAGTAATGTAAATGTATGTAAAGTGCTGTGGAATTAATAGCGCTATATAAATGAATAAATATTATTATTATATATCAAGCATGTAATCCCTATGGCACTGGTCTTAGCTGTAAGGTTGTCACGCACAGACTAGGGGATGTTCGGCTCGAGGCAACAGAAAGGTTACAATGGGATGGAAAGAGAGAGTAAGACCCTGACAATAGGGAGTGGGACACCTCCTGACACTAACCTATGTCTGGCTCCTGAGCTCCTCTAACGTCCCTAAGTGAGTCCTTCCCCCCACTGTTATCACGTGCCTGTTAGGACTTTGGATCTTCTATTGGCATTCTGTGCTTCTTGCCTCTTTTCAAGATGGTGTCTGCTTCTTCACTCTTGTTCATGTGATCCTGCCTTAATAAACGTCAGCTTACCGTATAGCCATGCTTGAGTATTCGGTTGAATTCCTGGCTTTCTGCGTCCTGTGATCCTCTAGTGAACCCTCTCTGGCTTTTCCTGTGTCTGCAGTGCTTCTCCAGCTTCCACACCTGCTCAGTGCTTCTCCAGCTTCCACACCTGCTCAGTGCTTCTCCTGCAAACCTGCTTCTGTGCCTTGTGTTTCAGGCTCAGCTTCAGCCTGCCTGCCCTGTGTAATATTAGCCTTGTGTGCCTGTAAGCTTTGCAGCTTCTCTGTTACTTTGTGCAGTTGTAGTTTCTCTGGACTTTGCAGGACTTTTCTTAAGCTACACCGTACAGTTTCAAGTCCAGGACTTGTGCTTGTTCTCCTGGAAGTTACTAAACTCCTAGTCTGTTTTTGATGAGAATTGCTTCTAAAGACACTTTCCTGTTTGTTGCTATTTGATGAACTTGCTCTCTTGCTGCATCTTATGTTTATTAACTGACACGTGTGTTTAATACAGTTTTGTTCACCTTTAAACTTGGTCTCAGTGTGTCTGTGATCCCATAAGCTATTAGATTCCTGAGTAAATCCTTACAGTACATTACAGTGCCCAGTCCCTAGCTGTCACCTCCACTCACTCTGGCTAGTGCTGGTGAGTGCACTAGACTTCCCCACTGTACAATTAGAAGACAGGGGACGTAAGGCAGACTGGGGGAACAAAGACAAAAGTGGATAAACTCCAACTCCAAGGTTGCTGTCACGCTTGGAGGTGAGCGAATCAGGTAACTGAATGGTGAGAGGGGCAATTCAGTGGGAGCTAATCTGGCCCTTACACTGGGGGTCCCTGGCTACTCCTGCTCTCGGAGGTACCTCTGATGGTGAGGAGGTCCAATTCTCCACCCTATTTCCTGAGCTCCTGATTAGCCCTAGGCTGAGGGCCCCTACCTCCACCCACGGATCTGGAATCACAGCTACTCCCAAAGCAAAGACTTCAGCACAGCAGCAAGCATCTGCACAGCACAATGACCAAGAGTAAATAACTTTATCAGCAGTGTCTGACAGAGGAGGGGGAAAGCTTTTTAAAGCCAGGGGGAGAGGATTCCAGGTGAGTCACACCCAAGCCTCCCATCAAGCCCTCAACCAACAGCTGAACACAAGACCTTCACATCCTTACCTCATGCTGCTCTTGAAGAAATGCAAACACAACTCACACAGCAGCAGCCAGCAAAGTCAGCACAATGTAAGCGCGTGACAGTTGCAGCCAAACACCAGGACTCCAGACTTCTTCATTCTACGATGGTCAGCATAGCAAGATTCTATTACCGGCATCAGGTGATGGATCATGTGACTATTCAAAGAGAAGGGGAGTGGTCACAAACTAGCATCTCCTAGAAACTTCCAGCAAGAAAAATGTCATTGACTCTTGCTGCACCAAAGGAAAGTAGCTATTGAGGGGCAATCACCCACTTCAGGAGCGCAGCACCCTTGGCAAGCATGTGTCACATGTTGACAGCTCTCCAGTGCATGTGAAATGCTCTGCTGTAGTTAAATGGATGTCAATTTCCTTGGGCACATTTGTAATTAATATCAGAAGCTGCTGTGGTGTTGCTGTCTTTATCTGAGGCGGCTCTGCAGATGGGATACTGTGGGTGTGTTAGGTGACCATGCCCCTGGCCTTTAAAGAGCTTACTATCTATAGGAAGAAAGGAGGACACTGAACACAAGAGCTTACAATCTATAGGAAGAAAGGAGGACACTGAGCACAAGAGCTTACAATCTATAGGAAGAAAGGAAGACACTGAGCACAAGAGCTTACAATCTGTAGGAAGAAAGGAGGACACTGAACAGAAAAGCTTATAATCTATAGGAAGAAAGGAGGACACTGAACACAAGAGCTTACAATCTATAGTAAGAAAGGAGGACACTGAGTACAAGAGCTTACAATCTATAGGAAGAAAGGGGACACTGAACACAAGAGCTTACAATCTATAGGAAGAAAGGGGGACACAGAACACAAGAGCTTACTATCTATAGGAAGAAAGGAGGACACTGAACACAAGAGCTTACAATCTATAGGAAGAAAGGAGGACACTGAGCACAAGAGCTTACAATCTATAGGAAGAAAGGAGGACACTGAGCACAAGAGCTTGCAATCTATAGGAAGAAAGGAGGACACTGAACACAAGAGCTTACAATCTATAGGAAGAAAGGAGGACACTGAGCACAAGAGCTTACAATCTATAGGAAGAAAGGAGGACACTGAGCACAAGAGCTTACAATCTGTAGGAAGAAAGGAGGACACTGAACAGAAAAGCTTATAATCTATAGGAAGAAAGGAGGACACTGAACACAAGAGCTTACAATCTATAGGAAGAAAGGAGGACACTGAACACAAGAGCTTACAATCTATAGGAAGAAAGGAGGACACTGAGCACAAGAGCTTACAATCTATAGGAAGAAAGGAGGACACTGAGCACAAGAGCTTACTATCTATAGGAAGAAAGGAGGACACTGAGCACAAGAGCTTACAATCTATAGGAAGAAAGGCGGACACTGAACACAAGAGCTTACAATCTGTAGGAAGAAAGGAGGACACTGAACAGAAGAGCTTACAATCTATAGGAAGTAAGGAGGACACTGAACACAAGAGTTTACAATCTATAGGAAGAAAGGAGGACACTGAGTACAAGAGCTTACAATCTATAGGAAGAAAGGAGGACACTGACCACAAGAGCTTACAATCTATAGGAAGAAAGGAGGACATTGAGCACAAGAGCTTACAATCTATAGGAAGAAAGTGGGACACTGACCACAAGAGCTTACAATCTATAGGAAGAAAGGAGGACACTGAGCACAAGAGCTTACAATCTATAGGAAGAAAGGAGGACACTGAACAGAAGAGCTTACAATCTATAGGAAGAAAGGAGGACACTGAGCACAAGAGCTTACAATCTGTAGGAAGAAAGGAGGACACTGAGCACAAGAGCTTACTATCTATATGAAGAAAGGAGGACACTGAGCACAAGAGCTTACAATCTGTAGGAAGAAAGGAGGACACTGAATACAAGAGCTTACAATCTATAGGAAGAAAGGAGGACACTGACCACAAGAGCTTACAATCTATAAGGAGAAAGGAGGACACTGAACACAAGAGCCTACAATCTATAGGAAGAAAGGAGGACATTGAGCACAAGAGCTTACAATCTATAGGAAGAAAGGAGGACACTGAACACAAGAGCTTACAATCTATAAGGAGAAAGGAGGACACTGAACACAAGAGCCTACAATCTATAGGGAGAACAGAGGAGCATAAGGCTAAATTCACACTGTGCTTTTTTTGATCCTGTTTTGTGATCAGTTACTGCCTTGTATACAGATGTATATATCTGTCATCTCCAGCAAAGTCAATGAGGTTTCAGAAGCGCAGTTCAGACGCTGCGGTTTTTACTGATCCTGTTTTTGGGGCAGAGATAGACTGAGCGTCAGTTTGTTTGGTGTTTTTTGTGGTCTATTTTTTCCCTTGAAACCATTGTTTATGGGGAGGAAGAACCGCACCACAAACGAATGATAAATGCCCAGTGTGCCCCCGGTCACACGCAGTGATATGGCTTCCATATGGCTGGTGATTTGATGTGAGTGGCACGTTGCGGGCACTTGTTTACACATCACCGTCGCCCTGTCACACATAGAGATCTCGCCTGCATTCTCCGGCGATCCTGCATTCCGGAAATCACCTGGTGCAGACTGGAAGCAATTTCCCTTTCCCACATCGCCGCGTCACACGCCGCCATCTCATCAGCGATGTGGGCGTAGAGTGTGAGTGCGGCGAGGAGACAGGCGTGCCAAGTGTTGTACACCGCGCCTCTACCACTCTGATTGGCTGGACACAACTGCGTCGCCATTGGTCAGCCTTGTCAAGATGTCTTTGTAGTGAATCAGCACAACCAATATTTTATGGCAAAAATTACTTTATTAATTAAAATTAAAAATAATTCATATAAAAATTATTATCATATACAACATGTCCTAAGCGGGAACACAGTCTCTATCATGCACAAAGTACTTGGGTGGGCTACAAAAACAGCACAAAAGTAGCAGCAAATTACTAACAGGGGAGCAGAAATAATATATTCACAGCACCAACACACTTATATTAAAACGGTCACTAAATGATCATATGTTAAATACTAGGGTGTTCAAATTACCTGGTGCCAAAATGGACTCCTTTGGACCCCTGACTGCCACAGTGCTCCTGCCTCAATCCCACAGCCGACGTACGTTTCAACGTAATGTTTTCCTCAGGGCGTGCACGCGATCAGGCCACGATCCACCGGAGATTACTCACTGTACAATCGCTCTGTCTCACGTCACTACGCACAGGTGATGTCACTTCCACATCGCCCAATTCTGCAATTGCCAACGAGCCTTACACTCAGTGTGCACTCAGCCTTACACTCAGTGTGCACTCAGCCTTACATTCAGTGTGCACTCAGCCTTACACTCAGTGTGCACTCAGCCTTACACTCAGTGTGCACTCAGCCTTACACTCAGTGTGCACTCAGCCTTACACTCATGTGCACTCAGCTTACACTCAGCTTACATCAGTGTGCACTCAGCCTTACACTCAGTGTGCACTCAGCCTTACACTCAGCCTTACACTCGTGTGAACTCAGCCTTACACTCAGTGTGCACTCAGCCTGACACTCAGTGTGCACTCAGCCTTACACTCAGTGTACACTCAGCCTTACACTCAGTGTGCACTCAGCCTTACACTCAGTGTGCACTCAGCCTTACACTCAGTGTGCACTCACTTACACTCAGTGTGCACTCAGCCTTACACTCAGTGTGCACTCAGCCTTACACTCAGTGTGCACTCAGCCTTACAATGTGCTCATTGATCTGTTAGTTACATTTCTGATTTGCTTACACTCAGGAATGATGAATATATCATCACTATGTTGATAATAATTTTTTACTTCAATTAAAATCGGTTAAAATAATATTTTACTTTAATTTATGGAATTCAAATAATTTAGCAAAAATAAAGATTAAATATTGGCAATTATAATGACAATAATCTTCATTTTTGTTCACTGTAACCTACATTTGTATTTTGTTTGAAAACTTTCACATGTAGAGCAGCATGGAATTAATGATGCTATATAAATAAATCTAATCTATAAAGCTGAGTGTATGTATGTACATGTAGCCTTGCCCATCTTAGCATTGTCCCCTTCATAGCTCCGCACCCTCCACATAGCCTCGCCCCCTGATACTGCTGCCCCTTCACATAGCTCTGCCCCTTCATGACCGTTCTCCACATAGCCCCATCCTCCATAGCTCCACACCTCCACATAGCCCCATCCCCTCCATAGCTCCACACCTGCACATCGCTCTGCCCCCTTATGACCGTTCCTCCACATGCCCATCCTCCATAGCTCCACATCCTGCACATCGCTCTGCCCCCTTCATGACCCATTCCTCCACATAGCCCCATCCCCTCCATAGCTCCACACCTCCACATAGCCCCATCCCCCTCCATAGACTCCACCCTGCACATCGCTCTGCCCCCTTCATGACCCGTTCCTCCACATAGCCCCATCCCCTCCATAGCTCCACATCCTGCACATCGCTCTGCCCCCTTCATGACCCATTCCTCCACATAGCCCCATCCCCTCCATAGCTCCACACCTCCACATAGCCCCATCCCCCTCCATAGCTCCACACCCTGCACATCGCTCTGCCCCCTTCATGACCCGTTCCTCCACATAGCCCCATCCCCTCCATAGCTCCACACCTCCACATAGCCCCATCCCCCTCCATAGCTCCACACCCTGCACATCGCTCTGCCCCCTTCATGACCCGTTCCTCCACATAGCCCCATCCCCTCCATAGCTCCACATCCTGCACATCGCTCTGCCCCCTTCATGACCCATTCCTCCACATAGCCCCATCCCCTCCATAGCTCCACACCTCCACATAGCCCCATCCCCTCCATAGCTCCACATCCTGCACATCGCTCTGCCCCCTTCATGACCCATTCCTCCACATAGCCCCATCCCCTCCATAGCTCCACACCTCCACATAGCCCCATCCCCTCCATAGCTCCACATCCTGCACATCGCTCTGCCCCCTTCATGACCCATTCCTCCACATAGCCCCATCCCCTCCATAGCTCCACACCTCCACATAGCCCCATCCCTCCATAGCTCCACACCTCCACATAGCCCCATCCCCTCCATAGCTCCACACCTCCACATAGCCCCATCCCCTCCATAGCTCCACATCCTGCACATCGCTCTGCCGCCTTCATGACCCGTTCCTCCACATAGCCCCATCCCCCTCCATAGCTCCACACTCCACATAGCCTCATCTCCCTTCATGACTCCACCCCTCATTATAGCCCCGGCCCCTTCACAATGCACCTCTGCCTGGATGCATATGGCTCCGCCTCCTCCATTAGCCCCGCCCTGTTATTGTGATGTCATTATATAATGTAGAATGTTAGGTTTTGCAGTTCTGTGTCACTGCCTGATCATTCTTGTGTGCTACAGACACTAATGACCATAAGAAAACCAAGAGTGCTGTTTATCACAAGGCTCTTTAATGAGTAGCAAATAAAACACTATACATTACTGGAGAGATCATCTAATTAATTTGTGTTACAAATCTGTAGTGTTGAATATATGATGTGAAATGGTTTTATGTGCAAAATAATCATTCTATTTTCTTACAGCTAAGCACAGTTAAATACTATGCCTGAGCAACGCCAGGGACTACAGCTAGTTCATAATAATAACAATTATATTATTTATTTATAGAGCACCATTGATTCCATGGTCTGTACATGAGAAATGGTTACATACAAACAAGTTAAAAATACAATGAACAAAGTAACAATGATAGACCGATACAGAGGGGAGAGAGGGTCCTGCCCTTGCAGACTTACATTCTACAGGGCAATGGGGAGAGAGACAGTAGGTTGGGTCTGCTCTGGTGGTGGTGGAGCGCCAGGTGCAGTGGTGGTGGAGTGCCGGGTTCAGTGGTGGTGGAGCGCCAGGTGCAGTGGTGGTGGAGCGCCGAGTTCAGTGGTGGTGGAGCACCGGGTCCAGTGGTGGTGGAGCGCCAGGTGCAGTGGTGGTGGAGTGCCGGGTTCAGTGGGTGGAGCGCCAGGTGCAGTGGTGGTGGAGCGCCGGTTCAGTGGTGGTGGAGCCCGGGTCCAGTGGTGGTGGAGCGCCAGGTGCAGTGGTGGTGGAGCGCCAGGTCAGTGGTGGTGGAGCGCAGGTCCAATGGTGTGGAGCGCCGGGTCCAGTGGTGGTGGAGCGCCAGGTGCAGTGGTGGTGGAGCGCCGGGTCCAGTGGTGGTGGAGCGCCAGGTGCATGGTGGTGGAGCGCCGAGTTCAGTGGTGGTGGAGCACCGGGTCCAGTGGTGGTGGAGCGCCAGGTGCAGTGGTGGTGGAGCGCCGGGTCCAGTGGTGGTGGAGCGCCAGGTCCAATGGTAGTGGAGCGCCGGGTCCAGTGGTGGTGGAGCGCCAGGTGCAGTGGTGGTGGAGCGCCGGGTCCAGTGGTGGTGGAGTGACAGGTTCAGTGGTGGTGGAGCGCCGGGTCCAGTGGTGGTGGAGCACGGGTCCAGTGGTGGTGGGGTGGCACCGTTTTCATTGCAGGCTGTAAGCTGTTCTGAAGAGGTGGTTTTCAGGTTCCGAGTGTAGGGGACAGTCGGACGTTTTGCGGTGCAGAATTCCAGAGGATGAGTGGATGCTCAGGCATAGTCTTGCAGGTGGTTAGTTGAGGAACGTTCAAGTGTGGAGGAAAGGAGAGGTCTTGGGAGGATCGAAAATTATGAGTTGGATGATATCGGGAGATTAGTTCATAGATATATGGGGGGACAGATTGTGGACGGCTTTGTAAGTCAATAGTAGTAGTTTGAATTGCATATGATGGGAAATTAGGAGCCAGTGGAGGGATTTGCAGAGGGGAGAAGTGGAGGAGCAACGAGGAGAGAGGTGGATTAGTCGGGCAGCAGAGTTAAGGACAGATTGGAGAAGTGCAAGAATGTTAGTAGGGAGGCCACAGAGGAGGAGGTTGCAGTAGTCGAGATGGGAGATGACGAGGGCATGCACTAGTAGTTTAGTAGATTGAGGGATGAGGAAGGGAAAGATTCTGGAAATATTTTTGAGTTGGAGGCGGCAGGTGGTGGCAAGGGTTTGGATGTGCAGTCTGAAGGACAAGGCAGAGTCAAGGGTTACTCCGAGGCAGCGGACTTCAGGTACAGGGCAAAGTGTGATGTTGTTTATTGTGAGGAAGGTGTGTGAGAAGGGGAAAGGTGATGAGTTTGGTTTTGTCTATGTTTAGTTTAAGGTAGCGAGAGGAGAAGAAGGATGATATGGCTAATGGGGACTCCGGGATTCCGGACAGCAGAGAGGAGACATCAGGGCCAGAGAGGTAGATCTGGGTGTCATCAGCGTACAGGTGATACTGGAAGCCATGGGACTGTATGAATTGTCCTAGGCCAAGGGTATAGATGGAAAAAAGATAACAATACAAAACAAAACAATAATATCTAAATTAATAAAATAAATTATATGTGCAAAATCTTTATTGTCTGTACATTAGAACATAATAATAATAATACATTTTAATATCTAAATTAATAAAATAAATTATATGTACGAAGCCTTTATTTTCTGTACATTAAAACTTAATAATAATAACAATAATAATAATACATTATAATATCTAAATTAATAAAATAAATTATATGTACGAAGCCTTTATTTTCTGTACATTAGAACATCATAATAATAATTATAATATCTAAATTAATACAATAAATTATATGTACTTTATTTTCTGTACATTAAAATGTTTTAATAATAATAATAATAATAATACATATTAATATCTAAATTAATAATATAAATTATATGCCCAAAGTTTCTATTTTCTGTACATTAGAACATAATAATAATAATAATAATAATATAATAATAAGTTATAATATCTAAATTAACCAAATAAATTATATAATAAATTATATGTATGAAGTCTTTATTTTCTGTATATTAGAACATAATAATAATATTAATAATAATAATATGTATACGTTTTATATCTACATTAATAGAATAGATTATATGCAGAAAGTTTTTATTGTCTGTTCATTAGAATTTAATAATAATAATTATTATAATAATAAGTTATAATTGCTAAATTAACAAAATAAATCATATGTACAAAGTCTTTATTTTCTGTACATTAGAACTTAATAATAATAATATCTAAATAAATCAAATAAATTCTATGTACAAAGTTTTCATTTTCTGTACATTATAACTTAATAATAATAATAATAATAATAATAATAATACATTATAATATCTAAATTAATAAAATAAATTATACGTATGAAGTCTTTATTTTCTGTATATTAGAACATAATAATAACTTATGAGCACAGCGTCCTTATGTTCTGCCCATTAGAATGTTAGTTCTCTTCTCGTCTTGGGTAATTGTACGCCAATCTTTGCACACTTCGCCCCTCTGGTGTCTTGCAGAAGACGCGGCACATCCCGCTACGAGGGAAGGATTAGTGTAATCCACTGAATTTCCAAATTTAGAATTCAGGAATCATTTCATATAAACAAGGAGGGATTTTGGAGTGGAGATGTTACAAGGCGGCTGCCAGAGAACGCTCGGGTCCGTGACGAAATTCCGTTCCATTGCAGCCAAGACTGAAGTTTAGCTGCCGGGTACAAGACAAGGGATACTTCCTGCGTGTCCGGCCTCCTGGGTGGTCCATCCGAAAATGAAATATACAGCTGACAAATGCCTTTCCACAGAGCGCAGGTCTGAGTCGCAGTCAGCCGGGGAAGAGGGGGGAAAATCAGGAAAAATGTGCCTCATACCATGTAAAGCTGCGATCTGGCAGCGGCTCCGCAGCTTCATCTTCAGGATTTATAAATTACAGATATAGAAAGCCCAGGAAAGGAGGAATATATCTACAAGGAAACGAATGACCTCTTCATTTCTGGAGATCTGCGTATTATAACCAAGACAAAAATATCCAAGGAACGGCAGAAAGTGGGAGAAGCCGCCATCACTCCCCGAGGAGAGGGCAAATGTTTTATGTCTTTAAGGGAATGTAAAATATATCATCCGCTAAAGGTTTGTAACTGTAGCACATACTGGAGCAAAGAGAGTCCTGCAGAGCATCATGGGAAGAGACGTGCCTGCTGAAGACCCCATAATGGTCACGTGATTCATGGGAATCGGTCAGCAGGTTTTTGCTATGTAATCTGAAGACAGCATGCTGTAAGGGTTAACACAAAGAATTCAGTAATGAGTCTCTTATCAAGTGTGTTGTTGTTTACCTTTTCTTAAACGTTTGATTTACCACCAGGAGGTTATCATTAGTGATGAGCGAGCATTAAAATGCTCGGGTGCTCGAAGCTCTGGTCAAGCATCTCGAGATGCTCGGGTGCTCGACTGAGCACCGAGCCCAATGCAAGTCAATGAGTGATAGGCTCCGCCCACAGACATCCGGCTATAAAATGAGTGTTTCTGGGAAAGGGCGGGGGCTTTTTCAAATCATCACAGCATACAACACCTTGCGTGTGCCCCCCAGAGGGACCCTAACAATCAATATTCTCTCTGAGAGGTGCCAGCTCACTGTGTGTGTAACATCGATAATGAATTGTGATGAGTCTGAGCATCTCGGCGGTACTCGGTGCTCGCCGAGCATCCCAAGTATCGTGATACTCGTGCAAGTGCAGAGTAGTGGCGAGCATGCTCGCTCATCACTAGTTATCATTGCTCCAACACAGCAGCATGAGCCCAAGTCCAGCATGTTCTCTGCTGTAATTAGCGGCTCACTATCTTTAGACATTGTACATACAGAGCCTGGTGTGGGTGGGGGCAGCTCTCTGTCTATATACATTGTACTTACAGAGCCTGGTGTGGGCGGGGGCAGCTCCCTGTCTATAGACATTGTACATACAGAGCCTGGTGTGGGTGGGGCAGCTCTCTGCCTATAGACATTGTACATACAGAGCCTGGTGTGGGCGGGGGCAGCTCTCTGTCTATATACATTGTACATACAGAGTGTGGTGTGGGTGGGGTCAGCTCTCTGTCTATACACATTGCACATACAGAGCTTAGTGTGGGCGGTAGCAGCTCTGTCTATAGACATTGTACATACAGAGCCTAGTGTGGGCGGTAGCAGCTCTCTGTCTATAGACATTGTACATACAGAGCCTGGTGTGGGCAAGGGCAGCTCTCTGTCTATAGATATTGGACATACAGAGCCTGGTGTGGGCAAGGGCAGCTCTATGTCTATAGATATTGGACATACAGAGCCTGGTGTGGGCGGGGGCAGCTCTCTGTCTACAGACATTGTATATAGAGAATATGCAGATGAAGTCCATGGAGCCTCGGTTAAGAGTCTACAACATGGACACCAGCCAGTTATCCCACCAGGGAAGGACCTAGCCCAGGGTATTAGTAGCCCTTAAGTCACTATCCAGCCCTTGCGAGCTTGAAGATATGGCCAGGGGTTTACCATGGACTAGGTATCCAACCACAGACAGCTGTTTCGGGGTTGTTGCCCCTCATCAGTGTGGCGCAGGATTCTGGCTGGGTGGGAGCAATGCTTGATAGACAGACATCACAAAGCACCCACTGACCTTGTGGAGACCAGTGGAGGATAACACTGCGGGCACCAGTTAAAGCACTCAAACACAGTGAAACCCAAGGTGCATTGCTCCCTAGAATTTGGATATGCAGATGAAGTCCATGGAGCCTCGGTTAAGAGTCTACAACATGGACACCAGCCAGTAATCCCACCAGGGAAGGACCTAGCCCAGGGTATTAGTAGCCCTTAAGTCACTATCCAGCCCTTGCGAGCTTGAAGATATGGCCAGGGGTTTACCATGGACTAGGTATCCAACCACAGACAGCTGTTTCGGGGTTGTTGCCCCTCATCAGTGTGGCGCAGGATTCTGGCTGGGTGGGAGCAATGCTTGATAGACAGACATCACAAAGCACCCACTGACCTTGTATATAGAGAGCCTAGTGTGGGCAGTAGCAGCTCTCTGTCTATAGACATTGTACATACAGAGCCTAGTGTGGACGGCAGTAGCTCCCTGTCTATAAACATTGTACATACAGACCATGGTGTGGGCAGGGGCAGCTCTCTGTGTATAGATATTGGACATACAGAGCCTGGTGTGGGCGGGGGCAGCTCTCTGTCTATAGACATTGTACACACAGAGCCTGTTGTGGACGGGGGCAGTTCTCTTTCCATAGACATTGTACATACAGAGCCTAGTGTGGGCGGCAGCAGCTGTCTATAGACATTGTATATACAGAGCCTAGTATGGGCGATAGCAGCTCTCTGTCTATATATATTGGACATGCATTGCGTGGTGTGGGCGGGGGCATCTCTCTGTCTATAGACATTGTACATACAGAGCCTTGTGTGGGCGGGGGCAGCTCTCTGTCTATAGACATTGTACACACAGAGCCTGGTATGGGTGGGGGCAGCTCTCTGTCTATAGACATTGTAGATACGGAGCCTGGTGTGGGTGGGGGCAGCTCTCTGTCTATAGAATTTGTATATACAAAGCCTTGTGTGGGCGGGGGCAGCTCTCTGTCTATAGACTTTGTATCGACAAAGCCTTGTGTGGGTGGGGGCAGCTCTCTGTCTATAGACTTTGTATATACAAAGCCTTGTGTGGGTGGGGGCAGCTCTCTGTCTATAGACTTTGTATCTACAAAGCCTTGTGTGGGTGGGGGCAGCTCTCTGTCTTTAGACTTTGTATATACAGAGCCTTGTGTGGGCGGGGGCAGCTCTCTGTCTTTAGACTTTGTATATACAGAGCCTTGTGTGGGCGGGGGCAGCTCTCTGTCTATAGACTTTGTATATACAGAGCCTTGTGTGGGCGGGGGCAGCTCTCTGTCTATAGACTTTGTATATACAGAGCTTGGTGTGAGCGGGGGCAGCTCATTGAGCTCTGCTGTATGGCTTTATTGAAAACCCTTCATTGTGACAGAACTGCTGCACCCAGTAATCTAAGTTATACATTGCTGGATTCATGGTCTCTTTTCCTAGGTCATGCTGCTCTCATATAAGGTAGCAAAAAAAGCTGAACGATTCCCTTTAAACTGCTACAAATAGATAAACAGAAGCAAAACTGTCACATAGGAATTGAATGGACAGCTATAGGGTCAATGGACAGGTGTAAGTAAGGTCCGGATACTTTATTCCACAGCCCTGCCTAGTAATGATGACATCACTGATATAATGACATCACACATGAGACCACACCCCTTATACTACAGCTCTAGCTTCTCCTCTATTATACAGCACCCCTTCCCCATTATATATGACCTCTGACCCCATTACTATTGCCTCTACATGCCCTTTCTGTGATTGGAAGAAGAGATCTTCTACATTTTATATTATTTATTCCTAAATTGATGGAATCTTGGTCTCCAGCCGGACACATTTTATGGCTTCCCAGTAACTTGCCCTTTAAGCTTGTAACTTCCCAGTAACAGAAACTCCCCCGCAAGACACAAGCACGACATGAATTATACAAGACATCTAATACAATCCATCCTAATTGGCCTCCGCCCGCCCCCATCACCCTCCAACCCATATGAATGACGGGGGCACATCAATTATATTCTCTAAGAAAAGAGGCAGAAACAAGACTGAAACCACCCCAAATCCAGAGCCATACACACAGTATGGGAGCCATAGGAGCAGTATTATAGTAGTTATATTCTTGTACATAGGAGCAGTATTATAGTAGTTATATTCTTGTACATAGGAGCAGTATTATAGTAGTTATATTCTTGTACATAGGGCAGTATTATAGTAGTTATATTCTTGTACATAGGAGCAGTATTATAGTAGTTATATTCTTGTACATAGGAGCAGTATTATAGTAGTTATATTCTTGTACATAGGAGCAGTATTATAGTAGTTATATTCTTGTACATATAGGAGCAGTATTATAGTAGTTATATTCTTGTATTTAGGGGCAGTGTTATAGTAGTTATATTCTTGTACATAGAGGCAGTGTTATAGTAGTTATATTCTTGTACATAGGAGCAGTATTATAGTAGTTATATTCTTGTACATAGGGGGCAGTATTATAATAGTTATATTCTTGTATATAGGGGCAGTATTATAGTAGTTATATTCTTGTACATAGGAGCAGTATTATAGTAGTTATATTCTTGTACATAGGAGCAGTATTATAGTAGTTATATTCTTGTAAATAGGAGCAGAATTATAGTAGTTATATTCTTGTACATAGGAGCAGTATTATAGTAGTTATATTCTTGTACATAGGAGCAGTATTATAGTAGTTATATTCTTGTATATAGGGGCAGTATTATAGTAGTTATATTCTTGTACATAGGAGCAGTATTATAGTAGTTATATTCTTGTACATAGGAGCAGTATTATAGTAGTTATATTCTTGTATATAGGAGCAGTATTATAGTAGTTATATTCTTGTATGTAGGGGCAGAATTATAGTAGTTATATTCTTGTATATAGGAGCAGTATTATAGTAGTTATATTCTTGTATATAGGGGCAGTATTATAGTAGTTATATTCTTGTACATAGGGGCAGTATTATAGTAATTATATTCTTGTACATAGGAGCAGTATTATAGTAGTTATATTCTTGTACATAGGAGCAGTATTATAGTAGTTATATTCTTGTACATAGGGGCAGTATTATAGTAGAAAAAAGCAAAAAAGATCAGCTCACCTTCTCTTCAGTCCCAGTGCACGGATCATGCAGTGCAGCAAGTGGTATAAAGGGAAAGCGAATGTCCAGCGTGGGAGATGTCCATAAAATATAACATTTATTCCATTTTTGTTAAAAGCACATAAGTCCAAAATCCATCGTTACATCCAGAGACACAAAAAACGGGTATTTTTTACCAGTGACAATCACAGGCTTATAGTGCATTAAAATCATACGCGTTTCAGCGGTCGCGCCGCCTTAATCATTGACAATGATTAAGGCGGCGCGACCGCTGAAACGCGTATGATTTTAATGCACTATAAGCCTGTGATTGTCACTGGTAAAAAATACCCGTTTTTTGTGTCTCTGGATGTAACGATGGATTTTGAACTTATGTGCTTTTAACAAAAATGGAATAAATGTTATATTTTATGGACATCTCCCACGCTGGACATTCGCTTTCCCAGTATTATAGTAGTTATATTCTTGTACATAGGGGCAGTATTATAGTAGTTATATTCTTGTACATAGGGGCAGTATTATAGTAGTTATATTCTTGTATGTAGGGGCAGTATTATAGTAGTTATATTCTTGTACATAGGAGCAGTATTATAGTAGTTATATTCTTGTATATAGGAGCAGTATTATAGTAGTTATATTCTTGTATATAGGAGCAGTATTATAGTAGTTATATTCTTGTACATAGGAGCAGTATTATAGTAGTTATATTCTTGTACATAGGAGCAGTATTATAGTAGTTATATTCTTGTACATAGGAGCAGTATTATAGTAGTTATATTCTTGTACATAGGAGCAGTATTATAGTAGTTATATTCTTGTACATAGGAGCAGTATTATAGTAGTTATATTCTTGTACATAGGGGCAGTATTATAGTAGTTATATTCTTGTATGTAGGGGCAGTATTATAGTAGTTATATTCTTGTACATAGGAGCAGTATTATAGTAGTTATATTCTTGTACATAGGAGGAGTATTATAGTAGTTACATTCTTGTACATAGGGGCAGTATTATAGTAGTTATATTCTTGTACATAGGAGCAGTATTATAGTAGTTATATTCTGTGTATATAGGGTCAGTATTATAGTAGTTATATACTTGTATGTAGGGGGCAGTATTATAGTAGTTATATTCTTGTACATGGGGCAGTATTATAGTAGTTATATTCTTGTACATAGGAGCAGTATTATAGTAGTTATATTCTTGTATGTAGGGGCAGTATTATAGTAGTTATATTCTTGTATATAGGAGCAGTATTATAGTAGTTATATTCTTGTATGTAGGGGGCAGTATTATAGTAGTTATATTCTTGTACATGGGGCAGTATTATAGTAGTTATATTCTTGTACATAGGAGCAGTATTATAGTAGTTATATTCTTGTATGTAGGGGCAGTATTATAGTAGTTATATTCTTGTACATAGGGGGCAATATTATATTTAAATTCATACTATTCCCCTTAGAATTATTCTGGAACACACTTCTATAAATAGGTGACTTTGTGCCCGTTCTCTCCCTTTTTACATAGTTAAGGACCCATTAACTCTCGGTGGTGTGGCTGCTTTGCTCTTTATTGTATCCGCACAGATGGTTCGTCTCTCAGATGAGTGATTTTGTCATGATCCAATTTGCTGATAGTCTCATGAAATTGCCGTTATTTGGATTTTATACGACGACTAAGCTCCCAGAATATGAAACATATGGAGCTGTGTACGCTGTCCGCGGCCGAGCACATTATACATCACACACGTCCTGTGAACATTCAGAGATATACACCCCTGTGACTCTATTTCTCGGATACATTGTGAATCTTTGTGCTTAGAAATCTGTGAATTAATAACTATATGATGAAATGATTCAGGACGAGAGCTGGATACATTGTTGCTTTTTCTCTATTTACAAATATGTTCTATAAAATGTATCCTCCTCTGATTTTCTGTCTGTAGGGGATGCGGCTTCTTCTCACTCTTGGGCGATGTGCACACGCTGCGTTTTCGATCCATCTTTGGTGAAATATGCACCAGAACCAGATCAATTAGAACATTAGAAAAAGGGGAAAAATACACTACATTTACTGCAATATGGATCAGAGAAAACCTGACATAGCATTACTGCTGGAGGTATAATCAATAGGATGAATTTCTAAAGGGGGATGTAGAGAAAGAGAGCCGGCGCAGATCTAAGTGTAAAGATTATCTGATCTTAGTCAGGATGGTAATGATCAAAACGTGCTCACCTTTTTGGTGTCTTTTATTCAGATGTTATTAGGTTTCTCTAAGGCTTGCAGCTTGCCTCCCCGGGGGGATCAGGTCTTCTCGGGGGGCCTGATTCAGCAGTATATAGTTTAAATTAGACCGGACTTGAGGAAAAAGTGCTTCCTTAAGATACACATTAGTTTCATCCAAGATTTCCTTTAATTCATAAAATATTCGATACTTCCAAATATTTGCAATACAGTACAACGTGTTTTGACTTAGATACAAGTCTTCCTCAGGTACAAGTAATAATATCATAAAAAGTATCATAAAAAGTGTACGTGTGCTTTCTTATAATGTTCCCATTACAACTGAGTTTGGGGAAAAACTCAGCCCAAACTCAGTTGTAATGAGAATATTGCAAATATTTGGAACAATCGACTATTTTACGAATTAAAGGAACTCTTGGATGAAACTACTGTGTCTTTTAAGGAAGCGCTTTTTCCTCAAGTCCGGTCTAATTTAAACTAAATGCTGTAGGTATAGTGGATTCAAGGAGACACTTAGATAATGTGTTGGCCAATGCATATGAGCCCAGTAATCACGAGAAAGTACAACTCATATATCAGGACCCGAACCTGAAATGACTCTATATACGATTAAAAATCTGCCTATAGGCAGATAGCTATATAGCTATGTATATAGGGAGGCTATATAGGGAGGTGATTCCATCATGGTGACTACAAATTTAATAAAAGACTGACCGGCACACCTAACAATGTGAACAGGTGCCAGCAGAAAAAACATGACTACAGAAAGCTATTCCACTGCACAGCCTCCTATAGCTATAGAAGAAGGTGATTCCACCATGGTTAAAAGGCGGGGTGCACAGCCAGAACAAATACTACAAATGTAACAAGAGACTGACCGGCACACCAAGCAATGTGAATAGGTGCTAACAGAAAAAACATGACTACAGAAAGCTATTCCACTGCACAGCTTCCTATAGCTATAGAAGAAGGTGATTCCACCATGGTTAAAAGGCGGGGTGCACAGCCAGAACAAATACTACAAATGTAACAAAAGACTGACCGGCACACCAAGCAATGTGAATAGGTGCCAGCAGAAAAAACATGACTACAGAAAGCTATTCCACTGCACAGCTTCCTATAGCTATAGAAGAAGGTGATTCCACCATGGTTAAAAGGCGGGGTGCACAGCCAGAACAAATACTACAAATGTAACAAGAGACTGACCGGCACACCTAACAATGTGAACAGGTGCCAGCAGAAAAAACATGACTACAGAAAGCTATTCCACTGCACAGCTTCCTATAGCTATAGAAGAAGGTGATTCCACCATGATTAAAAGGCGTGGTGCACAGCCAGAACAAATACTACAAATGTAACAAAAGACTGACCGGCACACCAAGCAATGTGAACAGGTGCCAGCAGAAAAAACTTGACTACAGAAAGCTATTCCGCTGCACAGTAGAACACTAAGAATTAAAGAAGATTATGGCCGTGCATTACTGCAGTGGGAACATTTTTGTAGTCATGTTTTTTTCTGTTAGCACCTATTCACATTGCTTGGTGTGCCAGTCAGTTCTCTTGTTACATTTGTAGTATTTTTTCTGTCTGTGCACCCCCGCATGTTAACCATGGTGTATTCACCGTCATATATAGCAAGGATCCTATCTACCACATGGAGGAATTTCAGGTTAGGGTGCTGATATATGCGATGCATCTTGTTGTGGTTATCGGTGCTTATGTATTGGCCAAGTGTCTCCTTGATTCCAGTATACCTACTGCAGTAATGCTATGTCAGGTTTACTCTGGTCCACTTTGCAGCTAAATGTATTTCTCCCTTTTTTCTAATGTTCCCTCTGCAGTAATGCACGGCCATAATCTTATCTAATTCTTAGTGTTCTAGTGTACAGCAGAATAGCTTATTGTAGTGGTTTTGTTTCTGCTGGCACCTATTCACACCTGCTAGTTGTGCCCGTCAGTCTCTTGTTACTTTTGTGTTCACGATTAAAGCATGAACCCTGTTACCCGCTCATCACAGGTCATCAATCCAGGTGAGGATGTGCCTACATACATCACGCATGGCCGACGTCTTGATCTTAGCAGCAGATTATTGCACATGTCGGCGTTCCTTGTCGCTTGTTTGTGCTTTGGCTCCGCTCTTCCTGAGCTTTTGTTAGTAAACTTTCCTTTTGGGACCTGAATGTATATCACATGTATTTATGTCGCGTGTGGCAGGACACTGTATATACTGCACCGCGGGGCCAGACCGTAATCATGGACGCCATGCGGCTTACACTCCCTGACAATATTTACTCACCCTGCAAATTATATATCCGCTCAGTGTTCATGGTGTCCCCGCTCCCCAGCTCTGCTCACTGGGGGGAGTCAGGGTCCATCCTTCCCTTTTCGGAGGAGTAATTCTTTAATTCTACCTCTATGTACATGTAGATTGTCGCCCCACACTCCCTCTGCGATCACCTCTCACAAATGTCACCAAACAAACAGACGACTTGTGAGGGCAGAACACCCGGAATGCTCCCATTTGTGGATGACTCTGGAACCAATTTTTATAGATCATTTTCCTGTCTTAGAAGACTGTATACTTTGGCTTCTGTCCAGGATCTCTCACTACAAACCCATTAGGCTGAGATCCAGCTGCCTCTGGCATACACGTCTCCTAATTGTGAGCATCAACAGCCATGGAAAGTATCTGTGCATGACCACAAGCTGCGGGGTCCAGCCGAGGCCCCTCTGGAGCACCACTAGGGTCTACATGCCAGGCGGTAATCAGAGAGGGCAGTATATACTCCTCTATATGTCCATCTGAACTGATATACGGCTCTGGCAAAAATGAAGAGCCCACTGCACAGTGTTGTCTATGTCTGACAGCCGTTCCATCCCAGTGTCAGCTGAATTCCAACCACAGTCCACCTCATTCTACTTAATGTGCTTCTGATTAGGGGATCACCTGAACCAAACCTTATTTATCGAGGGAAAGTATAACAAACAGTGCTGTGGTCTTCACAATCCTCCTGCAATAGGACAAAGCAAGTGCTAGGAAGAGCCCAAAAGTCATTTGATTGAGAAAATAAAGTTTAACCATGACAAAGGAATAGAAAAGAAAAGTCCTGAGTGAGGAAATTCTGGCTTTATTAGCAGAGGGATACAGGGAGCGTCATGTTACCTCCATCCTTAAAATTTAGAGGACGGCAGTCCATTACAACAAGGTGAAGCAGCAAACATTGGGGACAACAAAGCTACAGACCGGCAGAGGGCGACAGCAACTCTCCACTGTCATCTTATTCGAGTGTCACTCAGCAACCGCAGGATGACATCAAGTGTCCTACAAAAGGAATGGCAAATGGCAGCTGGGGTGAAGTGCATGGCAAGAAGAGTTCATACCAGGCTTCTAGAGGCAGGGCTCAAGTCATGTAAAGCTACAAAAAAGCCTTTCATCAATGACAAGCAAAGGAAAGCCAGGCTGAAGATTGCCCAAGACCATAAGGATTGCACCATAGAGAACTGGAGTAAGGTAATCTTCTCTGATGAGTCCAATTTTCAGCTTTGCCCAACACTTGGTCAACTAATGGTTAGCTGGAGACCTGGAGAGGCGTACAAACCACACTGTGAAATTTGGTGGAGGAGCGGGGATGATCTGGGGATGCTTCTGCAAGGCTGGAATTGATCAGGTTAATCAAGCCGCATACAAGGTTATCCTTGAAAAACACTTGCTTCCTTCTGCTCAGGCAATGTTCCTCGACTCTGAGGATTGTTTTTTCCAGCAGGACAATGCCCCATGCCACACAGCTAGGTCAATCAATGTGTGGATGAAGGAGCACCACATCAAGACCCTGTCATGGCCAGCCCAATCTCCAGACCTGAACCCCATTGAAAACATCTGGAATGTAATTAAGAGGAATATGACTAGTCACAAGCCATCAAAGAATAAATGCTTCCATTTGTGTGCCAGTAGTGGCCTACAGTCACCCAAAATCAGTGTGAAAGACTGGTGGAAAGCTGCCAAGACACATGAAAGCTGTGATTAAAAATCAGGGTTATTCCACCAAATATTAATTTCTGAACTCTTCCTGAGTTAAAACATTAGTATTGTTGTTTCTAAATGAATAAGAACTTGTTTTCTTTGCATTATTTGAGGTCTGATGTTTCTATTTTATTATTCTGACAATTTCTCACTTGCTGGAAATAAATAAAAATTTAGCTTTACATTTGGGAGACATGATGTCAGTAGATTATAGAATAAAACAACAATGTACACTTTACTCAAAAATATAAAGAGAAAAATCAGAGAAACTGAACATTTTGTAGTGGTCTCTTAATTTTTGCCAGAGCTGTAAATATAGGTTATATACAGAACTAAGATTGACTGTACATACATTACATCACATATCCTGTATTGATCCTGAGCTGCACTCACTATTCTGCTGGTGCAGTCACTGTGTACATACATTACATTACTGATCCTCAGTTACCTCCTGTATTATACTCCAGAGCTGCACTCACTATTCTGCTGGTGTAGTCACTGTGTACATACATTACATTACTGATCCTGAGTTATCTCCTGTATTATACTCCACAGCTGCACTCACTATTCTGCTGGTGCAGTCACTGTGTACATACATTACATTACTGATCCTGAGTTACCTCCTGTATTATACTCCAGAGCTGCACTCACTATTCTGCTGGTGCAGTCACTGTGTACATACATTACATTACTGATCCTGAGTTACCTCCTGTATTATACTCCAGAGCTGCACTCACTATTCTGCTGGTGCAGTCACTGTGTACATACATTACATTACTGATCCTGAGTTACCTCCTGTATTATACTCCAGAGCTGCACTCACTATTCTGCTGGTGCAGTCACTGTGTACATACATTACATTACTTATCCTGTACTGATCCTGAGTTACCTCCTGTATTATACTCCAGAGCTGCACTCACTATTCTGCTGGTGCAGTCACTGTGTACATACATTACATTACTGATCCTGAGTTACCTCCTGTATTATACTCCAGAGCTGCACTCACTATTCTGCTGGTGCAGTCACTGTGTACATACATTACATTACTGATCCTGAGTTACCTCCTGTATTATACTCCAGAGCTGCACTCACTATTCTGCTGGTGCAGTCACTGTGTACATACATTACATTACTGATCCTGAGTTACCTCCTGTATTATACTCCAGAGCTGCACTCACTATTCTGCTGGTGCAGTCACTGTGTACATACATTACATTACTGATCCTGAGTTACCGCCTGTATTATACTCCAGAGCTGCACTCACTATTCTGTTGGTGCAGTCACTGTGTACATACATTACATTACTGATCCTGAGTTACCTCCTGTATTGTACTCCAGAGCTGCACTCACTATTCTGCTGGTGCAGTCACTGTGTACATACATTACATTACTGATCCTGAGTTACCTCCTGTATTATACTCCAGAGCTGCGCTCACTATTCTGCTGGAGACCTCAGTAGTGGCCTGTGATGGACACTCGGGGCACTGGGGGCTGAGTATTCCTCCTCTTTCTCCCGTCCTCGCAGTGTTTCGGGCTGGCACACACCCCGGCTCTGGCCTCTTCTCATCCACAGACGTCTCCAGGTTTTATGTTCCTCTTGCTCAGACCATTTCTACAGAAATCGCACAGAACACGAAGATTTAACGCACATGATTCTCAATGTAGCAAATCGAAAATCTTTATCTT
Organism: Allobates femoralis; assembly: GCA_033576535.1. Taxonomy (NCBI): domain Eukaryota; kingdom Metazoa; phylum Chordata; class Amphibia; order Anura; family Aromobatidae; genus Allobates; species Allobates femoralis. The sequence goes on from JARQOC010000010.1 coordinate 131,601,925, forward strand.
GTCTGGGATATATATTTTTGTATGAATTGTGGCAGGAAGGAATGTTCTATTCCTGGAGCGGAGGAATACCTGAGCACAAGACGCGGATTGTTCGGGGCGGCGGCATTGTCCTCATGAATCAACGAGGTTTAGAGCGAATTAGAGGAACTAATAGGGGTCAAGACAGCACCCACCACCTATTAACAGCTATGCTCATCACAGGGCGCAGGGCTGGATGTCAGAATGGGCCACGTGGCAAGAAAGTGATAATGATCCCCTGCAGATAAGACGATTATTATAAACATAGTACAGGGAGGGCAGAGACAGGGGTTCAGGGGGACATGTGTATAATGGGGTCTTCATACACTTCACCTCCCTCATCGGCCGGTAACAACTTCATGACTCACTTGTGGCTCCTCCAAATACCGAGAAAACTCTGCTGTAATCATCCCCAAGATTACTGTCCAATATGTGCGGCCTCCTACACAACCACAGACACCGACAGTGGGGGATCCAGCTGTACAACAGCCCCCCAATCATCACCACAGCCGCTGCTTTGTGCTCATTACAGTGACTGCAGCAGCAGAATCGTGAGTGCAGCTCTGGAGTATAATACAGGAGGTAACTCAGGATCAGTAATGTAATGTATGTACACAGTGACTGCACCAGCAGAATAGTGAGTGCAGCTCTGGAGTATAATACAGGAGGTAACTCAGGATCAGTAATGTAATGTATGTACACAGTGACTGCACCAGCAGAATAGTGAGTGCAGCTCTGGAGTATAACACAGGAGGTAACTCAGGATCAGTAATGTAATGTATATACACAGTGACTGCACCAGCAGAATAGTGAGTGCAGCTCTGGAGTATAATACAGGAGGTAACTCAGGATCAGAAATGTAATGTATGTACACAGTGACTGCACCAGCAGAATAGTGAGTGCAGCTCTGGAGTATAATACAGGAGGTATCTCAGGATCAGTAATGTAATGTATGTACACAGTGACTGCACCAGCAGAATAGTGAGTGCAGCTCTGGAGTATAATACAGGAGATAACTCAGGATCAGTAATGTAATGTATGTAAACAGTGACTGCACCAACAGAATAGTGAGTGCAGCTCTGGAGTATAATACAGGAGGTAACTCAGAATCAGTAATGTAATGTATGTACACAGTGACTACACCAGCAGAATAGTGAGTGCAGCTCTGGAGTATAATACAGGAGGTAACTCAGGATCAGTAATGTAATGTATGTACACAGTGACTGCACCAGCAGAATAGTGAGTGCAGCTCTGGAGTATAATACAGGATGTAACTCAGGATCAGTAATGTAATGTATGTACACAGTGACTGCACCAACAGAATAGTGAGTGCAGCTCTGGGGTATAATACAGGAGGTAACTCAGGATCAGTAATGTAATGTATGTACACAGTGACTGCACCAGCAGAATAGTGAGTGCAGCTCTGGAGGATAATACAGGAGGTAACTCAGGATCAGTAATGTAATGTATGTACACAGTGACTGCACCAGCAGAATAGTGAGTGCAGCTCTGGAGTATAATACAGGAGGTGGAGGTAACTCAGGATCAGTAATGTAATGTACGGTATGTACACAGTGACTGCACCAGCAGAATAGTGAGTGCAGCTCTGGAGTATAATACAGGAGGTGGAGGTAACTCAGGATCAGTAATGTAATGTATGTACAGAGTGACTGCACCAGCAGAATAGTGAGTGCAGGTCTGGAGCATAATACAGGAGGTAACTCAGGATCAGTAATGTAATGTATGTACACAGTGACTGCACCAGGAGAATAGTGAGTGCAGCTCTGGAGTATAATACAGGAGGTAACTCAGGATCAGTAATGTAATGTATATGACCAGTGGCTGCACCAGCAGAATAGTGAGTGCAGCTCTGGAGTATAATACAGGAGGTAACTCAGGATCAGTAATGTAATGTACGGTATGTACACAGTGACTGCACCAGCAGAATAGTGAGTGCAGCTCTGGAGTATTCCTGTTGTGTTTCTTCCATGTTCCCCTCAGTCCATGTATCGGAGTCTCCATTCTTCACATATCTGCTCCACTTCCTGCACAGCTCAGGAATGTCTTGAGCTTCAGAACATTTCTTGCTCGGGTCGTTCTGGCAGTAGAGGAACCACAGAAGACGCTTTTAAGTCCTGAGAGCCGTCCAGGTGCGGTTTTCCATGTATCATCCTGACTGTATGTAATATGGAAAATGTCACCGGCGGTGAGTCACCAGGGAGATGTGATCCTTATCTGGTGTCGTTTCCATTACTGAGCGGCTCCACATCCGGTGCCGGGGCCTGGATCGCACTTCTGACAACTCAACGTCAACGTTCAGAACTTCATTCAAAAAGTTTTGTGTTCATTAGATCAGAGGAGCTGCCTGTCAGGGCGAGCACGGCCCTCCGAGGGGCGGAAGCGCACCCCAATAGCTGCTCAATCATACGTGGCACTTGTATACATTCCAGGGCTCAGATCTGTCCGGACCTTCCTCCGGCTTCTCGTCAGGATTGGGCAGCTGCGGAGGACGACGCAATCAGAGGACGCACGCACCGCCATTCTATTGTTACAGGATCACCGCCTGCAGGAAGGCGCAGGTTCACCACACAAAGGCCCTTTTTTTTGGGAAGAGCAGAGTGGAAATGCCAAGGCTGCCCCCGATATCTTCCTATAATTAAGCTGGCAGCAGCTTCAAAAGGACAAGTACAAACGTAAATGGCTGAACGGCTGTCTGGACCGGCGGCAGTGGCAGAGCCCGCGCCATTGTCAGTGACTTAACTCAACTCATGGGCCCCGATGTGAAAGGTCCAACAGGGCCCCCAATTATTGCAAGTCTTTAATAGCAATAGTCTTTTTTATAGGCCAAAGAGAAGGGCAAAGATGCATTTGCCCCCCGGGCCGGTCACTTAGCAGCATACATTCGTGTAACTTGAAGCTCATGGGCCCCAATGCAAAAGCTCCAACAGGGCCCCAATTATTGGAAATGTTTAAGAGCATTAGTCTTTCTCTATAGACCAAAGGAACTCCAGGGCCCAGGTGCAGTTGTAGCCCCTGCACTTGTTGTAGTTATGCCCCTGCTGTCTGGAGACAGCGGCGTAACTTGAAGTTCATGGGCCCCAATGTGAAAACTCCAATGGGCCTCCAATTATTGCAAATCTTTAATAGCATTAGTCTTTTTCTATAGGAAAAGGGACTTTTGGGGCCCCCTAGGCTCCAGGGCCCAGGTGTGATTGCAGCCCCTGCACCTATTTTAGTTATACCCCTGGCTATAGATCTCATTACACTCAGGGCTGCACTATTCTCATAGTGCAACATGCACAATGTCATCCAAGTGCCGGGTGCAATGTGTGAATAGGGGTCAATACTTTTCACATTCACCTCAACAAGAGGAAAAGTAACAAATCCACCAACATCTAATTCAAGTCCGACCACTTGCCCCTGAGGGGTTGTAGTCAGGGGTGTAACTACAACAGGTGCTGGGGTTATAATTGCACCCGGGCCCTGGAGCCTAGGAGGGCCCCAAAAGTCCCTTAGCCCTATAGAAAAAGTCTAATGCTATTAAAGATTTGCAATAATTGGGGCCGTAGTGGAGTTTTTGTAATGGGGCCCATAAGGTTCAAGTAACACCACTGGTATAGTCCACCCTTAAAGGAGCAGGACCCCTCGTCTACAGTGTTACATCCAGACACAAGTGTGTATCAGTTGCTTTACTGACCTCATTCTAGGGCTGCATCATTCTCCATACACATCCAGAGCTGCACTCACAGCCCTACATCACTCCCTGCTGCTTCATCGTCTTCCGCAGAATATTCTGGGAGATTTCATGTTTTTACCGTGTAGTAAATAACAATTGTCTCCAAGAATGAGTCTGTACTGGATTAGGGGGTTTCTGTTTTGATGATTATGGTGTGTGCAGCAAGCAGAATTATGAATCCTGCTCTGGAGGTGTCTGAAAAGTAAGATATGATGTATGAGTAAAATTGTGAATGCAGCTCTGGAGGTGACTGAAAGTTATTTTATAACATGAGAGTAGAATTGTGAGTGCAGCTCTGGAGGTGACTAAAAGTTATCTTATAACATTAGTGTAGAATTTTGAGTGCAGCTCTGGAGGTGACTGAAGGATAAAATATGATGTGTGCAGCAAGTATGAATATGAATCCTGCTCTGGATGTGACTGAGAGGTAAGTTATAATGTAAGACAATAATTTAGAATGTAGCTCTTCATATGATGATTAGAATTGTAAATACAGCTCTGGAGGTGACTGAACAGTAAGATATGATGTGAGAGTAGAATTGTAAATACAGCTCTGGAGGTGACTGAACAGTAAGAGATGATGTGAGAGTAGAATTGTGAATGCAGCTCTGGAGGTGATGGTAAATTATTATCTGAGAGTAAAATTGTGAATGTGGATCTGGTTGTGACTGGAGGGTAATGTATGATTTGAGAACAGAATTATGAATGCAGCTCTGGGGTTGATTTCTATCACCTGTGATGTAATTGATTGATGTGATCCATTCATCCAATGCTTTAATTCAGGAGATGATTCCGCGGGATCAGACGCGTTTCTGCCCTCATTCTGATGATTTGCTCAGTGACGTCGGTACATGGATTTCCATCTTGCGATTTTGCACTTTTGTTACCGGTTGTGAAAGTAAAAAAAAAAACCTACAATGAAGTAAGTGATTGCCACCATTTTTTTTCCTAAAGGGACCACACTCTTATATATGTCGGCTCTCGCCATGAATCTGTTTCTTACCAGTAGATTTTCAATATTCTCATTGTGAATCTTCTGCCGTCCATTGTCCTGAGTCACTTTGAGTTTTGTCCAAATGCATCTGCTCATAAATTGAGGGACGACAGTGAAGGTCAAATCGGGATATTTGCAGCCATTTTAAATCATTTATCTTTGATCCCGAGAGCCAAGACTCCGGCTCATGTTAAGTCCGGCCAGAGATCGGACATCTGTGCCTGGGACAAGCCGTCATCCCTGCAAACAAACGCTCAGAGGTTTCCAGATTTTCATCTGTGTCATTCTGGACTACTATGGTCGGCACGGCACTCCGGACTACGACAGTCGGCACGGCACTCTGGACTACGACAGTCAGCACGGCACTCCGGACTATGACGGTCAGCATGGCACTCCAGACTACGACGGTTAGCATGGCACTCCGGACTACGACAGTCGGCACGGCACTCTGGACTACGACAGTCGGCACGGCACTCCGGACTACGAAGGTCGGCACGGCACTCCGGACTACGAAGGTCGGCACAGCACTCTGGACTACGATGGTCGGCATGGCACTCCGGACTACGACGGTCGGCATGGCACTCTGGACTACGACGGTCGACATGGCACTCCAGACTATGACGGTTGGCACGGCACTCTGGACTACGATGGTTGGCGCGGCACTCCAGACTACAACGGTCAGCATGGCACTCCAGACTACGACGGTTGGCACGTCACTCTGCACTACGATGGTCGGCACGGCACTCCAGACTACGACGGTTGGCACGGCACTCTGGACTACGATGGTTGGCGCGGCACTCCAGACTACGATGGTTGGCACAGTACTCTGGATTAAGATGGTCGACACAGCACCCAGGATAATGATGTTTGGTGAGGCACTCCAGATTACAACGGTCAGCACAGTAGTATCTGCTCAGGAAATTTAATTAATAATTAAACATATTTTTTAAAAACATTAACAAAAACTTTGATGAAAAATATGTAAGAAATTGCTCCCAGGTTCCAGCGGCGCAGAATCTGGCAGCACAGGATCTGGCGGCACAGGATCCGGCAGCACAGAATCTGGCAGCACAGAATCTGGCGGCACAGGATCCGGCAGCACAGAATCTGGCGGCACAGGACCCGGCAGCACAGAATCTGGCGGCACAGGATCCGGCAGCACAGAATCTGGCGGCACAGGACCCGGCAGCACAGAATCTGGCGGCACAAGATCCGGCAGCACAGAATCTGGCGGCACAGGACCCGGCAGCACAGAATCTGGCGGCACAGGACCCGGCAGCACAGAATCTGGCGGCACAGGACCCGGCAGCACAGAATCTGGCGGCACAGGACCCGGCAGCACAGAATCTGGCAGCACAGGACCCGGCAGCACAGAATCTGGTGGCACAGGACCCGGCAGCACAGAATCTGGCGGCACAGGACCCGGCAGCACAGAATCTGGCGGCACAGGACCCGGCAGCACAGAATCTGGCGGCACAGGATCCGGCAGCACAGAATCTGGCGGCACAGGACCCGGCAGCACAGAATCTGGCGGCACAAGATCCGGCAGCACAGAATCTGGCGGCACAGGACCCGGCAGCACAGAATCTGGCGGCACAGGACCCGGCAGCACAGAATCTGGCGGCACAGGACCGGCAGCACAAGAATCTGGCGGCACAGGACCCGGCAGCACAGAATCTGGCAGCACAGGACCCGGCAGCACAGAATCTGGCGGCACAGGACCCGGCAGCACAGAATCTGGCGGCACAGGATCCGGCAGCACAGAATCTGGCGGCACAGGACCCGGCAGCACAGAATCTGGCGGCACAGGACCGGCAGCACAGAATCTGGCGGCACAAGATCCGGCAGCACAGAATCTGGCGGCACAGGACCCGGCAGCACAGAATCTGGTGGCACAGGACCCGGCAGCACAGAATCTGGCGGCACAGGACCCGGCAGCACAGAATCTGGCGGCACAGGACCCGGCAGCACAGAATCTGGCGGCACAGGACCCGGCAGCACAGAATCTGGCGGCACAGGATCCGGCAGCACAGAATCTGGCGGCACAGGACCCGGCAGCACAGAATCTGGCGGCACAGGACCCGGCAGCACAGAATCTGGCGGCACAGGATCCGGCAGCACAGAATCTGGCGGCACAGGACCCGGCAGCACAGAATCTGGCGGCACAGGACCCGGCAGCACAGAATCTGGCGGCACAAGATCCGGCAGCACAGAATCTGGCGGCACAGGACCCGGCAGCACAGAATCTGGCGGCACAGGATCCGGCAGCACAGAATCTGGCGGCACAGGACCCAGCAGCACAGAATCTGGTGGCACAGGCCCCGGCAGCACAGAATCTGGCGGCACAGGATCCGGCAGCACAGAATCTGGCGGCACAGGACCCAGCAGCACAGAATCTGGCGGCACAGGACCGGCAGCACAGAATCTGGCGGCACAGGACCCGGCAGCACAGAATCTGGCGGCACAGGATCCGGCAGCACAGAATCTGGCGGCACAGGATCCGGCAGCACAGAATCTGGCGGCACAGGACCCAGCAGCACAGAATCTGGCGGCACAAGATCCGGCAGCACAGAATCTGGCGGCACAGGACCCGGCAGCACAGAATCTGGCGGCACAGGACCCGGCAGCACAGAATCTGGTGGCACAGGACCTGGCAGCACAGAATCTGGCGGCACAGGATCCGGCAGCACAGAATCTGGCGGCACAGGACCCGGCAGCACAGAATCTGGCGGCACAGGACCCAGCAGCACAGTATTTATGACGTTGTTGTAGAAAAGGTTTAAACAAAGAATGTGTCCCTTTCCCCAGTGGCGGCCATTCTCGCAGTCTAGATTACACGGTATTTTTCTCTTCTGACAGTAGAAGAGACGACTGAGCGGATGGAGAGAATGTTTCTGCTCGGGCGCAGTGACAGCTCTAACACTCACCAGGGCCGGGGGCCACTGCACACAAATGGCATTGCCCACCCTGAAAGGCAGAATCCACAGTTTATTTGTGTAATTTTTTTCTTGCCATTAAGCAGCTCCGCAGACCACCAGGTGCGACACCGGGGACTCAGTCCTACAATCTGCTTTTGTCAAAATCAGCAACAAGAAACCGTTACATTTCCTACAGAACTTGTATCAAATGAAGAGAAGTCAAATGGGAAAACCATAAACAACTTCATCTCCTTAACCGTTTCACCGCCGTCCACATGAAGGAGGGGCAGATTTTACTTTGAGCTTTTTTTTGTTGTTAATTATTCTATTCGGACACCTGCTTTACTGCACTGATGAAAAGAGCCGCTCAAAACTAACCCTAAACACTCACCCGACTACTGTGCAGGGGGGAAACACAGGCGTCCTGGCCCCACGTCAGACATCACTGATGGAACCAAGCAATGCAAGGGTTAACCCCACACCTGATAAAGTCAACAAGGATCTGAAATGAACTGAGCTTCAATGAAGCAGAATACAACAATAATAAGGAAAAGAAGAAGAATGAGAAGAGGAATAAAAAAAATAAATAAAATAATAATAATAATAATAATAGGAATGATAATAATAATAGGAATAATAATAATAATAAGAAGAAGAATAATAAGAAGAAGAAGTAGAATGAGAAAAGGAATGAAAATAATAAGAGGAATAATAATAATAATAATAATAAGAAGAAGAAGAAGAAGAAGAGGAAGAATCAGAAGAGTAAAAATAATAATAATAATAATAATAATAAGAAATAGAGGAATAACAATAATAATTATAATAAGAATATTGAGAATAAGAAGAGGAAGAATAAGAATCATAATAGTAATAAGAAGAAGAGGAAGAAGAAGAAAGAGAAAGACATGATGAAGAAGAAAAATAAAAAGAAGATGAAAAAGAAGAAGAAAAATAAGAAGTAGAAGAAGAAGAGGAATAAGAAGATGAATAATAATAATAATAATAATATGATGATGATGAAGAAGACAATGAGAATAAGAAGAGGAAGAATAACAATCATGATAATAAGAAAAAGAAGAAAGAGAAGGACCTGATGAAGAAAAATAAAAAGAAGATGAAAAAGAAGTGGAAAAAGAGGAATAAGAAGATGAATAATAATAATTATAATAATAATAATAAGATGAAGATGAAGAAGATGAATAGTAAGATTAATAATAATAATAATAATAATAATAATAAAAGAAGAAGAAGAAGAAGAAGAAGAAGAAGAGGAAGGATAAGAATCATAATAAGAAGAAGAAAGAGAAGGAGATGATGAAGAAGAAATATAAGAAGCAGAAGAAGAGGAATAAGAAGAGGATAAAAGAAGATGAATAATATAATAATAATAATAATAATAATAATAATAAGAAGAAGAAGATGAAAAAGAAGAAGAAAAATAAGAAGTAGCAGAGGAAGAGGAATAAGAAGATGAATAATAAGAATAATAAGAATAAGAAGAAGATGAATAGTAAGATTATTATTAATAATAATAATAAGAAGAAGAAGAAGAAGAAAAGGGAGAAGAAGAAATTAAACATAAGGATACAATATACGGTAAATGAATTCATTGGAACTCACTGTATTAATACAAAGAAATAAAATAAAAACAATGTACAAAATTGAATTGATAATGGAAATAATAATAAAACTGATTTTGTTTTATAAATATTATTATTGATATTGATGATTATAGTTATTTATGTTCTGTTAAATCTGCACTAAACATTGATGTTATTATCAAATTAGGAAGTTGTTACCTGAGTATGAATTAATAATTAATAATCCTATGTTGATATTGACAAAGTATTTTGCAGATCTGTACATTGGGAGGATCTTGTTTACACAATATACATGATAATAACACTAATAAGCACTAAAAGAAGGCAATGGCGAGCCTGATCACAAGAGCTTACAATCTATAGGAAGAAAGGAGGACACTGAGCACAAGAGCTTACAATCTATAAGGAGAAAGGAGGACACTGAACACAAGAGCTTACAATCTATAGGAAGAAAGGAGGACACTGAACACAAGAGCTTACAATCTATAGGAAGAAAGGAGGACACTGAACACAAGAGCTTACAATCTATAGGAAGAAAGTAGGACACTGAACACAAGAGCTTACAATCTATAAGGAGAAAGGAGGACACTGACCATAAGAGCTTACAATATATAGGAAGAAAGGAGGACACTGAGCACAAGAGCTTACAATCTATAAGGAGAAAGGAGGACACTGACCATAAGGGCTTACAATCTATAAGGAGAAATGAGGACACTGAGCACAAGAGCTTACAATCTATGAGGAGAAAGGAGGATACTCAGCACAAGAGTTTACAATCTACAGGAAGAAAGGATTTTACTAAGCACAAGAGCTTACAATCTATAGGAAGAAAGGAGGACACTGAGCACAAGAGCTTACAATCTATAGGAAGAAAGGAGGACATTGAGCACAAGAGCTTAAAATCTATAGGAAGAAAGGAGGACACTGAGCACAAGAGCTTACAATCTATAGGAAGAAAGGAGGACACTCAGCACAAGAGCTTACAATCTATGAGGAGAGAGGACACTGAGCACAAGAGCTTACAATCTATAGGAAGAAAGGAGGACACTGAGCACAAGAGCTTACAATCTATAAGGAGAGAGGACACTGAGCTCAAAAGCTTACAATCTATAGGAAGAAAGGAGGACACTGAGCATAAGAGCTTACAATCTAAAAGGAGAGAGGACACTGAGCATAAGAGCTTACAATCTATGGAGAGGACACTGAGCACAAGAGCTTACAATCTATAAGGAGAGAGGACACTGAGCTCAAAAGCTTACAATCTAAAAGGAGAGAGGACACTAAGCACAAGAGCTTACAATCTATGGAGAGGACACTAAGCATAAGAGCTTACAATCTATGGAGAGGACACTGAGCACCTTGGAAGCGCTAAAAGCTAGTGTTTTTACAAGTGCAAATTATGAAAAACGCTAGCGTTAACTCCTCCATAGGCTCCCATGTTAAAAATGCATTGCAAATGTGCAATGCGTTTGATGCAGCGTTTTTGGTGGCGTTTGCAAAAACCCATGTATTTTTATAACATGGAAGTCTATGGGAAGCGCATGTGTTAACGCTAGAAATTGCAAAAAAATTTCAAGGGGAAAAACTGCTTCCTTTAACGCAGCCTTGCAAAGGGTGCACCCTCCCAAATGTGACCCTAGCCTGAGAGAGAAAAATGAGCTCAAGATGTTACAGTCTATGAGGAGAGAGGACATTAACCACAAGAGCTTACAATCTATGAGAAGAGAGGAGAATGAGCACAAGAGCTTACAATCTATGACTAGAGGAGGATACTGAGCACAAGAGCTTAAATATATGAGTGAGGAGTGGACACTGACCACAAGAGCTTACAATCTATGAGGAGAGGACACTGACCACAAGAGCTTACAATCTATGAGGACAGGACACTGACCACAAGACTGACTAGGCCATTCCAGGACCTACTACTACTTAGTTGCCCTGGCTGTGTGTTTTGGGTCATTGTCATGCTGGAAGACCCAGCCACAACCCATATTTAATGCTCTTATTGAATGATGGAGGCTGTTGCCCAAAATATCGTGATACATGACCCCAATTATCTTCCCTTCAATACTGTGCAGTCATCCGGTCTCCTTTCCAGAAAAGCACTCCCAGAGTATGATGTTTCCAACCCCATGCTTCACGGTTGGGATGGTGTTCTTGGGGTTGTTCTCATCCTTCTTTTTCATCCAAACATGTCGAGTGGAGTTCATTCCAAAAAGTTCTATTTTGGTCGCATCTGATCACATGACTTTATCTCATGTCTCCTCTGATCGCATGACCTGCTCCCATGCCTCCTCTGATCACATGACCTGCTCCCATGCCTCTTCTGATCACATGACCTTCTCCTGTGCCTCCTCTGATCACATGACCTGCTCCCATGCCTCCTCTGACCACATGACCTGCTCCTGTGCCTCCTCTGACCACATGACCTTCTCCTGTGCCTCCTCTGATCACATGACCTTCTCCCATGCCTCCTCTGATCACATGACCTTCTCCCATGCCTCATCTGACCACATGACCTTCTCCTATGCCTCCTCTGATCACATGACCTTCTCTCATGCCTCCTCTGATCACATGACCTTCTCCCATGCCTCCTCTGATCACATGACCTGCTCCCATACCTCCTCTGATCACATGACCTTCTCTCATGCCTCCTCTGATCACATGACCTTCTCCCATGCCTCCTCTGATCACATGACCTGCTCCCATACCTCCTCTAATCACATGACCTTCTCCCATGCCTCCTCTGATCACATGACCTTCTCCCATGCCTCCTCTGACCACATGACCTTCTCTCATGCCTCTTCTGATCACATGACCTTCTCCTGTGCCTCCTCTGATCACATGACCTGCTCCCATGCCTCCTCTGACCACATGACCTGCTCCTGTGCCTCCTCTGACCACATGACCTTCTCCTGTGCCTCCTCTGATCACATGACCTTCTCCCATGCCTCCTCTGATCACATGACCTTCTCCCATGCCTCATCTGACCACATGACCTTCTCCTATGCCTCCTCTGATCACATGACCTTCTCTCATGCCTTCTCTGATCACATGACCTTCTCCCATGCCTCCTCTGATCACATGACCTGCTCCCATACCTCCTCTGATCACATGACCTTCTCCCATGCCTCCTCTGATCACATGACCTGCTCCCATACCTCCTCTGATCACATGACCTTCTCTCATGCCTCCTCTGATCACATGACCTTCTCTCATGCCTCCTGTGGATTATCCAGGTGGTCATTGGTGAACTTCAGGCCAGCCTAGACATGTGGTGGTGAGCAGCGGGACCTTGCATGACATGTGTGAGAGCTGGTTGGTGATCAAATTCTTCATGCAATAAATGTGATTTAATTATGCAATGATCATACAATGTGATTCTGTCTCTCACAGTTGAAGGGACCTACAATAAAGATTACAGACCGCTCCATTCTTTGAAGAATATATTTGATACATTTTAGTACAGTATATTAATAAACACTTTCTATTTTTAATGTTCATATGAATAAATATTTAGGATACAAAACAATATGCTGAGAAGGATTGGAAACCTTCCTATCAATGCTGACTGTAATCAGGAGCAATGGTGGCTCTTCCTGGCCACATTGTGTCGTCACGCGGTGATAGAGGCTGAGATTGTAGAGACGTCAGAGATAAGGAATATCGGGGGGTTCGGGGGGGATGAGGCTTGTGCTGGGGGAATCTTGGCCTCGTCTGGGAGTGAACACCTGGGAGATGTAAATCATCATCCGATAAACACATCAGAACATATGACAGCTCCGCACTGCGGGACCACGCCATGGAGAGAGCGGCCACAGGAAACCGGGGAACCAATACATCACATGGATGAACCTCGGCTAATAAACATGGAGGAGGGAAGAAAGACGACATAGAACAGGATCAGAGGGATCCAAACACAGAACAATCGCTCCATGGAACATCGAAAAATAGATAGATTCAGATTTTATTACACATCACATTAAACATATATTATTATTATTATTAATAGTATTAATCATTGCTATTATTATTGTTTTATTATAATTTTAATTATTTTTAGTATTGTTATTAATAATAATCATGTTATCATTATTATATTTATTATTATCAATATTATTAATCATCTACCCTTTCCACATGTAAAGTTCCATGGAATCTAATACTATATAAATAAATAGTATAATAATCAATTTTTTTGATATTAGTTTAATTGTTATTATTATTATTATTATTATTCATTAATAAAGAAATCTTGTCTAATTTAAATGAAAAAATATATAATTTCTATGTCTATATCACGTGTAAAGCGCTATGGAATAAATGGTGCTATAGTAATAATAATAATAATTAATAACATGTAACAATATAACATGTACCGTGCTATGGAATAAATGGTGTTATAGTAATAATAATAATAATTATAACAATTAATAACATGTAACAATATAACATGTACCGTGCTATGGAATAAATGGTGCTTTAGTAATAATAATAATAATGGTAATAATGATTAATAATATATAAAATAGATATATATATTCAGATTTTATTTCACATCTCATTATACATTATTATTATTATTTATTAATATAGAAATCATGTCTAATTTAAATAAATAAAAATAATTTATATGTCTATATCACATGTAAAGTGCTATGGAATAAATAGTACTATAGTAATAAATAATAATAATAATAAAAATAATAACTTGGAAAGAGTCTGACTAGTGATTTAATACAAAATCCAGCATAATGACCTTATTTGCTGTGTGTAACTGTTATATATGTATAATAATGTTAATGATAATTAATGCCATGTAACAATATCACATATAAAATGCTATGGAATAAATGGCGCTATAATAATAATAAATAATAATGATAATAATAATTAATAACAGGTAACAATATCACATGTAAAGCACTATGGAATAATAATTATAATAATAATTAATATCAACTAACAATATCACATGTACAGTGCTATGGAATAAATTATGCTATAGAAATGCTGTAGTAATAATAATAATAATTATAACATGTAACAATTTCACATGTAAGTGCTATGGAATAAATGGTGTAATAATAATAATAATATAACCTATAAATATGTTCTCAGAATTTATTAAAGTCCAGATCAAATATATATGTAGGTTGTAAATTTCTAAAGAATTTGAAATTATGAATCATTAATATAAAAATCTTATCTTATTAATCAAATTTACATTTTAAAACAAATTAAAATTTATATGTCCATATCAAATGTAAAGTGCTATGGAAAAAATGGAATAATAATAATAATAATAATAATAATAATAATAATAATAATAATAATGTAACCTATAAATACATTGTATTGAATTATATTTCTAGGTTGGTTGTAAGAAAATTTAAATCAAATTACAATATATATGTGTATATGACATGTAAAGCGCTATGGAATAAATAATGTATAATAATGATAAATAATAATAACAATAATAATAATAGTAAACAATTATAATTAATATGTCTATATCACATGTAAAGTGCTGGAATAAAAAGCACAATCATAATAAATAATTAATAATAATAATAATAATATAACTTATAAATACATTATTAGAATTTATTGAAAGTCCAGATATATATATCTGTATATATATATTATATATATACAAATATATTTCTAGGTTGGAAATTTCTAAAGAATTTGAAATTAATTATCGTAAGAACATTTAAATCAAAATACAGAAAGCAAAATAAATTGTAATAAATAATAATAATAATAATAATAATAATAATAGTAATAATATAACCTCTAAATAAGTTGTCAGAATTTATTAAAAGAAAAGATCAAATATATTTCTAGGTTGGAAATTTCTAAAGCCTTTGAAATGATAAAACATTGTAAGAAACTTTAAATCAAATTACAGAAAACAAAAAAAATATATCATTTATATGATATCACATGTAAAGCGCTACAGAATAAATGGTGCTATAACAATAACAATAATAATAATATAAGCTATAAATATGTTGTCAGGATTTATTAGGAGTCCAGATGAAATATATTTCTAGGTTGGAGATTTCTAGACTTTGAAATGATAAAACATTGTAAGAAAATTTAAATCAAAATACAGAAAACAGAAAAGATTGAAATGTATTTAGAATATTATAAGGAAAGAACATGGAATACATGTAACATTATACATAAGAGATATAAAAAGGATAAAATATTGTAAAATCTCTAAGACTCAATGATTAGTAAAATTATAAAAGATGTTAATTAAAATATGATTGGGAAAGTGTCAGGTTTATTCAGTTAATATTTAGCTTCTTATTTTATTTGATGTCTTTGTTTCGGAACATTCCGTCTTGTTAGTAAATAATGTATTGTTCTGTGTGTAGGATTATGAGCTCAGACATTGAGCGCACACCATCTATAATCCGGAGAATTCAGTGACATTGATTGTAAGCGTTTTGTGCATTTCTCGGCGGTGGATAGAACATCTTAGGTGGCCCACATGTTTCTTATCTGCTGCTGTGTTTCTGAAGGATGACGGATAACATTTACACTTATGGTCGAGCGCTGGGGATGGTCCTGGACTGGTGTCATTTGTGATTTCTCTAAACCACAGACCCACAAACAAGAAAAAAACATGCGATGTGTAAAATTTTCATCTGACTTTGTAATATATATATAAAATATTTATTCACTAATATAGTGCCATAGAAGATAGATGGATAGATAGATAGATAGATAGATAGATAGATAGTAGATAGATAGATGATAGATGATAGAGATACACAATAGATAGTTACTTAGATGATTAATAGATAAATAGAATGATAGATACATAGATGATAGGTAGATAATAGATAAATAGATACACAATAGATAGTTACTTAGATGATTGATAGATAAATAGAATGATAGATACATAGATGATAGGTAGATAATAGATGGATAGATAGATAGATAGATAGATAGATAGATAGATAGATAATGTGAAAAAATTCTTGCAGCACACAGCTACTACCAATGATGTACAAATGCTACAAGTATTTGAGGAAAAAGTTTAAAAACTTACGTTTTTTTCAAAAAACTCAAAAATTCTAATTTTTTATTTCTGAAGTTTTTAGTACATACATTGGCCAATGTCTGCTTGCTCATCAACTGCGACAAAGTGACTTCAGGTCTGATGAGTCCTACTGATGTACATCATTGGTAGTAGCTGTGTGCTGAAAGAATTTTTTCACATTATATGACCCTGCGTCTTTGCTAGCACCAGTTCACATTTGTCTTTGAGTGCTGTGCAGTTTTTTTTCTTGTTATTTATCATATGGAGTTGTAGGCTCCTTGCTGCAATGTGCACCCTCATTAACCTACAGGTGATCGAGGGTCTAGATGGAGTCTGCCCACTGAGAAGTGGGGGGTGGACAAGGAGGATAGGGATATCAGAGTAGGACTCATCGGACCTGAAGTCACTTTGTCGCAGTTGATGAGCAAACAGACATTGGCCAATGTGTGTACCAAGAACTTCAGAAATAAAAAATTAGAATTTTTGAGTTTTTTTAAAAAAACAAGTTTTTAAACTTTTTCCTCAAACACATATAGCTTATAGCACTTGTACGTCATTGGTAGTAGCTGTGTGCTGCAAGGATCTTTTTCACATTATATGACCCTGCGTCTTTGCTAGCACCAGTTCACATTTGTCTTTGAGTGCTGTGCAGTTTTTTTTCTTGTTAGATAGATAGATAGATAGATAGATAGATAGATAGATAGATAGATAGATATGTTTGCATTGGATTATTTTGCTTTATATATCTATCACTCTGGTGATCACCCCGAAAACTATCAGTTATTTCACTAATTCCTGTATAACAGAACTGTGACGTTCTTAAATGTTGTGAAAATCAGAAAAATAAAAACCCAAATGGCAAATTCCGGCGTATAATGGGTGTAATAATCACAGGTTTAATTCTCTCCATTGTTGATGATCCGGTGTATATTGAGTGTAATGTTTAATTCTCTCCATTGTTGATGATCCGGTGTATATTGAGTGTAATGTTTAATTCTCTCCATTGTTGATGATCCGGTGTATATTGAGTGTAATGTTTAATTCTCTCCATTGTTGATGACTTTTTATTAAGATCCTGCTCAAACAGAACGGCAAAAACAGAAAAATCGCTATGGAATAACGATGGATTTGAATTAAATAGAACAACATGGAAGAGAAGCTGGAAATATTATTATTATTGCTAGTATTGTTATTATTATAATATTTTTCTGTATTCCTTTTGTACACTTCTTTCCCTTTCTATCTATAGAGGCGCAGTGTGAACCCGGCCCCGGACTGTATGAAGCTCCCTGTATACAATGAGCAGAGGTTGGGAGTCACTAATGAGGACACCGTGTGATATTCCTATATGAGAGGTGACTGCTATCTAGGAATGGACACTGAGAAGTCTCCAGAACTCACTATTTATCACCATCTTTACACTTCACCATTAATAAGGAAACTTTGGCTTAACATCTTCTACAGCCATATTTCGCCATTTAAGCAGCGTTTCCTTAAACTGCAAATATCCAGAATAACAAAGAATAAACGACACCATAATCATTATAGATAATGTGGACTTTTCTTTATAAGATATAAATGATAAATAATGACTATACTGCCACTGAGGAAGATCAAATATTCATATTTTTCTATTAGCTCATACAGTACAAAGATATATTTTTCCTCTTTTTTCTGTTTCTATCAGACAATCTTCTCATCCATCTATCTGTTTATCTATATATCTGTCTATTATTTTTCTATCTGTCTATCTATTGTCGATTTATTATCTACTTATCGAAGCCAAATTCAAAGACGCTTTTTCATCAGGACTAAATACACATTAGTTTTTCCAAAGCAAGTGTATAATAGGGAATAGGGATAGGGACCGTGGGGGTTTATGGGTAGGGACTGTAGGAACGATGGATCCAGGGTGGGAACTGTAGGAAGGATGGATGGAGCACATCCTGGGTGTGGACTATGGAATCTACTTATCTATCTGTCTATATATCTGTAAATTTATCTATTATTTATTTGTATAGCACCATTGATTCCATGGTGCTATTCTATCATCTATCTATCTATCTATCTATCTATCTATCTATCTATCTATTTATATATATAATATCTATATATTTATTTATTTATGCATGTATACATCCTCCCTGGATGTGGGGGAAAGAGGAAAATTGACAAGAGATGTGTTCCAAGGTTGATGCAAATGGTGGAAATAAACACCACGTCAAACATTCAAAGACTTGAAGGCCTGGAACAGTCTGGGGTTTTGGTTCCAACAAGTGCCATACACCATACACTAAGCCAAGCAGAGTTTTATCGGTGATGACCAAAGAAGAAGGCATTGCTGAAGAAAAGATATAAAAAGGAATGACTGATCTTCGCCAATGACAAACCACAATCCTTCTGTGTAAATGTTCTGTGGACAGATGAAACAAAATAGACCTTTTTTGCAATGCAAAGAAACTGTTTAAAAAACCGCGCAATTAAGCTTATAAGGAAAAGAACACCCTACCAACAGTAAAGCATGGTGGAGGATCCATAATGTTGTGGGGTTGCTTTGTTGCCTCTGGTACTGGAGGGATTAACTGTATCACAGGAATCATGAAATTTGAATTATCAAGAGATTTTAGAGTGAAATGTCCAACCCAGTGTAAGAGATCACGGGTTCTCCAGCAAGAAAATTACCCAAAGCCACATCCAACCGTGCACAGGAATGGTGGAAAAGATACAATGGGCTGTTATATAATGGCGGGAATGAGTCCTGACCTCAATTCACTGAGAATCTTTGGGGTGAGCTGAAATCTGCCATTGGGGAAAAGAACCTGCAAACATTCAAGAACTGAAGAAACTGCAAAGGAAGATAAAATCCCAGCGGAGAAGAGCAAGAAGCTTCTAGAAGATACAAGAAACGTCTGGAGGCTTCATCAATGCCAAAGGGGCGACTAAGTATTAATTAGGGGCCTTTAGAGCTGCACACGAGGTTTATTATGATTCTTCATTGAAATTGTAACATGTAAGATGACAAACAATGTTTTCTTGTTGTTACTCTGGACACTAATTAAACAATCCTGAGGATAGAACTATGGAACATTCCATTTACTTCTGAAGATATTGTACAGTCTATGAAAGAAGGGAAGGAAGGGGCCAATAATGTTGAGCACCTCCTATGATGCTCTGGGTTGTGACAATGGAGGAGAAGGAAAGAAAAAGGGTATATACCGGCTCCCGGAGCGCTGAGGTGGGAATCACAAAGGGATGACAAGTTAAATGAAACAGACCTTTATTGGCCCCTTGCACTGCCATTATGCATTTCAACAGTAATTCAGCTGTCTTCATCAGGTGGTACAACAATGGAGGAGAAGGGTCATTTTGGGAGCTTTTCATACCGGACACCACGCTACATATAAATGACACCTTACAGTATACAGTGATACATTCATATATATCTACACTCATCACTGTTACTTTTCTTCTAGCGACAGGCGCTGGGGGAGAGGAGTTGGGACCGCTCCTGAGTGAGGTTTCTCCTTGTGATGTTGTTGATTTTGAGGCTTTTGTGGGGATCCAGTTCCTTCTCATGGTAACATGTTGGCAGCTACGGCTGATGGCCACGGTCAGACATGAGGGATGGGGAACATCTCTGTACCAACACGACCCTCAGCACAAGAGAGGGAAGATTAAAGGGATTCTTGGCCTTTCTTTCATCAACAGAAGAGAACCATAAAAATGACGACCAGAGGAGGAGAATTACTGGGGAACAAGGAGTGAACCTGACCAGAGGAGGAGAATTACTGGGGGACATGGAGCGACCCCTGACCACAGTAGGAGAATTACTGGGGGACAAGGAGCGAACCTGACCGGAGGAGGAGAATTACTGGGGACATTGAGCGACCCCGACCAGAGGAGGAGAATTACTGGGGGACATGGAGCGACCCCGACCAGAGGAGGAGAATTACTGGGGAACAAGGAGTGAACCTGACCAGAGGAGGAGAATTACTGGGGGACATGGAGCGACCCCGACCAGAGGAGGAGAATTACTGGGGGACATGGAGCGACCCCGACCAGAGGAGGAGAATTACTGGGGGACATGGAGCGACCCCGACCAGAGGAGGAGAATTACTGGGGGACATGGAGCGATCCTGACCGGAGGTAGAGAATTACTGGAGGACATGGAGCGACCCCGACCACAGGAGGAGAATTACTGGAGGACAAGGAGCGAACCTAACCGGAGGTGGAGAATTACTGGGGAACAAGGAGTGAACCTGACCAGAGGAGGAGAATTACTGGGGGACATGGAGCGACCCTGATCAGAGGAGGAGAATTACTGGGGAACAAGGAGTGAACCTGACCGGAGGTAGAGAATTACTGGGGACATTGAGCGACCCAGACCAGAGGAGGAGAATTACTGGGGGACATGGAGCGACCCCGACCACAGGAGGAGAATTACTGAAGGACAAGGTGCGAACCTAACCGGAGGTGGAGAATTACTGGGGGACGTGGAGCGACCCTGACCAGAGGAGGAGAATTACTGGGGACATGGAGCGACCCCGACCACAGGAGGAGAATTACTGGGGACATGGAGCGACCCTGATCAGAGGAGGAGAATTACTGGAGGACATGGAGCGACCCTGATCAGAGGAGGAGAATTACTGGGGAACAAGGAGTGAACCTAACCGGAGGTAGAGAATTACTGGGGGACATTGAGTGACCCCGACCAGAGGAGGAGAATTACTGGAGGACATGGAGCGACCCCGACCACAGGAGGAGAATTACTGGAGGACAAGGAGCGACCCCGACCAGAGGAGGAGAATTACTGGGGGACATGGAGCGACCCCGACCAGAGGAGGAGAATTACTGGGGGACATGGAGCGACCCCGATCAGAGGAGGAGAATTACTGGGGGACATGGAGCGGCCCCGACAAGAGGAGGAGAATTACTGGAGGACATGAAGCGACCCCGATCAGAGGAGGAGAATTACTGGAGGACATGGAGCGACCCTGACCAGAGGAAGAGAATAACTGGGGGACATGGAGCGACCCTGACTAGAGGAAGAGAATTACTGGAGGACATGGAGCGACCCCGACCACAGGAGGAGAATTACTGGGGGACATGGAGCGACCCCAACCAGAGGAGGAGAATTACTGGGGGACATGGAGCGGCCCCGACCAGAGGAGGAGAATTACTGGAGGACATGGAGTGAACCTGACCGTAGGTGGAGAGTTACTGGGGGACATGGAGCGACCCCGACAAGAGGAGGAGAATTACTGGAGGACATGGAGCGACCCCGACCACAGGAGGAGAATTACTGGAGAACAAGGAGCGACCCCGACCAGAGGAGGAGAATTACTGGGGAGCAAGGAGTGAACCTGACCGGAGGTGGAGAGTTACTGGGGGACATGGAGCGACCCCGACAAGAGGAGCAGAATTACTGGAGGACATGGAGCAACCCCGACCACAGGAGGAGAATTACTGGAGGACAAGGAGCGACCCCGACCAGAGGAGGAGAATTACTGGAGGACATGGAGTAAACCTGACCGGAGGTGGAGAATTACTGGGGGACATGGAGCGACCCCGACAAGAGGAGGAGAATTACTGGAGGACATGGAGCGACCCCGACCACAGGAGGAGAATTACTGGAGGACAAGGAGCGACCCCGACCAGAGGAGGAGAATTACTGGGGGACATGGAGCGGCCCCGACCAGAGGAGGAGAGTTACTGGAGGACATGGAGTGACCCCGACCAGAGGAGGAGAATTACTGGGGGACATGGAGCGACCCCGACCAGAGGAGGAAAATTACTGGAGGACATGGAGCGACCCCGACCACAGGAGGAGAATTACTGGAGGACAAGGAGCGACCCCGACCAGAGGAGGAGAATTACTGGGGGACATGGAGCGACCCCGACCAGAGGAGGAGAATTACTGGGGGACATGGAGCGGCCCCGACAAGAGGAGGAGAATTACTGGAGGACATGGAGCGACCCACGATCAGAGGAGGAGAATTACTGGAGGACAAGGAGCGACCCCGACCAGAGGAGGAGAATTACTGGGGGACATGGAGCGACCCCGACCAGAGGAGGAGAATTACTGGGGGACATGGAGCGGCCCCGACCAGAGGAGGAGAATTACTGGGGGACATGGAGCGACCCCGACCAGAGGAGGAGAATTACTGGGGGACATGGAGCGGCCCCGAACTGAGGAGGAGAATTACTGGGGGACATGGAGCGACCCTGACCAGAGGAGGAGAATTACTGGGGGACATGGAGCGACCCCAACCAGAGGAGGAGAATTACTGGGGAACATGGATCGAACCTGTCCGGAGGTGGAGAGTTACTGGGGGACATGGAGAGGAGAATTACTGGGGACACGGAGCTATCCCGGCAGCTTGGGGGGAGTTTGGTGATGGGTTAAGTTGGCTTTACAGTGAAGCAAAACATGGGTTCTATTGTGACATTTATCAGAAGAGATGAGTATAAGAACCCGTCATTAAACATGACCGCCGGCTCCAGTGCAATATATGAACTGCCATTGGCGGCAGACCATGCAACCACTAGGTGGTGGTGGAGCACCGGGTCCAGTGGTGATGGAGCGCCAGGTCCAGTGGTGCTGGAGCACCGGGTCCAGTGGTGATGGAGCGCCAGGTACAGTGGTGGTGGAGCACCAGGTCCAGTGGTGGTGTAGTACCGGGTCCAGTGGCGGTGGAGCACCGGGTCCAGTGGTGGTGAGGAGGTACTGTGGTCATTGCAGGCTTTAGGCTGTTCTGAAGAGATGGGTTTTCTGGTTCCGCTTGAAGGTTCAGAGTGTAGGGGACAGTCGGACGTTTTGGGGTGCAGAATTCCAGAGAATGGCGGATGCTCGGGCGAAGTCTCGCAGGCGTTTAGATGAGGAACGTACAAGTGTGGAGGAAAGGAGGAAGTCTTGGTAGGATCGAAGATTACGAGTTGGATGATATCGGGAGATTAGTTCAGAGATATATGGGGGGACAGATTGTGGATGACTTTGTAAGTCAGTGTTAGTAGTTTGAATTGGATACGCTGGGGAATTGGGAGCCAGTGGAGGGATTGAGAAGTGGAGGAGCAGCGAGGAGAGAGGTGGATTATTCAGGCAGCAGAGTTAAGGACAGATTGGAGAGGTGCAAGAGTGTTGACAGGGAGGCCACAGAGGGGAGATTGCAGTAGTCAAGACGGGAGATGATGAGGGCATGCACTAGTAGTTTAGTAGATTGAAGGTTGAGGAAGGGACGGATTCTGGAAATTGAGTTGGAGGCGGCAGGAGGTGGCAAGGGCTTGGATGTGCAGTCTGAAGGACAAGGCAGAGTCAAGGGTTACTCCGAGGCAGCGGACTTCAGGTACAGGGCAAAGTGTGATGTCATTTATTGTGATAGATAGATCAGGTAAGGAAGGTGTGTGAGATAGAGGAAAGATGATGAGTTCAGTTTTGTCTACATTGAGTTTTAGGAAGCGAAAGAAGAAGGAGGATGATATGGCTGATAGACATTCTGGGATTCTGGACAGCAGAGAGGTGACGTCTGGGCCAGAGAGGTAGATGTGAGTGTCATCAGCGTACGGGTGATACTGGAAGCCATGGGATTTTATGAATTGTCCTAGGCCAAGGGTATAGATTGAAAAAGGAGGGGCCCCAGGACAGAGCCTTGAGGGACCCCAACAGAGAGGGGATGGGGCGAGGAGGTCGTGTGGGAGCGGGAGACATCAAATGTGCGGTTGGAGATGTAGGAGGAGACCCAGGAGAGGACAAGGTCAGTGATACCAATGGAAGAGAGGATTTGTAATAGGAGGCAGTGGTCGACTGTGTCGAATGCAGAGGACAGGTCAAGAAGGAGGAGGACGGAGAACTGTCTTTTAGCTTTGGATGTGAGTAAGTAATTTTGGTCAGGGCAGTTTCAGTGGAGTGGTGGGGGCAGAAGCCGGATTGAAGGTTGTCAAAGAGAGAGTTGGATGAGAGATGGGATGAGTGTCACACTGGGTGTAGGGAGACACCCAGCACTGGACGACGACAAGGGAGGGGAAAGGAGTCCCTGATGCTAAGGGCAAAAAGGGGGATGGTGACCCCTAGAACAACTAGCGCTGACACCTGGCTCCCCTAATGTCCCTATACAGTTTCCGCAATTCTCGCCGCTAAGATACCTATTCCCTGATTGTCCCTGGACTGCAACTACACAGGGCTCAGAGCGGGTGAACACTAGTAAACCAGGCAAGCAACTAGAAAACACACAAGGGAAACATACAAAGTGGGGAAGAGATACACTTAGCTTTAGCAGACCCAAGCAGCAAACCAGCAGGCTCCAAGAAACACTGCTTTGATCCGAGAATCAATCAGGAACACCTGAGGCTATCACCAGCAGTGCATCCTGGAAATCAAGGGAAATATATAGGCAGCTCCAAGGTAAGGAATCAGTTGGGTCCTAGTGACCTCCAGCTTTAACTGAAAGGGAAATGCCTCTTAAAGAGACAGAGACATTTTTTCTTTAGAATATGAACTGTTTGGCCAAACGCTGTGACCTTCTGCGAGTGACCTCTACAGTCTCATCCGTGCCTCCTGACACACCCGTGACAATGTGTCACGCTGGGAGTGGGGAAGACACCCAGCGTAGGATAACGACGGGGGGGGGGGAATCAGGAGTCCCTAATGCTAAGGGCACAAGAAGGAGACGGTGACCCCTAGACTTCCTAGAGCTGACCCTGTCTGCCCTAACGTCCCTATACAGTCTCCTCAACTGTCGCCGACCACGAACCTCGTCCCTCTCTGATCCTAGATCTATCCTATCTAAGGATCAGATGGAGAGGTTCACTAGACCCCTCCACTATCAACTAAAGACAAACACCAGGGAAGACAGACATTTGGGAAAAGGAAACACTTATCTGACAGCAGAACACAGCAACCTCCACAATCTCAGCTTCTGCTGGAGCAAGGATAAAGTGTGCACAAGGAACTATCACCTGCACCGAGGAAGGGTAATGAACCTCCTTATAAAGGTGGAAGGAGTCTGCTGGGTCCTAGTGACCTACAACATTGGTGGATAAAACCAGACCGAGCGCAAGACCTCCACAGCCGTCTCCCCATAATAGAGAGATCTCATCACACCTTCTCTCCATCAACACAGAAGGTAAATGCCCCTGAAAGAGACGGACCATCCTCCACCATTATGGCTGATGGGCCAAACGCTGGGATCGTCTGCGCGTGGCCTCCACCCTGTCATCCGTGCCACCCGTGACACAATGAGAGTGCAGTGTGGACATGCTTTTCAAGACGTTTGGAGGCGAATGGGAGCAGGGATATGGGCCGGTAGCTGGATGTAATGGTCGGGTCAAGGGATGGCTTCTTTAAGATAGGTGTGATTGCAGCATGTTTGAGAGCAGAAGGAAAGGTACCAGAAGTCAGAGATAGATTGAAGAGGTGGGTTATGGCTGGGATGAGTGTTGTGGTGACGTTGGGGAGGAAGTGGGATGGGATGGGGTCCAGTGCACAAGTGGTGAGGTGCGATCTGGAGAGGAGGTGTGCAAGTTCTCCTTCAGTGATGGAGAGGAGGAGGGTTAGTGGGGGAGGGGAGTGGTCTGGTATACATAGGGGTTGTGATGATTGGGTAACAAAGACTTGTCTGATCTGATCGATCTTGTTGGTGAAGTGTGTGTTGCAAATTCTTCTGCAGAGATATGAGAAATAGGAAGGGGCAGTGGGGGGCGGAGGAGGGAGTTAAATGTGTTGAATAACTGCCTGGGGTTGTGGGACAAAGAGGATATGTGGGTAATGAAGTAACTCTGTTTAGTGATGGTGACGAGTGCTGACTTGAATGTGAGAAGTGCTTGTTTGAATGCTGTGTAGTCTTCATGCAAATGTGTTTCTTCCAGCGTCGCTCAGCAACCCTAGACGATCACTGCAGATTTTTAGTGGAGTCTGTGTGCCAGTGTTGTCTGTTGGTTTGTCGTGTTCTGCCATGAATGAGAGTGGTGTATTATAATATGGATGAATGTGGGGGTGCATTATACTATATGGAGGACTACGGAAGTGGATTATACAATAGGGAGGTCTAAGGGGGTGCATTATACTATATGGAGGACTATGGGGGTGCATTATAATATATAGAGGACTATGTGGGTGCATTATACCATATGGAGGTCTATGGGGGCACATTATACTATTTGGAGGACTATGGGGGTGCATTATACTATATAGAGGACTATGTGGGTGGATTATACCATATGGAGGTCTATGGGGGCGCATTATACTATTTGGAGGACTATGGGGGTGCATTATACTATATGGAGGACTATGTGGGTGCATTATACCATATGGAGGTCTATAGGGGTGCATTATACCATATGGAGGATTATGTGGGGCCCATTATACTGTAGGGAAGGCTATGTGGGGCCATTATAATATTTGGATGGCTTTATGAAGGGTAGTATAATATTTGGACGGCTATGTGGGAGGATTTATACTTTATTGAGGGATATTTGATGGCCATTATACTGTATGCAAGCCATTATTATGTTTGAAGGATTGTGTGGGGTCCATCATACTGTGCCAGGACCATTTTGCTAGTTGGAAGGATAGCAAGTGGCATTATACTGTATGGAGGGCTGTGTGGGGTGTGCAGAGGGCTGATCAAAGAGGGGACCAAACCCCAGATACAGAGGGAGAAAAGGTCTATGACAGGATGAGATGACCAGGAGCCACTTGCACCCGCCCACATACAGACCCTTACTGGTAAATGAGCCTGGACAATGGCTTACATTATAATTTCATCACACACTGCACCCTAGGAACATTAGAAATCCATCGTCATGTTTTAGATATTTCTACTATATGTCGATGATAATTATACATCTGCAGTCAGAGGTGAAGACCGGAACCCCCGACATGTGATTCGTGCGATCGCTTCGTCATCTAACACCTCTTGAGTCATTGATCGCAGGAATCAAACAGATTTCAGGTTAAGAGATTGATAAAAGAAAGAACACAGGAGAGGAACGACGAGGGAAGAACACGGGAGGGGAACAACGAGGGAAGAACACAGGAGAGGAACGACGAGGGAAGAACACGGGAGGGGAACAACGAGGGAAGAACACAGGAGAGGAACGACTAGGGAAGAACACGGGAGGGAAACAACGAGGGAAGAACACAGGAGAGGAACGACGAGGGAAGAACACGGGAGGGAAACAATGAGGGAAGAACACAGGAGAGGAACGACTAGGGAAGAACACAGGAGAGGAATGACGAGGGAAGAACACAGGAGAGGAACGACGAGGGAAGAACACGGGAGGGAAACAATGAGGGAAGAACACAGGAGAGGAACGACTAGGGAAGAACACAGGAGAGGAATGACGAGGGAAGAACACAGGAGAGGAACGACGAGGGAAGAACACGGGAGGGAAACAATGAGGGAAGAACACAGGAGAGGAACGACTAGGGAAGAACACAGGAGAGGAATGACGAGGGAAGAACACAGGAGAGGAACGACGAGGGAAGAACACGGGAGGGGAACAACGAGGGAAGAACACAGGAGAGAAACGACAAGGGAAGAACACGGGAGGGGAACAACGAGGAAAGAACACAGGAGAGGAATGAAGAGGGAAGAACACGGGAGGGGAACAACGAGGGAAGAACACAGGAGAGAAACGACAAGGGAAGAACACGGGAGGGGAACAACGAGGGAAGAACACAGGAGAGGAACGACAAGGGAAGAACACGGGAGGGGAACGACGAGGGAAGAACACAGGAGAGGAACGACAAGGGAAGAACACAGGAGGGGAACAACGAGGGAAGAACACGGGAGGGGAATGAAGAGGGAAGAACACGGGAGGGGAACAACGAGGGAAGAACACAGGAGGGGAACGACGAGGGAAGAATACAGGAGGGGAACAACGAGGGAAGAACACAGGAGAGGAATGAAGAGGGAAGAACACGGGAGAGGAACAATGAGGGAAAAACACAGGAGAGAAACGACAAGGGAAGAACATGAGAGGGGAACAACGAGGAAAGAACACAGGAGAGGAATGAAGAGGGAAGAACACGGGAGGGGAACAACGAGGGAAGAACACAGGAGGGGAACGACAAGGGAAGAACACAGGAGGGGAACAACGAGGGAAGAACACAGGAGGGGAACGACGAGGGAAGAACACAGGAGGGGAACAACGAGGGAAGAACACGGGAGGGGAATGAAGAGGGAAGAACACGGGAGGGGAACAACGAGGGAAGAACACAGGAGGGGAACGACGAGGGAAGAATACAGGAGGGGAACAACGAGGGAAGAACTCAGGAGAGGAACGACGAGGGAAGAACACGGGAGGGGAACAACGAGGGAAGAACACAGGAGAGGAACGACAAGGGAAGAACACGGGAGGGGAACAACGAGGGAAGAACACGGGAGGGGAACGACGAGGGAAGAACACAGGAGAGGAACGATGAGGGAAGAACACGGGAGGGGAACGACGAGGGAAGAACATGGGAGGGGAATGACGAGGGAAGAACAGGGGAGTGGAATGATGAGGGAAGAACACAGGAGGGGAAGGACGAGGGAAGAACACGGGACGGGAATGACGAGGGAAGAACCTGGGAGTGGAATGACGAGGGAGGGGAACAACGAGGGAAGAACATGGGAGTGGAATGACGATGGGTGTCAATCGAAAACTCTTCTCTGGACAATTGCTTAAAAGGCAATCACCTAAGAAAATGTTGGCGTTAGTGTTAGAGTTGTGCAACATTGTAACGTAAAGTGCTACTTTTTGCTTTAAAAAAGCACCAAAGATATAAAAAAAATTGCAATACATTTTTGAATTTGCGCAAAATGAATGAATTTGGCGTCTTCTTGACAAATAGCAAAACATAAAACAAGAACAAGCGACTTAGAAGAATGATGCCTGGAGCCAACGACCGTCTTATGTCTATGGACGGTTGAAGAGAAAGTATTTTTCCTTTTCTGCTCCACCTATAGCGGATTCTATATGATGGAGATTTTTTCTTCGCTTTCGGCTTTGAAGTTTTTTTCCTTTTATTTCCAGTTTTCGCTTTGAAATCACGATTTTTGCATCCGACATTAAAAGAGTTAAAACATGATGTGACGACGTGTTCACTGACACTTGTCATAAACGGGGAATTCATCCAAAAAACTCCTTTTACTCCAGAAAATAAAGAGACTTCAAAATGAAAGCCATCGGGGAGAGCGTTTCCTGCCTCTTAATGAGCCGTTCTACATATCCGGTAATTAGCCGGCAGGAAATATTCCCTCTAGAGGCTGCAAAATACGATTAAAATAACATTGTGGATCCAGCGCTGCGCCGAGGACATCAGGGACTATATATAGCCCGGACAGCAAAGTGTTAATTATCACTCCCTAATAATTGAGTGAGCGATAATAATGGTGGGATTAGGAAAAATAATGATCCAAACACCAATCCCCCCTTCCCATTTTATCACGTGCCCGGCATCTTAAAGGGAAAGTGCACAAAAACAATCATTAACCCTTCACATCCCATTATGGATAATTAGTAACTGTCCATTGTGCACTGCCTACACCGTGAGCTCGTGTTTTTAAATATTAAGTATATATTAATATTATTACCCCATATATGTTTGTCCTTGGTTGTATCCCATCCCTTGATGTGAGCCCTCATCTTTCCCTGCACATTACGGCTGATCTGATCAGCTGACATACACCTGTTAGATCGCGCTGTCATACTCTGACAGCATCATTTAACATGTGCCATTCCCCAGTCCCAACGACGGCCCCGTGTCATGATCACAGGGTGCCGATAGGTTGTCATAATAAGGGAGGGTCAGATGATGACCCCTGTCACTGAAGCTCATGTTTTTAAATATTAATAATAAATAATAATATTATTAACCCTGTAAAGGTACGTCAACGGTCGTGTCCCTCCCTTCGATGAGAGCTCACACGCTGAGCCCACATCTATTCCTGCATATGATGGCAGATCTGATCAGCTGACATATACCTTGGGTGAATTGGTGATCCGTCTATGCCTGCTAACCTGTTAGATTGCGCTGTCAAACTCTGATAGCGTGATATAACAGAAGCCGACGAGGAGCGCTCCATTCCCTGCTCCCATCAGCAGCCCTGTGACGTGTCAACATGATGATTACCATGGCAGGGAAGGGTGAAATGATGACCCCTGTCACCAGTGGCGGACCTTGTGCCAAGAGGGCCCTGGTGCAGCAGCTGATGACGAGGAGGGGCGGGGGGGATGGGGATGCTGGCGGATATCGGCTAGGAGCGGTGGGGGGTTGTGCTGTAGGTGCTGCGGCTCCTACCTGCGCCGGGCCACAAAGTCCTGGGAGCTGCACCACGGTAGGTCCACCCCTGCCTGTCACGGTGATGACTCACTGTGCGTGAATGCTCCCCGAGCGCCAGCGTTCACAGGAGATGATCATTTCTTCTACTATGCATCAGCACGGCTCTGTACAGCACAAGCAATCAGACTGTGATGGCTTCAAGTTCCCTAAGTGGACTAGTAAAATAAATAAAAAGTTTAAAAACGTTTTTAAAAAATGTAAATACACAGAAGTTCAAATCACCCCCCTTTTGCTCCATTGAAAATAAAACAATAATGAAAAAATACACTATTTGGCAGAAATTGCTAGGACTATCAAAATCTAAAATAAATTAATCCAATTGGTAAACTGCATAACGGAAAAAAGGTCAAGATGCCAAAATTACATTGAATTTGGTCGCTGGAACCAGGGTCTTTTTTGTACCGGTACGGGCCGGTACGCCGTACCGGAAAATCCGGGAAAACCCGGTGCGATCCGGTACGGCGTACCGGAAAATCTGCTGCCTGCTGCCGCCGCCCCTCATCTGTGCAGCCCTGTAATTTCGGCCTCTCCTCTGTGGGAGAAATGCGCCCGAGCCGTGGAGCAAGCAGCAGCAGGACCTGGCTGCTGTGTGTCTCCACCAAGGGTGTGGCCGGCAGCGCACTTCCGGCCGGCGAACACCGCTGATGGCAGGGGTGCGGTTTCTGCCGGCCAGGGCAAGGACCAGCACTGTCTGCCGGCTGGCCGAGTGAGGAGTCAGAGAGCGGACTCCGGAGGAGCGGGCGGGAGCCGGCGGCATGGTGAACAGACGGCAGAGGAGATGAACAGAGGACAGCAGAAGGTGCAGTGTGCTGTGCAGCCAGGTTGTGTGTGCAGTGTGTGTGTGCAGTGTGTGTGCAATGCGTGTGCAATGTGTGTGCAGTGTGTGTGGCTTTGTGTGCAGTATGTTTGGCTTTGTGTGCCTCTGTCCTCCTGCCCTCACCCCCCAGCCTCCGTCCTCATGCCCTCACCCCTCCAGCCTCCGTCCTCCTGCCCTCACCCTCCAGCCTCCGTCCTCCTGCCATCACCCCTCCAGCCTCCGTCCTCCTGCCCTCACCCCTCCAGCCTCCGTCCTCCTGCCCTCACCCCACCAGCTCCGTCTTCCTGCCCTCACCCACCAGCCTCTGTCATCCTGCGCTCACCCCTCCAGCATTCATCCTGGTCTAACCCGCTGCCCACCATATACTGTGCTGCTAACCACTGAGCCATCATACTTTGCTAACCACAAACATGCGCAGTGCTAACCACTGACCACCGTACAATGCTACCACTGACCCCTACATGCTACCACTGAGCACCATATGCAGTGCTAACCACTGATCTACCACACAGTGCTAACCACTGAGCCACCATGTACATGCTAACCACTAGCCACCATATACAGTGCTAACCACTGAGCCACATATACATGCTAACCACTGAGCCACCGTATACAGTGCTAACCACTGAGCCACCGTACGTAGTGTAGACCTATGTATGTACACATACGACAATGTTACCAATAGTACTGACCCAGCATATACACACACACAATGTTATCACAAGTACTGACAGTGAACCACATATCGACACGTCGTATTACATTAGTACTGACCCGACACATCATACAGAAGACAGTGTACATATAACTGACCTATGTCATGATACCAACGCCAGTGTATAGTACTGACCCAGACATCATACCAACGTATGTTACCATAGTACCGACTAGCATCTACCGACACTAGTGTTATCAATAGTACTGACCCGGCATCATACGACACGTCATGTTACCAATAGTAACTGACCCGAGCATCATACGACTCCAGTGTTACCATTAGTACTTACAGCATCATACGAACATGTTTACCATATAGTACTGACCATGCGTCTGATACTGACACGCCATGTGTACCATATAGTACTGACCCGAGACATCATACGACATGTAGGTTACCATATAGTACCTGACTCAGGCATCATACCGACACCTCAGTGTTACATATAGTACTGACCCAGCATCATACCGACATCGTCATCTGCCTTACCAAACTCCGTACTGCTACCTGAGGCATCATACGCGACACTCAGTGTTACATTAGTACTACTGCCGAGCATCATACCACATGTCAGTCTTACCATATAGTACTACCCAAGGCATTATACTGCACCTCAGTGTTACCATATAGTACTGACCCGAGCTCATACTACATGTCAGTGTACCATATAGTACTGACTGAGGCATCATACTGACATTCAGTG
Organism: Allobates femoralis; assembly: GCA_033576535.1. NCBI lineage: Eukaryota > Metazoa > Chordata > Amphibia > Anura > Aromobatidae > Allobates > Allobates femoralis. The sequence goes on from JARQOC010000010.1 coordinate 131,634,822, forward strand.
TTACCATATAGTACTGACCCAGGCATCATACCGACACGTCATTGTTACCATATAGTACTGACCCGAACATCATACCAATCTACGTCCTGTGCTACCATATCAGTGACTGACCGAGGATCATACCACATCAGTGTTTACTAACCAATAAGTACTGACCCGAGCATCATACCACATCATCAGTGCTACCATATAGTACTACCGAGCATCATACCGAGCACGTCAGTGTTACATTAGTACTGACCCGAGGCATATACCATCAACGTCAGTGTTACCATATAGTACTGACCCGAGGCATCATACCATCAATCAGTGTTACCATATAGTACTGACCTGAGCATCATACTGACACGTCAGTGTTACCATATAGTACTGACCCGAGGCATCATACCGACACGTCAGTGTTACCATATAGTACTGACCCGAGGTATCATACCATCTCGTCTTTGCTACCATATAGTACTGACCCGAGGCATCATACCGACACATCAGTGTTACCATATAGTACTTACCCGAGAACATCATACCGACACGTCAGTGTTATCATATAGTACTGACCCGAGGCATTATACCGACACGTCAGTGTTACATATAGTACTGACCCGAGGCATCATACCACACCTCAGTGTTACCATATAGTACTGACCGACATCATACGACATCAGTGTTACCATATAGTACTACCCGAGGCATCATACGACACTCAGTGTTACCATATAGTACTGACCCAGGCATCATACTGACATGTCAGTGTTTACCATATAGTACTGACCCGAGGCATCATACCGACACTCAGTGTTACCATATAGTACTTACCAGAGACATCATACCGACACGTCAGTGTTATCATATAGTACTGACCCGAGGCATCATACCACACGTCAGTGTTATCATATAGTACTGACCTGAGGCATCATACCGACACTCAGTGTTACCATTAGTACTGACCCGAGCACTTCAAACATCAGCCAGTGCTACCATATATGTACTGACCCGAGGCATCATACCGGCACGTCAGTGTTACCATATAGTACTGACCCGAGGCATCAAACCATCAAGCAGTGCTAACCATATAGTACTGACCTGAGGCATCATACCGACACGTCAGTGTTACCATATAGTACTGACCCGAGGCATCATACCATCACGCAGTGCTACCATATAGTACTGACCTGAGGCATCATACCGACACGTCAGTGTTACCATATAGTACTGACCCGAGGCATCATACCATCACGCGTGCTACCATATAGTACTGACCCGAGGCATCATACCGACACGTCAGTGTTACCATATAGTACTGACCCGAGACATCATACCGACACGTCAGTGTTACCATATAGACTGACTCAAGGCATCATACCGACACGTCAGTGTTACCATATAGTACTGACCCGAGGCATAAACCATCAAGTCAGTGCTACCATATAGTACTGACCTGAGGCATCATACCGACACCTCAGTGTTACCATATAGTACTACCCGAGACATCATACCGACACGATCAGTGTTACCATATAGTAACTGACCCGATATCATCATACCACTGACATTGCTAACATATAGTACTGACCCGAGGCATCATACCGACACTCAGTGTTACCATATAGTACTGACCCAAGACATCATACCGACACGTCAGTGTTATCATATAGTACTGACCCGAGGCATCATACCGACACGTCAGTGTTACCATATAGTACTGACCCGAGGCATCATACCGACCCCTCAGTGTTACCATATAGTACTGACCCAAACATCAACATCAGTGTTACCATATAGTACTGACCCGAGACATCAAACTGACATGTCAGTATTATCATATAGTACTGACCGAGGCATCATACCGACACCTCAGTGTTACCATATAGTACTGACCCAAGACATCATACCGACATGTCATTGTTACCATATTGTACTGACACGAGGCATCACACCGACACGTCAGTGTTACCATATAGTACTGACCGAGACATCATACCGACACGTCTGTGTTATCATATAGTACTGACCCCGTCACGTTACATATATACTGACCGAGGCATCAACCATCATGTCGTGCTACATATACTATGACCCGAGGCATCATACCGGCACGTCAGTGTTACCATATAGTATGACCCGAGGCATCATACGCACGTCAGTGTTACCATATAGTACTGACCCGAGGCTTCAAACCATCATGTCAGTGCTACATATAGTACTGACCTAAGGCATCATCCCGACACGTCAGTGTTACCATATGGTACTGACCCGAGGCATCAAACCATCATGTCAGTGTACCATATAGTACTGACCGAGGCATCATACCGACACTCAGTGTTACCATATAGTACTGACCCGAGCATCAAACCATCATGTCAGTGCTACCATATAGTACTGACCCGAGGCATCATACCGTACGTCAGTGTTTACCATATAGTACTGACCCGAGGCATCAACCACATGTCAGTGCTACCATATAGTACTGACCAGGCATCATACCGACACGTCAGTGTTACCATATAGTACTGACCCGAGGCATCAAACCATCATGTCAGTGCTACCATATAGTACTGACCCGAGGCATCATACCGCACGTCAGTGTTACCATATAGTATGACCCGAGGCATCAAACCATCAAGTCAGTGCTACCATATAGTACTGACCGAGGCATCATACTGACATGTCAGTGTTACCATATAGTACTGACCCGAGGCATCATACCGACACGTCAGTGTTACCATATAGTACTGACCGAGGCATCATACCATCTCGTCTTTGTACATATAGTACTGACCCGAGGCATCATACCGACAATCAGTGTTACCATATAGTACTTACCTTAACATCATATGACACGTCAGTGTTATCATATAGACTGACCCACACGTCAGTGTTACCATATAGTTCTTACCCCAGACATCATACTGACACATCAGTGTTACCATATAGTACTGACCCAAGCATCATACTGACATTCAGTGTTACCATATAGTTCTTCCCCAGACATCATACTGACTCATCAGTGTTACCATATAGTACTGACCCGAGGCATCTACCGATACGGCAGTGTTAACATATAGTAATTACCCGAGACATCATACCGACACGTCAGTGTTATCATATAGTACTGACCCGAGCATCAAACCACATGTCAGTGCTACCATATATACTGACCTGAGGCATCATACCGCACGTCAGTGTTACCATATAGTACTGACCTGAGGCATCAAACCATCAAGTCAGTGTACATATAGTACTGACATGAGGCATCACACCGACATCTCAGTGTTACCATATAGTACTGACCCGAGACATCATACCGACTCGTCAGGTTACATCTAGTACTGACCCCAGGCATCATACAGACACGTCAGTGTTACCATATAGTACTGACCAGGCATCATACTGACACATCAGTGTTACCATATAGTACTGACCTGAGGCATGATACCGACACGTCACTGTTACAATATAGCACTGACCCGAGACATCGTACCGACACGTGTTACCATATAGCACTGACCGAGACATCATACCGCACGTCAGTGTTACCATATAGTACTGACCTAGACATCGTCCCGACACGTCAGTGTTACCATAAGTACTGACCCGAGACATCATACTGACACGTCAGTGTTACCATATAGTGTGACCCGAGGCATCATACCGACACGTCAGTGTTACCATATAGTACTGACCCCAGACATCTACGACACGTCAGTGTTACATATAGTACTGACCTGAAAATCATACCGACACCTCATGTTACCATATAACACTGACCCGAGACATCATACCGACGTCAGTGTTACCATATAGCACTGACCCGAGACATCATACCGACTCGTCAGTGTTACCATCTAGTATGACCAGGCATCATACCACCGTAACGTTACAATATCACTGACCGAACATCGTACTGACAGTGTTACCATATAGATGACCAAGACACAACCGACACGTCAGTGTTACCATATAGTACTGACTGAGACATCGTCCCGACACTCAGTGTTACCATATAGTACTGACCAGAGACATCATACTGACAGTCAGTGTTACCATATAGTACTGACCCGAGCATCATACCGACACGTCAGTGTTACATATGTACTGACCCAGACATCATACTGTCAGTCAGTGTTACCATATAGCATGACCCGAGACATCATACCGACACGTCAGTGTTACATATAGTACTGACCTGAGGCATCATACACACATCAGTGTTACCATATAGTAGTGACCCGAGACATCATACCGACACTCAGTGTTACATATAGTACTTACCCGAGGCATCATACCGACATGCCAGTGTTACCATATAGTACTGACCCGAGTTATCACACCGACACTCAGTGTTACCATATAGTACTGACCCAGACATCATACTGATCGTCAGTGTTACCATATAGTACTGACCAAGGCATCATACGACACGTCAGTGTTACCATATAGTACTGACCAAGGCATCATACCGACATGTCAGTGTTAATATATAGTACTGACCCGAGTTATCATACCGACACATCAGTGTTACCATATAGTACTGACCCCAGACATCATACGACACCTCAGTCTTACCATATAGTACTGACCGAAGGCATCATACGACACGTCAGTGTACCATATAGTACTGACCCAAAGCATCATACCGACACCTCAGTGTTACCATACAGTACTTACCCGAGGCATCATACCGACACATCAGTGTTACCATATAGTACTGACCCGAGGCATCATACCGACACCTCAGTGTTAGCATATTGTACTGACCCGAGACATCATACCGACACCTCAGTGTTACATATTGTACTGACCCGAGGCATCATATCGACACCTCAGTGTTACCATAAAGTACTGACCCGAGGCATCATACCGACACCTCAGTGTTACCATATAGTACTGACCCGAGGCATCATACCGACATGTCAGTGTTACCATATAGTACTGACCCGAGGCATCATACCGACACCTTAGTGTTACCATATAGTACTGACCCGAGGCATCATACCGACATGTCAGTGTTACCATATAGTACTGACCCGAGACATCATACCGACACGTCAGTGTTACCATATAGTACTGACCCGAGACATCATACCGACACCTCAATGTTACCATATAGTACTGACCCGAGACATCATACTGACACGTCAGTGTTACCATATAGTACTGACTGAACATCATACCGACACGTCAGTGTTACCATATAGTACTGACCCGAGGCATCATACCGACACGTCAGTGTTACCATATAGTACTGACCGAGACATCATAGCGACACGTCAGTGTTACCATATAGTACTGACCGAGGCATCATACCGACACCTCAGTGTTAGCATATTCTACTGACCGAGACATCATACCAACACCTCAGTGTTACCATATAGTGCTGACCCGAGGCATCATACTGACACCTCAGTGTTAGCATATTGTACTGACCCGAGGCATCATACCGACATGTCAGTGTTACCATATATATTGACCCGAGGCATCATACTGACACCTCAGTGTTACCACATAGTACTGACCCGAGGCATCATACCGACATGTAAGTTTATCATTAGTACTGACCCGAGGCATCATACGACACCTTAGTGTTACCATATAGTACTGACCCGAGCATCATACCGACATGTCAGTGTTACCATATAGTACTGACCCGAGGCATCATACATCATACCGACACCTTAGTGTTACCATATAATACTGACCCGAGACATCATACGACTCGTCAGTGTTACCATCTAGTACTGACCCCAGGCATCATACAGACACGTCTGTGTTACCATATAGTACTGACCTGAGGTATCATACCAACATGTCAGTGTTACCATATAGTACTGACCCGAGGCATCATACCGACACCTTAGTGTTACCATATAGTACTGACCCGAGGCATCATACCGACACGTCAGTGTTACCATATAGTACTGACCAGAGGCATCATACCGACACGTCAGTGTTACCATATAGTACTGACAACAGACATCATACCGACACATCAGTGTTACCATATAGCACTGACCCGAGGCATCATACCGACACGTCAGTGTTACCATATAGTACTGACCCGAGGCATCATACCGACACGTCAGTGTTACCATATAGCACTGACCCGAGGCATCATACCGACACGTCAGTGTTACCATATAGTACTGACCCGAGGCATCATACCGACATGTCAGTGTTACCATATAGTACTGACAACAGACATCATACTGACACGTCAGTGTTACCATATAGCACTGACCCGAGGCATCATACCGACACGTCAGTGTTACCATATAGTACTGACCCGAGGCATCATACCGACACGTCAGTGTTACTATATAGCACTGTCCCGAGACATCATACCGACATTTCAGTGTTACCATATAGTACTGTCCGAGGCATCATAGCGACACGTCAGTGTTACCATATAGTACTGACCCGAGGCATCATACCGACACCTCAGTGTTACCATATAGTACTGACCCGAGGCATCATACCGACACGTCATTGTTACCATATAGCACTGACCCGAGGCATCATACCGACACGTCAGTGTTACCATATAGTACTGACCCGAGGCATTATACCGACATGTCAGTGTTACCATATAGTACTGACAACAGACATCATACCGACACGTCAGTGTTACCATATAGCACTGACCCGAGGCATCATACCGACACGTCAGTGTTACCATATAGTACTGACCCGAGGCATCATACCGACACATCAGTGTTACCATATAGCACTGACCCAAGACATCATACCGACATGTCAGTGTTACCATATAGTACTGTCCGAGGCATCATACCGACACGTCAGTGTTACCATATAGTACTGACCCGAGGCATCATAACGACACCTCAGTGTTACCATATAGTACTGACCCGAGGCATCATACCGACACCTCAGTGTTACCATATAGTACTGTCCGAGGCATCATACCGACATGTCAGTGTTACCATATAGTACTGACAATAGACATCATACCGACACCTCAGTGTTACCATACAGTACTGACCCGAGACATCATACCGACACGTCAGTGTTACCATATAGTATTGACCCGAGACATCATACCGACACGTCAGTGTTACCATATAGTACTGACCCGAGGCATCATACTGACATGTCAGTGTTACCATATAGTACTGACCCGAGCAATCATACCGACACGTCAGTGTTACCATATAGTACTGACCCGAGGCATCATACCATCTCGTCTTTGCTACCATATAGTACTGACCCGAGGCATCATACCGACACATCAGTGTTACCATATAGTACTTACCCGAAACATCATACTGACACGTCAGTGTTATCATATAGTACTGACCCCACACGTCAGTGTTACCATATAGTTCTTACCCCAGACATCATACTGACACATCAGTGTTACCATATAGTACTGACCCAAGGCATCATACTGACATGTCAGTGTTACCATATAGTTCTTACCCAGACATCATACTGACTCATCAGTGTTACCATATAGTACTGACCCGAGGCATCCTACCGATACGGCAGTGTTAACATATAGTAATTACCCGAGACATCATACCGACACGTCAGTGTTATCATATAGTACTGACCCGAGGCATCAAACCATCATGTCAGTGCTACCATATAGTACTGACAATAGACATCATATTGACACGTCAGTGTTACCATATAGTACTGACCTGAGGCATCAAACCATCAAGTCAGTGCTACCATATAGTACTGACATGAGGCATCACACCGACATCTCAGTGTTACCATATAGTACTGACCCGAGACATCATACCGACTCGTCAGTGTTACCATCTAGTACTGACCCCAGGCATCATACAGACACGTCAGTGTTACCATATAGTACTGACCCAAGGCATCATACCGACATGTCAGTGTTAATATATAGTACTGACCCGAGTTATCATACCGACACATCAGTGTTACCATATAGTACTGACCCCAGACATCATACCGACACCTCAGTCTTACCATATAGTACTGACCGAAGGCATCATACCGACACGTCAGTGTTACCATATAGTACTGACCCGAGGCATCATACCGACACCTCAGTGTTACCATACAGTACTTACCCGAGGCATCATACCGACACATCAGTGTTACCATATAGTACTGACCCGAGGCATCATACCGACACCTCAGTGTTAGCATATTGTACTGACCCGAGACATCATACCGACACCTCAGTGTTACCATATAGTACTGACCCGAGGCATCATACCGACACCTCAGTGTTACCATATAGTACTGACCCGAGGCATCATACCGACACCTCAGTGTTACCATATAGTACTGACCCGAGGCATCATACCGACATGTCAGTGTTACCATATAGTACTGACCCGAGGCATCATACCGACACCTTAGTGTTACCATATAGTACTGACCCGAGGCATCATACCGACATGTCAGTGTTACCATATAGTACTGACCCGAGACATCATACCGACACGTCAGTGTTACCATATAGTACTGACCCGAGACATCATACCGACACCTCAATGTTACCATATAGTACTGACCCGAGACATCATACCGACACGTCAGTGTTACCATATAGTACTGACCCGAGGCATCATACCGACACGTCAGTGTTACCATATAGTACTGACCCGAGACATCATAGCGACACGTCAGTGTTACCATATAGTACTGACCCGAGGCATCATACCGACACCTCAGTGTTAGCATATTCTACTGACCCGAGACATCATACCGACACCTCAGTGTTACCATATAGTACTGACCTGAGACATCATACCGACACGTCAGTGTTACCATATAGTACTGACCCGAGGCATCATACCGACACGTCAGTGTTACCATATAGTACTGACCCGAGACATCATAGCGACACGTCAGTGTTACCATATAGTACTGACCCGAGGCATCATACCGACACCTCAGTGTTAGCATATTGTACTGACCCGAGGCATCATAACCGACATGTCAGTGTTACCATATAGTACTGACCCGAGGCATCATACTGACACCTCAGTGTTACCATATAGTACTGACCCGAGGCATCATACCGGACATGTAAGTGTTATCATATAGTACTGACCCGAGGCATCATACCGACACCTTAGTGTTACCATATAGTACTGACCCGAGGCATCATACCGACATGTCAGTGTTACCATATAGTACTGACCCGAGGCATCATACATCATACCGACACCTTAGTGTTACCATATAGTACTGACCCGAGACATCATACAGACACGTCTGTGTTACCATATAGTACTGACCTGAGGTATCATACCAACATGTCAGTGTTACCATATAGTACTGACCCGAGGCATCATACCGACACCTTAGTGTTACCATATAGTACTGACCCGAGGCATCATACCGACACGTCAGTGTTACCATATAGTACTGACCAGAGGCATCATACCGACACGTCAGTGTTACCATATAGTACTGACAACAGACATCATACCGACACATCAGTGTTACCATATAGCACTGACCCGAGGCATCATACCGACACGTCAGTGTTACCATATAGTACTGACCCGAGGCATCAAACCGACACGTCAGTGTTACCATATAGCACTGACCCGAGGCATCATACCGACACGTCAGTGTTACCATATAGTACTGACCCGAGGCATCATACCGACATGTTAGTGTTACCATATAGTACTGACAACAGACATCATACTGACACGTCAGTGTTACCATATAGCACTGACCCGAGGCATCATACCGACACGTCAGTGTTACCATATAGTACTGACCCGAGGCATCATACCGACACGTCAGTGTTACTATATAGCACTGTCCCGAGACATCATACCGACATTTCAGTGTTACCATATAGTACTGTCCGAGGCATCATAGCGACACGTCAGTGTTACCATATAGTACTGACCCGAGGCATCATACCAACACCTCAGTGTTACCATATAGTACTGACCCGAGGCATCATACCGACACGTCATTGTTACCATATAGCACTGACCCGAGGCATCATACCGACACGTCAGTGTTACCATATAGTACTGACCCGAGGCATTATACCGACATGTCAGTGTTACCATATAGTACTGACAACAGACATCATACCGACACGTCAGTGTTACCATATAGCACTGACCCGAGGCATCATACCGACACCTCAGTGTTACCATATAGTACTGACCCGAGGCATCATACCGACACATCAGTGTTACCATATAGCACTGACCCAAGACATCATACCGACATGTCAGTGTTACCATATAGCACTGACCCGAGGCATCATACCGACACCTCAGTGTTACCATATAGTACTGACCCGAGGCATCATACCGACACATCAGTGTTACCATATAGCACTGACCCAAGACATCATACCGACACGTCAGTGTTACCATATAGTACTGACCCGAGGCATCATACCGACACGTCAGTGTTACCATATAGCACTGACCCAAGACATCATACCGACATGTCAGTGTTACCATATAGTACTGTCCGAGGCATCATACCGACACGTCAGTGTTACCATATAGTACTGACCCGAGGCATCATAACGACACCTCAGTGTTACCATATAGTACTGACCCGAGGCATCATACCGACACCTCAGTGTTACCATATAGTACTGTCCGAGGCATCATACCGACATGTCAGTGTTACCATATAGTACTGACAATAGACATCATACCGACACCTCAGTGTTACCATACATTACTGACCCGAGACATCATACCGACACGTCAGTGTTACCATATAGTATTGACCCGAGACATCATACCGACACGTCAGTGTTACCATATAGTACTGACCCGAGACATCATACCGACACCTCAGTGTTACCATATAGTACTGACCCGAGACATCATACCGACACCTCAGTGTTACCATATAGTACTGACCCGAGGCATCATACCGACACCTCAGTGTTACCATATAGTACTGACAATAGACATCATATTGACACGTCAGTGTTACCATATAGTACTGACCCGAGGCATCATACCGACACGTCAGTGTTACCATATAGTACTGACCTGAGACATCATACCGACACCTCAGTGTTACCATATAGTACTGACCCGAGACATCATACCGACACGTCAGTGTTACCATATAGTACTGACCCGAGACATCATACCGGCACATCAGTGTTACCATATAGTACTGACCCCAGACATCATAGCGACACGTCAGTGTTACCATATAGTACTGACCCGAGGCATCATACCGACACGTCAGTGTTACCATATAGTACTGACCCGAGGCATCATACCGACACCTCAGTGTTACCATATAGTACTGACCTGAGACATCATACCGACACCTCAGTGTTACCATATAGTACTGACCCGAGGCATCATACCGACACGTTAGTTTCGTAACAATAAATAATAATAATAATAATCAAATGTAAACCCATGGAATAAATAGCGCTATAATAAGTCATAACAATTATAATTATCACTTGTAAAACCATGGAATAAATAGTGCTAAAATAATTATTAATAATAATAATAATGATAATGATGATAATAATAATAATCATAATCATCATCCTCATCATCATCATCATCACATGTAAAACCATGGAATAAATAGTGCTATAATAATAAATAATAATAATAATGACATGTAACGCCATGGAATAAATAGTATTATAATAATTACCGTACTACTAATAATAATAATCACATGTAAAAACATGGAGTAAATTGGAAAATAATAGTGACAATAATAATAATAATAATAATAATCACATGTAAAGCCATAGAATAAATAGCACTATAATAATAGATAATAATAATCACATGTAAAACCATGGAGTAAATAGTACTATAATATTTACTACTAATAATAATAATCACATGTAAAGCAGCATGGAATAAATGGCGCTATAATAATAAATAACAATAATAATAAATATGTTTGCACGGTGTTGGCCGTATGATATAGAGCAATGATATGTGAATATTGTGTTTGGAGCAGGCTGGGTGAGTGTGAGCCGTCTGCTCCCCTCTGTGTGACCTCCGCCAGCGCCCCCTATTAGCCCTGATGCTCCAGGGGGCAGGCGGGGTCAGGCCTGTAATCCAGGACACAGGGTGGTATCTGCTGCTCCATCACAATGACTGAGGCCAGATCCACACCAATAAACTCCTCTATCTCAGCAAAAGGCTTTCTTTATCTGTTATAGAGCCCCCAATAAAAACAGCTGCAAATCCCCCCATAAATCAGCCCCTCTCCCCAGTCACTGGTAGGGGTCATAGCTGGTGAGGAGGCAATGAACAGAGCAGTCCCTGGGATCTGTCACATCAGATATACACCTCCAGCAGTTTTAGGGTCACTCCTGACATTATCAGTGTAACATTATATAAATGGAGCCATTTTGGGGGACCGTAGCTTTGGTGCCCCAGGTATTAGGATTGATGTCAGGTCTATTCCGTCCTCTGGATCACAATATGTCGGTCATGTATTTCTCTACTTTTGGAGATAATGTACAGTTGGCCATACATGATCCCTATGCGGGAGACAGAGGAAGACTCGGCGGCGCTCCTCCTAAGTGTAGAGATGACTGATGTATGGAAAGTGGGATGGAAGGGGCGGGCTGGCCCAGGTGGCAGGGGGGCAAGTGCCCCCTGGGCTGGTGGTATAGTCCACATCTAGGGCCGCCCCCTACAGAAACGGGCCGGCCGCGGGCGTCGCTTTGCGGCCGGCCGCGGGAGTCGCTCTGTGACGCTGGAGGTCTCGGATCAGGTAAGGGCTGACAAGTCAGTCCTGACAGCACCCCCCCCCCCCCCCCGCTTCTCAAGTCAGCCCTGACAGCACCTCCCCCCCCCCGCTTCTCAAGTCAGGGCCGGCAGGATGGAGGCTCCAGCCAGCCCCTGGATGGAATCATAGCGCCATATAGATGAAGAAATATTATAATATTATTATAGATCAACTAGCTGTGAGCCCGATGCGATTGCATCGGGATTCTAGAATCTGTGTATAGGGCATTGCTCGGGCTGCTGCAACGACTCCCAACGCCCCCTTTGCGGGCATTGCGAGTGAGTCGCGTGGGTGATGCGCGTCCACGAACAAAGCCACGGAGGTAGTGGCGTGTGCGAGGGAAGTCGCTACAGCAATTATATAATAGATTATCAGTATGTAATATATAATTTCCCTAACGCTCTTCCGTAAGTTTCGGCACTGGTTCCGTCGTTGTGGGCGTGGGCGCAGCGCCCACGCGACCTGTGAAGCATTGCCGGCGCCAATGATTCGCAAAGCCTCACTCGCAATGGCCGCCAAGCGGCCGTTGCGAGTCCTTGCAGAATAGGCGCGACTCACTAATGTATACATAACCACATACATAATACTGATAATTCCTATATAATCACATATATATATATATATATATATATATATATATATATAGATGGGGGGCCGATTCGAAAGAATCGGGTAGTCTAGAATCCATATATAGTATATTTACTAATAGTTAGGGGAGTGGGGTGAAATGAATTGTGTGTATACAGGTGGCTCAGTGGTTAGCAGTGAGTGGGGTGGCTCAGTGGTTAGCAGTGAGTGCGGTGGCTCAGTGGTTAGCAGCGAGTGCGGTGGCTCAGTGGTTAGCAGTGAGTGCGGTGGCTCAGTGGTTAGCAGTGAGTGTGGTGAGATTGGTGAGCACAGTGGCATGGGCAGAGTGCTGAGTGCAGCGCTGTGGGCAGAGTGGTGAGCACACACATACATACATACACACACACCACAGACACTTCGCTATAGTTAGCACCGACCCTACGTCTTCCCTGCCGGCTGGATCCTGAGTTGACATGTCGGCGCCCGTGGACGACTGGATCCAATATGGGGTCCGGCAAGGTTGGCGAGACTTATTGGACGCGATATTTGATCGAGTAGTTCAGGGGCGGCGACATGTCGGTGATGCAGGGCCGGTGGTAAGTATAGCGGACTATGTGTGTGTGTGTGTGTATGTGTGCGGAGAAAGTGAGTGAAGTGCGGAGAAAGTGAGGTGTGGTGATGTGGCCCCTGGGCGGGTGCATCACACGGGTTATCAATGCAGGTCTGTGTTCACATGGGCCGGTTTTCCTGATTGTGTGTGGTGTGTGAAACCTGTCCGATGTACAGGGGGTTAACAGCTGAAGGGTTTTCATGAGCTGAGTAAAACAGCTGATTGTGAGTGCTGAAGATCCGATACATTCATGAGCCTAATGAGCGGCTGAACCTGTGGGGATGAGTGCTTTGCTGGGCTAAACCTGAATGGTGCACAGGGGGTTAATCACATCTCAGGTCTGTGTGTGAGTGAAGATGTGCTGATTGACTCACTGGGTTGCAGCTGGGAGTGAGTAGGCTGGATAGGAACCTGCCAGGTGTCTGAGTGAGGAGAGGACGATTCAGAAGTTCAGAGCACTGCCATGTGAAGAGGTGCTGGAAGTGATCCGTCCTCAGTGGGTAAGTGATGGGAGCCTACCAGCTCCATGCTAGTGCACCTGATGTGTGCATGGCAGCCAGTGCCCAAGGGCCAGGCGGTCACAGCTGACTTTGGGTAGTAGTAGTAGTAGTAGTAGTAGTAGTAGTAGTAGTAGTAGTAGTCTGCTCGCAATGGCCGCTTTGCGGCCAATGCTTCGCGCGTATCCACATGACCACGCCGGAAGTAGCGCCGAAAGGGGCAAAAAAGCGATTCGCGATTATATAATAGATAATCGTCAATGATACACTATAGTCATGTGCTCCCTTGTAGGTTTAGGAGAGACGGCATTGAAGTGGATTAGAGGTGACTCTCCGATTCCTCCTTGGGGTCTGCAGATCACAACAGGACGCCCAAGAATGAATCCAAGAGATCCCCAAGGGCAGATCCAGAGGGGAAGATAAGTGATCTTGGTTGTAGGGGCTTCCCTCTCCGAGAGGCTCCGGTAGTCTCGGTAAGAAACCATTTACCTTTTCCCATTTTACTCACAAATTACATTTATTAGTGATAAAAAATTAAGGACAATGATGTCGGTTCAACGCGTTTCGCCTGTTAAAAACAGCCTTCTTCAGGTATATAAACATATCTAGGTAACTATGTAATTTAATTTTATATACCTGAAGAAGGCTGTTTTTAACAGATAGGCAAAACGCGTTGAGCCAACATCATTTTCCTTAATTTTATATCTAATATATAAGGCTGAGAGCATGTATGTGTGTATGTATCATAGCTCCACCTAATCACATAGCCATGCCCACTTCATAGCCCTCCCACTCCACATAGCCGTATGTCTCCAGTTAGCCATGCCCACTTCATAGCCTACCTCTTCATAGCCCAACCCCCTCTAGGGGCAGCACTATATATCTAATATATAAAGCTGCTTGTCTGTGTGTGTATGTATCATAGCTCCGCCCCTTCACATAGCCCTGCCCACTTCACAAACTTTCCACTCCACATACCCCGACATCTCCAGTTATCCCCACCCACTTCATAGCCTACCTCTTCATAGCCCAACCCCCTCTAGGGGCAGGACTATATATCTAATATATAAAGCTGTTTGTATGTGTGTGTATGTATCATAGCCCTTCCCACTTCACAGCCCTCTCACTCCCCATAACCCTGCATCTCAAGTTAGCCCCACCCACTTCATAGCCTACCTCTTCATAACACAACCCCCTCTGGTTATCCCCACCCCCTCTAGGAGCGGGACTATATATTTAATAAGTAAAGCTGAGTGTATGTTTGTATGTGTGTGTATGTATCAAAGCCCCACCCACTCATCATAACCACACCCCCTCCATACAGCCACACCCCACTCCACATAGCCCTGCCCTGGGAGAGGTGGAGCTATGAAGGGGCAGAGCTATATGGAGTGGGCAGAGGTATGATACATACAGTACATACATAACCATATATGGGCAATATTGCTATATATGTTGGCACTATATAAATAAAGATTATTATTACTGTATATACTCGTGTATAAGCCGACCCGTGTATAAGCCGACCCCCCTACTTTTGCCCCCAAAACCTGGGAAAACCTATTGACTCGTGTATAAGCCGAGGGTGGACCCCAGCACAGGTATACAGCCCCCAGCAGTGTGGTATACAGCAGCCTCCCCAGTGGTAGTATACAGCAGCAGCCCCAGTTGTAGTATACAGCAGCAGCCTCAGTGGTAGTATACAGCAGCCCCAGAGGTATATACAGCAGCCCCAGTGGTAGTATACAGCAGCAGCCCCAGTGCTATATTCATCATCAGCCCCAGTGGTAGTATACGGCAGCCCCAGAGGTAATATACAGCAGCCCCAGTGGTAGTATACAGCAGCAGCCCCAGTGGTATATACAGCAGCAGCTCCAGTGGTAGTATACAGCAGCCCCAGTGGTAGTATACAGCAGCCCCAGTGGTAGTATACAGCAGCAGCCCCAGTGGTATATACAGCAGCAGCCCCAGTGGTAGTATACAGCAGCAGCCCCAGTGGTAGTATACAGCAGCCCCAGTGGTAGTATACAGCAGCCCCAGAGGTAGTATACAGCAGCCCCAGAGGTATATACAGCAGCCCCCCCCATATCAGTATACAGGGCCCCCCCGCCTTGTTCAGCCAGCCTGTAAAGAAATAGATTATTATACTTATCCCTGCTGCTGTCCCGCCGCCACCATCGCGCTCCTCCGGCTTCATCCAGCGTCTTCCGGCTTCCTCCTCTGGTCGGCGCTCATACAATGACGTCATTGCCTGCACCCACGGGAGGAAGCCGGAAGAAGCCGGATGAAGCCGGAGGAGCGCGATGGCGGCGGCGGGACAGCGGCAGGGATAAGTATAATAATCTATTCCTTTACAGGTTGGCTGCACAAGGCGGGGGGGCCCTGTATACTGATGGGGGCGGGCAGCCTGTATACTGTATACAGTGTATACAGTATACAGTGACTCGCGTATAAGCCGAGGGGGAAACTTTTCAGCCCAATTTATGGGCTGAAAACTCGGCTTATACACGAGTATATACGGTATATATGGGCATTACGCCTGGGCAACACTGGGCTCTACAGCTTGTTACTAATAAATGTAATTTGTGAGTAAAATCATCACGGGAAAAGGTAAATGTCTTCTTACTACCGGAGGCTCTCGGAGAGGGAGGCCCCTACAACCAGGATCACTTCTAGTGTCCATACATGAATTTGGTTTTTATCTCTACAGGATAATCAATTACGGGGTAAAGCTTCATTGGCGTCAAAGTCGCGTGAGTGCAATGTGAGAAAATCTGGCATCACACTCGGACCAATGTTAATCAATCAGTCAGGTTGGTTAAATGGAGACTGCCATTGTAAAGTCTATGGGGGGATACCAAAGTGCCCTGGACCTACAGACAATCTCATCCCACCATCACCAGGGGCCAATCTGTGTAGATGTAAAGATGGTGACTGTTCTCCTGGGACAGCAGAGGGGATGCACTAAGTATCACTGTCTTATCTGTCTCTGGGAAAGGAGATCAAACCCTGGGTGAGAAAACAAAGAGAACACAAGGTAATAGAGGAAAAAATGGAATGGCAGAACCATTGGTGACAGGAATGAGGTCGTTTACCACTAGTGATGAGCGAGTACTAAAATGCTCGGGTGCTGGAAGCTCGGGCCGAGCATCCCGAGATACTCGTGTACTCGGCCCGAGTACCGAGCCCAATGTTATCCTATGGGAGACACGAGTAATTTTATGAAATGACTGCCGGCAGCATGGAAAAACCCTAAAAATGTCACAAAAGTCTCAGAAGAGTGCTGAAATGACATGGCAACACCATGGGGAAGACCCCTGGAAGCATTTCTCACTGAAAAGTCACAGCTGTGAACAATGTTGTCCGAGTTTCACGCCAATTTTACGGAGTGTCCAGAAAACCTTCCAAAATGACACCAAAATGAATATTTAGGGTGGAAATGTTAAGGGCACATACCCAATAGTGAGATACAGCTGGTGTATGTCACTTTTTGTGATTACATGAAAGATTTTACGTGAAAACATTGTGTGGCACTCCGATGACCCTGACAAGAGACGTACATGAAGCCCTGTCTAGAAATAATGTGCCCATTTTGAAGAACTGGGTCTATTGTAGTATCTTCCTTTGCCAGGGCAGTCCAAAATTGGGAGGTTCACCAAAGCCCCTGGATACAGACATGCAGGATGGCCTGTAAACAAGAACTGGGTGTATTGTAGTATAGCCCTTTGGCCAGGGCAGCCAAAAATTGGGAGGTTCAACAATGACCCATGCTTGCAGACATGTAGTAGGGCCTGTAACCCTCAAGTGGGTGTATTGTAGTATAGCCCTTTGGCCAGGGCAGCCAAAAATTGGGAGGTTCAACAATGACCCATGCTTCCAGACATGTAGTAGGGCCTGTAACCCTCAAGTGGGTGTATTGTAGTATAGCCCTTTGGCCAGGGCAGCCAAAAATTGGGAGGTTCAACAATGACCCATGCTTACAGACATGTAGTAGGGCCTGTAACCCTCAAGTGGGTGTATTGTAGTATAGCCCTTTGGCCAGGGCAGACAAAAATTGGGAGGTTCAACAATGACCCATGCTTACAGACATGTAGTAGGGCCTGTAACCCTCAAGTGGGTGTATTATAGTATAGCCCTTTGGTCAGGGCAGCCAAAAATTGGGAGGTTCAACAATGACCCATGCTTACAGACATGTAGTAGGGCCTGTAACGCTCAAGTGGGTGTATTGTAGTATAGCCCTTTGGCCAGGGCAGCCAAAAATTGGGAGGTTCAACAATGACCCATGCTTACAGACATGTAGTAGGGCCTGTAACCCTCAAGTGGGTGTATTGTAGTATAGCCCTTTGGTCAGGGTAGACAAAAATTGGGAGGTTCAACAATGACCCATGCTTACAGACATGTAGTAGGGCCTGTAACCCTCAAGTGGGTGTATTGTAGTATAGCCCTTTGGCCAGGGCAGACAAAAATTGGGAGGTTCAACAATGACCCATGCTTACAGACATGTAGTAGGGCCTGTAACCCTCAAGTGGGTGTATTGTAGTATAGCCCTTTGGCCAGGGCAGACAAAAATTGGGAGGTTCAACAATGACCCATGCTTACAGACATGTAGTAGGGCCTGTAACCCTCAAGTGGGTGTATTGTAGTATAGCCCTTTGGCCAGGGCAGACAAAAATTGGGAGGTTCAACAATGACCCATGCTTACATACATGTAGTAGGGCCTGTAACCCTCAAGTTGGTGTATTTTAGTATAGCCCTTTGGTGAGGGCAGCCAAAAATTGGGAGGTTCAACAATGACCCATGCTTACAGACATGTAGTAGGGCCTGTAACCCTCAAGTGGGTGTATTGTAGTATAGCCCTTTGGCCAGGGCAGACAAAAATTGGGAGGTTCAACAATGACCCATGCTTACAGACATGTAGTAGGGCCTGTAACCCTCAAGTGGGTGTATTGTAGTATAGCCCTTTGGCCAGGGCAGACAAAAATTGGGAGGTTCAACAATGACCCATGCTTACAGACATGTAGTAGGGCCTGTAACCCTCAAGTGGGTGTATTTTAGTATAGCCCTTTGGTGAGGGCAGCCAAAAATTGAGAGGTTCAACAATGACCCATGCTTACAGACTTGTAGTAGGGCCTGTAACCCTCAAGTGGGTGTATTTTAGAATAGCCCTTTGGTCAGGGCAGCCAAAAATTGGGAGGCTCCTCTTTGTCCCTGGATAGAGACGTGCTGGAGGGCCTCAAAACATTTTTCACATAGAAAAGATGCGGGTATCCTGTCTTTGTAATGCCCATTCAAAAAGAATGGGCGTAAAAATTTACCACTGTGGGTATACCTGAAACTACAGCCAAACTATTGTAACGGTCATCATGGTGCCACATGAGGAGAAGGAGGAGCAGTCCAGCGATTAGCCAAGGAATAGGAAGACAACGTGGTGGATGATCCAGTAGCTTACCCAACCTGGCAGGAGTATATGCAGAGCGAGGACAGCAGTGCACAGGGGGAGGGAGGCATAGCATCCCAACAGGCAGTACGAAGCAGGGTCGGGTACGCAGGCATAAGGCAGGCAACCGTTCCCCGGAACAACAACACGACTCAAGGTGCCTGTGCAAATGTTAGGTCTTCCCGAGTCTGGCAGTATTTTAAGTTGGCTCCAGATGACTCTAAAAAGGCCATTTGCAACACCTGCCATGCCAGCATCAGCAGGGGTACGAAAAGTAGCAGCCTGCCCACCACTAGCATGATCAGGCACATGTCAGCCAAGCACACGACTTTGTGGAAACTACAACAGATTCGAGAAGCGGTGCTTGCTGATGTCACTGCTACGTCTTTGCCTGTTGTGCGTGCGAGCCAATCCCCTGTCCAAGCTGGCCGCGAACAAGCCTCCGTCCCTGCACCTGAAGTTGCCCACGTCCAAATTACACCACCATCAAGCACGTCCTTTTCCCAGCGCAGTGTTCAATTATCCATTCAGCAAACATTTGAACGCAGGCGCAAATACGCTGCCAACGCCCCACATGCCACAGTCCTGAATGATCACATTTCGCAACTCATTGCGCTACAAATGTTGCCTTTCCGGCTGGTGTAGACGGAAGCATTCCGCGACCTGATGCCGGCTGCTGTCCCACGTTACTCGGTCCCCAGCCGCCACTATTTCTCCAGATGTGCCGTCCCCGCATTGCATAACCACGTGTCCAACAGCATCACACGTGCCCTGAACAACGCTGTTTCAGCCAAAGTCCACCTAATAATAATAATAATAATAATACAGCTTTATTTATATAGCGCCAACATATTACGCAGCGCTTTACAATGTAGGGTTAGAGTACAGAAAATATAATACAGTAAGTAATTACAGTACAGAACAAATACAGTAGAATAATTGGATACAAAACAATAGGCATAGAATCAATGTAAAAAAGAAAATACAAAAAATAAAGCAAGAAATGAAGGTGACCCTGCTCAAAAGAGCTTACAATCTACAACGGGATAGGGGTTGCACAAGGTACAGGGGCTTATTGCACGGATGGTCCAGGCATCTTGAGGAAATGGGGCATAGAACTAAGCTTACATGGATGGTCATTATACAGTCTGTGTAGACCTTTTTGGTTTGGTGGAGTTTGTAGAAGAGTAATGTCCAGAGGGATAGCCCACTATCTACAGTACAAAGGACTTCTATAAGGGAGTATGATAGGCCGCCTTAAAAAGATGCTTTTTTAGGGATCGTCTGAAGCCATGCAAGTTGTGGATAGTCCTGATTTCTTTTGGTAAAGCATTCCAGAGGTTTGGTGCAGCTCTGGAGAAGTCTTGGAGCCGGTACTGGGAGGATCGGATTATTACCGATGTCAGTCGAAGGTCATTTGAGGAACGTAGAGGGCGAGTGGGGTGATAGACAGAGATGAGGGAGGAGAGGTAGAGGGGTGCTGCACTGTGAATAGCTTTGTGGGTGATAAGAAGCAATTTGAATTGGATGCTGTAGTATACGGGCAGCCAGTGCAATGACTGGCACAGAGCAGAGGCATCTGAGTAACGATTGGCCAGATGGGTGATCCTGGCTGCTGCATTAAGGATGGACGGGAGAGGAGAAACTCTGGTGAGGGGGAGGCCGCTTAATAGAGAATTGCAATAGTCAAGGCTGTAATGGATTAGGGCCACGGTGAGGGTTTTTGTTGTTTCCAGGGTGAGAAAGGGACGGACTCTGGAGATATTCTTCAAGTGTAAGTGACATGAGCGGACGAGACATTGTGTGTGGGAGGAGGAGAGATCGGTGTCAAACATAACACCCAGACAACGAGCCTGCTGCCTAGGCGTTATCGTGGTGCCACAAACTGAGAGAGAGATGTCCGATTTAGGGAGGTTAGTGGATGGGTGGAGCAGAAGAAGTTCAGTTTTGGAAAGGTTTAGTTTCAAATAGAGAGTGGACATGATATTGGAAACTGGAGGTAGACAGTCATTGCTGTTCTTTAATACCGCAGGGGTAAGGTCAGGGGCTGAAGTGTATAACCACAGACACGTGGACAAGTGCTTGTGGGCAAGGCCGCTACATCTCCTTGACGGCACACTGGGTTAATATTGTGGAGGCTGGGACCCAGTCTGAGCGAGGGACGGAACACGTCCTTCCCACACCAAGGATTGCAGGCCCTACCTCTGTCAGGGTTTCACCGACACTCTACAGCTCCGGAATGTCATGCTCCTCAGCCTCCTCCTCCTGCGCATCCTCATCCACTGTACCCTCCACACCAGTCCCAAGCTGGAAGCACTGCAGCACTGCCTCTGCGAAGCGTCAACAGGCTGTGCTGAAGCTAGTCTGCATAGGTGACAAACCCCACAATGCAGAAGAGGTGTGGACAGCTCTGAAACAGCAGGCAGATCACTGGCTCACACCTCTGAACCTAAAGCCAGGAAAGGTCGTGTGTGACAATGGACGGAACTTGGTGGCAGCTTTGAGGTGAGGCCAGCTGACGCATGTTCCATGCGTGGCCCACGTGCTCAACCTGGTGTTTCAGAGGTTTCTAAAGTCATACCCAGAGCTGTCTGAACTGCTGGTAAAAGTTCGCCGTCTGTCTGCACATTTTCGCAAGTCACCTGCTGCTTCAGCCGACCTTTGCGGATTTCAGCGCCGTTAGCGTCTTACGGCCCACAGACTGGTGTGTGATGTCCCCACGCGTTGGAATTCAACTCTGCACATGTTGGTCAGGATATGTGAGCAGAAGAGGGCAGTTGTTGACTACCTGCATCACCTAAGCCGTCGGGAAAATGGTTCAAACTCCACACATAACACCTGAGGAGTGGAGATGGATGTCGGACCTATGTACCGTCCTCCAAAACTTTTAGGACTCCACCCAGATGGTGAGCTGTGATGACGCCATTATTAGCGTCACCATACCACTACTCTGCCTTCTAAAATGGTCTCTGCTGAAAAACAAAGAGGATGCATTGCAGGCCGAGCGCGATGACTTGGAGCAAGAAACAGTAGTGGGTGTGGGTGAAAACACAGAGTCCAGCCTCATCTCATCACAACGTGCAGTGGAGGACTATGACGGGGAGGAGGAGTATGAAGACATGGAGCAACTCTCTGGCCAAATTGAGGATATGACATGCACACCAGTGATACCCTCGATTCAGCGTGGCTGGGCAGAGGACAGGGGAGATGAGGAGGAGGAGGAGGAGGAGGACAGCATGTTCAGTCATCGTGTTGGTCTGGATACTAAAGTGATGGGTGTTAAGAGTCTGGCGCACATGGCTGACTTTATGGTAAGCTGCCTGCCTCGTGACCCTCGCGTTCAGAACATCTTGGCCGACAATCAGTACTGGTTGGCAACACTGTTAGACCCACGGTACAAGGAGAAATTAATGTCTGTCATTCCTGAGGCGGAGAGGTCAGCCAAAACGCAGTAGTTCCAGAAGGCCATAGTCACGGAAGTAGGCTAATCATTCCCCTCACAAAACGCTAGCGGCATAGGTGAGGAATCGGTGGACAACCAAGGCGTTCGGCCGAGAGGGGCACAAGTCCAATCCGCCAAAGGTAGGGGAACAGTCTTTAGGAGGTGGGACAGTTTTCTTAGCCCCTCACGTACCACAGCCCCTGAGGTGCGGGGTAGTGCCACAAGAAATGCTAAGTTTGGTCAGATGCTGAAGGAGTACCTTGCCGATCGAACAACTGTACTGCGAGATTCCTCTGTGCCTTACAATTATTGGGTCTCCAAGCTGGACACGTGGCATGAATTGGCTCTCTACGCCTTGGAAGTCCTGGCCTGCCCTGCCGCTAGCGTTTTGTCAGAGCGTGTTTTCAGAGCTGCAGGTGAAATCATTACTGATAAACGCAACCGCCTGTCAACTGAAAATGCTGACAGGCTGACTGAGATCAAGATGAACAAGGGTTGGATTGGGCCAGACTTCACCACACCACCAACAAATGACAACTGAATTTAAATTTTGTAATGGGAATTTGCCATGTACCTCCACTGACCCATGGGTACACACTTCTGGACTTCCGAGTGTCCAAGTGTGGGATCAGTAATGTCCGTGGACGTGCACTCAGCCAGTTGGTAGGAAGGAGGATCAGGTTGGGAAATGTGCAGTGCAGTATCACGGCTACTGACAATTGACCGTGTGGAAGACAGGGTGTTTGTGGAGGTGCCAATCAGACTTGAAGCATTATCCGCTATCCAAGTAACAAGCTGTTGACACTAGTGTTGGTTCAAGAGCGTAGTACTGCAGCGGGCCCCAACAATTTGGGACAGGACGTGTGAGCGAGTAGATGTGCCACTTTATTGTTGCGAAATTAGTGCTTGCACACGACCTCGGCCTCTGCCTGCACCACCATCACGTTCACCTCCTTGTTCCTTGCCAACGCCCTTGCGCATTTTGCTTGTATACTGCGACAACAGTCACATGAGAGGATTTTAGTCCCTAACCTGTATCAAGGTATGACGTACACCAGTCTGGTGACTGTTCAGATCACAAGAGATTAGGATTTTAGTTCCCTAACCTGTATCAAGGTAATCAAGGTATGACGTACAACAGTCTGGTGACTTGAATGGTTTTAGGAGAGGATTTTATTCCCTAACCTGTATCAAGGTATGACGTACAACAATCTGCTGACTTGAATGGTTTTAGGAGAGGATTTTAGTCCCTCACCTGTATCAAGGTATGACATAGAACAGTCTGGTGACTGTAATGCTTTCAGGAGAGGATTTTAGTCCCTAACCTGTATCAAGGTATGACGTACAACAGTCTGGTGACTTGAATGGTTTTAGGAGAGGATTTTAGTTCCCTAACCTGTATGAACGTATGACGTACAACAGTGTGGTGACTGTTGAGATGCCAAGAGTTAGGATTTTAGTTCCCTAACCTGAATAAAGGTATGACTTACAACAGTGTGGTGACTGTTGAGATGCCAAGAGTTAGGATTTTAGTTCCCTAACCTGTATGAACGTATGACGTACAACAGTGTGGTGACTGTTGAGATGACAAGAGTTAGGATTTTAGTTCCCTAACCTGAATAAAGGTATGACTTACAACAGTGTGGTGACTGTTGAGATGACAAGAGTTAGGATTTTAGTTCCCTAACCTGAATAAAGGTATGACTTACAACAGTGTGGTGACTGTTGAGATGCCAAGAGTTAGGATTTTAGTTCCCTAACCTGAATAAAGGTATGACTTACAACAGTGTGGTGACTGTTGAGATGACAAGAGTTAGGATTTTAGTCCCTAACCTGTATTAAGGTAGTACGTACACCTGTCTGGTGACTGTTTTGATGACAAGAGTTAGGATTTTAGTCCCTAACCTGTATTAAGGTAGTACGTACACCTGTCTGGTGACTGTAATGGTTTGAAGAGAGGATTTTAGTCCCTAACCTGTATTAAGGTAGTACGTACACCTGTCTGGTGACTGTTTTGATGACAAGAGTTAGGATTTTAGTTCCCTAACCTGAATAAAGGTATGACTTACAACAGTGTGGTGACTGTTGAGATGACAAGTGTTAGGATTTTAGTTCCCTAACCTGTATGAACGTATGACGTACAACAGTGTGGTGACTGTTGAGATGACAAGAGTTAGGATTTTAGTCCCTAACCTGTATTAAGGTAGTACGTACACCTGTCTGGTGACTGTTTTGATGACAAGAGTTAGGATTTTAGTTCCCTAACCTGAATAAAGGTATGACTTACAACAGTGTGGTGACTGTTGAGATGACAAGTGTTAGGATTTTAGTTCCCTAACCTGTATGAACGTATGACGTACAACAGTGTGGTGACTGTTGAGATAACAAGAGTTAGGATTTTAGTTCCCTAACCTGAATAAAGGTATGACTTACAACAGTGTGGTGACTGTTGAGATGACAAGAGTTAGGATTTTAGTTCCCTAACCTGAATAAAGGTATGACTTACAACAGTGTGGTGACTGTTGAGATGCCAAGAGTTAGGATTTTAGTTCCCTAACCTGAATAAAGGTATGACTTACAACAGTGTGGTGACTGTTGAGATGACAAGAGTTAGGATTTTAGTCCCTAACCTGTATTAAGGTAGTACGTACACCTGTCTGGTGACTGTTTTGATGACAAGAGTTAGGATTTTAGTCCCTAACCTGTATTAAGGTAGTACGTACACCTGTCTGGTGACTGTAATGGTTTGAAGAGAGGATTTTAGTCCCTAACCTGTATTAAGGTAGTACGTACACCTGTCTGGTGACTGTTTTGATGACAAGAGTTAGGATTTTAGTTCCCTAACCTGTATTAAGGTACTACGTACACCTGTCTGGTGACTGTAATGGTTTGAAGAGAGGATTTTAGTCCCTAACCTGTATTAAGGTAGTACGTACACCTGTCTGGTGACTGTAATGGTTCAAGAGAGGATTTTAGTCCCTAACCTGTATTAAGGTAGTACGTACACCTGTCTGGTGACTGTGTTGATGACAAGAGTTAGGATTTTAGTTCCCTAACCTGTATTAAGGTAGTACGTACACCTGTCTGGTGACTGTAATGGTTCAAGAGAGGATTTTAGTCCCTAACCTGTATTAAGGTAGTACGTACACCTGTCTGGTGACTGTTTTGATGACAAGAGTTAGGATTTTAGTTCCCTAACCTGTATTAAGGTAGTACGTACACCTGTCTGGTGACTGTAATGGTTTGAAGAGAGGATTTTAGTCCCTAACCTGTATTAAGGTACTAAGTACAAGAGTGTGGTGACTCTAATGGTCACAGAAAAGCTTGGATTTCAATCTGTATCACCCTGCCTATATCCTCCTAGATTAGTCCTGAGAAGGACTGTTCTGGTCACTGGAAATCTTGGACTCCGATCTGGATCACCCTGCCTATGTCCTCCTAGATTAGTCCTGAGAAGGACTGTTGTGGTCAGCAGCAGTTTGCAGCCCTGATCCGGATCTACCTATGAGGGCCGCAAATCTGTCCCTAATCAGCAGCAGACACTCTCCCTACACTCACTGTCTGGAAGGCTGTGTGCCGAGCACAGCGCGCCGGGACTTATAAAGGCTCGGTGACGCTGTGCAGGCCGGCCAATCACTGCTATAACCACAACCAACAGGGCTGTGGCATTGCAGTGGTCTGTCAGCCAATCCCTGCACGTGGGCTGGCTCTCAAAAGAGCGCCAACATGGAGAGATGACGACCACGAGCACAGCACGAGTATCGCGAGATTACTCGGTGCTCGGCGAGTCGCCCGAGTACAGTGATACTCGTGCGAGTAACGAGTAGTGCCGAGCATGTTCGCTCAACACTATTTACCACCACTGCACATCAGATTAGGTTTAATGGAGCCGCTTGTAAAGACTCTAAGCCAAGAGTTACATCAACATCTGCAGAGAATTTCCAGCGTTGACCATGGAGAAGCTAAAGGTGGGCATTCATAAATGTTCTGAAATCAGAGACTCATCCACACCTCAAAAATTCATTGAAAGATGCTGAGACAGATGCATGGTCCTCTCTCACTATGGTTACACATGAGGCAGATGCATGGGCTCCTACCACTATGGTTGTACATGAGGCATTTGCATGGTCCTCTCTCACTATGGTTACACATGAGGCAGATGCATGGGCTCCTACCACTATGGTTGTACATGAGGCAGATGCATGGTCCTCTCTCACTATGGTTGCACATGAGGCAGATGCATGGGCTCCTCCCACTATGGCTGTACATGAGGCAGATGCATGGTTCTCTCTCACTATGGTTGTACATGAGGCAGATGCATGGTCCTCTCTCACTATGGTTGCACATGAGGCAGATGCATGGTCCTCTCTCACTATGGTTGCACATGAGGCAGATGCATGGGCTCCTCCCACTATGGTTGCACATGAGGCAGATGCATGGGCTCCTCCCACTATGGTTGTACATAAGGCAGATGCATGGTCCTCTCTCACTATGGTTGCACATGAGGCAGATGCATGGTCCTCTCACACTATGGTTGCACATGAGGCAGATGCATGGTCCTTTCTCACTATGGTTACACATGAGGCAGATGCATGGGTTCCTACCACTATGCTTGTACATGAGGCAGATGCATGGTCCTCTCTCACTATGGTTGCACATGAGGCAGATGCATGGTCCTCTCTCACTATGGTTGCACATGAGGCAGATGCATGGGCTCCTCCCACTATGGTTGCACATGAGGCAGATGCATGGGCTCCTCCCACTACGGCTGTATGTGAGACAGATTTGTTGCGTTCTTTCACTACGGTTGTACATGCGGCAAATGTATGGTCTTCTTTCACTATGGGTGTACATGAGGCAGATGCATGGTCCTCTTTCACTACGGTTGTACATGAGGCAGATGAATGGGCTCCTCCCACTATGGTTGTACATGAGGCAGTGCATGGTCCTCTCTCACTATGGTTGCACATGAGACAGATGCATGGGCCTCTCTTACTAAGGGTGTACATGAGGCAGATGCATGGTCCTCTTTCACTACGGTTGTACATGAGGCAGGTGCATGGGCTCCTCCCACTATGGTTGTACATGAGGCAGATGCATGGTCGTCTCTCACTATGGTTGCACATGAGACAGATGCATGGGCTCCTACCACTATGGTTGTACATGAGGCATTTGCATGGTCCTCTCTCACTATGGTTACACATGAGGCAGATGCATGGGCTCCTACCACTATGGTTGTACATGAGGCAGATGCATGGTCCTCTCTCACTATGGTTGCACATGAGGCAGATGCATGGGCTCCTCCCACTATGGCTGTACATGAGGCAGATGCATGGTCCTCTCTCACTATGGTTGCACATGAGGCAGATGCATGGTCCTCTCTCACTATGGTTGCACATGAGGCAGATGCATGGTCCTCTCTCACTATGGTTGCACATGAGGCAGATGCATGGGCTCCTACCACTATGGTTGTACATGAGGCATTTGCATGGTCCTCTCTCACTATGGTTACACATGAGGCAGATGCATGGGCTCCTACCACTATGGTTGTACATGAGGCAGATGCATGGTCCTCTCTCACTATGGTTGCACATGAGGCAGATGCATGGGCTCCTCCCACTATGGCTGTACATGAGGCAGATGCATGGTCCTCTCTCACTATGGTTGTACATGAGGCAGATGCATGGTCCTCTCTCACTATGGTTGCACATGAGGCAGATGCATGGTCCTCTCTCACTATGGTTGCACATGAGGCAGATGCATGGGCTCCTCTCACTATGGTTGCACATGAGGCAGATGCATGGGCTCCTCCCACTATGGTTGTACATAAGGCAGATGCATGGTTCTCTCTCACTATGGTTGCACATGAGGCAGATGCATGGTCCTCTCTCACTATGGTTGCACATGAGGCAGATGCATGGTCCTTTCTCACTATGCTTACACATGAGGCAGATGCATGGGTTCCTACCACTATGCTTGTACATGAGGCAGATGCATGGTCCTCTCTCACTATGGTTGCACATGAGGCAGATGCATGGTCCTCTCTCACTATGGTTGCACATGAGGCAGATGCATGGGCTCCTCCCACTATGGTTGCACATGAGGCAGATGCATGGGCTCCTCCCACTACGGCTGTATGTGAGACAGATTTGTTGCGTTCTTTCACTACGGTTGCACATGAGGCAAATGCATGGTCTTCTTTCACTATGGGTGTACATGAGGCAGATGCATGGTCCTCTTTCACTACGGTTGTACATGAGGCAGATGCATGGGCTCCTACCACTATGGTTGTACATGAGGCAGATGCATGGTCCTCTCTCACTATGGTTGCACATGAGACAGATGCATGGGCTCCTCCCAATATGGCTGTACATGAGGCATATGCATGGTCTTCTTTCACTATGGGTGTACATGAGGCAGGTGCATGGTCCTCTCTCACTATGGTTACACATGAGGCAGATGCATGGGCTCCTACCACAATGGTTGTACATGAGGCAGATGCATGGTCCTCTCTCACTATGGTTGCACATGAGGCAGACACATGGTCCTCTCTCACTATGGTTGCACATGAGACAGATACATGGGCTCCTCCCAGAATGGCTGTACATGAGGCAGATGCATGGTCCTCTCTCACTATGGTTGTACATTAGGCAGATGCATGGGCCTCTCTCACTATGGTTGCACATGAGGCAGATGCAAGGTCCTCTCTCACTATGGTTGCACATGAGGCAGATACATTGACTCCTCCCACTATGGTTGTACATGAGGCAGATGCATGGTCCTCTCTCTCTATGGTTGCACATGAGGCAGATGCATGGTCCTCTCTCAGTATGGTTGCACATGAGGCAGATGCAAGGTCCTCTCTCACTATGGTTACACTTGAGGCAGATGCATGGGCTCCTACCACTATGGTTGTACATGAGGCAGATGCATGGTCCTCTCTCACTATGGTTGCACATGAGGCAGATGCATGGTCCTCTCTCACTATGGTTGCACATGAGGCAGATGCATGGGCTCCTCCCACTATGGTTGCACATGAGGCAGATGCATGGGCTCCTCCCACTACGGCTGTATGTG
This sequence comes from Allobates femoralis, assembly GCA_033576535.1. Lineage (NCBI taxonomy): Eukaryota > Metazoa > Chordata > Amphibia > Anura > Aromobatidae > Allobates > Allobates femoralis. The sequence continues at coordinate 131,665,178 of JARQOC010000010.1, forward strand.
AGACAGATTTGTTGCGTTCTTTTACTACGGTTGCACATGAGGCAAATGCATGGTCTTCTTTCACTATGGGTGTACATGAGGCAGATGCAAGGTCCTCTTTCACTACGGTTGTACATGAGGCAGATGCATGGGCTCCTCCCTCTATGGCTGTACATGAGGCAGATGCATGATCCTCTTTCACTATGGTTGTACATGAGGCAGATGCATAGGCCTCTCTCACTGTGGTCGCACATGAGGCAGGTGCATGGTCCTCTCTCACTATGGTTGCACATGAGGCAGAAGCATTGACTCCTCCCACTATGGTTGTATATGAGGCAGATGCATGGTCCTCTCTCACTATTGTTGCACATGAGGCAGATGCATGGTCCTCTCTCACTATGATTGCACATGAGGCAGATGCATAGGCCTCTCTCACTATGGTTGCACATGAGGCAAGTGCATGGTCCTCTCTCACTATGGTTACACATGAGGCAGATGCATGGGCTCCTACCACTATGGTTGTACATGAGGCAGATGCATGGTCCTCTCTCACTATGGTTGCACATGAGGCAGATGCATGGGCTCCTCCCACTATGGTTGCACATGAGGCAGATGCATGGGCTCCTCCCACTACGGCTGTATGTGAGACAGATTTGATGCGTTCTTTCACTACGGTTGTACATGAGGCAAATGCATGGTCTTCTTTCACTATGGGTGTACATGAGGCAGATGCATGGTCCTCTTTCACTACGGTTGTACATGAGGCAGATGCATGGGCTCCTACCACTATGGTTGTACATGAGGCAGATGCATGGTCCTCTCTCACTATGGTTGCACATGAGGCAGATGCATGGGCTCCTCCCACTATGGTTGCACATGAGGCAGATGCATGGGCTCCTCCCACTACGGCTGTATGTGAGACAGATTTGTTGCGTTCTTTCACTACGGTTGTACATGAGGCAAATGCATGGTCTTCTTTCACTATGGGTGTACATGAGGCAGATGCATGGTCCTCTTTTACTACGGTTGTACATGAGGCAGATGCATGGGCTCCTACCACTATGGTTGTACATGAGGCAGATGCATGGTCCTCTCTCACTATGGTTGCACATGAGACAGATGCATGGGCTCCTCCCACTATGGCTGTACATGAGGCAGATGCATGGTCCTCTCTCACTATGGTTGTACATGAGGCAGGTGCATGGTCCTCTCTCACTATGGTTGCACATGAGGCAGATGCATTGACTCCTCCCACTATGCTTGTACATGAGGCAGATGCATGGTCCTCTCTCACTATGGTTGTATGTGAGACAGATTTGTTGCGTTCTTTCACTACGGTTGTACATGAGGCAAATGCATGGTCTTTATTCACTATGGGTGTACATGAGACAGATGCATGATCCTCTCTCACTATGGTTGCACATGAGGCAGATGCATGGTCCTCTCTCATTATGGCTGCACATCAGGCAGATGCATGGTCCTCTCTCACTATTGTTGCACATGAGGCAGATGCATGGTCCTCTCTCACTATGGTTGCACATGAGGCAGATGCATGGTCCTCTCTCACTATGGTTGTACATGAGGCAGATGCATGGTCCCTCTCTACTATGGTTGCACATGAGGCAGATGCATATGGCTCTTACCACTATGGTTGTACATGAGGCAGATGCATGGTCCTCTCTCACTATGGTTGCACATGAGGCAGATGCATAGTGCTCTTCCCACTATGGTTGTACATGAGGCAGATGCATGGTCCTCTCTCACTATGGCTGCACATGAGGCAAATGCATGGTCCTCTCTCACTATGATTGCACATGAGGCAGATGCATGGTCCTCTCTCACTATGGTTGCACATGAGGCAGATGCATGGTCCTCTCTCAGTATGGTTGCACATGAGGCAGACGCATGGTCCTCTCTCACTATGGCTGCACATGAGGCAGATGCATGGTCTTCTTTCACTATGGTTGCACATGAGTCAGATGCATGGTCCTCTCTCACTATGGTTGCACATGAGGCAGATGCATGGTCCTCTCTCACTATGGTTGCACATGAGGCAGATGCATGGTCCTCTCTCACTATGGTTGCACATGAGGCAGATGCATAGGGCTCTTCCCACTATGGTTGTAAATGAGGCAGATGCATGGTCCTCTCTCACTATGGCTGCACATGAGGCAAATGCATAGTCTTCTCTCACTATGGTTGCACATGAGGCAGATGCATGGTACTCTCTCACTATGGTTGCACATGAGGCAGATGCATGGTCCTCTCTCACTATGATTGCACATGAGGCAGATGCATGGTCATCTTTCACTATGGTTGTGCATGAGTCAGATGCATGGTCCTCTCCCAATATGGTTGCACATTAGGCAGATGCATGGTCTTCTTTCACTATGGTTGCGCATGAGTCAGATGCATGGTCCTCTCTCACTATGGCTGCACATGAGGCAGATGCATGGTTTTCTTTCACTATGGTTGCGCATGAGTCAGATGCATGGTCCTCTCTCACTATGGTTGCACATGAGGCAGATGCATGGTCTTCTTTCACTATGGTTGCACATGAGGCAGATGCATGGTCCTATCTCACTATGGCTGCACATGAGGCAGATGCATGGTCCTCTCTCACTATGGTTGCACATGAGGCAGATGCATGGTCCTCTCTCACTATGGTTGCACATGAGGCAGATGCATGGTCCTCTCTCACTATGGTTGTACATGAGGCAGATGCATGGGCTCCTCCCACTACGGCTGTATGTGAGACAGATTTGTTGCCTTCTTTCACTATGGTTGAACATGAGGCAAATGCATGGTCTTTTTTCACTATGGGTGTACATGAGGCAGAAGTATGTATGGTTAACAGGTTAAATCTCTCAGGCACCAATTTTCTTGTTCCTCAGTGTTATTTTTTTTTATTTTGGTGCCATTTTTATACTTCATGATAAAAAAGTGATGAACTTTAACCTTCTAAAACGTGTAACGTGACCCCCAGACTTGTCTCCTCCTTAATGTCTAGGGCCTTCAAAATAAAGTAAAAGAAAAAGGTATTACAAGGTAAACCAATGAAGCAAAATATATCTTAGGACTTAGCCATTAAATGGCTCCATATGATTAGAGCACTTGATATATCCTCAGTGGTCGATACCTTTTAATGGTGAACTGAAAACGTGGTAACAAATAGCGAATTTTTGAGACTTCTGGGGTACGGTAATTGTCTTTTTTTAATTTGCTCTGCTGATGTTTCTTTTTTTCAACAATATTAAAGTATTTTAGGTTGTTTTGTGGTTTATAGTCAAGGATTATAAATATTTAATAGTGATGAGCGAGCATGCTCACCACTACTCGGTACTCGCACGAGTATCACTGTACTCGGGCGACTCGCCGAGCACCGAGTAATCTCGCGATACTCGTGCTGTGCTCGTGGTCGTCATCTCTGCATGTTGGCGCTCTTTTGAGAGCCAGCCCACGTGCAGGGATTGGCTGGCAGACCACTGCAATGCCACAGCCCTGTTAGTTGTGGCATAGCAGTGATTGGCCGCCCTGCACAGCGTCACCGAGCCTTTATAACTCCCGGCGCTGCTGTGCTCGGCACACAGCCTTCCAGACAGTGAGTGTAGGGAGAGTGTCTGCTGCTGATTAGGGACAGATTTGCGGCCCTTACAGGTAGATCCGGAGCAGGGCTGCAAACTGCTGCTGCTGACCACAACAGTCCTTCTCAGGACTAATCTAGGAGGATATAGGCAGGGTGATCCAGATCGGAGTCCAAGCTTTCCAGTGACCAGAACAGTCCTTCTCAGGACTAATCTAGGAGGATATAGGCAGGGTGATACAGATTGGAATCCAAGCTTTTCTGTGACCATTAGAGTCACCACACTCTTGTACTATGTACTTACTACCTTAATACAGGTTAGGGACTAAAATTGTCTCCTGAAACCATTACAGTCACCAGACAGGTGTACGTACTACCTTAATACAGGTTAGGGACTAAAATCCTCTCCTGAAACCATTAAAGTCACCAGACAGGTGTACGTACTACCTTAATACAGGTTAGGGACTAAAATCCTCTCCTGAAACCATTACAGTCACCAGACAGGTGTACGTACTACCTTAATACAGGTTAGGGACTAAAATCCTCTCCTGAAACCATTACAGTCACCAGACAGGTGTACGTACTACCTTAATACAGGTTAGGGACTAAAATCCTCTCCTGAAACCATTAAAGTCACCAGACAGGTGTACGTACTACCTTAATACAGGTTAGGGACTAAAATCCTCTCCTGAAACCATTACAGTCACCAGACAGGTGTACGTACTACCTTAATACAGGTTAGGGACTAAAATCGTCTCCTGAAACTATTACAGTCACCAGACAGGTGTACGTACTACCTTAATACAGGTTAGGGATTAAATCTTCTCCTGAAACCATTACAGTCACCAGACAGGTGTACGTACTACCTTAATACAGGTTAGGGACTAAAATCCTCTCCTGAAACCATTAAAGTCACCAGACAGGTGTACGTACTACCTTAATACAGGTTAGGGACTAAAATCCTCTCCTGAAACCATTACAGTCACCAGACAGGTGTACGTACTACCTTAATACAGGTTAGGGACTAAAATACTCTCCTGAAACCATTAAAGTCACCAGACAGGTGTACGTACTACCTTTATACAGGTTAGGGAACTAAAATCCTAACTCTTGTCATCTCAACAGTCACCACACTGTTGTACGTCATACCTTTATACAGGTTAGGGAACTAAAATCCTAACTCTTGTCATCTCAACAGTCACCACACTGTTGTACGTCATACCTTTATACAGGTTAGGGAACTAAAATCCTAACTCTTGTCATCTCAACAGTCACCACACTGTTGTACGTCATACCTTTATACAGGTTAGGGAACTAAAATCCTAACTCTTGTCATCTCAACAGTCACCACACTGTTGTACGTCATACCTTTATACAGGTTAGGGAACTAAAATCCTAACTCTTGTCATCTCAACAGTCACCACACTGTTGTACGTCATACCTTTATACAGGTTAGGGAACTAAAATCCTAACTCTTGTCATCTCAACAGTCACCACACTGTTGTACGTCATACCTTTATACAGGTTAGGGAACTAAAATCCTAACTCTTGTCATCTCAACAGTCACCACACTGTTGTACGTCATACCTTTATACAGGTTAGGGAACTAAAATCCTAACTCTTGTCATCTCAACAGTCACCACACTGTTGTACGTCATACCTTATATACAGGTTAGGGAACTAAAATCCTAACTCTTGTCATCTCAACAGTCACCACACTGTTGTACGTCATACCTTTATACAGGTTAGGGAACTAAAATCCTAACTCTTGTCATCTCAACAGTCACCACACTGTTGTACGTCATACCTTTATACAGGTTAGGGAACTAAAATCCTAACTCTTGTCATCTCAACAGTCACCACACTGTTGTACGTCATACCTTTATACAGGTTAGGGAACTAAAATCCTAACTCTTGTCATCTCAACAGTCACCACACTGTTGTACGTCATACCTTTATACAGGTTAGGGAACTAAAATCCTAACTCTTGTCATCTCAACAGTCACCACACTGTTGTACGTCATACCTTTATACAGGTTAGGGAACTAAAATCCTAACTCTTGTCATCTCAACAGTCACCACACTGTTGTACGTCATACCTTTATACAGGTTAGGGAACTAAAATCCTAACTCTTTTCATCTCAACAGTCACCACACTGTTGTACGTCATACCTTTACACAGGTTAGGGAACTAAAATCCTAACTCTTGTCATCTCAACAGTCACCACACTGTTGTACGTCATACCTTTACACAGGTTAGGGAACTAAAATCCTAACTCTTGTCATCTCAACAGTCACCACACTGTTGTACGTCATACCTTTATACAGGTTAGGGAACTAAAATCCTAACTCTTGTCATCTCAACAGTCACCACACTGTTGTACGTCATACCTTTATACAGGTTAGGGAACTAAAATCCTAACCCTTGTCATCTCAACAGTCACCACACTGTTGTATGTCATACCTTTACACAGGTTAGGGAACTAAAATCCTAACCCTTGTCATCTCAACAGTCACCACACTGTTGTACGTCATACCTTTACACAGGTTAGGGAACTAAAATCCTAACTCTTGTCATCTCAACAGTCACCACACCGTTGTATGTCATACCTTTATACAGGTTAGGGAACTAAAATCCTAACTCTTGTCATCTCAACAGTCACCACACCGTTGTACGTCATACCTTTATACAGGTTAGGGAACTAAAATCCTAACTCTTGTCATCTCAACAGTCACCACACCGTTGTACGTCATACCTTTATACAGGTTAGGGAACTAAAATCCTAACTCTTGTCATCTCAACAGTCACCACACCGTTGTACGTCATACCTTTATACAGGTTAGGGAACTAAAATCCTAACTCTTGTCATCTCAACAGTCACCACACTGTTGTACGTCATACCTTTATACAGGTTAGGGAACTAAAATCCTAACTCTTGTCATCTCAACAGTCACCACACTGTTGTACGTCATACCTTTATACAGGTTAGGGAACTAAAATCCTAACTCTTGTCATCTCAACAGTCACCACACTGTTGTACGTCATACCTTTATACAGGTTAGGGAACTAAAATCCTAATCTCCTGTGACCTCAACAGTCACCAGACAGTTGTCGCTCTATACAGGCAAAATGCGCAAAGGCGTTGGCAAGGGCGTTGGCAAGGAACAAGGAAGTGGACGTGATGGTGGTGCAGGCAGAGGCCGAGGTCGCGTGCAAGCACTAATTTCGCAACAACAAAGGGCCACATCTCCTCGCTCGCACGTCCTGTCCCAAATTCTTGGGGCCCGCAGCAGTACACCACTGTTGAACCAAGACCAGTGTCAACAGGTTGTTACTTGGATAGCGGATAATGCTTCAAGTCAGATGGGCACCTCCACAAACACCCTGTCTTCCACACAGTCAACTGTCAGTAGCCGTGTCACTGCACCGCACATTTCCCAACCTGATCCTCCTTCCTACCACCTGGCCGAGTACACGATCCACGGACATTACTGATCCCACACTAGGACACTCGGAAGAGCTGTTCACGTATCCATTCGCAGAATCTGGCCTGTCGCCACCTCCTCTTGAAGTGGGTCATGAGGAGATGGTATGTACAGATGCCCAAATATTTGAGCAGCCACGTTATGACGAACGGAACGTTGTCAAAGTGTCTCAACAAGGGGTGGACGATGATGAGACACAATTGCCAGGAAGTCAGGAGGAGGATCAGGGTGCAGAAGAGGAAGACGACGTGGTGGATGATCCAGTAGCTGACCCAACATGGCAGGAGCATATGCAGAGCGAGGACAGCAGTGCACAGCGGGAGGGAGGCGTAGCATCCCAACAGGCAGTACGAAGCAGGGTTGCGTCCGCAGGCAGAAGGCAGGCAACCATTCCCCGGAACAACAACACGACTCAAGGTGCCTGTGCAAATGTTCGGTCTTCCCGAGTCTGGGAGTTTTTTAAGTTGGCTCCAGAAGACTCTAAAAAGGCCATTTGCCACACCTGCCATGCCACTATCAGCAGGGGTACGAAAACTAGCAGCCTGACCACCACCAGCATGATCAGGCACATGTCAGCCAAGCACCCGACTTTGTGGGAAGTACCACAGAGTCGAGGAGCGGTGCGTGCTGATGTCACTGCTACATCTTCACCTGTTGTGCATGCGAGCCAATCCCCTGTCCATGCTGGCCGCGAACAAGCCTCCGGCCCTGCACCTGAAGTTGCCCACGCACAAATTACACCACCATCAAGCACGTCCTTGTCCCAGCGCAGCGTTCAATTATCCATTCAGCAAACATTTGAACGCAGGCGCAAATACGCTGCCAATGCCCCACATGCCACAGTCCTGAATGATCACATTTCGCGACTCATAGCGCTAGAAATGTTGCCTTTCCGGCTGGTGGAGACGGACGCATTCCGCGACCTGATGGCGGCTGCTGTCCCACGTTACTCGGTCCCCAGCCGACACTATTTCTCCAGATGTGCCGTCCCCGCATTGCATAATCACGTGTCCAACAGCATCACACGTGCCCTGAACAATGCTGTTTCAGCCAAAGTCCACCTAACCACAGACACGTGGACAAGTGCTTGTGGGCAAGGCCGCTACATCTCCTTGACGGCACACTGGATTAATATTGTGGAGGCTGGGACCCAGTCTGAGCGAGGGACGGAACACGTCCTTCCCACACCAAGGATAGCAGGCCCTACCTCTGTCAGGGTTTCACCGACACTCTACAGCTCCGGAATGTCATGCTCTTCAGCCTCCTCCTCCTGCGCATCCTCATCCACTGTACCCTCCACACCAGTCCCAAGCTGGAAGCACTGCAGCACTGCCTCTGCAAAGCGGCAACAAGCTGTGCTGAAGCTAGTCTGCATAGGTGACAAACCCCACAATGCAGAAGAGGTGTGGACAGCTCTGAAACAGCAGGCAGATCACTGGCTCACACCTCTGAACCTAAAGCCAGGAAAGGTCGTGTGTGACAATGGCCGGAACCTGGTGGCAGCTTTGAGGCGAGGCCAGCTGACGCATGTTCCATGCGTGGCCCATGTGCTCAACCTGGTGGTTCAGAGGTTTGTGAAGTCATACCCGGAGGTGTCTGACCTGCTGGTAAAAGTTCGGCGTCTGTCTGCACATTTTCGCAAGTCACCTGCTGCTTCAGCCGGCCTTGCCAGCTTTCAGCGCCGTTTGCGTCTTCCGGCCCACAGACTGGTGTGTGATGTCCCCACGCGTTGGAATTCAACTCTGCACATGTTGGTCAGGATATGTGAGCAGAAGAGGGCAGTTGTGGACCACCTGCATCACCTAAGCCGTCGGAAAATGGGTCAAACTCCACACATAACACCTGAGGAGTGGAAATGGATGTCGGACCTATGCACCGTCCTCCAAAACTTTGAGGACTCCACCAAGATGGTGAGCGGCGATGACGCCATTATTAGCGTCACCATACCACTACTCTGCCTTCTAAAACGGTCTCTGCTGAAAATAAAAGAGGATGCATTGCAGGCCGAGCGCGATGACTTAGAGCAAGAAACTGTAGTGGGTGTGGGTGAAAACACACAGCCCAGCCTCATGTCATCACAACGTGTAGTGGAGGACTATGACGAGGAGGAGGAGGAGGATGAAGAAGACATGGAGCAACTCTCAGGCAAAATTGGGGATATGACATGCACACCAGTCATACCCTCGATTCAGCGTGGCTGGCCAGAGGACAGGGGAGATGAGGAGGAGGAGGAGGAGGAGGACAGCATGTTCAGTCATCGTGTTGGTCTGGATACTGAAGTGATGGCTGTTAAGAGTCTGGCGCACATGGCTGACTTTATGGTAAGCTGCCTGTCTCGTGACCCTCGTGTTCAGAACATCTTGGCCGACAATCAGTACTGGTTGGCAACACTGTTAGACCCACGCTACAAGGAGAACTTTATGTCTCTCATTCCTGAGGCGGAGAGGTCAGCCAAAATGCAGCAGTTCCACAGGGCCATAGTCACGGAAGTTGTCAAATCATTCCCCTCACAAAACGCTAGCGGCATAGGTCAGGATTCGATGGACAACCAAGGCGTACGGCCGAGAGGGGCACAAGTCCAATCCGCCAGAGGCAGGGGAACTGTCTTTACGATATGGGACAGTTTTCTCAGCCCCTCACGTACCACAGCCCCTGAGGTGCGGGGTAGTGCCACCAGAAATGCTAAGTTTGGGCAGATGCTGAAGGAGTACCTTGCAGATCGAACAACTGTACTGCGAGATTCCGCGGTGCCTTTCAATTATTGGGTCTCCAAGCTCGACACGTGGCATGAATTGGCTCTCTACGCCTTGGAAGTCCTGGCCTGCCCTGCCGCTAGCGTTTTATCAGAGCGTGTTTTCAGTGCTGCAAGTGGAATCATCACTGATAAACGCACCCGCCTGTCAACTGAAAATGCGGACAGGCTGACTCTGATCAAGATGAACAAGGGTTGGATTGGGCCAGACTTCACCACACCACCAGCAAATGACAACTGAATTAAATTTTGTTATTTGAATTTGACATATACCTCCATTCACCCATGGGTACACACTTCCGGACTTTGGCTAATCGCTGGACTGCTCCTCCTTCTCCTCATGTGACACCATGATGACCGTTACAATAGTTAGGCTCTTGTTTGAGGTATACCCGCAGTGGTAAATTTTTTAGCCCATTCTGTTAGAATGGGCATTACAACGACAGGAGACCCGCTCCTTTTCAATGTGAAAAATGTTTTTAGGCACTCCTGCACGTCTCTATCCAGGGACAAAGAGGAGCCTCCCAATTTTTGGCTGCCCTGACCAAAGGCCTAGGCTAAAATACACCCACTTGAGGGTTACAGGCCCTACTACATGTCTGTATGCATGGGTCATTGTTGAACCTCCCAATTTTTTACTGCCCTGACCAAAGGGCTATACTACAATACACTCAGTTCTTGTTTACAGGCCCTCCTGCACGTCTCTATCCAGGGACAAAGAGGAGCCTCCCAATTTTTGGCTGCCCTGACCAAAGGGCTATACTACAATACACCCACTTGAGGGTTACAGGCCCTACTACATGTCTGTAAGCATGGGTCATTGTTGAACCTCCCAATTTTTGGCTGCCCTGTCCAAAGGCCTAGGCTAAAATACACCCACTTGAGGGTTACAGGCCCTACTACATGTCTGTAAGCATGGGTCATTGTTGAACCTCCCAATTTTTGGCTGCCCTGGCCAAAGGCCTAGGCTAAAATACACCCACTTGAGGGTTACAGGCCCTACTACATGTCTGTATGAATGGGTCATTGTTGAACCTCCCAATTTTTGGCTGCCCTGACCAAAGGGCTATACTACAATACACCCACTTGAGGGTTACAGGCCCTCCTGCACGTCTCTATCCAGGGACAAAGAGGAGCCTCCCAATTTTTGGCTGCCCTGACCAAAGGGCTATACTACAATACACCCACTTGAGGGTTACAGGCCCTACTACATGTCTGTAACCATGGGTCATTGTTGAACCTCCCAATTTTTGGCTGCCCTGGCCAAAGGCCTAGGCTAAAATACACCCACTTGAGGGTTACAGGCCCTACTACATGTCTGTAAGCATGGGTCATTGTTGAATCTCCCAATTTTTGGCTGCCCTGGCCAAAGGCCTAGGCTAAAATACACCCACTTGAGGGTTACAGGCCCTACTACATGTCTGTATGCATGGGTCATTGTTGAACCTTCCAATTTTTGGCTGCCCTGACCAAAGGGCTATACTACAATACACTCAGTTCTTGTTTACAGGCCCTCCTGCACGTCTCTATCCAGGGAGAAAGAGGAGCCTCCCAATTTTTGGCTGCCCTGGCCAAAGGCCTAGGCTAAAATACACCCACTTGAGGGTTACAGGCCCTACTACATGTCTGTATGCATGGGTCATTGTTGAACCTCCCAATTTTTGGCTGCCCTGACCAAAGGGCTATACTACAATACACTCAGTTCTTGTTTACAGGCCCTCCTGCACGTCTCTATCCAGGGAGAAAGAGGAGCCTCCCAATTTTTGGCTGCCCTGGCCAAAGGCCTAGGCTAAAATACACCCACTTGAGGGTTACAGGCCCTACTACATGTCTGTATGCATGGGTCATTGTTGAACCTCCCAATTTTTGGCTGCCCTGACCAAAGGGCTATACTACAATACACCCACTTGAGGGTTACAGGCCCTCCTGCACGTCTCTATCCAGGGACAAAGAGGAGCCTCCCAATTTTTGGCTGCCCTGACCAAAGGGCTATACTACAATACACCCACTTGAGGGTTACAGGCCCTACTACATGTCTGTAAGCATGGGTCATTGTTGAACCTCCCAATTTTTGGCTGCCCTGGCCAAAGGCCTATACTACAATACACCCACTTGAGGGTTACAGGCCCTACTACATGTCTGTAAGCATGGGTCATTGTTGAACCTCCCAATTTTTGGCTGCCCTGGCCAAAGGGCTATACTACAATACACCCAGTTCTTGTTTACAGGCCATCCTGCATGTCTGTATCCAGGGGCATTGGTGAACCTCCCAATTTTGGACTGCCCTGGCAAAGGAAGATACTACAATAGACCTAGTTCCTCAAAATGGGCACTTTATTTCTAGACAGGGCTTCATGTACGTCTCTTGTCAGGGTCATCGGAGTGTCGCACAATGTTTTCACGTAAAATCTTTCATGTAATCACAAAAAGTAACATACACCAGCTGTATCTCACTATTGGGTATGTGCCCTTAACATTTCCACCCTAAATATTCATTTTGGTGTTATTTTGGAAGGTTTTCTGGAGACTCCGTAAAATTGGCGTGAAACTCGGACAAGATTGTTCACAGCTGTGACTTTTGAGTGAGAAATGCTTCCATGGGGCTTCCCCATGGTGTTGCCATGTCATTTCAGCACTCCTCTGAGACTTTTGTGATATTTTTAGGGTTTTTCCATGCTGCCGGCAGTCATTTCATAAAATTACTCGTGTCTCCCATAGGATAACATTGGGCTCGTTACTCGGGCCGAGTACACGAGTATCTCGGGATGCTCGGCCCGAGCTTCGAGCACCCGAGCATTTTAGTACTCGCTCATCACTAATATTTAATTATTCATTCTTCACAGTGTTTTGGCTACAGGGGGGCGATGTTACCCTCAGAATTCATTTCACTCTCAGTAAAAAAATATTTACAAACATTGAAGACTTCGATACATATAAATATTATAGTCACACCCCTTTATAACCACGCCCCTTTATAGTCACACCCTTCATAGCCCTGCCCACATTATAGCCACATCCCCTTCATATGCGTAGGGTGTGTATGACTCCGCCTCCTCCAGTTAGCCACGCCCTTTCATAATGCATATGATACATATGGCCCTGCCCCCTTCAGTTGGACCCACCCTTTGGAATGGGCATGTACATATGGCCCCGCCCCTTTATAACAATGCCTACTTTATAGTCACACACTCCATCATGCACATCATGCATGTGGCTCCTCCCCTCGTTAGCCTCACCCCCTTGAGAATGCACCAGTGCATGTGGCTCCACCCCCTCCAGTTAGCCATGCCCTTTCATAATGCACATGGCTCTGCCCCCTCCAGTTGGACTCACCCTTTGGAATGTGCGTGTACAAATGGCTCTGTCCTATTATAACAATGCCCACTTTATAGTCACACACTCCATCATGCATGCATATGGCTCGTCCCCTTTAATTAGCCTCACCCCTTCAGAATGCACAAGTGCATATGGCTGCACCCCCTCCAGTTAGCCCCACTCCTTCATAATGCACAGTGTATATATGGCTCAGCCCCCTCTAGTTAGCCTCCCTCTCCTGAATGTGCTGTATGCATATGGCTCCACTACCTCCAGTTAGCCCCGCCTGCTAATTGTAACCTGGGCAAAGCATCCTTCCTAACCCTGCCCCCTGTGTGTATATGGCTGGCTCCACCCCTCTGGTTATCCCTGCCCCTTTATTGTTACCTGGGCAGCGGCGGGTTCCACATCTGGTTATAGTAATAATGGTGGGTTCCCTGTTTTTACTGTTGATTTTCCTTTCTGTGTTCAGAGCTGGCTCCAGGTTTCTGTGGGCCCCAGGCAAAAGAGTCTCAGTGGGCCCTTTTAACACTTCTCCTCTCCCGCTGTTGCACGACTGCACTATAAGCCACACCTCATGTTTAGACAGCTGAAAATTTCACCCTATTAATTAAAGCTTCCATAGCAGTGTAAAGGGAGAAGGGGTCATTAGTTCTAATTTTAATGTACTAGGGTACAATAAGGAGGAAATAAATCTATAGTTAGTGTCTTTCTACAAATTATATGACACAGCTCTGCTATATGCCCATAGACATACATGACTACTACATGCACATGTAGACACACACACAGCTCTGCCACAAGAACATGTAGATACACACAGCTCTGCTACATGCACACCAAACACAGCTCTGCTACATGCACACCAGACACAGCTCTGCTACATGCACACTACACACACGCAACTCCACTACATGAACATGCTGATACAAACACACGGCTTTGCTATATGCACACCAGACACAGCTCTGCTACATGCACACTACACACACATAGCTCTACTACATGAACATGCAGATAAAAACACACAGCTCTGCTACATGCCCAATACATGCACATACAGACACACAAAGCTCTGCAACATACACGCTACACACACAGCTCTGCTACATGCCGAATACATGCATATATAGACACACAAAGCTCTGCTACATACACATTACACACAGCTCTGCTACATGCACACCAGACACACAGCTTTGCTACATGCACACTACGCACGCAGCTCTACTACATGAGCATGCAGATACAAACATGCAGCTCTGCTACATGCCCAATAAATCAATCAATCATCAGGACGAAGTACCTTAGATCCGCGCTGCTGCAGGAGAGATGTAAAAAGACACCAGAAACACCGGGATGTCTGGTTAACAGTGATGAACGTCTTTATTTTCCTACGCGTTTCGGAGCTGCCTGCCGGGCTCCTTCCTCAGGATGTTCCCTGAGGAAGGAGCCCGGCAGGCAGCTCCGAAACGCGTAGGAAAATAAAGACGTTCATCACTGTTAACCAGACATCCCGGTGTTTCTGGTGTCTTTTTACATCTCTCCTGCAGCAGCGCGGATCTAAGGTACTTCGTCCTGATGATTGATTGTTCACCACAGTAACTGTGGAAGTGCGATCCCTGCGGCAGCTGCATTTCTGAGCGATCAAGCTGGTTGTGTGTGACACAACCTTACCAGGTGAGCGACTTTGATTTGGATCTTCTTTTTCAACCCTTAAAAAAGATAAGACCCTATTGCGCATTCTCAACCCTTATAGATTACATGCCCAATAAATGCACATACAGACACAAAGCTATGCTACATGCGCACTGCAGACACAGCTCTGCTACATGCACATACAAACACACACACAGCTCTACTACATGGACGCTACATGCACATACAGAAACACACACACAGCTCTAGTACATGACAATATATGCATTTCTAGATATACACACACACACACAGGTACACACAGCTTTGCATTTATACACACATATTACCACATCCAGCTGTTCTTGATTGGTGAGAGCAGAAGAGGAGCCACTGGGAGCAGCACAGAGGCTGCAGAACTTGTGCAGCTGCAGGATCTTCCAGAGGCTTTATTTCAGTCATATGATCTGTCACATGACTTGAACTGGAAGGTTCAGGAGCCTCCCTTCAGCTCCCGGTAATCTTCCCCTTCTGCTGTATACCGATCTCATAGATCAGTGCAGAGTGAAGAGAGGGATAAAGGACATCTGTGTGTGAGCGGGTCTCCTCACAGACAGCGAGTGGGCCCCCTCTCTTCTTCAGGGCCCCGACACCTACCTGGGTGCTGACACCAGGCCTGTGTATGTTGATAGCTGGATTGTCCTTTTATAGACTAATTTCAGCATAAATAATAATCCATTTTGGGTGATTTGGAAAGGACCAAATTTCAGCTGAGAATTTCTTACCTTCTCATCTTCTTAGATGTGATTTCTGCAGACTCTCAATATCCCCAGTGACTTTTT
Source organism: Allobates femoralis (assembly GCA_033576535.1). Classification (NCBI taxonomy): domain Eukaryota; kingdom Metazoa; phylum Chordata; class Amphibia; order Anura; family Aromobatidae; genus Allobates; species Allobates femoralis. Next base: position 131,680,773 of record JARQOC010000010.1, read on the forward strand.
CTTGTAGGATCCAAACGAGTCCCATTATTTCAGATTGGTCCCATCTGACTTAGGCTGGTTTCACACTACGAATTTTGCATTTCCGATGCTGTCCGATAAAAATCGGACAGCATCGGACCGATTTTGGCCCCCATGCAGCCCTATGGGCATCGGACCGAATCGGATGTGCACTAAATGCCATCCGATTTGGTCCAATCCGATTCTGTCTGATTTAGTCCGATTTTTTTATCGGTGCAAAAATCGGAGCATGCTCCGATTTTTGCACCAAAAATAATATCGGACAAAATCGGATTGGACCAAATCGGATGCTATTTAGTGCACATCCGACCCGACCTGATGTTTTTAACATGGGGCCCTATAGAGCAGGGTCCGAGGAAACATCTCATGTGTCCTCGGACCCGATTTTACTGTTCTGAGCATGCTCAGTACAGTAAAACTGCTCCTAACTAGGAAAGCAGGGGTTAAAAAAAAAAAAAATGTATGCTCACCTGTCCCCGAGGCCCCCGCCGTTTCCCGCATGGTCCCGCAGGCTCCCGGTGTCCTCCCGGTGTCTCCCGTGTCTGCAGAGGTCTTCTTCCGAACAGGACCTGCCGTGACGTCAGTCACGTGACCGTCTGTTACACCATGTTAACAGGCGGTCACCTGATTGTGACATCACGGCAGGTCCTGTTCAGAAGAAGAAGACCTCTGCAGACACGGGAGACACCGGGAGCCTGCGGGACCGTGCCAGAGACGGCGGGGGCCTCGGGGACAGGTGAGCATACATATTTTTTTTTTTTTATCAGCCCGGAGGGAGCGATTTTCTGCTGGAATCGGATGCCTATTTGGCATCCGATTCCAGGCATCAAAAGGAATCGTAATGTGAAAGTAGCCTTACCCCTGTACTTTATATTTTTTTTACTTTCTACATAGTTCATGATATAAACCTCATATTCACCCGCCTCTGCTCCCTAACTAAACCCACAACCTCCACTCTCCTCCTCTCTGACCACCATCTACTTACCTTCTCATCCTTTTGTCCTCCTCACCTACCACCCATGTCCACCAACTCGCACATGTGGCACCCCAGGGTTCGGTTGCCACAGATGCACCTGGGGCAGAGAAGGATCTCCACATCAGGTAAGCCAGCAGACAATACCTTCCACTCCAGACCTGAAGGGGGAGCTCTACAAGCCGAGTTCAGGCGAGGTCCCCTATTAAATTCAGGCCTTCAGCATGGAGTTAGCAGTTCAGTTCCAGGGAGGACTGTGAAGACGTCCTGGTGACGGAGCTACGCTAAGCCCGTACCAGTGAGAGCTGTTAGCAAGCGTGAGAGACCCAAGAGCGAGGGTTGGAGGCAAGGAGTAGTTGCCAGGGGGAGTGGAGCCATACCGGTTCACCCCAGATCAACAGTGTTAAACCCGAACACAGGCATCCGAGACTGTGAGGGAACTAACAGCCCAGCAGTAAAGACCGGAGGCCAGGGAGACTCCAGATCTCCTGGCCACAGCAGCTCCTGAAGGCAAAGCTGCATCTCAGAGTTCAGGGACCGCAGTGGATAGAGCGGTGCCCAGCAACAGGGCTCCCACCGCCTGCCATACAAGTGAGAACACAGGAGAGGGTCAGGGCCTAGCTTCAGGCAGCCAGGGACCAAAACAGACACAGCACCACAGGGAGGCCTCACAAATCGCCGGGTGTGGAGATCCCGAACTACTTCCAGATCACCTGGGTCTGTAACATCAGAGACGGTACCCTGAACTATACCTGCAACACCTGTAAAGGTACGTAAACATCAACCCTGTGTGAGACTGTTATTGTGGCCCCTGATCTTGCTCCCTCCATAGACTGTCCTGCAACTTCTAGCTTTCACAACTGCCCCAGGGATCCCGCTCTACCTACGGGAATGTAATCATCTGACTGCCCTACCATCACCCCGGAGGTCTGACCCAAGCACCAGTAACCATACTAGAACCCTAGGTGGCATCACATACTACTTTTATTTTTATTATTTTTACTGACTTTCAGCGACCACCAGGGCCACGGAATCGAGCACAGGCCCACGTGACATCCCCGTGAACCAGCGCCTGGAACCGAGTACCCCACAGCCCTGGGGAGGGTAACACACCCTCGCAGAAACCTCACACATCTTGATGCTCACACACTCGCCAATGCCATTTTACTGCTATCATCTACATCCTCATTCCTGACACAGATAAGGCCACATCTTTCTACAACTCTACACTCATATCAGCTATTGATGTAGTTGACCCTCTCGTTCATGGCAGAACACGACAAATCAACTGACAACCCTGGCACACAGATTCCATTAAAATGCTGTGATGGGCGTCTAGGGTTGCTGAGCGACGCTGGAAGAAAACTCATTCACAAGAAGACTACACAGCATTCAAACAAGCACTTCTAACATTCAAGTCAGCACTCACCACCACTAAACAGAATTACTTCACTACCCTCATATCCTCTTTGTCCCACAACCCCATGCAGTTATTCAACACATTTAACTCCCTCCTCCGCCCCCTACTGCCCCCTCCTACTTCTCGTATTTCTGCAGAAGGCTTTGCAACATACTTCACCAACAAGATTGATCAGACTAGACAAGTCTTTGCTACCCAACCACCATAACCGCCATGTATATCAGACCACTCCCTTCCCCCACTAACCCTCTGTTAAGGAGAGCCTTAAGATCAAAATACTTCATTAAGCTTAAGACATAAGGGCATGGGAGAAATGATATATAGAGTGTATTATTTTACATTGTATAAGTTGTGATTTAAACATGGCTGCCATTTCCTGCCACATCACACCATGTGCTGAGAGCAAGATGGAGTCCAAAGAAGACCGACCAATCACCGAAGCTGGAGGTCAGGCAAGACTGACTAATCACAGAATAACATACTCTATCAAGACCACACCCCTTGATGACCTCATGGATCCGCCCATGGACTAACCCGATGACCAATGAATACATCTGAGTAGGGCTGACCGAGCCCCTTATTGCCCATGGACCAATGAATACATCTGAGTAGGGCTGACCGAGCCCTTATTGCCCATGGACCAATGAATACATCTGAGTAGGGCTGACCGAGCCCCTTTTTGAATAAAAACCTAATGTTTTGTAATAAACAGACACTTGGAGCTTGGGTCTGACCAAGGAAGGGTGTACATCTGACTCACTGTGTCTGGTGTCATACTTTTCAATGCCGGCGCTTGGTCTATATTACCTTTACACCCTCCTCCCCTTCATCACTGAAGGAGAACTTGCACAACTTCCCTCCAGATCGCACCTCACCACTTGTGCATCGGACCCCATCCCACTTCCTCCCCAATCTCACCACCACACTTATCCCAGCCCTAACCCACCTCTTCAACCTATCACTAACTTCCTGTACCTTTCCTTCTGCTTTCAAACATACAACAAATACACCTGTCTTAAAGAAGCCATCCCTTGACCCGCCACCACATCCAGCTACCGGCCCATATCTCTGCTCCCGTTCGCCTCCAAACTTCTCGAAAAGCATGTCCACGCTGTACTCTCATCCCACCTCTCGTCCAACTCTCTCTTTGACAACCTTCAATCTGGCTACCGCCCCCACCACTCCACTGAAACTGCCCTCACCAAAACTACTAATGACTTACTCACATCCAAAGCCAACAGACAATTCTCCATCCTCCTCCTACTTGACCAGTCCTCTGCATTTGACACAGTCGACCACTGTCTCCTATTACAGATCCTCTCTTCTATTGGCATCACTGACCTTGCCCTCTCCTGGATCTCCTCCTACCTTTCTAACCGCACATTTAGGGTCTCCCACTCCCACACGACCTCCTCACCTCATCCCCTCTCTGTTGGGGTCCCTCAAGGCTCTGTCCTGGGGCCCCTCCTTTTTTCAATCTATACCCTTGGCCTAGGACAACTCATACAGTCCCATGGCATCCAGTATCACCTGACACTCTGATCTACCTCTCTGGCCCAGACGTCACCTCTCTGTTGTCCAGAATCCCAGAGTATCCATTAGCCATAACCTACTTCTCCTCCTGTCGCTTCCTAAAACTCAATGTAGACAAAACAGAACTCATCATCTTTCCTCCATCTCACACACCTTCCTTACCTGATCTATCTATCACAATAAATGACATCACACTTTGCCCTGTACCTGAAGTCCACTGTGTCAGAGTAACCCTTGACTCTGCCTTATCCTTCAGACTGCACATCCAAGCTCTCGCCACCTCCTCCCGCCTCCAACTCAAAAATATTTCCAGAATCTGTCCCTTCCTCAACCCTCAATCTACTAAACTACTAGTGCATGCCCTCATCATCTCCCGTCTTGACTACTGCAACCTCCTCCTCTGTGGCCTCCATGCTAACATTCTTGCACCTCTCCATTCTGTCCTTAACTCTGCTGCCCGACTAATCCACCTGTCTCCTCGCTGCTCCTCTACTTCTCCCCTCTGCAAATCCCTCTATTGGCTCCCAATTCACCAGCGTATCCAATTCAAACTACTAACATTGACTTACAAAGCCGTCCACAATCTCTCCCCCCCACCAATATATCTATTAACTAATCTCCTGATATCATCCAACTCGTAATCTTTCATCCTCCCAAGACCTCCTCCTCTCCACACCTGTACGTTCCTCATCTAACCGCCTGCAAGAGTTCGCCCGAGCATCCCCCATCCTCTGGAATTCTGCACCTCAAAACGTCTGACTGACCCCTACACTCAGAACCTTCAAGCGGAAACTGAAAACCCATTTCTTCAGAACAGCTTACAGCCTGCAATGACCACGGTGCCACCTCACCACCACTGGACCCGGCGCTCCCCCACTACTGGACCTTGTGCTCCACCACCACTGGACCCGGTGCTCCACCACCACTGGACCCGGTGCTCCACCACCACTGGACCCGGTGCTCCACCACCACTGGACCAGGCGCTCCACCACCACCAGAGCAGACCCAACCTACTGTCTCTCTCCCCACTGCCCTGTAGAATGTAAGCCCGCAAGGGCAGGGTCCTCTCTCCCCTCTGTATCAGTCTGTCACTGTTACTTTGTTGATTGTATTTTTGACTTGTTTGTATGTAACCATTTCTCATGTACAGACCATGGAATCAATGGTGCTCTATAGATAATAATAATAATAATAATATAAATTGTTGTTACATTCATTGCCGGCGTCAACACCCAGCACACCTGGACAAGTGCCGGGGCCCTGGACAGCTGGGGGTGCCCAACTGAGTGCGCACTATCACATGGCTAATTTGCATGCTATGTGTTAAAGGGGCCCACAAAAATCTGGAGCCGGCCCTGATTACATTTATTATTGTACTCAGAATTATCACTGCTTTTTGTTAGTTTTCATTTCTAGTGTTATGGTTAGTGTTAGGCTTGGGGTTAAATCAACTTAGTAGGGATAGCATTAATATTAGCGCTAAGGTTACTGTTTGAGCTGCATTTAGAGCTCGTCTAATTTTGGGGATAAAGTTAATGTGAGATTTAAAGTCTAGATTAGTATTAAACATAGTGTTAGCTTACAGTTAGTATAGGAATGTGGGCAGGGGTATAACTACAATAAGTGCAGGGGTTGTAATCATACTCGGGCCCTGGAGCCTGGGGGCCCCGAAAGTCCCTTTGGACTATAGAGAAGGAGTAATGCTATTAAAGATTTGTAATATTTGGGGGCCCCATTACAGCTTCTGAATTGGGGCCCCTGAGCTTCAAGTTACGCCACTGCTTCCAACTCTCACATGACAGATGATATCAGGAAGAAAAGGATCCGGGACGTTGGAAGTCCAATGGTCCCTTATTGTCCCCTGGAGAAGAGCTGATACAAGAGGACAATAGCCGCAGTTCTCTCCTATAGGGAGCCCAGGAGCGCTCGGCTGAGCCCAGTGATCCTGTATGTGGAGGAGTCAGAGGAGAGAAACATCAGACGTTCAATTTGGCCAAATTAGGGTTCCGGTCATGTAGTCTTAGTATTAATGCTAGGATTAGATTTAGGTCTAGGGTTTGGTTTAAGGTTTATACAAGAAGGTTAGAATTAGTGTTAAGATTAGATCTAAGATTAGGGTCTGGTTTAAGGTTTGGATACATGAGTTAACCCCAGTGATAAGATTATATTTAGTATTAAACTATGGTTTAGGATTTTTAAATGAATGTTATCAGTGTTGTCATGAAAGTTATATAGTAGATATATAACAGGATGGCAATAGTGAGCAAGGTAAACTGGGTAGCTAGAATTACCCTATAGACTGGGGGTCCCTAGCTTACCCTGACTCAGAGGTACCTCCAATAGTGAGGAGGTCTGGGCCACCACCCTTTCCCTGCTCCTCCTCCCTCACCTCTACCCACAGACCGGGATACACAGCAACTCCTTATGTAAGGAAAAACACCAAGACACTTCAGCAGAAAGTGCACACATGTCTTCTCAGGTTGAGGTCTTAAAAAGAGTAAAGCTCTATGAGTGACTCCTAGTGAAAGGAAGTGGAACTATTTAAAGGTTGGGGGAGTAACTACTGCATCATCTGACACACCCAGCAGCAGCAGCAGCTCACCTGCACCTGGAGAGCCCTAATACCATAGATAACAGCAGCTTCTGACATTAACACTATGTGTGTCAAAGGAAATTTACTCCTTTAAAACAGGGGTGGGGAACTCCAGGCCTCGAGGGCTGCACACACTGCAGGTTTTCATGATTTCCTTAGTATTGCACAGAGTCTGGAATCACCACCTGTACTGGTGATTATACTATCACCTGTGCAATACTAAGAAAATCATGAAAACCTGCACTGTGTGCGGCCCTCGAGGCCTGGAGTTCCCCACCCCTGTATTAAAACTACACCAGAGCATTTGATATGGACTGCAGAGCTGTGACATTGTGACAAGTGTTAGGATGATATTTTGAAAAAGGGTCAGGTTGATAGGATTGTATATAATTATTAGCATTAGAATTTGATATTGCATTTGGGTCAGGTTTAGGGTTTCGATTCGTGGGTCAGTATTAGTGATGGAGTATTTATGTAGATTGTTATATTTGGGTGAGTTTATAGAGTAGTTCACTGTAGGAAGCAGCTGCACGGCCACTATGGATGACTGCGCACTGCCACTGTGGATGACTGTGCACGACCACTGTGGATGACTGCACACGGCCACTGTAGATGACTGTACATGGCCTCTGTGGATGACTGAGCACGGCCATCATGGATGACTGCACACGGCCACTATGGATGGCTGCACACTGCTCTCATGGATGACTGTGCACGGCCACTGTGGATGACTGAGCACGGCCACTGTGGATGACTGCACACGGCCACTGTGGATGACTGAACACGGCCACTGTGGGTGACTGTGCACGGCCACTGTGGATGATTGAACACGGCCTCTGTGGATGACTGAACACGGCCACTGTGGGTGACTGTGCACTGCCACTGTGGATGACTGTGCACGGCCACTGTGGATGACTTAGCACGGCCACTGTGGATGACTGAACACGGCCTCTGTGGATGACTGTGCACGGCCACTGTGGATGACTGCGCACGGCCACTGTGGATGACTGCACACGGCCACTGTGGATGACTGCACACGGCCTCTGTGGATGACTGCGCACGGTCTCTGTGGATGACTGCACACAGCCACTGTGGATGACTGAGCACGGCCACTGTGGATGACTGAACACGGCCACTGTGGATGACTGTGCACGGCCACTGTGGATGACTGCACACGGCCACTGTGGATGACTGAGCACGGCCTCTGTGGATGACTGCACACGGCCACTGTGGATGACTGAGCACGGCCACTGTGGAATACTGCACGCGGCCATCATGGATGACTGAACACGGCCATTGTGGATGACTGTGCACGGCCACTGTGGATGATTGAGCACGGCCACTGTGGATGACTGAACACGGCCATTGTGGATGACTGCACATGGCCACTGTGGATGATTGAGCATGGCCACTGTGGATGACTGAACACGGCCACTGTGGATGACTGAGCACGGCCATTGTGGATGACTGAGCACGGCCATTGTGGATGACTGAGCACGGCCACTGTGGATGACTGCACAAGGCCATCATGGATGACTGAACACGGCCTCTGTGGATGACTGCACACGGCCACTGTGGATGACTGCACACGGCCACTGTGGATGACTGTGCACGGCCACTGTGGATGACTGAGCACGGCCACTGTGGATGACTGAGCACGGCCACTGTGGATGACTGAGCACGGCCTCTGTGGATGACTGCGCACGACCACTGTGGATGACTGAGCACGGCCTCTGTGGATGACTGAGCACGGCCTCTGTGGATGACTGAGCACGGCCTCTGTGGATGACTGAGCACGGCCACTGTGGATGACTGCGCACAGTCACTGTGGATGACTGCACACGGCCTCTGTGGGTGACTGTGCACTGCCACTGTGGATGACTGTGCACGGCCACTGTGGATGACTTAGCACGGCCACTGTGGATGACTGAACACGGCCTCTGTGGATGACTGTGCACGGCCATCATGGATGACTGCACACATCCTCTGTGGATGACTGAGCACGGCCTCTGTGGATGACTGTGCACGGCCACTGTGGATGACTGCACATGGCCACTGTGGATGACTGCACACGGCCTCTGTGGATGACTGCGCACGGTCTCTGTGGATGACTGCACACAGCCACTGTGGATGACTGAGCACGGCCACTGTGGATGACTGAGCACGGCCACTGTGGATGACTGTGCACGGCCACTGTGGATGACTGCACACGGCCACTGTGGATGACTGAGCACGGCCTCTGTGGATGACTGCACACGGCCACTGTGGATGACTGAGCACGGCCACTGTGGATGACTGCACGCGGCCATCGTGGATGACTGAACACGGCCATTGTGGATGACTGTGCACGGCCACTGTGGATGATTGAGCACGGCCACTGTGGATGACTGAACACGGCCATTGTGGATGACTGCACATGGCCACTGTGGATGATTGAGCATGGCCACTGTGGATGACTGAACACGGCCACTGTGGATGACTGAGCACGGCCATTGTGGATGACTGAGCACGGCCATTGTGGATGACTGAGCACGGCCACTGTGGATGACTGCACAAGGCCATCATGGATGACTGAACACGGCCTCTGTGGATGACTGCACACGGCCACTGTGGATGACTGCACACGGCCACTGTGGATGACTGCGCACGGCCACTGTGGATGACTGAGCACGGCCACTGTGGATGACTGAGCACAGCCACTGTGGATGACTGAGCACAGCCTCTGTGGATGACTGCGCACGACCACTGTGGATGACTGAGCACGGCCTCTGTGGATGACTGAGCACGGCCTCTGTGGATGACTGAGCACGGCCTCTGTGGATGACTGCACACGGCCACTGTGGATGACTGCGCACAGTCACTGTGGATGACTGCACACGGCCTCTGTGGATGACTGAACACGGCCACTGTAGATGACTGCACACGGCCATCATGGATGACTACACACGGCCACTATGGATGACTGAACACGCCACTGTGGATGACTGCACACGGCCATAATGGATGACTGTGCACGGCCTCTGTGGAGGTCCTGGACGTTTTTGGCAAGTTTGGGGACTTAGTCATTTTTTCAATAAAAACGCATATGCATGAACGCATGCGTTAACGCAGGTGCCTATTTGTGCCTTGCGTTAATGCATGCGTTTTCCATAGGGCCCCATGTTAAAAAAAACTCTTGCGTTTTTGAAAAACGCACATGCACATGCATTAACTCCTATGCGTTTTTGGACTTTGAAAAAAAATTGTCCAAAATATTCCCAAAAACGGATTTAAGGCAAAAACGGATGGTATGTGTCAACAAGGCCGGAGAGAGGACGCTGGCCGCGAAGGCTCACAATCTACAATCCCCTCTGAACTGTAAAGCGCTGCGGAATATGTTGGCACTATATAAATAACATTATTATTATTATTATTATTATGGCATCAAGCAGTGAATGGGAGTGTTAACTTCTGCAGTGCTGGAGGTAGTTACCCCTTGGTGTAGATGGGGGGCAGCACTAAGCTCCCGGGTGATTGTTACATTTTTTCGCCCTCGGGCAGGTGACAGGAGGGCGGCAGGCAGTGGCGGATTATGATGAGGACTATATGGGAGACTGCCCCGGGCCCGGGTCTCTGGGGGGGCCCATGGTAAACTTCTCTCATTATCCGCACAATGCAGCAGCGAGCAAGCACCGCAGCTCTGAGTTTAAGCATACAGTAGCTGAGGCTGTGGCTTCCCCGCCCCTCCTGTTTCTCGTGCGGGAGGACGTAGCAGAGAGACCGCAGGTGCCTGCTGGAGCCTGGAGGAGACATGCAGCAGTACGGCCTGCCGGAGAGGAGCTCAGTCTCCTGACCTGGCCTGCTCTCCTCCCACAGTCATAACCTGGAGGAGGCCATAGCAAGCAGAGAGACCGCGAGTGCCTGCTGGAGCCTGGAGGAGACGTACGACACCACCTCTCAGCCTGCTGGAGAGGAACTCAGTCTGCTCTCCTCCCACTGTCATCACCTGCTTCACTCCTTCCTGGGCCTGGCTGAATACAATCATCTACAGCACAGAGGAGGAAGGTGCCTGTGTGTATAGTGTGTGTAATGTGTGCTGGGTGTATAGTGTTTGCAGTGAGTGTGCTGTGTGTATAGTGTGTGCTGTGAGTATAGTGTGTGCTGTGTGTTGTTTGTATAGTGTGTGCTGTATGTATAGTGTGTGCTGTGTATAGTGTGTGCAGTGGGTGTTTGTATATTGTGTGCAGTGTGTGGTGTGTGTATATTGTATGCAGTGTGTATAGTGTGTTTGTATAGTGTGTGCTGTGTGTTGTTTGTTGTTTGTATAGTGTGTGGTGTGTGTATAGTGTGTGCAGTGTGTGCTGTGTGTTGTTTGTATAGTGTGTGCTGTGTGTATAGTGTGTGCTGTGTGTACAGTGTGTGGTGCAGTGAGAGTTAATCCTGTTTCTGCGCTGCTGGGGTAAACGACAAATAGAGCATTTGTATTAATGTGGGGTCACTTGGTCAGGGTATGGGAGACAGTGGAGGACTCTCTACATCAGTGATGGCGAACTCCAGGCCTCGAGTGCCACCAACAGTGCAGGTTTTCAGGATTTCCTTATATTGCACAGGTGATAATATAATCACCTGCATTCGTGATGATTCCAACCTCTGTGCAATGCTGAGGAAATCCTGAAAACCCGCACTGTTGGTGGCACTCGAGGCCTGGAGTTCGCCATCACTGCTCTACATGGTGCAAATGATCATAAATGCTGTTGCTGCACACACTGCCCCTCCATCTTGGATAGTCACATATGAAATGCCCCTGTATGCTGTGTGTGCCCCTTTAGGCCGGCTTCACACTGCGGCACGATCCGGTCCGGGGCTGTCCGGGAGGACCCTGACAGCCGCTGACCGGATCAGCACACAGGACTGGAGGGCTACTATGCCCTCCGTTCCGGTGTGCAGCGGTGTGGGCCACACCTAATTTTATCCAACTGTAATGGTGGGTTTACACGCTTCAATATCGTTGCGATATCGCAACTCAATGGCGCGGGAGCGCGCAATTAGTGCACGTTTCTCCCCCATCGCATTGGATGTTTACACGCTGTGATATCGGAATACAACGTCCGTGCGATGTCTACGCCCCCCAACCCAGGAACGATCATTTAACATGGGAGTGAATGGGTGACGTTGAACTTCACATCGTAGTTGGGCTGTCACACAGCACGATCCGGCTCCAATCTCCATTCAATATCGGAGCATTGAATAGCACGCTCATTCAATCCCCGATATCGCATTGACATCGTTCCTGCATCGTATTGGAAGTTCACACCATACAACGCAGGAACGATCTCGGGTCCAACGATCGAACCACGTGACTTTTCATTGAAATTGGACTACGATATCGCAACGTGTAAACCCGCCATAAAGCTTTGTGCCCACAGTGTGTTTGTACTCCATTTAGGAGATACATTTTTGGTGCATTTTTTGCAGCTGAAATGGATGGGTTTTTTTGAGCAAAAAAGCATCACATTCACATCATCTGTTTGTGTTACTTTTTGCTGCACACACTGAGTATTTGGTGTTTTTACCTCAGTATATTCAAGGCCTCGTGCACTCGCTAAGTATTTGGTCAGTTTTTTCCTTAGTATTTGTAAGGCCTCGTGCACACGCTGAGTATTTGGTGAGGTTTTACCTAGGTATTTGTAAGGTCTCGTGCACACGCTGAGTATTTGGTGAGTTGTTACCTCAGTATCTGTAAGGTCTCGTGCACACGCTGAGTATTTGGTGAGGTTTTACCTCAGTATCTGTAAGGCCTTGTGCACACGCTGAGTATTTGGTGAGGTTTTTTCCTCAGTATCTGTAAGGCCTCGTGCACACGCTGAGTATTTGGTGTTTTTACCTCAGTATTTGTAAGGCCTCGTGCACACGCTGAGTATTTGGTGAGGTTTTACCTCAGTATTTGTAAGGTCTCGTGCACACGCTGAGTATTTGGTGAGGTTTTACCTCAGTATCTGTAAGGCCTCGTGCACACGCTGAGTATTTGGTGAGGTTTTACCTCAGTATTTGTAAGGTCTCGTGCACACGCTGAGTATTTGGTGAGGTTTTACCTCAGTATCTGTAAGGCCTCGTGCACACGCTGAGTATTTGGTGAGTTTTTACCTCAGTATTTGTAAGGTCTCGTGCACACGCTGAGTATTTGGTGTTTTTACCTCAGTATCTGTAAGGCCTCGTGCACACGCTGAGTATTTGGTGAGGTTTTACCTCAGAATTTGTAAGGTCTCGTGCAGATGTTCAGTATTTGATGTTGTGTACCTCAGTGCTGTAATTGTTTAAGTTCACACAGGGCATTTTTAATTGGATTTATGCAAATCCATGCTAATAAGAAAACTTTTTTACAGCACCAGCAAAACCTATAAGATTTCAGAAATCTCCTTCACACACACCTGCTGTTTTTTCTTGATTTAAATGGAACAGCTTCATTTTTGCTGCGTTTTTAAAAGAGGTAGTATGTTAAATATTTCAGCGTTTTTGCTTTATTTTTTCAACCATTTGAAGCAATACTGACTGAAAAAAAGTGCACAGCAACATTTCTGGTTAGGTTTTGGTGCATTTTTGTGGCAAAAACGCAGCTTTTTTATTGCTTGTTTTTTAACTGAAGGGTAGATTTACTAGATCAATGGATGTTTTGCAGGTTATAGTTTCCCTTGACAACTATTTTTCCAAAATAATCTGTTTCGGGTATATGATAATGACACAGTCATATAAGGGGGCCCACAGAGTCTGAACAGCCCCGGGCCCTGGCTACCCTTAATCCGCCCCTGGCGGCAGGGCAGGGGTTAACGCGTCCAGCCTCCCCGGGCTCATGGTCTGGGATTTGGAACACAGATTGTTCTGTCTGTTGGAGCTGAAAGTTGATCCCGGAGTTTCCAGGCGAGATTGAAGGACATGTGTCTGCTAATGAAACATTTCCTCAGCTTCCAGGCCGAGCTGGTAATGTCTGATGGCAGTACGCCTGTGAAAACAAACCCAGCATCCCACCCAGAGAGCGCAGTCCGGGGCGAGAAGACGAATCGGGGCAACTCCATCAACACCTCCCGATGATCATACCCCAATCATACTCTGATCTGGACTCCAATCTTACCCCAATCATACTCCAATCATACCCTGATCTGGACTCCAGTCATATCCCGATCTGGACTCCAATCATACCCCGATCTGGACTCCAATCATACCCCAATCTGGACCCCAATCATACCCTGATCTGGACCCCAATCATACCCCGATCTGGACCCCAATCATACCGTGATCTGGACCCCAATCATACCCTGATCTGGACTCCAATCATACAACAATCATCCTCCAATCTGGACCTCAATCATACCCCGATCTGGACCCCAATCATACCCCGATCTGGACCCCAATCATACCATGATTTGGACTCTGGTCATACCCCTATCTGGACCCCAATCATACCCCGATCTGGACCCCAATCATACCCCAATGTGAACCCCAATCATACCCTGATCTGGACTCCAATCATACCCCAATCATCCCCCAATCTGGACCCCAATCATACCCCAATCTGGACCCCAATCATAGCCTGATCTGGACCCCAATCATACCTTGATCTGGACCCCAATCATATCCTGATTATACCCCAATCATACCCCAATCTTGCCCCGATCATACCCCAATATGGCCCCCGATTATACCCCGATCTGGTTCCCGATTATACCCCGATCTGGCCCCCGATCTGGATACTGATGATACCCCGATCATACCCCGATTCAGCCCTGGATCATACCCCAATCATACCCTGATCCAACCCCGGATCATAACCCGATCCGGCCCCTGATCATAACCCAATCCGTACCCCGATCATACCCTGATCCGGCCCCTGATTATACTCCAATCTGGCCCACAATCCGGCCCCCAATCATACTCCGATCTGGCCCCTGAATATACCCCGAACCAACCCCCGATCCGGTCCCTGATTATACCCTGATCTGGCCCCCAATTATACCCCGATCATACCCCAAACATACCCTGAGTAATCTGCAGCATACAGACAACATGCAAAATAATGGGAGAAGAGACCGAGCGCAAACAATGATCAACAGACGGACGATTCATTACTTTAGTCATATAATTCAAGTGTACAAGAAGCCATCATCCTAATGTAAAAATACCACTATTATTAATATTAATCATATTTATTCACTTATATAGCACCATTAATTCTATAGTGCTGTACAGGCATCGTTATCTCTGTTCCCATTGGGGCTCAAAATCTACATTCCCTGTCAATATGTCTTTGGAGTGTGGGAAGAAACAAACACGGGGAGAACATACAAACTCCCTGCACATAATGTCCTTGGTAGGATTTGAAACCAGGACCTTAGCGCTACAAGGATGCAGTGCTAACCACTGAGCCACCATATAGTGCTAACCACTGAGCCACCATACAGTGCTAACCACTGATCCACCGTACAGTGCTAACCACTGAGCCACCATACAGCGCTAACCACTGAGCCACTATACAGTGCTAACTACTGAGCCACCATATAGTGCTAACCACTGAGCCATCATACAGTGCTAACCACTGAGCCACCATACAGTGCTAACCACTGAGCCACCGTACAGTGCTAACCACTGAGCCACCATACAGTGCTAACCACTGAGCCACATACAGTGCTAACCACTGAGCCACCATACAGTGCTAACCACTGAGCCACATACAGTGCTGACCACTGAGCCACCATACAGCGCTAACTACTGAGTCACCATACAGTGCTAACCACTGAGCCACCATACAGTGCTAACCACTGAGCCACCATACAGTGCTAACCACTGAGCCACCATATAGTGCTAACCACTGAGTCACCATACAGTGCTAAATACTGAGCCACCATACAGTGCTAACCACTGAGCCACCATATAGTGATATCCACTGAGCCACCATACAGTGCTATCCACTGAGCCACCATACAGTGCTATCCACTGAGCCACCATACAGTGCTAACCACTGAGCCACCATATAGTGATATCCACTGAGCCACCATACAGTGCTAACCACTGAGCCACCATACAGTGCTGACCACTGAGCCACCATACAGTGCTAACCACTGAGCCACCATACAGTGCTAACCACTGAGCCACCATACAGTGCTAACCACTGAGCCACCATAATTGCTAACCACTGAGGAGACCAGTGATGGTGATGACCGCGACCGAAAGACTTCAGTCATTACTGCAAAGGATTCTACACAAAGGGTTAAAAATGAACATTTTATTTATAGGAAAGTTACTTAGGCTAGGGTCACATTTGCGTTCCAAAATTCAGATCCTGATCCGGTTTTGAGCTGTTAAAAAGCTCAAAACCAGATCAGGTACCACAGCCCATAGGAGCCCATTATGAAACCGGATTGCTCTACATGCAATCTGGTTACCGCATCCGGATTTGCAGCCTGCAGTAAAAATCATGCAGGCTGCAGTTTTCGGAGCGGTTTGCAAACCACAGCAGGATTGCTATAATTGGCTCCTATGGGAGCCCATGTGGCTGCCACAAGGCACATGTGAATGCCTGCGGTAGCCGTATGCTTTGTCCAGCCCTGCTGCCGCAGGGATGAACAAAGGGTTAAATATTCATAATATATGTGGGCAACATATCTCTAGGGGGTGCCCACCCTCTCTAGAGTCATGCTGTCCACATAGGTCGGCATGTGAGGGGTTAATATGTGCCATTACAGTATTGCCGGCTATTGTCGGCATTTAGTATTTTCTGAATGAAACCCGGCGGCTCCTCGCTGTGTAGTAGATATAGTACGTAATCTTAGTACTGTATCTGCCGCTATCCAGGGTCCTGAAAGCATTAACATTAGGTCTATGGGCAGCGCACCACTATAGAACTAATGTTACTGCTTTCAGGACCCTGGATAGCGGTTCATACAGTACGCACATTACGTACTGTATCTCCTCCACAGTGAGGAGCCGCCGGGTTTAATTCGTAAACAACAAAGCATACGGTAACGGGATTGCTCCGGATTACACATCCTGGGTGATCCGGTTACTGCATGCGGAGATAAAGACACATTTTTTTTACAAGAACGTGTCTGAAGATACTTGCACATCCAGATCTGGACGCGGTAACCGCAATTTGCCTTCCTAATGTGACTCAAGTCAACCCTTATAATTAAACCTGAAAGTCTCTTCTTCATCGCATCTCAGTCGTTTCACTTTATATCAGAATTAATGGCCTTCAGAGCTGAAATCAGTAGGATTTGTGATTGCTCACACATGTCCGGACCTCACTGTATTGCTTCTATGGGATTTGTCTTTTCGTGTTTTCTTGCAGAATCTCACTAATTTCTCGTTTGTCTTTTCTTACACATATTTTGAGCATTTCTTGTATTTCCACAATCCTCTGATCTCAGTGACGGGACGTCCGATATCTGCAGAGTCTCTCGCTTCCTCCCTCAGTCGGTTTGTGGCTCTTCCTCTCACATTTCTTTCTCTTGGTAATCTTCTACAATGACTTCTACCTTCGGTAACAGAGAACAGGAGGAGCCCTGTCCACAAGTCACCAAGAATTAAGATTTCCATAGTCAAGGTGATAGTCTGGTGAGGACGCCATATCCTCACCTGCTGCCACTGATCCATGGTGGACTGTCGATCCATGCACACAATCAGCAGGCCATAGGCTGCACAATATATAATCCACAGTGGCAATGGACAGTCATCCACAGTGGCCGTGCTCAGTCATCCACAGTGGCCGTGCGCAGTCATCCACAGTGGCCGTGCGCAGTCATCCACAGTGGCCGTGCGCAGTCATCCACAGTGGCCGTGCGCAGTCATCCACAGTGGCCGTGCGCAGTCATCCACAGTGGCCGTGCGCAGTCATCCACAGTGGCCGTGCGCAGTCATCCACAGTGGCCGTGCGCAGTCATCCACAGTGGCCGTGCTCAGTCATCCACATTGGCAATGGACAGTCATCCACAGTGGCCGTGCTCAGTCATCCACAGTGGCAATGGACAGTCATCCACAGTGGCCGTGTTCAGTCATCCACAGTGTCCGTGGTCAGTCATCCACAGTGGCCGTGCACAGTCGTATGAGACAATACTAAAAAACAAAAACTGTCAGATACCATAAGGAGTGAGGGCCCCGATCACAAGAGCTTACAATCTATGAGGAAATAGGGGAGGCACAAAAGGTAAATGGTAAAAAGTGCCATCATATATGGTCCAGACGTCAATATAATAAATAAGGGATTCACATAGTACTACATGAAGCGGTCACTAGCCAAGATCTATAGAAGAACAGATAAAGTGCTTTATTGTGCATGGAGGGTGTAATCTAATATATAAAGCTGAGTGTATGTATGTATGTATGTATGTTTGTGTATGTGAGTATGTATGTTCATTATATACCCCAAACCTGCCCTTCACACCTCCCTTCAACCCAAACCTGCACCCCCAAAATAAAACGACCACCCACCAACAAATGCCCCCCTGCACCCTCAAAACCCGCCCCCCAAACGCGCACTCCCGTCCCCCCAAAAAGCTTACCATCCAACCCAAACCCACATCTTTTCCCCCCCAAAAGCCAACCCAAATAACATGCCCCTGCACCCCTTCCCCCTCAAAAAATGCCCACCCACATCCCTGCTACACCCCCAAAAAAATGCACTCTCGAACTTGCATCCCCACCCCCGCCCCTGAAAAAAAACCTGCACCCCTAAATTGCACCCCTTTTCAAAACCTACACCCCTACCTCGCCAAATAAACACCCCAAATCCAACGATCCACCCCCCAAAAAATGCACCCTCTAAACCCACACCCTCCTGCTCCCCTTAAAAAGCCCGCCCCCCACACCCCCTAATCCTGCAACGCCGTCCCCTGCCAAAAGTGCACCCCCGCCACCCGCAAAGAAAATGCCCCCCAACCCGCTCCGCAGGGGCGGTGCCATGAAGGGAGCGTGTCTGTGTGGACATACAGACACACTTACATACATACATGCACTCAGCTTCATACATTAGATGCAGAGAGTGTGACATCACAGGAGAATCCCGGGACATTCTATTCACTTTGTGACATCATCATCATCATCATCATCACATGAGAAGTAACTGGACTAAAGATAATGAGGAGCCACAGAAGTGAGATGATTTCACATGAACTTTCCCTATTATTATTAGTGATTTCAGAGGAATATTCCACCACAATAATGATTATTACAGATGAACATAGGATAATCAACACAATTTTCGGAAATATTCTTACCAAATATATACATTTCTAATGATAATAAAACTCATAAACAGTCGGAACAATAAAGATTAATAATTCTTATAATATTTATTATATTTAATATATTCTATTATTATTATATCTTATATATTAATTAATATATTATTATAATTCAAAATAATTAAAACTAGAAAGATTTATACATTCCTATAAAAGAATTTAGAACTTTTAGTTATAACAAATATTAAGTCATCATGATAATTATAAATTATAAACAGTAGGAATAATAGTAATAATATAGAACAGTAAGTCAGATGGTAATAATGATATTTATATGTCTGTGTCTATGATGATTATTAGATATTATTATCCTCATCAGTCCATGACAATCATATCAGTAATAATTAAAAGTCCAAGGATAGTATCGCAAATAATGCAGCAATAATAATAAGTTATTTATATAGCACCGACATATTCCGCAGCACTGTACAATTCAGAGGGAACATGTACAGACAATAAAGACATTATAGAGTAACACAATTCACTACATACCAGGAGGAGCGAGGGCCCTGATCACAAGAGCTTACAATCTATGAGGACATAGGGGAGGTACAAAAGGTAAATGGTAAAAAGTGCCATCATATATGGTCCAGCCATCAATATAATAAATAAAGGATTCGCGTAATGTTCCATGAAACGGTCACCAATCAGTGTCCAAGTTCAGACAGAGTGCTATATAGTGAGTGCATGGAGGGTGTGAACAGATGATACCAGGGGCGAGATTTGGAAGACAAGTTTCTAAAAATCAAACTGTTCTTGGCAATTCATTCCAGAGAATTAGTGCAGCTCATGAGAAGTCTTGAACATGGGAGTGTGAGGTTCAGATTGTAGATAATGTTTGTCCTGAGGTCATTAGTGTAACGGAGGGCACAAGTAGTGTGATAGATAGAGATGAGGAGGAGATGTAAGTATGGTGCAGCACCGTGGAGAGGATAGGTAGGTGATAGATAGAGATGAGGAGGAGATGCAAGTATGGTGCAGCACCGTGGAGAGGATAGGTAGGTGATAGATAGAGATGAGGGAGGAGATGTAGGGTGGTGCAGCACCGTGGAGAGGATAGGTAGGTGATAGATAGAGATGAGGGTGGAGATGTAGGGTGGTGCAGCACCATGGAGAGGATGGGTAGGTGATAGACAGAGATGAGGGAAATGTAGGATGGTGCAGAGCTGTGGAGAGAATGGGTAGATGATAAACAAATAGGAAAAAAGGAACCACGTGTTGCTGAAGAGGGTCCTGATCCACACTTATATTCACTCTGCCATGTAGCTGTATGAGAGGTCCAACCCCTGCAGCAGAAAATATTCCCCAAACCATCACACTCCCTCCACCACCTTTCACTGACACTTTACACACTTTAGGTTCAGTGTTCCCATAATGTTTCCCATCAGACCCAAATAAATAAAACTTGCCTTTATCACTACAGTGAACTTTGGCCCCTTCTCCTCTGTCCACACCACATGCTCCTCACCAAAGGGGAGTCTAGGCTCGTGATTCTTTCTGCTAATGAGAGGTTTGGTCACTGCAGAGTGGGCTGTCAGTCCAAATGTTCTTAGAGGCAGACCCTTACCCTGTTCAATGCTGAACTGGTGAACTATTCCAGCTGCAGTGGAGAAACTATTCCCCATGGAGATCCTGTCCTCTCTTGCACTTGTCTTTTGAGTGTGACCGGTCTTCTTGGGGACTTGAGAGAGTTTGTGATGTTATAAAGATGCAATATTCTAGAAATCACAGACTTGGAACAATCAGGGTGACCCCTTTGTAATTCATCTGGACAACCTGCTACCGGAGGGTTTCAGTCACTTTGGAACAGCAAAGTGAGTGCAAACTGGAAAGTTAGGCTGCCATTACATAGGGATTGTCAGATCATGAAGGATATCAGCACCATTATTATATGTCATTATTATTCTCATCAGTTCATGATGTTAATTTTATCAGAAATAATCATTGTAATAACTAGGTGCATGGATAATATCTGCAGACATTCAAGAAACGAGGGAAAATGTATCCAGTAATATTAATAAACTATCTATATATTATCTATTCATGGTTGGGTAGATGATAATATATAGATAGCTTATTAATATTACTGGATACATTTTACTTCCTTTCTTGATATTAGATATTATTCATGGACCTATATATTGCTATGAACATTTTATTTATGAACTGATGAGAATAATGAAATATAATAATGAATTAAGAAAAATATTAAAATATAATGCTTTAATAATAATAAAATATAATAATTATTATTAATTAAGAAAATTAATAAAGTATAATAATTAATTAAGAATAATAAAATATAATAATTAAGAAAATTAATAAAATATAATAGTTAATTAAGAATAATATAAAAAAATAATATAATAAATTAATAATAATTATAAAATATAATAATAACAATAATAATAAATATAATTAATTAAAAAAAATTCATAAACTATAATAATTAATTAACACTATAATAAAATATAATTAATTAATTAATAATAACCCTTTCATGTGTGAGAAAACCTTCCATAATGATGAATATTGAGTGATAACAATCGGCCATTCAGTGAGATCCACGTTCCTGTGGCCTCCGGTGACCGGTGACAGCCGCCCCCTGGATTAGGGAAGGGGAGGTCAGAGGTCACAGCTCTCCCTTATTCTGGAGGGAGGAAGGTCTGGCGCCTTGTAAGGTGCACGGTGCCCTAGAATAATATTATGTGACATGTATAGGGGAGAATTACTTACAAGGACCAGGGGGCACAGGGCAGGGGGCGACAGATTCGATTATTACACTCTCCCTTATTACAAGTATTACATCCCTGTCTTGTAGTATTTTATCAGTATTATGTCATAAATCCCTTTTTTGTTTCATCTCATGTCTCATTCGACTTTTCGCCTGATCCTTGACTTTTCAGCACAATAAGTGAGTGATAACAAGCAACTTAGAAATACATCCTATCAGAGAAATCTGCGTCTTTCTCGTACTAACTTGATCTTTTATTCTCAAATTACGGGTATCATCTGGGAAACCTACAAATGACTGAGATTGGAAATGCAGATGTATATATTCTATGGAGAGAGGAGGAAACGGAGGGGGATACAGACATCCATAGAATTTCACAAGCAGCAACTGTCTGTATTCACAGAAAGGCAAATGTTACCCCTGAATTGACACTTTTGAGTGTGAAGGATCAGTCCAGAAGCAGATTTCTCTGATCATTACACATTACAAAGGTTTTTATTTTCATGTGTAATAATGACATTTGGAAAAAAAGATGCAAATCATGTATGTATTTGTCTATAATGTACCACCATATACTTCCTCTCTATGATGCAGCTGTGTATTCTATAAACAGTATGTAGTAAATTCTATTAGTGCTGTAGTGATACATTATAGCTAATGCATGGTTATAATGAAGCCTCTTGCTGTATACTGGGCTGTATATCTGGAGCAGTTTGCAGCAGACATAGCAGAGGCAAACACATCTGTGGTCAGATGAGCAGGGACCACACACAACCCCTCAGACCACACAGGGACCTGCCAGACTCACTGACTGCACTGCAGCAAAGCTTCACTGTCCTTTATGGGATGGAGCTGGGGCAGTGGAACTGCAGGGGCCGGAGCAGAGTCTGGGGGCCGGAGCAGAGTCTGGGGGCCGGAGCAGAGTCTGGGGGCCGGAGCAGAGTGTGGAGAGCTGGAGCAGAGTCTGTGGGCTGGAGCAGAGTGTGGAGAGCTGGAGCAGAGTCTGTGGGCTGGAGCAGAGTGTGGACAGCTGGAGCAGAGTCTGGGGGCTGGAGCAGAGTGTGGAGAGCTGGAGCAGAGTCTGGGGGCTGGAGCAAAGTCTGGGGGCAGGAGCAGAGTCTGGGGGCCGGAGCAAAGTGTGGGGGGCTGGTACAGGGTCTGGGGGCAGGAGCAGAGTCTGGGGGCTGGAGCACAGTGTGGAGAGCTGGAGCAGAGTCTGGGGGCTGGAGCAGAGTCTGGGGGCTGGAGCAAAGTGTGGAGAGCTGGAGCAGAGTCTGGGGCTGGAGCAGAGTGTGCAGAGCTGGAGCAGAGTCTGGGGGCTGGAGCAGAGTCTGGGGGCTGGAGCAGAGTCTGGGGCTGGAGCAGAGTCTGGGGCTGGAGCAGAGTGTGGAGAGCTGGAGCAGAGTGTGGGGGGCACTGGAGCAGAGTCTGGGGGCTGGAGCAAAGTGTGGAGAGCTGGAGCAGAGTCTGGGGCTGGAGCAGAGTGTGCAGAGCTGGAGCAGAGTCTGGGGGCTGGAGCAGAGTCTGGGGGCTGGAGCAGAGTCTGGGGCTGGAGCAGAGTCTGGGGGCTGGAGCAGAGTCTGGGGCTGGAGCAGAGTGTGGAGAGCTGGAGCAGAGTGTGGGGGGCACTGGAGCAGAGTCTGGGGGCTGGAGCACAGTGTGGAGAGCTGGAGCAGAGTCTGGGGGCTGGAGCAGAGTCTGGGGGCTGGAGCAAAGTGTGGAGAGCTGGAGCAGAGTCTGGGGGCTGGAGCAGAGTGTGCAGAGCTGGAGCAGAGTCTGGGGGCTGGAGCAGAGTCTGGGGGCTGGAGCAGAGTCTGGGGGCTGGAGCAGAGTGTGGAGAGCTGGAGCAGAGTGTGGGGGCACTGGAGCAGAGTCTGGGGGCTGGAGCAGAGTGTGGAGAGCTGGAGCAGAGTCTGGGAGCTGGAGCAGAGTCTGGGGGCTGGAGCAGAGTCTGGGGGCTGGAGCAGAGTCTGGGGGCTGGAGCAGAGTCTGGGGGCTGGAGCAGAGTCTGGGGGCTGGAGCAGAGTGTGGAGAGCTGGAGCAGAGTCTGGGGGCTGGAGCAGAGTGTGGAGAGCTGGAGCAGAGTCTGTGGGCTGGAGCAGAGTGTGGACAGCTGGAGCAGAGTGTGGAGAGCTGGAGCAGAGTCTGGGGCTGGAGCAAAGTCTGGGGGCAGGAGCAGAGTCTGGGGGCCGGAGCAAAGTGTGGGGGCTGGTACAGGGTCTGGGGGCAGGAGCAGAGTCTGGGGGCTGGAGCACAGTGTGGAGAGCTGGAGCAGAGTCTGGGGGCTGGAGCAGAGTCTGGGGGCTGGAGCAGAGTCTGGGGGCTGGAGCAGAGTCTGGGGGCTGGAGCAGAGTCTGGGGGCTGAAGCAGAGTCTGGGGGGCACTGGAGCAGAGTGTGGAGAGCTGGAGCAGAGTCTGGGGGCTGGAGCAAAGTCTGGGGGCAGGAGCAGAGTCTGGGGGCCGGAGCAAAGTGTGGGGGGCTGGTACAGGGTCTGGGGGCAGGAGCAGAGTCTGGGGGCTGGAGCACAGTGTGGAGAGCTGGAGCAGAGTCTGGGGGCTGGAGCAGAGTCTGGGGGCTGGAGCAGAGTCTGGGGGCTGGAGCAGAGTCTGGGGCTGAAGCAGAGTCTGGGGGGCACTGGAGCAGAGTGTGGAGAGCTGGAGCAGAGTTGGGGGGTGCTGGAGCAGAGTGTGGGGTGGTGCTGGAGCAGAGTGTGGGGGGTGCTGGAGCAGAGTGTGGGGGGTGCTGGAGCAGAGTGTGGGGGGTGCTGGAGCAGAGTGTGGGGGTGCTGGAGCAGAGTGTGGGGAGCTGGAGCAGAGTCTGTGGGCAGGAGCAGAGTGTGGAGAGCTGGAGCAGAGTCTGTGGGCTGGAGCAGAGTGTGGAGAGCTGGAGCAGAGTCTGTGGGCTGGAGCAGAGTGTGGGGGGCGCTGGAGCAGAGTCTGGGGCTGGAGCAGAGTCTGGGGGCAGGAGCAAAGTGTGGGGGGCTGGTACAGGGTCTGGGGGCAGGAGCAGAGTCTGGGGGCTGGAGCACAGTGTGGAGAGCTGGAGCAGAGTCTGTGGGCTGGAGCAGAGTGTGGACAGCTGGAGCAGAGTGTGGAGAGCTGGAGCAGAGTCTGGGGGCTGGAGCAAAGTCTGGGGGCAGGAGCAGAGTCTGGGGGCCGGAGCAAAGTGTGGGGGGCTGGTACAGGGTCTGGGGCAGGAGCAGAGTCTGGGGGCTGGAGCACAGTGTGGAGAGCTGGAGCAGAGTCTGGGGGCTGGAGCAGAGTCTGGGGGCTGGAGCAGAGTCTGGGGGCTGAAGCAGAGTCTGGGGGGCACTGGAGCAGAGTGTGGAGAGCTGGAGCAGAGTCTGGGGGCTGGAGCAAAGTCTGGGGGCAGGAGCAGAGTCTGGGGGCCGGAGCAAAGTGTGGGGGGCTGGTACAGGGTCTGGGGGCAGGAGCAGAGTCTGGGGGCTGGAGCACAGTGTGGAGAGCTGGAGCAGAGTCTGGGGGCTGGAGCAGAGTCTGGGGGCTGGAGCAGAGTCTGGGGGCTGGAGCAGAGTCTGGGGGGCACTGGAGCAGAGTGTGGAGAGCTGGAGCAGAGTCTGGGGGCTGGAGCAGAGTGTGGGGGGTGCTGGAGCAGAGTGTGGGGGGTGCTGGAGCAGAGTGTGGGGGGTGCTGGAGCAGAATGTGGGGGGTGCTGGAGCAGAGTGTGGGGAGCTGGAGCAGAGTCTGTGGGCAGGAGCAGAGTGTGGAGAGCTGGAGCAGAGTCTGTGGGCTGGAGCAGAGTGTGGAGAGCTGGAGCAGAGTCTGTGGGCTGGAGCAGAGTGTGGGGGGCGCTGGAGCAGAGTCTGGGGGCTGGAGCAGAGTCTGGGGGCAGGAGCAAAGTGTGGGGGGCTGGTACAGGGTCTGGGGGCAGGAGCAGAGTCTGGGGGCTGGAGCACAGTGTGGAGAGCTGGAGCAGAGTCTGGGGGCTGGAGCAGAGTGTGGAGAGCTGGAGCAGAGTGTGGGGGCTGGAGCAGAGTGTGGGGGCTGGAGCAGAGTGTGGGGCTGGAGCAGAGTGTGGGGGCGCTGGAGCAGAGTGTGGGGGCGCTGGAGCAGAGTGTGGGGGCGCTGGAGCAGAGTGTGGGGGCTGGAGCAGAATCTGCGGGCTGGAGCAGAGTCTTTTGGAGCAGAGTCTGGGGGGCTGTGGCAGGGTTTGGGGAGCTGGATCAAGGTCTGGGGGGCTGGAGCAGAGTCTTCTGAAACAAAGTCTGGGGTGCTGGAGCAAATTTAGGGGAGCTGGAGCAGAGCTTTGGGGGCTTGAGGCGAGTCTTATGGAGCAGGGCCTGGTGGAGTGGAGCATAGTCTTCTTGAGCAAAGTCTGTGGGGCAGGAGCAGTCTTCTGGAGCAGAGTTAGGGGTGCTGGAGCACAGTCTGAGGGGCAGGAGCAGAGTTTGGGGGATGATGCAAAGTTTTGAGGGTTGGAGCAGAGTATGGTGTGCTGGAGCAAAGTCTTCTGGAGCAGGGTGTGGTGCTGGAGCTGGGGGGCTGGAGTTAGGGCTGAAAACCGGTGCAGGCCCTGAGGTCTTTCCACCCTGCCATCCCCTGAGAGCTGCTGCACCAGAACTATTCTGCTCTGCTCCTGCACACACAGGTCTGATTAGAGTGCAAGCTCTGCTGGTGAGCAGATGACTCCTCCAAAGACCATTATATGGGAATTGCAATCAGTTATATGATGAGTGAATAATAAATATTGTGCAAATAAGGAATATAATGAATATTCTTTTGTGAATCCCTTATTTATTATATTGGTGGCTGGACCATGTCTGACATCATTTGTTACTGTTACCTTTTGTGCCTCCCCTATTTCCTCTAGATTGTAAGCTCTTGCGAGCAGGGGCCTCACTCCTCATGGTTTTTGAATTTTTGTTACTCTGTATTGTCTCATATTGTCTGTACATTTCCCCTCCGAATTGTAAAGTGCTGCGTAATATGTTGGCGCTATATAAATAAAATTATTATTATTATATTTGAATATTGACATTATTATATTATTATTATTATATATTGAAGCATTTAGGAATTGTAGAGAAATGATGGGTCTCTTGACTATAGTGAAAAGTAATAATAATGGGGATTTCTTGTATCATGGCGGCACATGGACGCCAAGTCTCCCCTAGAAGCAATGCTCATGGTCCTGGAGTCAGCAGTCAGCTTCTTCTCTACTGGTTACTGCATGAGCCGTCTTCATTGTGTGCTATCATGTCTATATGCTTCTGTGGTTTCCCAGTTTAAGTACAGACACAGGTTTGATTTTCTGCGTTCTGCACATTTTATTGGCTTCTAGGCAACTTGTAGCTTCCACTAGGGGGAGCTCACTGTAGACAGTGCTAATATCAAAGGGTTATTATCACACAGTTATTTTCACAGAGCACAGTAAACATATACTCATTGTTAATACTCAGAACATAAAGTTCATTTCACATTTGCCTATTTTTTTTGCAGCCCCTGCACCTAAAGTAGTTATTTTAAAGAGAACTTGTCATGTCCTTTGTTGTTTTTAAACTGCCCCCAATGTTAGATTGATGCACCCCCAGGCTATGGGGTACTCGGGAACCGGGCCAGTGCTGTCTCTCTGGCATCATGATAGTCGTGACCCGGTCCCGTGGCCTGGGATCTGTCCAAGAAGGGGTATTTACAAGGGATTTGTCATGACGTCACCTGGGGTATGTGGCTAGTAGAACCACCGCTGCCGTATTCCTGCTGGGGAACAGTGGCTTGGGGCAGCATGGATGGTAAGCACTCCTCAGGTAGGGCTGAGGGTCCCTAGGGCAGGAGTAGTGGATGGGCCTGGTGAGGGATTGTGCACAGTGCAGTTCACTTACTTTGCTGCTTCAGCACCTCCAGCCAGTGTGTGGAGAAAGCAGTCTCCGGCTCTTCAGGTGGAAGTCTCTGCTGTGATGCTGGAAGGAACAGTCTCAGACCATGGTGAGCTCTCCGGGTACTTTTCAAACAGTTTGCAAGGTACACAGTCACAGTTTGGGTAGCTGGCCGGGTAGCCACCAAAGGATGTAAATGTCATGCCCACTGGGACGGGGTACTCAGTACCGGACCGGGTTGCTGCTGGGGGATGTCACGGAGGGCCTGGTCCGGACTGTGTCCCAGGCCCGTACAAGTAAAAGGGAATATGTACAAGGGATAAATGTTTGTCGTGACACCACCCACGGTGTGTGGTCAGTAATGGGACCACCGCTGCTGCAGAACCTCCAGGGACGATGTTAGGCAGCTGTAGATGGAATAGCTCTCCGCGGGTAGAGTTGGGTTCCTCGAGGCAGTGATGGTTAAAGTGTATGATTGTTGGTTGTGATAAGTGGAGTTCACTTACTTTCCTGCTGCTGCAGCCTTCTTCCAGCCAGTGCCCGGAGCTGACAGGCTGTTGCTCTCCAGGTGGGATCTCTCTGTTGTCCTGCTGGAAGGAATCATTCACGGGCAAGGGAGCAAAATGATTATACAGTTCTGTCTGCAGATAATCATACAAGGGAGTCAGAAGCAGGGTTCACCGTGTTTACTTTGCAGTTCTTTCAGTACAGCAGTTCAGTTACGGTTCAGTTCATACACGGGTTACAGACTTTCCCTCCGAGCTCCTTTCTATTCCCTGCAGCCAGGTTATTACTCTCTGTGACCCCTCACTCTTTCTCTCGTCCTTTCCAGGCTTTATTCTCTCTGCTTGGTGTTTGTGTCTCCGGACAGTTTAGCGGTAGCTCGGACCCCTGTGGGCCCTCCTGGTTGCCACTGAGCTGCCTGTCCTGTGGGTGGGAACTTCAACCTGGAGTTAGAGCTCCCCGTCGGTGAATCTTGGGAAAACGGGTAAATCGTCGGTCCCCTTCAGAGCCGACACTCTGCTTCTAGCCTAGCCTCCAATAGTCCTTTTCTGCAAGGCTCTATCAGGCTCCCTCCTGTCCCGTGTGACTCCGGTTTCTATATGGAAGGCTACTCCGCCGGTAGTTGGTCGTTTCAGCTGTGTTCCTCAGATTCAGTGCTGCTGATCTGCCTCTTTCCTCACACTCCTGGGGTGCTGGCTATGGACGTACTTTCTCTCCGTGGTTTCACTGGCACTTCGGATTCTGCACTCCATCAACCCCACTCCTCTAGAACGTGTGCTTCTGTCTTTACTGCTCAGCCTACCTCGGCCTACTAACTCCTTCCTCCTCCCCTTCCCTATCTCTACCATCTGTCACCTGACCTGCTTACTGTCCCACTCACTGTTCTCTAAACCCACCACCCCTTGCCCGCCTAGAGTCCCGGGCTCCGGGTTAGGTGCTGCCCTCTAGTGGTGTGTGGGATGTCTGTGAGGGTGTTTGTGTAAACTGTCTTCCTTTCTTACCTGGCTGCAGTTCCATATGTGGCCTCCTGGTCGCAGGGGAGCCACATAAAGTCTCTCTAAGGCCCGCTCTGATGTTCCTTCAGGTTCCAGGCTCTGTCCTCACTTTCTCTTCCTGCGCTTCTACTTGTGGCTCCTGCAGTTGCTTGAAGCTAAGCAGCTTGCCCATTCTGCCCTGTGTGTGCCGTATGACAGGCAGCTCAAGTCCTTCACTTGCTCTACCCTGCAGCGGGGCGTCAGTGCTGCTGAACTCTATGTGCTGCTTTCCCTCCTGACACTGTGTGGCTGGGAAATCTGAAATTCCCCACCCTCCGGTATTGACTGCCGGGATGTGTAACCCTGCACCGTCTCGGACCCGGTGTCCGTTCTCTACGCTTTCCTCCGAGGCGAGCATGATGCTCCTCGTCTACCCCAGGGTTTCCTTTCCTTCCTCCGCTGACTCACTCCATGGCTGTTCTGCCTAACTGCCTTTTTCCAGCTCTTTCCACTACACCTAAGCTCCTCTCACCGGGGCTGGGTTTCCCAGGCAAACAGGTTAACCATTTAGTCCCCCTATTCTAGGTGTGTGAATGCAAGGATGAGGGTCTCAGATTAACATCACATTCTCTGGTCACTGGGATACCACACACTGATCTGGGTGCAGTAACCCTTCTGTGGCGCACTGACCAGTGGGGCGACACATTCCACCTTGGTGAAACACACTTGTCCACAAATGTTTCTACCCCTACCCGGTACAGAGCTCTTTTTATATGTTTTTTCAAACAACAATAACCATTTTTTAATAATAACAATAAGTATACTTGTTCTTCCCGACCGGGAGGCACTTTCTTGTAACGTTGCAAACAGTCCTTATCTAAGCATATTATTGTACGGCAATGAGTCTCTTGCTCAACACAGTAAAGTAGTCCGATGAGAGTCTATGAGTCCTATAAAAAATACAGCCTTCTCACTATGCAAAATAAAGGGGGGTCAGATCACATTCATTCAGGAAAAGGATGGGGACACCGAGGTAAACATCTCACTCACACTTAATTTGGCTGTCCAGATACAACTAGTTCAATCTTGCGTGCAGGTGGACCTCTGCACCGGGATTGCTGCTACGGCCTCTGCTGATCGCTCCTCAGGCTCCACTCTGGTCTCGCTGCTGCTGTCATCAGGTAGGGCCTCGGGGTAATCTGGCTCTGCCCCGACTTCTGCGCTGGCGACGGGCTGCGGTTCAACCAGCAGGTCCTCTCTGGCAACCGGTTGCGCAGCCGTGGACCGGTCTCTTGCTCCCGGTTCCAGCTCCTGGTTGCTGGCCCTCAGTTGCGTAGCTCTGTCCCGCCATTTTCAGTTTCCAGCCGCGGCGGTTCGGTCTCTGGCCCGCTCCCTTGGTTTTTCAATAGCAATCGGGGCGGGCAAACATTTTCGCGCCTCTGGCATGGCCGTCCCACAATAAGGAGCCGAGGCACGCCCCTAGGCCAGCACATTGTGGTTTACACTTTTCTTTTGCCATTTTGGGGGTTCTTCTTGCAAAGTCCAATAAAGTCTCTAAGGCGCACAGTACCCAGTTTAACGGGCACGGGATCCTGTTTGTGACGCCAGAAAACTGATGCACCCCCAAGCTATGGGGTACTCGGGCCGGGTAGCCACCAAAGGATGTAAAGTCTCTCTAAGGCCCTCTCTGATGTTCCTTCAGGTTCCAGCCTCTGTCCTCACTTTTTCTTCCTGCGCTTCTACTTGTGGCTCCTACAGTTGCTTGAAGCTAAGCTGCTTGCCCTCTCTCTCCTGTGTGTGCAGTATGACAGGCAGCGCGAGTCCTTCACTTGCTCTTCTCTGCTCCCGGGTGTCAGTGTTGCTGAACTCTATGCACTGCTTTGCCTCCTGACACTGTGTGGCTGGGAAATCTGGAATTCCCCACCGTCCGGTATTGACTGCCGGGATGTGTGACCCTGCACAGTCTCGGACCCGTTGTCCGTTCTCTGCGCTTTACTCTGAGGAGAGCATGACACTCCTCGTCTCCCCCAGGCTTTCCTTTCCTTCCTCCTCAGACTCACTCCATGGCTGTTCTACCTAACTCCCTTCTTTCTGCTCTTTCCACTACACCACAGCTCCTCTCACAGGGGCTGGGTCTCCCAGGCAAACAGGTTAACCCTTTAGTCCCCCTATTCTAGGTGTGTGAATGCAGGGATGAGGGCCTCAGATTAACATCACATCCTCTGATCACTGGGATTCCAGTACCCCTTCTGTGGAGCACTGACCAGTGGGGCGCCACAAGATCATGCATCACTAACCTTGTTTAAAAAATAATCCTTGTATTTATCATATAAAAGCATTTTAGATGCTTAGATGTTTGTATTGGGGACCTTCACAAACAGTCATCGGGGTGGATACTTCAGCTGGCATCAATCCACTTCTATCATTCAGTTTTTTAAATGTAGTAAAGTCCCCCCTGCAGTGTAATATATCAACATCGATCACTGAGGGTGATGTCACGACCATATGACTATAATGGGAGAGGCTAGGCCCAAAAGGTTTTACACTTCAGGTTTCCTTAGCTCCGTCATGTTCGTGACATCACCACAGGTCCTGCAGTGTAATATATTGACATCCATCAATGAAGGTTCTCTAGGGGTGAAGGACCTGTGGTGATGTCACGACCATGTGACCACAGAAGACTCATGAAGTAAAAGACCCTTTGGGCTTAGCTCTGCTCATTATGATCACATGGTCGTGACATCACCACAGGTCCTGTAGTGATGTTAATAAATTACAATGCATGACAAACTTCAATAAATATCATGAATAAACTTGAGTGACAGTGCAAAAGCTGCTCCCCTATGACTGAGGACAGGTTTGTGTGTGCAGTCACAGACGAATAAGTCAAATTTTGTTTTGATGCACATTGCATCATTTATAACACATTGGGGGCGGTGTAATATCACAAAATAACGTGACAGGTTCCCTTTAAAGTGAATGTGACCTGAGCTGCAGTACCCCAGAAAACCACTGTGCAGTGTGTGGAGCTCTGTACTCCATAAACATGAACATGAAGCTGAATGCAATCATGCTTTGACTTGAATGATTCCATGTTTGCTTGCAGAGAAAAGTGTCACAAAACTCCTGGAAAACAGGGCAGCAGATGATTGATGTGTGCAGCACTGCCTCACTATTTGGGGTTGTTGTTTTTCCTCCCCTGTGGACTTGCCTTTTGGCTGTAAGCCAAACCCTCCCCCCTCCCTGTTATCTCTTTCAGTTTCTGGCTCCTGTGCTCTGTCACTATACTCCAGCATTGAGCCATTGGGATTATGAATGCAATAATACCTTTGCTTGAATGATTCTATGTTTGATTGAAGAGAAAAGTGTCATAAAACTCCTGGAAAACAGGGCAGCAGATGACTGATATGTTCAGCACTGTGTAACTATTTGGGGTTGTTTTTGTTTTATTCTTTCTCTGTGGGCATACATTTCAGCTGTAAACCAAACCCTCCCCCCTCTCCCTCTAATTTCTTTCAGTTTCTGGCTCATGTGCAGTGTGACTATACTCCAGCCACTGGGATTCTGAATTCAATCATACCTTTATTTGAATGATTCCATGTTTGATTATAGAGAAAAGTGTCATAAAAGTTCTGGAAAACAGGACAGCAGATAAATGATGTGTGCAGTACTGCTTCACTATTTCAGGTTGTTTTTTTTCCTCCTTTAAGGCCTTTTGGCTATAAGCCAACCCCTTTCTTCTATACTGTGGGTATTATCAGCAACCCTGTGGCTGGAATATAGTGACACTGCGCAGAAGCCAGAAACTGAAAGAGATAAGAGGGAGGGGAGAGGGTTTGGCTTACAGCAAAAGGCATGTCCACAGGGAACGAAAAAAGTTTTATGACACTTTTCTCTGCAATCAAACATAGAATCATTCAATAAAGGTATGATGGCATTCAGCATCCCAATAGTTGGAGTATAGTGACAGTGCGGAGGAGGCAGAAACTGAAAGACTTAAGAGGGAGGGGGAGGGTTTGGCTTACAGCCAAAAGGTAGGCCCACAGGGGAGGAAATAAAACAACAACTTTAAATAGTGCTGCAGTGCTGCACACATCAACCATCTGCTGCCCTGTTTTGCAAGAGTTATATGACTCTTTTCTCTGCAATCAAACATAGAATCATTCAAGAAAAAGTATGATTGTATTCATCATCCCAATGGCTGGATTATAGTGACAGTTCACAGGACCCAGAAATTGAAAGAGTTAAGAGGGAGGGGGAAGGCTTTGGCTTACAGACAAAAGCCATGCCCACAGAAGAAGAAAAAAAGAACCCCAAATAGTGATGTAGTACTGCACACATCAATCGTCTGCTGCCCTGTTATCCAGGCGTTTTATGACACTTTTCTCTGCACTCAAACATGGAATCATTCAAGGAAAGATATGATTGCATAATCACAAGAATGTGAAGAAAATTTGTTAACCCATTCTGAGCCATTAGTAATATAATTTCCCTCTCCAGACATCTTTAATGCATTTTGCATTCACAGTTCCTATAGGAAGACATAGATTTGGAGGATTAGTGATCATTTAAAGGGAACCAACCACCCCCAATGACCCCCCCGGACTATTAATATCAGTGCCTACACACAGCACATACATGTGCTGCACTGATTTTGGCTAAAAAAACTGTTTTTTAAAACTAAAGATAATGATTTTTAAAGTTTAAACCGGAGCGACGGATGGGCGGTACTTATCTGTGGCAAACGACGATATCTGATGCCAATCATCCCCCCGTCTCCCCTCGCAGCAGTTATGGCCACCCCTTTGTGCAGCGTCACAGCCCTGTGCACGGGCTCGCATGCCCGTGCACACGTCATCATCTACAGCCGGGAAGCGAGCGCGCGCTCTGTCTTCCATAGCCGAGCGCAGGAAGACAGAGCGCGCTGCGCTCGCTTCCGGCTGTAGATGATGACGTGTGCACGGGCATGCGAGCCGTGCACAGGGCTGTGACGCTGCAAAGGGGTGCCATAACTGCTGCGAGGGGAGACAGGGAAGATGATTGGCATCAGATATCGTCGTTTGCCACAGATAAGTACCGCCCATCCGTCGCTCCGGTTTAAACTTTAAAAATCATTATCTTTAGTTTTAAAAAACAGTTTTTTTAGCCAAAATCAGTGCAGCACATGTATGTGCTGTGTGTAGGCACTGATATTAATAGTCCGGGGGGGTCATTGGGGGTGGTTGGTTCCCTTTAAGATGATGGGAGTTTTCAGTGCAATTTCACAGCACGTCATCTAGAGTTTCCCTAATGTCCCTGTATAGTTCTATAAACTCCAGATTGTTTCCTGCTCGGCCTCATCCAGGGAGGTAGAGAAGTCTGTAAATGAGACTGACAGGAGCCCAGCAATGTTTGCAGAGTCTTCTCTGTGACCCAGGGCAGCAGAGGACTGAGCCTTCAATCACAATTAGCAACCAGACTGCAGGGCAATTAGCAGAAGCTTCCTCTGACATGTGCAGGTCAACAGCTAACACAGCACAGGGGCAGCGGTCACCAGTGATAGCACTCACCAAAGATGAATTGTCCATTATACAGGGTATATATTATACTGGGAGGACGGGAGCTGATGGCTGCAAATACCCCACACAGCATCCAACTATAGAAGAATAACTGAATTTATAGCCCATTTATAATGTTAAAATGATACAACTTTTTCCGGTCTAATAATGTCATAAAGTCTATTTCCACATTGCTGTAATTTATCTCTTCTATATTACTCCAGAGCAGCACTCACTATTCTGCTGGTGCAGTCACTGTGTACATACATTACATTACTGATCCTGAGTTACCTCCTGTATTATACTCCAGAGCTGCACTCACTATTCTGCTGGTGCAGTCACTGTGTACATACATTACATTACTGATCCTGAGTTACCTCCTGTATTATACTCCAGAGCTGCACTCACTATTCTGCTGGTGCAGTCACTTACTGATCCTGGGTTACCTCCTGTATTATACTCCAGAGCTGCACTCACTATTCTGCTGGTGCAGTCACTGTGTACATACATTACATTACTGATCCTGAGTTACCTCCTGTATTATACTCCAGAGCTGCACTCACTATTCTGCTGGTGCAGTCACTGTGTACATACATTACATTACTGATCCTGAGTTACCTCCTGTATTATACTCCAGAGCTGCACTCACTATTCTGCTGGTGCAGTCACTGTGTACATACATTACATTACTGATCCTGAGTTACCTCCTGTATTATACTCCAGAGCTGCACTCACTATTCTGCTGGTGCAGTCACTGTGTACATACATTACATTACTGATCCTGAGTTACCTCCTGTATTATACTCCAGAGCTGCACTCACTATTCTGCTGGTGCAGTCACTGTGTACATAAACATTACATTACTGATCCTGAGTTACCTCCTGTATTGTACTCCAGAGCTTCACTCACTATTCTGCTGGTGCAGTCACTGTGTACATACATTACATTACTGATCCTGAGTTACCTCCTGTATTATACTCCAGAGCTGCACTCACTATTCTGGTGCAGTCACTGTGTACATACATTACATTGCTGTTCCTGAGTTACCTCCTGTATTATACTCCAGAGCTGCACTCACTATTCTGGTGCAGTCACTGTGTACATACATTACTGATCCTGAGTTACCTCCTGTACTATACTCCAGAGCTGTGCTCACTGTTCTGCTGGTGCAGTCACTGTATACATACATTACATTACTGATCCTGAGTTACCTCCTGTATTATACTCCAGAGCTGCACTCTATTCTGCTGGTGGAGTCACTGTGTACATACATTACTGATCCTGAGTTACCTCCTGTATTATCCTCCAGAGCTGCACTCACTATTCTGCTGGTGCAGTCACTGTGTACATACATTACATTACTGATCCTGAGTTACCTCCTGTATTATACTCCAGAGCTGCACTCATTATTCTGCTGGTGCAATCACTGTGTACATACATTACTGATCCTGAGTTACCTCCTGTATTATACTCCAGAGCTGCACTCACTATTCTGCTGGTGCAGTCACTGTGTACATACATTACATTACTGATCCTGAGTTACCTCCTGTATTATACTCCAGAGCTGCACTCACTATTCTGCTGGTGCAGTCACTGTATACATACATTACATTACTGATCCTGAGTTACCTCCTGTATTATACTCCAGAGCTGCACTCACTATTCTGCTGGTGCAGTCACTGTGTACATACATTACATTACTGATCCTGAGTTATCTCCTGTATATACTCCAGAGCTGCACTCACTATTCTGCTGGTGCAGTCACTGTATACATACATTACATTACTGATCCTGAGTTACATCCTGTATTATACTCCAGAGCTGCACTCACTATTCTGCTGGTGCAGTCACTGTGTACATACATTACATTACTGATCCTGAGTTACCTCCTGTATTATACTCCAGAGCTGCACTCACTATTCTGCTGGTGCAGTCACTGTATACATACATTACATTACTGATCCTGAGTTACCTCCTGTATTATACTCCAGAGCTGCACTCACTATTCTGCTGGTGCAGTCACTGTGTACATACATTACATT
The DNA here is from genome assembly GCA_033576535.1 of Allobates femoralis. Taxonomy (NCBI): domain Eukaryota; kingdom Metazoa; phylum Chordata; class Amphibia; order Anura; family Aromobatidae; genus Allobates; species Allobates femoralis. The sequence goes on from JARQOC010000010.1 coordinate 131,717,204, forward strand.
ACTGATCCTGAGTTATCTCCTGTATATATACTCCAGAGCTGCACTCACTATTCTGCTGTGCAGTCACTGTGTACATACATTACATTACTGATCCTGAGTTACCTCCTGTATTATACTCCAGAGCTGCACTCACTATTCTGCTGGTGCAGTCACTGTGTACATAAACATTACATTACTGATCCTGAGTTACCTCCTGTATTGTACTCCAGAGCTTCACTCACTATTCTGCTGGTGCAGTCACTGTGTACATACATTACATTACTGATCCTGAGTTACCTCCTGTATTATACTCCAGAGCTGCACTCACTATTCTGGTGCAGTCACTGTGTACATACATTACATTGCTGATCCTGAGTTACCTCCTGTATTATACTCCAGAGCTGCACTCACTATTCTGCTGGTGCAGTCACTGTGTACATACATTACATTACTGATCCTGAGTTACCTCCTGTATTATACTCCAGAGCTGCACTCACTATTCTGCTGGTGCAGTCACTGTGTACATACATTACATTACTGATCCTGAGTTACCTCCTGTATTATACTCCAGAGCTGCACTCATTATTCTGCTGGTGCAATCACTGTGTACATACATTACTGATCCTGAGTTACCTCCTGTATTATACTCCAGAGCTGCACTCACTATTCTGCTGGTGCAGTCACTGTGTACATACATTACATTACTGATCCTGAGTTACCTCCTGTATTATACTCCAGAGCTGCACTCACTATTCTGCTGGTGCAGTCACTGTGTACATACATTACATTACTGATCCTGAGTTATCTCCTGTATATACTCCAGAGCTGCACTCACTATTCTGCTGTGCAGTCACTGTGTACATACATTACATTACTGATCCTGAGTTACCTCCTGTATTATACTCCAGAGCTGCACTCACTATTCTGCTGGTGCAGTCATTGTGTACATACATTACATTACTGATCCTGAGTTACCTCCTGTATTATACTCCAGAGCTGCACTCACTATTCTGCTGGTGCAGTCACTGTGTACATACATTACATTACTGATCCTGAGTTACCTCCTGTGTTATACTCCAGAGCTGCACTCACTATTCTGCTGGTGCAGTCACTGTGTACATACATTACATTACTGATCCTGAGTTACCTCCTGTATTATACTCCAGAGCTGCACTCACTATTCTGCTGGTGCAGTCACTGTGTACATACATTACATTACTGATCCTGAGTTACCTCCTGTATTATACTCCAGAGCTGCACTCACTATTCTGCTGGTGCAGTCACTGTGTACATAAACATTACATTACTGATCCTGAGTTACCTCCTGTATTGTACTCCAGAGCTTCACTCACTATTCTGCTGGTGCAGTCACTGTGTACATACATTACATTACTGATCCTGAGTTACCTCCTGTATTATACTCCAGAGCTGCACTCACTATTCTGGTGCAGTCACTGTGTACATACATTACATTGCTGATCCTGAGTTACCTCCTGTATTATACTCCAGAGCTGCACTCACTATTCTGCTGGTGCAGTCACTGTGTACATACATTACATTACTGATCCTGAGTTACCTCCTGTATTATACTCCAGAGCTGCACTCATTATTCTGCTGGTGCAATCACTGTGTACATACATTACTGATCCTGAGTTATCTCCTGTATTATACTCCAGAGCTGCACTCACTATTCTGCTGGTGCAGTCACTGTGTACATACATTACATTACTGATCCTGAGTTACCTCCTGTATTATACTCCAGAGCTGCACTCACTATTCTGCTGGTGCAATCACTCTGCACATAGATTACATTATTGATCTGTGACCCATGGAGGAGGAGGTGAGCTTGGATATCACCTATTGTGAATGGTGGATCCAGTGTTATCTACTGTATATAGAGATGTTATCAGTCGTTGTACAGGAGGAGGAGGTGAGCTGTGATATCACCTATTGTGAATGGTGGATCCAGTGTTATCTACTGTATATAGAGATGTTATCAGTCATTGTACAGGAGGAGGAGGCGGGCTGTGATATCACCTATTGTGAATGGTGGATCCTGTATTATCTACTGTATATAGAGGTGTTATCAGTCGTTGTACAGGAGGAGGAGGTGAGCTGTGATGATATCTATTGTGAATGGTGGATCCTGTGTTATCTACTGTATATAGAGGTTTTATCAGTCATTGTACAGGAGGAGGAGGTGAGCTGTGATATCACCTATTGTGAATGGTGGATCCAGTGTTATCTACTGTATATAGAGTGTTATCAGTCGTTGTACAGGAGGAGGAGGTGAGCTGTGATATCACCTATTGTGAATGGTGGATCCAGTGTTATCTACTGTATATAGAGGTGTTATCAGTCGTTGTACAGGAGGAGGAGGTGAGCTGTGATGATATCTATTGTGAATGGTGGATCCTGTGTTATCTACTGTATATAGAGGTTTTATCAGTCATTGTACAGGAGGAGGTGAGCTGTGATATCACCTATTGTGAATGGTGGATCCTGTGTTATCTACTGTATATAGAGGTGTTATCAGTCATTGTACAGGAGGAGGGGAGCTGTGATATCACCTATTGTGAATGGTGGATCCTGTGTTATGTACTGTATATAGAGGTGTTATCAGTCATTGTACAGGAGGAGGAGGTGAGCTGTGATATCATCTATTGTGAATGGTGGATCCTGTGTTATCTACTGTATATAGAGGTGTTATCAGTCATTGTACAGGTGGAGGAGGTGAGCTGTGATAACACCTATTGTGAATGGTGGATCCTGTGTTATCTACTGAATATAGAGGTGTTATCATGCATTGTACAGGAGGAGGAGGTGAGCTGTGATTTTACCTATTGTGAATGGTGGATCCTGTGTTATCTACTGTATATAGAGGTGTTATCAGTCATTGTACAGGAGGAGGAGAGCTGTGATATCACCTATTGTAAATGGTGGATCCTGTGTGATCTACTGTATATAGAGGTGTCATCAGTTATTATACAGGAGGAGGTGAGCTGTGACATCACCTATTCTGAATGGTGGATCCTGTGTTATCTACTGTATATAGAGATGCTATCAGTCATTGTACAGGAGGAGGTGAGCTGTGATATCACCTATTGTGAATGGTGGATCCTGTGTTATCTACTGTATATAGAGGTGTTATCAGTCATTGTACAGGGGGAGGAGGTGAGCTGTGATATCACCTATTGTGAATGGTGGATCCTGTGTTATCTATTGTATATAGAGGTGTTATCAGTCATTGTACAGGAGGAGGTGAGCTGTAATATCACCTATTGTGAATGGTGGATCCTGTGTTATCTACTGTATATAGAGGTGTTATCAGTCATTGTACAGGAGGAGGAGGTGAGCTGTGATATCACCTATTGTGAATGGTGGATCCTGTGTTATCTACTGTATATAGAGGTGTTATCAGTCATTGTACAGGAGGAGGTGAGATGTGATATGACCTATTGTGAATGGTGGATCCTGTGTTATCTACTGTATATAGAGGTGTTATCAGTCATTGTACAGGAGGAGGTGAGCTGTGATATCATCTATTGTGAATGGTGGATCCTGTGTTATCTACTGTATATAGAGGTGTTATCAGTCATTGTACAGAAGGAGGAGGTGAGCTGTGATATCACCTATTGTGAATGGTGGATCCTGTGTGATCTACTGTATATAGAGGTGTCATCAGTCATTGTACAGTAGGAGGAGGTGAGCTGTGACATCACCTATTGTGAATGGTGGATCCTGTGTTATCTACTGTATATAGAGATGTTATCAGTCGTTGTACAGGAGGAGGAGGTGAGCTGTGACATCACCTATTGTGAATGGTGGATCCTGTGTTATCTACTGTATATAGAGATGTTATCAGTCGTTGTACAGGAGGAGGAGGTGAGCTGTGACATCACCTATTGTGAATGGTGGATTCTGTGTTATCTACTGTATATAGAGATGTTATCAGTCGTTGTACAGGAGGAGGAGGTGAGCTGTGACATCACCTATTGTGAATGGTGGATCCTGTGTTATCTACTGTATATAGAGATGTTATCAGTCGTTGTACAGGAGGAGGAGGTGAGCTGTGACATCACCTATTGTGAATAGTGGTTCCAGTGTCATCTCCTGTATATAGTGGTGTTATCAGTCATTGTACAGGAGGAGGTGAGCTGTGATATCACCTATTGTGAATGGTGGATCCTTTTTATCTATTTCTAGGTGTGTTCCTACTCTGTGTTCCTCTCCCAGTAATATAGGCTGGATGTGAGGTTTGTGTGTCTCTCCAGTAATATAGGCTGGATGTGAGGTCTGTGTGTCTCTCCCGGTAATATAGGCTGGATGTGAGGTCTATGTGTCTCTACAGTAATATAGGCTGGATGTGAGGTCTGTGTGTCTCTCCAGTAATATAGGCTGGATGTGAGGTCTGTGTGTCTCTCCAGTAATAGAGACTAGATGTGAGCTCTGTGTGTCTCTCCAGAAATATAGGCTGGATGTGAGGTTTGTGTGTCTCTCCAGTAATATAGGCTGGATGTGAGATCTGTGTGTCTCTCCCAGTAATACAGGCTGGATGTGAGGTCTGTGTGTCTGTGATATCACCTATTGTGAATGGTGGATCCTTTTTATCTATTTCTAGGTGTGTTCCTACTCTGTGTTCCTCTCCCAGTAATATAGGCTGGATGTGAGGTTTGTGTGTCTCTCCAGTAATGTAGGCTGGATGTGAGGTCTGTGTGTCTCCAATAATATAGGCTGGATGTGAGCTCTGTGCGTCTCTCCAGTGATATAGGCTGGATGTGAGGTTTATGTGTCTCTCCAGTAATATAGGCTGGATGTGAGCTCTGTGTGTCTCTCCAGAAATATAGGCTGGATGTGAGGTTTGTGTGTCTCCAATAATATAGGCTGGATGTGAGATCTGTGTGTCTCTCCCAGTAATATAGGCTGGATGTGAGGTCTGTGTGTCTCTCCCAGTAATATAGGCTGGATGTGAGCTCTGTGTGTCTCTCCCAGTAATATAGGCTGGATGTGAGGTCTGTGTGTCTTTTTAGGTAGATAGGCTGGATGTGAGGTCTGTGTGTCTCTCCCAGTATTATAGGTTGGATGTGAGCTCTGTGTGTCTCTCCCAGTAATATAGGCTGGATGTGTGCTCTGTGTGTCTCTCCCAGTAATATAGGCTGGATGTGTGCTCTGTGTGTCTCTCCCAGTAATATAGGCTGGATGTGAGGTCTGTGTGTCTCTCCCAGTAATATAGGCTGGATGTGAGCTCTGTGTGTCTCTCCCAGTAATATAGGCTGGATGTGAGGTCTGTGTGTCTTTTTAGGTAGATAGGCTGGATGCAAGCTCTGTGTGTCTCTCCTAGTAATATAGGCTGGATGTGTGCTCTGTGTGTCTCTCCCAGTAATATAGGCTGGATGTGAGCTCTGTGTGTCTCTCCCAGTAATATAGGCTGGATGTGAGCTCTGTGTGTCTCTCCAGTAATATAGGCTGGATGTGAGGTATGTGTGTCTCTCCCAGTAATATCCCTGAGGAAGGTGCCAGGAAGGGCGCCGAAACGCGTAGGAAGGAATAAAGAAGTATACTGCTACAACATCTTGCATCCCAGGTGATTTTGTGGACTCAGCAGCGCGGACCGTGGTACACCTTGCTTCCCATATTTTCTGGCTTTTTAGGTAGATAGGCTGGATGGAAGCTCTGTGTGTCTCTCCCAGTAATATAGGCTGGATGTGAGGTCTATGTGTCTCTCCCAGTAATATAGGCTGGATGTGAGCACTGTGTGTCTCTCCAGTAATATAGGCTGGATGGAAGCTCTGTGTGTCTCTCCCAGTAATATAGGCTGGATGGAAGCTCTGTGTGTCTCTCCCAGTAATATAGGCTGGATGTGAGCACTGTGTGTCTTTTTAGGTAGATAGGCTGGATGGAAGCTCTGTGTGTCTCTCCCAGTAATATAGGCTGGATGGAAGCTCTATGTGTCTCTCCCAGTAATATAGACTGGATGTGAGCACTGTGTGTCTTTTTAGGTAGATAGGCTGGATGGAAGCTCTATGTGTCTCTCCCAGTAATATAGGCTGGATGTGTGCTCTCTGTGTGTCTCTCCTAGTAATATAGGCTGGATGTGAGCTCTGTGTGTCTCTCCCGGTAATATAGGCTGGATATGAGGTCTGTGTGTGTCTTTTTAGGTAGATAGGCTGGATGGAAGCTCTGTGTGTCTCTCCCAGTAATATAGGCTGGATGTGTGCTCTCTGTGTGTCTCTCCTAGTAATATAGGCTGGATGTGAGCTCTGTGTGTCTCTCCCGGTAATATAGGCTGGATGTGAGCTCTGTGTGTCTCTCCCAGTAATCTAGGCTGGATGTGAGGTCTGTGTGTCTTTTTAGGTAGATAGGCTGGATGTAAGCTCTGTTTTAGGCTAGGGTCACACTTGCCAATCTTTATTTTATAGTGTTCATAAAAACTGATTAGTTTTCGTTAGGGTGATTCATGTGCCCCCAGTGCTGCTTTGTGTTTTTTGGACTTAGGCCAGGGTCACACATACCATCTGTTTTTGGCTTAGATCCGTTTCTGGTATCTTTTTAGGCTTTTTTTTTAAGTCCAAAAATGCATAAGCGTTAACGAATGTGTGTGTGTGTTTTTCAAAAATGCATGTGTTTTTGTGCAGCAACCCAAAAAATGCTGCTAGCAGCGTTTATGGGTGCATTAAAAAAAAGCATGCGTTTTTTTAACATGGGGCCCTATGGGAGACGCATGCGTTTTTGGTGAAAAAATTAATAAGTCCAAAAAGTTCTAAAAAGCGTCCAGGACCTCAGGGGACACTATCGGCACTCTTAGAAAACCGGATCCGGTTTTCTAAGGGCTTAAAAAAGCGCATGGACGTGTGTGACCCTGGCCTTGGTCATTTTTTCCAAAAAAACGCATACAAAACGCATGCGGTAACACATGATGCCTATATGTACCATGCGTTAATGAATGTGTTTCCCATAGAGCTCCATGTTAAAAAAAAAAGCATGCATTTTTGAAAAAGAACACAAAAACGCAGCTTACCACAATTTTGGGAGATGAGCCAAAAATGCATGCAAAAACATTGGCGATGCGTTTTTGTATTGGGGCCTATGGATGCATTAACGCATGCATTTTCCAACATTTTCAACTTTAAAAAAAGCATGTGCACGACGCAAGTCTGACCCAGGCCTTACTCTCCATTATTATAGGCTGTCCATGTATCTCTCCCTGTATCCAGGGTGTTGCTCTCTTAATTTGTGACATATTTGCCCAACTTCTAGCCTGTATTTTATTTCTCTTCTTTTGTCCTCCTCTTTGCCTGTAGCTTGTTTTCTCTGCCCTCCTTATGACTTTAGATGCTTTCCTCATTCCCACTCCAGATCTATGTATCTATGTATAGCCCACTCTCTGCTGCTACCTCGAAGAATGAGAGTCATCAGGTTACATTGCTGCTGAGATCTCTGCTTTATTAGAGACTCGCAGACTCACATTTTTTACAAAGACTCTTGAAAGTTGCTTATCTTTCCATCTAGGAAACAAGTGAAAAATAGAGAAAATCTATGTAAAGATGTGCGTATACAGCCTGTAAACATGAAATACCCGGGGTCCTAATGAGGCTTTGTCAGAGGCTTTTCCTCGCACTTTCCTCATACCGAATATATTCACTCGCCTCATTATCCCTGAAAGTGTCTTGTGATGTCGAGAAAACTAATGAAGATTTAATTAGCAGGAAGTTTTTTTAATCTTGAATTAGAATTGATTCCATTCTGGATTCTTTGCGAGTTCCTGAGGGCGCAGACGTTCACAGCACAGGACTCGGAGTCAAGTATTTTTCTACTGAAGGTCTGGAACAATATTCTATGACCTCATGTAGAAAAGGTCGAAAGATCTAATATGGGTTCAGGCGGAAAAAAAAGGATCCTGGTCTGTGCCTGGCAAGGAAATGGCTCCTAAGACGACTACAATGAGCCAGGAAAGTGCCTGCCGTATGTGAGTCAGTGCATTTCAATCTTGGCATTTAAGCCGCTGAAAAATGACTGTAACTTCCTTCTCGGGGACCTGAAGAGGCGAAACTCTTAAGAGATTGTGTGTTCCAGGCTCAGAGACTGGAGATTGGCGAGATGCAGAGCGGCTCATTGGGAGGGAGGTTCATACATTCCCCCAAATCTATGTGGAGAGCAGCGGATTTCCCCTCTTGTTCTGTGACCTGTCGCCTTCTTCCTCCATTGTCCTTTTTTTTCCCTAAAAAAATCTAAAACCAAAGTGGAAAATAAAAAGGCATGAGTGGAAATAATAAGTGCTGTGAACGGCTCACGGATACTTAAAGGAATTGAAAGCGTCCTCTGGGACCTGCATTAATTCCACAAGAACCGCAAGTAGTAGGAGATTGTGCAGGACAATAGAAATCTAGGACATAGAGTAGGTGATCACCCCCCAAGTGGCCAAGAATGGGTCTCATATATCTTGATAAAGTTTAGTGAGTTGCTGTGGAATTCAACTTTGAAACCTTTCAGTAAACTTTTACATATACTTTAAAGAGTAACTGCCATTTAAATTTTTATATAATAATAATGTAGAGCAAGTGATTATAATAAACTTTCAACTATACTTTATCAGAGAATTCTGGTTGAAAATCATTCATAAACCTTCCACAAGGTGTCCCCACTAGACTGTGTGTGAGGCAGACATATGTTCATTATCAGACAGATCCGTCTTCACACTGAATACAGCCACATAACCATATAAGGGTAAAGGGGGCGTGGGCCTACACTGCTGACTGCAGCTGATGAGGTGACAGTGTATCAGATTACATCAGGCTACAGTTGCTAAGCAATGTCAGGGTCAGAACCTTGGCACAAGCTTTTGATCTGCCATCTGGCTTCTTCTCTGCTCAGTCACGATCTCTGTTAACCCCTTCACTGTTGGCTCCCCACACAGCTCAGGATCTCTCTCGCCCTTTCTCTGCTTTCACATTGTACTGCTCCCTATCAGCCTGCTCTCAGAAGCTGTGGAAATACACACAGATGGCTCTCAGATGCTGGCCACGCCTATACAGCCATGAATTTCAGTTTTTAAAAGACCACAAATAATGTGAGAAAATTAGTCATATGGCACAAAAAAGCATTATCTTAGCTGCTATGTGACCCATCATTAACATCCCGTGTAGTATTGCGTTTTTATTTTGTTTTTTCAATGAAATGACATTAACACTTTAATGTCCAGAAGTCACATGTGCCAAACTTACAACATTTTTATCCAAGAACTTCTGGATGCCACAATTCAACTCGGTATCATGGTTGAGCGCTGCTTTCCGAAAGGCTGGTGTGGCACCCATAACATTTGGAAACTCTATTGGGAGTATGGGAGATTTCCAGCAGAGATGGCAATAATGCTACAACTTTCTGATGACCCTATTAGTTTCGGGTGCAACATTCTTGCCGTTGTTTGCTCGTCTTTTGGTAGGAAATGTTCTGACTTTATTGTAGATTTGGAAGTTGTAAAGGACTTCACCCTTCAGATCAATAATCACTCGAGATGCAGCGACGACTCCGGAAGTCAATAGGGAGAATAGCTGTGGGCAAATCCACAATGAAGTCACTGGACAAAGTCTTCATATCAAGGAACATTTCACTGGTGATGAAGACACGGCTCGTACATGGTCTGGTCTATGCTGTAGTAACAAATGGAAGTGACACCTGGACGATAAAGGAACAAGACAGAAGAAGGATCAACACCTTCTATATGTAGTGCTGAAGAAAGGATGTTATTAATACTATGGATAGCAAGAAGAATAAACAAATCAATTCTGGGACAAATAAAAACCAGATATGTCACTGGAAGGAAGGATCACCAAGCTACGACTTGTCTGCACATCATGCGAAGAGAACAATCACTGGAGAAGGACATCATGTCAGAAGAATGGAAAGAACAAAGTGAGGAGGAAGGCCAGTAACCTGATGGCTTGATACTATCGAGGTGGAGAAGATCCTGGTGGACCTATCTAGACTTGGAGAAGACCCTGGTGGATCTATCTAGACTTGGAGAAGACCCTGGTAGACCTATCTAGACTTGGAGAAGACCCTGGTAGACCTATCTAGACTTGGAGAAGACCCTGGTGGACCTATCTAGGCTTGGAGAAGACCCTGGTGGATCTATCTAGGCTTGGAGAAGACCCTGGTAGACTTATCTAGGCTTGGAGAAGACCCTGGTAGACTTAACCAGGGTCTTCTCCAAGCCTAGATGACATATCTAGGCTTGAAGAAGAACCTGATAGACCTATCTAGGCTTGGAGAAGACCCTGGTGGACATATCTAGGCTTGAAGAAGAACCTGATAGACCTATATAGGCTTGGAGAAGATCCTGGTGGATCTATCTAGGCTTGGAGAAGACCCTGGTGGACCTATGTAGGCCAGGAGAAGACCCTGGTGGACCTATGTAGGCCAGGAGAAGACCCTGGTGGACCTATGTAGGCCAGGAGAAGACCCTGGTGGACCTATCTAGGCTTGGAGAAGACCCTGGTGGACCTATCTAGGCTTGGCGAAGACCCTGGTGGACCTATATAGGCTTGGAGAAGACCCTGGTGGACTCTTATCTAGGCTTGGAGAAGACCCTGGTGGACTTATCTAGGCTTGGAGAAGACCCTGGTAGACTTATCTAGGCTTGGAGAAGACCCTGGTTGACATATCTAGGCTTGAATAAGAACCTGGTGGACCTATCTAGGCTTGGCAAAGACCCTGGTGGACCTATATAGGCTTGGAGAAGACCCTGGTGGACCTATCTAGGCTTGGAGAAGATCCTGGTGGATCTATCTAGGCTTGGAGAAGACCCTGGTGGATCTATCTATCCTGCACAAGATCGATCTTCCTACAGAGCATTCATCCATCCAGTTGCCATTATTCAAAATTGAGCTGAAGGCTGATAATTAATAAATAATAATTTCCAGAGGGAATTGAGCAGTGATCACATTACAGCGGCTTTATTTTATGATTTCTAAGGATCAGTGAATGATGTCAGATCTCTGCCGCCATGTTTGACTTTTCTCTAGCCTAAAGGACTCTAGTAAAGAAGCCTGGAGCCATGCTCACTCTCTGCACAAGACAGAATACAATGTATCCCCTTTTCTGGGATTATGTGTGGATCAAGTGGAAACATTGTAACCCAGTCTCATTGTTGAGTAACGTTCCTTCCACTTCTGATCCTGCCCTGCCTCCACTCACAGGGGTAGTTGGGCTCAGAGAGTGTAACTATAAACAGGTGCAGGGGTTACAATCACACCTGGGTCCTGGAGCCTGGGGGGCCCCAAACATCCATTTGTCCTATAGAAAAAGACTAATGCTATTAAAGATTTGTGATAATTGGGGGCCCCGTTGGAGCTTTTGCATCGGGGGCCATGAGCTTCACGTTACGGCACTGATGGTGCGACTGGAGTGACGTCTCTGGACGCACACAGTAGTATCTTCATCTTGTGTTTCCACTTCTCGGGAGACTCCTATAATAAATGAGACATCACCGAATCTCTGGACAGAACTGTCTTCTGCCGCCCACATTCCACAGAGGAGACAAGATTAATGTGCGGAGTCTTAATAGATATGTGGGGGATCTTCTAACACGCAATCTGATTTTCTTTGGCTGCACTGATGCTGGGAGGAAGCCCACGATCGGCACAGGTACAAGCACTAAGGCTCTGTGCACACCTGACTATTTAGGTGCATACATTTCTGCACCAAATCTGCATTTCCTGGGAGAAAAATGCACCCAAATCGCATTATGCCGTGTGTTTCTGGCATCTTTGATGCTCTTTTTCATGTGTTTTTCATGCATTCGGGGTGGAGAAACGCTGCAATGATTAATGACACATTTATTTCTGCACCAAATCTGCAAATGAGAAGGCAACAAGTGCACAAAACTCCCGGATTCTCATTCACTTCGCTGGAATAAAGGTTTGCTTGCAGTTCTGTGAAAGAAATGCACTAAAAAATGGATCAGAAAAACAAACTGTGCACAGAGTCTAAGAAGGAGGGGAAGAAGGGAAAAAGGAAGAAAAGAAAGGGGGAAATAATGGGAGGAAAGAGGGAAGAGGGAAGGGATGGAGGAAAAAAGGTAGAGAGATGAAGAGTTGGGTGAGGGAAAATGAGAGTAGGAAAGAAGTAAGGAAAATAATGTAATGTAATGGGCAGAAAGGGAAAATAAGGAAGAAAGGATGAGGGCAGTGGCGTAGCTGGCCAGCTTCGAGCCCCAGGGCGAGATCACCACCCAGGCCCCCCATGTGAGGATCGGGGTGGGGGGGGTGTGCTGGTGGAAAGAATTGAGGGCCGTGTGCTGGTGGGGAGATTTGAGGACCGGGGGATAGGGGGGGGTTCTGGTGGGGAGATTTGAGGACCGGGGGATGGGGAGGGGTGCTGGTGGAGAGATTTGAGGACCGGGGGGGGGGGGGGGGTGGTGATGGTGGAGAGGTGTGAGGACCGGACCGGACCGGGGGGAGAAGGGGGCTGACACTCACCGTGGCCGGCCGCCTGCGTGCGTCTGCTGTAGGAGGGGGAGGAGGGGCGGGCAGATCTGCACAGCAGGAAGTCGCGTCCTCCCTCCTCTCCTGCCGCGCAGCTGCCGGCTGCCAGCACGGGCCCCCCCCAGGGAGTGCGGGGCCCCCCCGGGGGCGGCCAATGGGCCCCTCAAGCCGGGGGGGACCCGGGGCGATCGCCCCCCTGCCCCCCCGCTAGCTACGCTACTGGATGAGGGGAATAATGGAGGGAAAGAGCAATAATAGAAAGAAAAAAGGAAGGAAAGTAGGTAAAAATAATACAGAAGTAATGCGACGAAGGAAGGAAAGAAGGGAGGGAAGTATGGAAGACGTGAAAGGAGGTAGGTAAATAATGAAAGGAAGCAAGGAATGAAAGGAGGGAAATAATGGGAGGAAGTAAAGAAAGAAGGAAGAGAGGGAAGATAGGTAGGATGGAAGGAAGGAAAGGAGGGAATTAAATAATAGGAGAAAAAAGGTAGAGAGCTGAAGATTTGGAGGATTGAAAGGAAGGAAAGTAAGAAAAGACAGAGGGAAATAGAGTAATGAAGTGGGAAAGGGAGGGAGAAATAAGAGAAGGAATAGAAGAGGGAATGTAGGAAATAAGGAAGCAAAGGATGGATGTAAGGAAAGGAGAGAAGGCATGAAAGAAGGGAAGTGAGGGAAGGAGAGGTGGAAAGGAGGGAAGGAAATAATAGAAGGGAGGAAGGAATAGAGGGAGGGAAATAGTGGAAGGAAGGAAGGGAGGGAGGAATGGAGGGTGGGAAATAATAGAAGAAAGGAAGGGATGAGGGAGGGAAATAAAAGAAGGAATGGAGGGAGGGAAATAACAGAATGAAGAAAGGGAGAAAAGAATGGAGGGAAGGAACTAATGGAAGAGAGAGAGGATGAGAAATAGTGGAAGGAGGGAAGGATATAATAATAATAATATGTATTCATTTCTATAGTACTATTAATTCCATAGCACTTTACATACAAAGGAGAAGCTGGAGGTTGAAATACTAAAATAATGAGCACAAGATGCAATTTTGGAAAGAAGAAGTAAATGAAGGAAGGAGAGGTGGGAAAGAGTGAAAAATAAAAGAAAGTAAAGAAATGCGAAAAGAGAGGGATGAAGGGGACAAATAACTAAAAGATGGAAGGAAGGTAAAGAAAGGAAGAACGGACTGAAGGGAAGGAGGAAGTAAAGAAAAAAGAAGGAAGGAAATATAAAGAGAAAAATCAAAGGAGAAAAGGGAATGTTGATAAAGAAATGGAAGAAGAAAAGAACAAAAAGGATAAGATAGAAATGGAGGAATTGAAAAAGGGAGGAGAACAGGGAGAGATTGGAGGAATGAAGTGTCCTCTATTATCCGCTAATCCCCCATAACTGAGGTAACTGCGGCTTGTACATTATTGACTCCTCTGTTCCATATTCGTTACATTTTATTCCTCCTGAGACTTCATCAATTTTTCCTCCACATTCCAAACATGTGAAGCAGATTCCTGCGCTGAGCGATGACGGGCCTGATTCTGAGTCCTGAAAACAAAATCCAAATTAATACAATTAATCTGGACTCGGATAATACAGAAGCTCTGACCCAAACTCCAAGTCACCACATCCGGGGATCGTGAGGTCTCCAGAAATGTGAAGCTCATGCAGATCCAGGATCCGCTCCTGACCACAGCTGGGTTTTCTGTTTAGGGGTCCCAGAAAATAGATGTCTCCATATAAACCACCATGGATGGTCATCTGCTCCTCCACAATACACAGAATCCAGGGGAATAATCATCACAATATGGGAGGCTTCTCATCCATGGAGGGGTCACTCACAATATGTGGAGGCTTCTCATCCATGGAGGGGTCACTCACTATATGTGGGGGCTTCTCATCCATGGAGGGGTCACTCACAATATGTGGGGGCTTCTCATCCATGGAGGGGTCACTCACAATATGTAGGGGCTTCTTCATGAGGTCACTCACAATGTGGAGGTTCATCTGGAGGAGTCACTCACAATATGTGGGGGCTTCTCATCCATGGAGGGGTCACTCACAATATGTGGAGGCTTCTCATCCATGGAGGGGTCACTCACTATATGTGGGGGCTTCTCATCCATGGAGGGGTCACTCACAATATGTGGGGGCTTCTCATCCATGGAGGGGTCACTCACAATATGTGGAGGCTTCTCAGCCATGGAGGGGTCACTCACAATATGTGGGGGCTTCTCATCCATGGAGGGGTCACTCACAATATGTGGGGGCTTCTCATCCATGGAGAGGGTCACTCACAATATGTGGGGGCTTCTCATCCATGGAGGGGGTCACTCACAATATGTGGGGGCTTTTCATCCATGGAGGGAGTCACTCACAATATGTGGGGGCTTCTCATCCATGGAGGGGGTCACTCACAATATGTGGGTGCTTCTCATCCATGGAGGGGGTCACTCACAATATGTGGAGGCTTCTCATCCATGGAGGGAGTCACTCACAATATGTGGAGGCTTCTCATCCATGGAGGGAGTCACTCACAATATGTGGGGGCTTCTCATCCATAGAGGGGGTCTCTCACAATATGTGGGGGCTTCTCATCCATAGAGGGGGTCTCTCACAATATGTGGGGGCTTCTCATCCATGGAGGGGGTCACTCACAATATGTGGAGGCTTCTCATCCATGGAGGGAGTCACTCACAATATGTGGGGGCTTCTCATCCATAGAGGTGGTCTCTCACAATATGTGGAGGCTTCTCATCCATGGAGGGGGTCACTCACAATATGTGGAGGCTTCTCATCCATGGAGGCGGTCACTCACAATATGTGGAGGCTTCTCATCCATGGGGGGGTCACTCACAATATGTGGAGGCTTCTCATCCATGGAGGGGTCACTCACAATATGTGGGGGCTTCTCATCCATGGAGGGGGTCACTCACAATATGTGGAGGCTTCTCATCCATGGAGGGGTCACTCACAATATGTGGGGGCTTCTCATCCATGGAGGGGGTCACTCACAATATGTGGAGGCTTCTCATCCATGGAGGGGGTCACTCACAATATGGGGGGCTTCTCATCCATGGAGGGGGTCACTCACTATATGTGGGGCTTCTCATCCATGGAGGAGGTCACTCACAATATGTGGAGGCTTCTCATCCATGGAGGTGATCACTCACAATATGCGGGGGCTTCTCATCCATGGAGGAGGTCACTCACAATATGTGGGGGCTTCTCATCCATGGAGGAGGTCACTCACAATATGTGGGGGCTTCTCATCCATGGAGAGCACATCTCACAATATGGGGGGCTTCTCATCCATGGAGAGTACATCTCACAATATGGGGGGCTTCTCATCCATGGAGAGTACATCTCACAATATGGGGGGCTTCTCATCCATGGAGAGTACATCTCACAATATGTGGAGGCTTCTCATCCATGGAGGGGTCACTCACAATATGTGGGGGCTTCTCATCCATGGAAGTCTAGAGAGATCAGGGTAGATCCAGTCTGTACAGAATCTTCATGTATTTGTCAATAGAGTGTAACAAGTTATGGAACGTTCAGAATTGTGTCAGTAACCATGGAAACGGCCGAGTGAAAGAGCGAAAAACATTGAAGCAGCAAAATGTGAAAACCAAATTCGGTGTCAGTCTCAAAACTTGTGGCCATGGCTGTATCCAGAACCTTCCGCATATACAGTCCCTGCCTGTGTATTAAACATGGGTCGCCAGGGACGTGATGCCTCCTGACATTATTTAGACTGTTAGCTCCTGGGGCGGCAGTTTCAGGATCTGGTGTCTGCGATGAGTCGTCATACAGATCCAGATCCCGATACAAAGTGACAGAGAGGATTATAGGAAGAATCATGGCTGCCAGCCCGCAGGTCTGTAATCACAGAGCGGAGATTATAACATTGTATCTACTATATGTATCACCGAGATCAGGAGGAGGGAAGGCAGGAAGACCTAGGAAAACTCCAGAGCCAATATCAAATCTGTATCAGGATCCCATGTGCTATATACAATACCGAGGTAGGGGTCTTTCCTATATACAGTAACTCTTACGGGGTGTTCCCAGTAAATGGCGAGTATTGTGGGGTGTTTCTATGTACAGTGGGTAAAATTAGTATTGAACACATCACTAATTATCTAAGTACGGTAAATATTTTTCTAATGGTGCTATAGAAATTAATTTCTCACCAGATGTCAGTAACAACTCATCCAAT
Source organism: Allobates femoralis (assembly GCA_033576535.1). Taxonomy (NCBI): domain Eukaryota; kingdom Metazoa; phylum Chordata; class Amphibia; order Anura; family Aromobatidae; genus Allobates; species Allobates femoralis. The sequence goes on from JARQOC010000010.1 coordinate 131,733,867, forward strand.
CCACACAGGCAAAAAAAATCAACAATAGATGTCCATAAATTAAGTTATGTGTAATAACGAGAAAGGACAGAGGGATAGGGTATTAAGCAGATGAAGAAAGAGAGGTGGAAAAAGCCATGAAAAGTCATGACACCCGCTAAATAAAATCTTAATCCTGTCACTAAGTGACAAATGATATCAGCTGTTTCAATTAATCGCCGATGAAAAGGTTTCATTACCAAGGAGCCACACAAGAAACATCTCATGATGGGTAAAACCAGTGAGCCGTCTTAAGACCTTCACAACCTTATTGTTGTAATACATAATGATGGTATTGGTTACAGAAGAATTTCTAAACTACTGAAGGTTCCAGTGAACAAATTTGGGGCCATAATCCAGAAGAGGAAATAGCATCATTGAACTATGAAGTGACCACAACCAGGTGCCCCTGCAAGATTTCAATCAGATGAAGTCAAAATAATTACAAAATAGTTGTCCAAGAATTAAGGACACGTGCGGAGAGCTACAGAAAGACCTGGAATCAGCAGGGACAGCTGTGTCACAGAAAACAATCAGTAATGCGCTCCCCCTCCATGTCCTGTATGCACACTCCTGTATGCACGCTCCTGTATGCACGCTCCTGTATGGACGCTCCTGTATGCGCACTCCTGTATGAATGCTCCTGTATGTATGCTCCTGTATGTATGCTCATGTATGCACGCTCCTGTATGCACGCTCCTGTATGCACGCTCCTGTATGCACGCTCCTGTATGTACGCTCCTGTATGCACGCTCCTGTATGCACGATCCTGTATGCACGATCCTGTATGTATGCTCATGTATGCACGCTCCTGTATGCACGATCCTGTATGCACGCTCCTGTATGCACGCTCCTGTATGCACGCTCCTGTATGTACGCTCGTGTATGCACGCTCCTGTATGCGCGCTCCTGTATGCGCGCTCCTGTATGCGCGCTCCTGTATGCACGCTCCTGTATGCACGCTCCTGTATGCACGCTCCTGTATGCACGCTCCTGTATGTACGCTCGTGTATGCACGCTCCTGTATGCACGCTCCTGTATGCGCGCTCCTGTATGCGCACTCCTGTATGCGCACTCCTGTATGCACGCTCCTGTATGGACGCTCCTGTATGTACGCTCCTGTATGCACGCTCCTGTATGCACACTCCTGTATGCACGCTTACCACACAAGACTTTATTTCTGAACAAAACGCAGGATACAGAGCATTTAAAGTTAAACAACATTTAGACAAGTCTGTGAAATACTGGAGAATAAAGTCTGGTCAGATGAGATAAACACTGATCTGTTTGGAGGCCATAATACACACCATGTTTGGAGGCCAAAAGGCGAATCACTCCAAACACACCAACAGTGAAGTGTGGAGGTGGGATCATCATGGTGTGTGGCTTAATATAACTGAAGGAAGGATGAATGGACAAATGTACAGAGAGATTCCTGATACAAATCTACTCCATCTACCAGGATGATGAAGATGAGACGAGGGCGACATTTCACAAGACAATGATCCCAAACACACAGAGAAGGAAGAAAAGAAATCTGCTAGAATAGCCGAGCCGATCATCAGAGCTGAATCCAAGACAATATGTGTGGAAGGATCTAAATCTCAGAGATCATAGGATCCACAGGATCTGCAGGAGGTGCAGAGTGGTTGTGTGGAAGAATGGGCCAAAATCCACCAGAGCAATGCATGGACGAGTGTCTCCATACAGGAGGCGTCTGGAGCTTCATCACCAACAAAGGCTGAAGTACCAAAGATTAAATACAATTTTTGTAACGTGTTCAATCATTTTTCTCTGTGTTATTTCTCATTATTACACATTACTAAATTTTTGGACATCTGTGGTTGGGGCAGTATGGTGGCTCAGTGGGTAGTACTGTATGGTGGCTCAGTGGGTAGTACTGTATGGTGGCTCAGTGGTTAGCACTGTATGGTGGCTCAGTGGTTAGCATTGTATGATGGCTCAGTGGTTAGCACTGTACGGTGGCTCAGTGGTTAGCACTGTATATGGTGGCTCAGTGGTTAGCACTGTATGGTGGCTCAGTGGTTAGCACTGTATGGTGGCTCAGTGGGTAGTACTGTATGGTGGCTCAGTGGTTAGCACTGTACGGTGGCTCAGTGGTTAGCACTGTATATGGTGGCTCAGTGGTTAGCACTGTATGGTGGCTCAGTGGTTAGCACTGTATGGTGGCTCAGTGGGTAGTACTGTATGGTGGCTCAGTGGTCAGCACTGTACGGTGGCTCAGTGGTTAGCACTGTATGGTGGGTCAGTGGTTAGCACTGTACGGTGGCTCAGTGGTTAGCACTGTATGGTGGCTCAGTGGGTAGTACTGTATGGTGGCTCAGTGGTTAGCACTGTACGGTGGCTCAGTGGTTAGCACTGTATGGTGGGTCAGTGGTTAGCACTGTACGGTGGCTCAGTGGTTAGCACTGTATGGTGGCTCAGTGGGTAGTACTGTATGGTGGCTCAGTGGTTAGCACTGTACAGTGGCTCAGTGGGTAGTACTGTATGGTGGCTCAGTGGTTAGCACTGTACGGTGGCTCAGTGGTTAGCACTGTATGGTGGCTCAGTGGGTAGTAATGTATGGTGGCTCAGTGGTTAGCACTGTATCGTGGCTCAGTGGTTAGCACTATATGGTGGCTCAGTGGTTAGCACTGTATGGTGGCTCAGTGGTTAGCACTATATGGTGGCTGAGTGGTTAGTATTGTATGGTGGCTCAGTGGTTAGCGCTGTATGGTGGCTCATTGGTTAGCACTGTATGGTGTGTATGGTGGCTCAGTGGTTAGCACTGTATGGTGGCTCTATGGTTAGCACTGTATGGTGGCTCAGTGGTCAGCACTGTATGATGGCTCAGTGGTCAGCACTGTATGGTGGCTCAGTGGTTAGCACTGTATGGTGGCTCAGTGGTTAGTTCTATATGATGGCTCAGTGGTTAGCACTGTATGGTGGCTCAGTGGTTAGCACTGTATGGTGGCTCAGTGGTTAGCACTGTATGGTGGCTCAGTGGTCAGCACTGTATTGTGGCTCAGTGGTTAGCACTGTATATGGTGACTCAGTGGTCAGCACTGTATGGTGGCTCAGTGGTTAGCACTGTATGGTGGCTCAGTGGTTAGCACTGTATGGTGGCTCAGTGGTTAGCACTGTATGGTGGCTCAGTGGTGAGCACTGTATGATGGCTCAGTGGTCAGCACTGTATGGTGGCTCAGTGGTTAGCACTGTAGGTGGCTCAGTGATTAGCACTATATGGTGGCTCAGTGGTTAGCAGTCTATGGTGGCTCAGTGGTTAGCACTACATGGTGGCTCAGTGGTTAGCAGTCTATGGTGGCTCAGTGGTTAGCACTGTATGATGACTCAGAGGTTAGCACAGTATGGTGGCTCAGTGGTTAGCACTGTATGGTGGCTCAGTGGTTAGCACTGTATGGTGGCTCAGTGGTCAGCACTGTATGGTGGCTCAATGGGTAGCGCTGTATGGTGGCTCAGTAGTTAGCACTGTATGGTGGCTCAGTGGTTAGTATTGTATGGTGGCTCAGTGGTTAGCACTGTATGGTGGCTCAGTGGTTAGCACTGTATGGTGGCTCAGTGGGTAGTATTGTATGGTGGCTCATTGGTTAGCACTGTATGGTAGCTCAGTGGTTAGCACTGTATGGTGGCTCAGTGGTCAGCACTGTATGGTGGCTCAGTGGTCAGCACTGTATGGTGGCTCAGTGGTCAGCACTGTATGGTGGCTCAGTGGTTAGCGCTGTATGGTGGCTCAGTGGTTAGCACTGTATGGTGGCTCAGTGGTTAGTATTGTATGGTGGCTCAGTGGTTAGCACTGTCGCCTTGCATCACTGGGGTCCTGGGTTGAAATCCCACCAAGGGCGTCATCTCTAAGCAGTTTCTCGTGAGTTTCCTCCGGGTACTCCAGCTTCCTCCCAGACTCCAAAGACTGATAGGGAATTGTGAACCGCAATGCGCCATTTTATTTATATGCCCCTGAAGAGCATCGTATCCTATAAGTTGATGATAGACGGAGCTTTGTGCAGCAGCATAAGAGCTCAGTATAGCACAATTGTGGTCCATGCTGATCTATGGGGACTTGTCCGATAGTGATGACATCATATATATGATAACTGCAGCCAATCACTGTCCTTAGTCGTCTGGTAATGTGTGCATGCAGTCCCGTGATTGGCTTCTGTCGTCACATGAATATACGTGATGTCATCAGTGCAGGAACATAGACCTGATGGGCCGCGCTCGCGTTGATGGATGACGCTGGGTTTCATTTATTATCTTTACTGCAGGAACTTTAACCCATAGACACTTGGACAAACCCTTTAATAAAATAACAAACCCTCCCATGTACACATTATATACAGCATAACTACAACAGGTGCAGGGGCTGCAATCACACCCGGGCCCTGGAGTATAGGGGCCGCACAAGACTAAGGCTCTTATAGATTTGCAATATTGGGGGCCCTGTTGGAGCTTTCACTTCGGGGCCCATGGGCTTCACGTTATGAGGCAGGTGGCTGGGATGAGATGGGGAATAACTCTCCATTTCTCAGGGAGAATAAATCTATTTCTGCTCAGTGTAAACACAGATTCTCCTCCGCAACAACCATAAAACATGATAAAAAGCGCCCAGTCAGCAGCAGGAGCCAGGCCCAGCACCTACAGTGAGGGGGCACCCTACACCAGGTGGTCCCTGTCAGGAGCGGAGATTTATGCAGCTCGGGCTCTGACTAGTTGGTTGTGGGAGTTTGGAAGGGAAAGGTCACAGACAACTGCAATCACAGGAATTATGGAGGAGAAATGCCTTTATAAGGGTAAAGCCTCATCCAAGAGTGCGGTGCAGTGTCAGCTGTGGCCACTAGAGGCAGTGTCACAGCTCAGGGGGAACACTCATTATATAGAGGGGGTGGAGGGGGGTAAGTTGTGTTGCTTTTTCCTGAATCACTTTATGCAATTTTTTGGAGTCCGGGAGGAAGAATGTCTTGGAAATGAATGGGAACATTAGATTTGTGGGAGTGTTCCTATTGTTACAATGTGTCAATTGAAAGCTACAAATAGAGAACAATATATGAGATATTCGGTCTTTTCATCTTTATACGACAAGATCAAGGGGCAGGTTATATGGATCCAGTTCGGATGATCCTTATTTAGAAGGATCCCTTATTAAGAAGCTAAATCCTCAAGACGAGATCCCCAGTGAATAGCTGGGATCAATAGTTGAATCTAGCACCACATGAGTAAAGTTCCCACAGCGCCCCCGCAGGAGAAATTAAGGATTGCACAATCCTCCTCGATAATTCTAGGTGAAAGTGATGGCCTTATGACCTCCAATAAATTAATTTCTTTCGATTAACTCAGAAAAATCACTATTTAAATCTATTAGAAAATGGATGTGAACTTCCAAAAATAAATTCCAGGTCCAAAAATTGAATGAAATGTATCTCCTTAAAGGGATCCTGTCACCCCCAAAACACTTGTAAACCTATTAAAACCTGTCCCTAGAGCATATTAACACTTTCCCTACACTATTTCTACCTCCTAAATGCAGTAAATGACATTGACTAAAAACGTTTTATAAGTACCTGATTAGTGATGATAATGAGTGACTATGCTATTCATAGTCACTCATCCAGGCTGCCCCTCTGCTTCATAGCACGCCTCCATAGGCGTGATCGTCCTCCTAGATTAAAATTGCAGCCTCCCCGCTGTGCCCTGTGTCGTAGGAGGCTGCAGTGTGGCTTGTGACGCGATCCGCGTCATTCCCGGCGCCCTGTGACGTATTTACAGCGGCGCCGCGCTGTTAGCTTCAAAATGTGCACTGCGCATGCGCATTGGGCATGCGCAGTGCGCATTTTGAAGCTAACAGCGCGGCGCCGCTGTAAATACGTCACAGGGCGCCGGGAATGACGCGGATCGCGTCACAAGCCACACAGCAGCCTCCTACGACACAGGGCACAGCGGGGAGGCTGCAATTTGAATCTAGGAGGACGATCACGCCTATGGAGGCGTGCTATGAAGCAGAGGGGCAGTCTTGATGAGTGACTATGAATAGATAGTCACTCATTATCATCACTAATCAGGTACTTATAAAACGTTTTTAGTCAATGTCACTTACTGCATTTAGGAGGTAGAAATAGTGTAGGGAAAGTGTTAATATGCTCTAGGGACAGGTTTTAATAGGTTAGCAGGTGTTTTGGGGGTGACAGGATCCCTTTAATTGATATGCCTTCCCCGTCCTCTCTGTGGGGACAGAGTTGTCAGACCTAAAAAAAAAAACTCATCTCCTCACCATCCTGCATAGTCTGTGCTCCTGCATTCATCCACAAGGTGCCCCAAAACTCTCTGACAACCTTCTTCTCATGTTCTCCCCTTGTTTGATTGACCACCCTAGAAAGGCGTTTTTACCTTTAGACTGTAGTTTTCCTATAAGGTTGAAGACCCCTGTAAAGTCTCCTTTGAGGTCAGCCCTGCAGACCCCTGTACAGTTTCCTCTGGGTCACCCCTGAAGACCCCAGCACAGTCTCCTCCAAGGTCACCCCTGAAGACCCCAGTAAAGTCTCCTTCGAGGTCACCCCTGAAGACCCCCAGTACAGTTTCCTCTGGGTCACCCCTGAAGACCCCAGTACAGTGTCCTCCAAGGTCACCCCTGAAGACCCCAGTAAAGTCTCCTCCGAGGTCACCCCTGAAGACCCCTGTACAGTCTCATTGGAGGTCAACCCTGAAGACCCCAGTAAAGTCTCCTCTGAGGTCACCCCTGAAGACCTCTGTACAGTCTCCACCAAGGTCACCCCTGAAGACCCCAGTAAAGTCTCATTCGATGTCAACCCTGAAGACACCAGTACAGTGTCCTCCAAGGTCACCCCTGAAGTCTCATTGGAGGTCAACCCTGAAGACCCCAGTAAAGTCTCCTCTGAGGTCACCCCTGAAGACCTCTGTACAGTCTCCACCAAGGTCACCCCTGAAGACATCTGTATAGTCTCCTCCAAGGTCACCCCTCAAGACCCCAGTAAAGTCTCTTTCGAGGTTACCCCTTAAGATCCCAGTTCAGTCTCATTCGAGGTCAATCCTGAAGACACCAGCACAGTCTCCTTGGAGGTCACCCCTGATTACCTCAGTACAGTCTCCTCTGAGGTCACCCCTGAAGACCCCAGTACAGTCTCCTCCCAGGTCACCCCTGAAGACACCAGTACAGTTTCTTCTGAGGTCATCAGTGAAGACCCCTGTACAGTCACCACTGAAGACACCAGTACAGTCTCCTCTGAGGTCACCGCTGAAGACCCCTGTACAGTGTCCACCAAGGTCACCACTGAAGACACCAGTACAGCCTCCTTCGAGGTCACCCCTGTAGACACCAGTACAGTCTCCTCTGAGGTCACCCCTGAAGACCCCAGTACAGTCTCCTCCAAGGTCACCCCTTATGACCCCAGTACAGTCTCCTCCAAGGTCACCCCTGAAGACCCCTGTACAGTCTCCTCCAAGGTCACCCCTGAAGAAACCAGTACGGTTTCTTCCGAGTTCACCACTGAAGATCCCTGTACAGTCACCACTGAAGACCCCTGTACAGTCTTATCCCAGATCACCCCAGAAGACCCCTGCAAAGTCAACTCCGAGGTCACCGCTGAAGACACCAGTACAGTCTCCTCCGAGGTCATCCCTGAAGACCCCTGTAAAGTCTCCTCTGAGGTCACCCCTGCCCCTCTGGTTGGGCTTCCTATAATTCTGTGAAGTTATATGAGGACACTGAGATTTATGGTCTCTATCTGCAGCTCTTACTATCATTATTGCACGTTTATCAGCGTCCTCCACCGCCCGCCGCTGCCAAAAAAGAAAAAATGGAGGCATTAATGCTGTAAAGTTTCTAATTTAGAAATGTCAAATACAGTAAATCCTCGGCCTTAAAACATTTCTCCAGGTCTGTTTATGTCGACCATTATTCGGGGATTAGCTTCAGAAAAGACTAATGGTTTCTGTGAGTGATTCCAGTCCGCGCTCACTGGGGGTTTATCTGGTGAATTCTGCAGGACACAGGGGTATCTGGCAGCTGGCATGGCTCTGAACGGACACAGGGGTATCTGACAGCTAGCATGGCTCTAGGTGGGCACAGGGGTATCTGGCAGCTGGCATGGCTCTAGGTGGGCACAGGGATATCTGGCAGATGGCATTGCTCTGGACAGACACAGAGGCATCTGGCAGCTGGCATGGGTCTGGACGGGCACAGTGTATCTAACAACTGGCATGGCTCTGGACGGGCACAGGGGTATCTGGCAGCTGGCATGGCTCTGGACAGGCACAGAGGTATCTGACAGCTGGCATGGCTCTGGACGGGCACAGAGGTATCTGACAGCTGGCATGGCTCTGGACGGGCACAGCGGTATCTGACACCTGGCATGTCTCTGGACAGGCACAGAGGTATCTGGCAGCTGGCATGGCTCTGGATGAGCACAGGGGTAACTGGCAGCTGGCATGGCTCTGGATGAGCACAGGTGTATCTGGCAGCTGGCATGGCTCTGGACAGGCACTGGGGTATCTGACAGCTGGCATGGCTCTGGATGGCCACTGGGGTATCTGACAGCTGGCATGGCTCTGGATGGCCACCAGCTGGCATGGCTCTGGATGAGCACAGGGGTAACTGGCAGCTGGCATGGCTCTGGATGAGCACAGGGGTATCTGGCAGCTGGCATGGCTCTGGACAGGCACTGGGGTATCTGACAGCTGGCATGGCTCTGGATGGCCACTGGGGTATCTGACAGCTGGCATGGCTCTGGATGGCCACTGGGGTATCTGACAGCTGGCATGGCTCTGGATGGCCACCAGCTGGCATGGCTCTGGATGGCCACTGGGGTATCTGACAGCTGGCATGGCTCTGGACGGGCACAAAACCCACAAATTAATAGTTTAGAAGAGAAATACTGAAAACGAGTAGAAGATTCATCATCGCCCCTCTTGTCATGAGTCGTTGATTTATTACATTCTATATATTTTGTAAGCAGAACTTCATACATTGTTACATATACCATACTAACCATAGGTTACAGCCTGACTTGGTCTCACACTTGCATTTTTTGTCTTGTGCTGTATCCTGAAGCCTCCTGATCCGCCTGTGTCCCTATACTTAACATGTGGCCACAAGGACAAACAGGGTGATTTGACCTCCAACCTGGACGCAACATGTAGCGTTTTCAGAGATCGTTAAAAATCCTGATGGGTAAAATCTCTTTATTCAACTGATCTTTCTTTGTAAAAATGTTATACACTGTGTGCAGAATCATTAGGCAAGTTGTATTGCAGATGATTATTTTTATTATGGATCAACAACTATGTTCTCAATCACCCCAAAAGACTCATAAATATCAAAGCTTAATATTTTTGGAAGTTGGAGTGTTTTTTTTTTAGATTTGGCTCTTAGGAGGATATCTGTGTGTGCAGGTAACTATTACTGTGCAGAATTATTAGGCAACTTAATAAAAAACATATATTGCCATCTCACTTGTTTATTTTCTCCAGGTAAACTAATAACTGCACAAAATTTAGAAATAAACATTTCTGACATGCCAATGCAAAACCCCAAAAAATTAGTGCCCAATATAGCCCCCTTTCTTTATGATGACACTCAGCAGCCTCCATCCATAGATTCTGTCAGTTGCTTGATCTGTTTACTATCTACATTGCGTGCAGCAGCCACCACAGCTTCCCAGACACTGTCCCCAGAGGTGTACTGTTTTCCCTCCCAGACACTGTTTCCAGAGGTGTACTGTTTTCCCTCCCTGTAGCTCTCACATTTTAGGAGGGACCACAGGTTCTCTATGGGTTCAGATCAGGTGAATAAGGGGGCCATGTTATTATTTTTAATTCTTTTAGACCTTTACTAGCCAGCCACGCTGTGGAGTAGTTGGATGCATGTGATGGAGCATTGTCCTGTATGAAAATCATGTTTTTCTTGAACAATACCGACTTCTTCCTGTACCACTGCTTGAAAGAAGTTGTCTTCCAGAACCTGGCAGTAGGTCCGGGAATTGAGCTTCACTCCATCCTCAACCTGAAAAGGTCCCACCATCTTTGCCGATACTAGCCCATACCAGTACCCCACCTCCACCTTGCTGGCGTCTGAGTCGGAGTGGAGCTCTCTGCCCTTTACTGATCCAGCCTCTGGCCCATCCATCTGGCCCATCAAGAGTCACTCTCATTTCATCAGTCCAGAAAACCTTTGAAGAAATCAGTCTTAAGATATTTCTTGGCCCAGTCTTGGCGTTTTATCTTATGTTTCTTGTTCAGAGGCGGTCGTTTTTCAGCCCTCCTTACCTTGGCCATGTCCCTGAGTATAGCACACCTTGTGCTTTTTGATACTCCAGTAACGTTGCCGCTCTGAAATATGGCGAAACTGGTGGCAAATGGCATCTTGGCAGCTTCACGCTTGATTTTCCTCAATTCATGGGCAGTTATTATGCGTCTTTTTTGCCCTCATGCTTCTTGCGACCCTGTTGGCTATTTGCCATGAAACACTTGATTGTTCAATGATCACGCTTCAAAGGTTTGTCAATTTCCAAACTGCTGCATCCCTCTGCAAGACATTTCACAATTCTGGACTTTTCAGAGCCCGTCACATCTCTCTTCTGACCCATTTTGCCTAAGGAAAGGCATTTGCCTAATAATTAAGCACACCTTATATAGGGTGTTGATGTCATTACACCACACCCCCCTCATTACAGAGATGCACATCACCTGATTTACTTAATTGGTAGTTGGCTCTCAGCCTATACAGCTTGGAGTAGGACAACATATATAAGAAGTATCATGTCATCAAAATACTCATTTGCCTAATAATTCTGCACACAGTGTAGTGACATTTTCTTAATAAAAATGATCTAATATTTAAAAATAACATCCTGATGTGTCCACAAATACAATGGCTTTCAATGGAGCCTGGGTCCGGAAATGCTGGAACCGTCTAATGGAATCCATGTTCCCCTCACTGAGCATGCTCAAAGGTTTATTCTTCTGGTCAATTACAGGTTCAATTAGATGGTTGATGAAAGAGGACACTGGAGCTGGCTCTTGTTCCCGGGATAATTATTTATTCCTTATTGCTGCTCGCAGACCCCTAAAGAGCCCCGTGTAACAGTTCTTAATGTACCAGATATCTAATATATAAAAGCCGAAGTGACTTCCGTCACTTTGGCCGACACTTCCGTCACTTTGTCATATTTACACCCGTCGAGGGTGAAGCAAGATGGCGGCCGTTAGCGGGGACACACACAGACACACACACCTATACACACACAGACACCTATAGACACCTATACTTACCACCGGCCCTGCATCCGCCGCCTGCATCCTCAGTCCACATGTCGCCGCCCCCCAAACTCCTGGATCTTATATGGCGTCCAGGAAGTCTCGCGAGACTTCCCGGACGCCATATTGGATCCAGTCGTCCAGGGGCGGTGACATACTTTCTCAAAGATGGCGTCCAGCAAGTCTCGCGAGACTTCACGGACGCCATATTGGATCCTGTCGTCCGGGGGTGGCGACATGTCGAGACTGAGGATGCAGGCGGCGGATGCAGAGCCGGTGCTAAGTATAGGTATCTACAGGTGTCTGTGTGTCTATAGGTGTCTGTGTTTCTATAGGTGTCTGTGTGTGTGTGTTTGTCTGTGTGTGTGCACCCATGCTGCTGCGCTCACCACTCTGCCCACGCCGCTGCGCTCACCACTCTGCCCACGCCGCTGCGCTAACCACTCTGCCCAAGCCGCTGCGCTCACCACTCTACCCACGCCGCTGCGCTCACCACTCTGCCCACTCCACTGCGCTCACCACTCTGCCCACGCCACTGCGCTCACCACTCTGCCCACGCCACTGCGCTCACCACTCTGCCCACGCCACTGCGCTCACCACTCTGCCCACGGCACTGCGCTGAGCACTCTGCCCACGGCACTGCCCTCACCACTCTGCCCACAGCACTGCGCTCACCACTCTGCCCACGCCAATGCACTGACCACTCTGCCCACGGCACTGCACTGACCACTCTGCCCACGGCACTGCGCTGACCACTCTGCCCATGGCACTGCGCTGACCACTCTGCCCACGGCACGGCGCTGACCACTGCCCACGGAGCTGCGCTCACCACTCTGCCGACGGCGCTGCGCTCACCACTCTGCCCGCTGACCGCGCTGACCACTTACACGGCACTCACTGCTAACCACTGAGCCACCACGCTGTGCTAACCACTCAGCCACCGCGCAGTGCTAACCACTGAGCCACTGTGCAGTGCTAACCACTGAGCCACCATACAGTGCTGACCACTGAGCCACCATACAGTGCTAACCACTGAGCCACTGTGCAGTGCTAACCACTGAGCCACCGAGCAGTGCTAACCACTGAGCCACCGTATACTCTGCTACCCACAGAGCCACCTGTATACTCTGCTACCCACAGAGCGCCTGTATACTCTGCTACCCACAGAGTCGCCTGTATACTCTGCTACCCACAGAGCTGCCTGTATACACACAATTCATTTCACCGCACTCCCCTAACTATTAGTAAATAAACTTTATATAGATTCTAGACTACCCGATTCTTTAGAATCAGGCCGCCATCTAGTGTTAATATATCCTTGATAATAATGTTAAATCTTATTTTGGGGTTCAGTGCAATTGGTATGGCTTACCTGAAAATAACGATGTCTAATCATAGACACACTAAAAGAAATTTTATTATCTTATAACACTCCTCAATTAAAATATAATGGTTTAAAATGGATATAAATATGTATAAATACCAAAACTGAAAACTGTACTGCACTGTTATGGTAAAATAAAAGAAAATTAACATCCAAGAAATGTCTAACTACAAAATGGGAGCAAGTTAATGAGAGGTATACAAGTAACCGGCGGCTAGTGTGACTCAGTAGAGGGACTATTGAGGAATATTAGTTTCTCTTTTAGGACAAATCAATACCTCATACAACCAATTTTTAAAGATCAGTTAACCCATCACAAATCAAAAGATGGGTACAGAACATAACTTTAAAGTGTAAATCAAGAAAAATATCCTTTCAACTAATCCAGGTGCATTTCATAGATTTTTAGTAACACGACAGCAAGTGCTTTACTTAAAGAAAAAAATCTGTGGAAGTGTAGCGACCGGTGGTAAGGCCGCGGGTGTGTGTGTATGATCTTTCTCAACAGAATCCCCATACTCAGGTTTAACCGATAATAACATTTCTTTACTGTAAAACATATTTATCTCACAGTCAACCGAACTATATGCGCACTTGTATATATTAGAGTCTCTGGATCTTCACTTCTTCCGGGTACGCAGCAAGAAAAGAAAACACAACAATGAAGGTATCTTTCCCTAACTTTCCCTAAAATCACGTACCAGTCTTATCACAGAAGAAGATGTCGCTCCCACGTAGCAGGCCTGGGGATCTCCTCACTCTTCTTCTTTGGTCTCCTTCTGCAGGTAACAGTCTGTCTCTCCCAGTCTCAGGGCACACAGAGCAACAGCAGAAGGGAGATCACAGCAGCACAAATGGCTCCCTTATGTCGGTCACGGCCCCAGCACATGCACTCTGGGTGCTCGGCGGGCAAGGTTTTGCAGAGCGGCCAGAGTCACAGCATCAAAGTCCAGTGGCCCAGGATCAGTCACAGGGGCTTCTGCGGGGTGATTTTTCCGGCAAGGTGTAGCAAAGTAGTCCACTTTAAACAGACATCCGCAGGTAGATCTTCTCAGCTCTGGATTTATACTCCTCTGATTCTCTGCTTTCACTTCCTGGTTAAACAACAGAGATGGCTGGGAGTTTCCCAGCTCTGTGATTGTACAGTCCCCTGATGCCCCCTGGTGGACAAGTGCGGACTGTGCACAGTTCATTTCAGTTTCAATTTCAATAATACAATCTGAATTGTACACCTCATTACATACCCCCCCACTTAAAGGTTGACAGTCCCTGTCAACAACCATCGGCTCCAAGGCAGTGATGGCCGTTGATATCACAGGGATTGATCGCCGGCGGAGTAGGGACCTCTGTTGGGGGGAAACCGTCATCCCACCGTTCACCTTCGCTCCCTTGTTCAGGGCTCACAATATCTCCAATAAACTCAGTCACGTTTTCTACCCGGGAGAGTAGGATCGCCGGCGGTAGCGGCGCCGGTTGGGGGCAAATCTGCTTCCTTTAACGGGAACACCCCCAGGACCGGTGACGTCGGCGGCCTCTGTACCCCTCTCTCCCTTCACAACATCAAACTGTACCACCTCCCCATCACCAACGCTGCGGAGGCACTTACGAGGATTGTTACGCTTTATGGCAGTCTGATGTACAAACACGTCATCCTTTGTGTCATTCCTGTTGATGAAGCCATACCCATCGCGGACATTAAACCACTTCACCGTCCCCTGGACCCGAGTGGCCAGTACTTGCTTATCGGTCTGGCTCTGTCTCTTCACACCCTTTTCCCTGATCTCCCCTGCCGAGCGAGCCACTTTGGCTGGGGCGTCTAGTTTAAAGGTGGCTGCTGTTGTGGGGCATGGCTTGCTGGTTCTGGTATATCGGACCACGGGTGGAGGATGCGGACAACGGTTTGCCCTATGGCGGGGGTCGCCGCATGTCCAGCACCTTCCCATAGGCCGACTGGGTTGCTGTCTCGCTTGAATGTCCGCCTGTTGGTCTAGCATGAGCTGTAGCTGTAGTATCTGTTTCTGCAACTCTGCTACTATCTGCTTCAATTCTTCCGTGTCACTGTTCGGAGTGCTGGCACCGGATATGGACCTGCAGGCCGTAGTATAAGTCTGGTTATAAGCTACTACTGGGAGGAGATTCTGTTGATCACACATCCTGCCGACTATGCCAGATGTAGCGACCGGTGGTAAGGCCGCGGGTGTGTGTGTATGATCTTTCTCAACAGAATCCCCATACTCAGGTTTAACCGATAATAACATTTCTTTACTGTAAAACATATTTATCTCACAGTCAACCGAACTATATGCGCACTTGTATATATTAGAGTCTCTGGATCTTCACTTCTTCCGGGTACGCAGCAAGAAAAGAAAACACAACAATGAAGGTATCTTTCCCTAACTTTCCCTAAAATCACGTACCAGTCTTATCACAGAAGAAGATGTCGCTCCCACGTAGCAGGCCTGGGGATCTCCTCACTCTTCTTCTTTGGTCTCCTTCTGCAGGTAACAGTCTGTCTCTCCCAGTCTCAGGGCACACAGAGCAACAGCAGAAGGGAGATCACAGCAGCACAAATGGCTCCCTTATGTCGGTCACGGCCCCAGCACATGCACTCTGGGTGCTCGGCGGGCAAGGTTTTGCAGAGCGGCCAGAGTCACAGCACCAAAGTCCAGTGGCCCAGGATCAGTCACAGGGGCTTCTGCGGGGTGATTTTTCCGGCAAGGTGTAGCAAAGTAGTCCACTTTAAACAGACATCCGCAGGTAGATCTTCTCAGCTCTGGATTTATACTCCTCTGATTCTCTGCTTTCACTTCCTGGTTAAACAACAGAGATGGCTGGGAGTTTCCCAGCTCTGTGATTGTACAGTCCCCTGATGCCCCCTGGTGGACAAGTGCGGACTGTGCACAGTTCATTTCAGTTTCAATTTCAATAATACAATCTGAATTGTACACCTCATTACAGAAGTACAAGGTGAAACCCAGAGGATTAAACATCAAATAAAGAGACGTTCTATCCAGAGGAGCTAATAAAAGCCCAGTGTGAAAGCCGCGCCAGAACACTGAGGGGCCCGTTACACGCCGCTACTGGAGGATGGATACAACCAGCTACAGGCTACAAATGTAGCTTGTAGCGGCAAAATACCCCGTAGTAGCGGCGTGTGAAGACGGTAGGAGGCAGCCGGCAACAGATACATCTGTCTCCGAGCACTGCCCGGAAACAGGTGGCTGCAAAGCCGATTGTAGTGAGCTGTATCGGCGTGTAAAGAAGCTACAGAAGGGATGTGTCGACACCAGGCAATGTACCTGGTATGTAGCTGGGGCGTGACACAGGCTCTGGTTACCGCGCCCCTTCAGCGATCATTGGTGGAAGCTCCTGCGTTGCGATTGGTTGTCGCTGCATAGGGCGGCATATTTAAGGAGCTGACCAGTCACACTACACAATTGCTCGAGCGTCATGTATTAATTAGCCTCCTGCAATGCCTGCCCAATCATGATGTTATTGCTTTGTCCTATCAGCGTACGGACGTCTCGTACTCCACAATTGTGGCACGCCTATGTGCTGTCCCTGCTGCACCAGGTACGCCCATATTAGCTGGTTGTAGCGGTGTGTAAATGAGGTAAGATGAGCTACAGAAGGTGACTTGAGGCACCCGGCGGTGTATCCAGAGATAGATGTAACGTAGCGTAGCGTAGCTTGTGGCGGCGTGTAAAGATGGTGCGTTGACCGTTTGTAACCGTTTGTGCGTGCTCGTGCACATGACGTAGCGGGTTGTATCCATCCTCCAGTAGCGGCGTGTAAAGGTACCCTAAAGGCCATTTACACACACAGATATCTGCATGTGTAAAGTGGCCTTAATGTGAAAGGACTTCGACCATCCGCCCATTTTTTTTTTTCTTTTATGGCTGCTTTACACGTCCCGATATCGTCGTCCAACTCCAAACAAAAGTCACGTGGTTCGGACGTTGCCGCCCCGATATCATTCGTGCGTTGTGTGGTGAGGAATTTGATACAAGAACGATGTCAAAACGATATCGGGGGAGAAATGAGCAGGCTCTCCAACTGCCCGATATTGGATGGACGATCTGGCAGGATCGTGCTGTGTGACAGCCCAACAACGATTTGGAGAGCAACTTCCCCTATTCACTCCCATGTTAAATGGTCATTCCCTGAGTTGCTCAGACGCAGTGTGCAAGAGGGGCGTACTACATCGTAGTGGCGTTGCCAGCCGATATCTCCCTGTATAACATCTCCTATGCGATCTTGGACAAACGCCAAAAATGTCGTGCCGTTGTATCCAATATCGTAGCAATATTGCGACGTGTAAAGCGGCCTTTAGTTGTTTATATTTATATACAACTTATTATAGTGCAGTACAGTTTTCAGTTCTGGTATTTATACATATTTATATCCATTTTAAACCATTATATTTTAATTGAGGAGTGTTCTAAGATAATAAAATTCCTTTTAGTGTGTCTATGATTAGACATCGTTTTTTTTCAGGTAAGCCATACCAATTGCACTGAACCCCAAAATAAGATTTAACATTACAGGGTTCAATCTCCCTCTCTATCTCCCTCCCTCTCTCCCCTCTCTCTCCCTGTATCCTTCCTACTGCCTCTCTCTCCCTCCCTGTATCCCTCCTTCTCTCTCTCTCTCTCTCTCCCTCTCTCTCCTCCCTCTTGCTCTCCCTCCCTCTCTCCCTTTCTATCTCCCTCTCTCTCCCCTTCCCTCTCTCCCTCTCTTTCCCCCTCCCTCTCTTCTCACTTTCTCCATCTTTTTCTCCCCCTATCCCTCTCTCTTTCTCTCACTCCCTCTCCTCCCTCTCTCTCCCCTCTCTTTCCTGCTTTCTCCCTCACTTTCTCTCTCTCTCCTATCCTACCTCTCAACATTTCTTTATCTCCCTCTTTCTTTCTCTCTCTCACACCCTCTATCCCTCCCTCTTTCTCTCACTCCCTCTCTCTCACTCCCTCTATCCCTCCCTCTTTCTCTCACTCCCTCTCCCCCTCTCTCTCTCTCTGTCTCTCCTCTTTCTCTCTCCTCTCCAACCTCTCACCCTTTCTTTAGCTCCCCTTCTCTCTCTCTCTCCTCTCCTACCTCTCACCCTTTCTTTATCTCTCTCCTCTCCTACCTCTCACCCTTTCTTCATCTCCCCCTCTCTCTCTCTCCTCTCCTACCTCTCACCCTTTCTTCATCTCCCCCTCTCTCTCTCTCTCCTCTCTTACCTCTCACCTTTTCTTTATCTCCCCCCTCTCTCTCTCTCTCTCTCTCCTCTCCTACCTCTCACCCTTTCTTCATCTCCCCCTCTCTCTCTCCTCTCCTACCTCTCACCCTTTCTTCATCTCCCCCTCTCTCTCCTCTCCTACCTCTCACCTTTTCTTTATCTCTCTCTCTCTCTCTCTCTCTCCTCTCCTACCTCTCACCCTTTCTTCATCTCCCCCTCTCTCTCTCTCTCTCCTCTCCTACCTCTCACCCTTTCTTCATCTCCCCCTCTCTCTCTCTCTCTCCTCTCCTACCTCTCACCTTTTCTTTATCTGCCCCTCTCTCTCTCTCTCTTTCCTCTCCTACCTCTCACCCTTTCTTCATCTCCCCCTCTCTCTCTCTCCTCTCCTACCTCTCACCCTTTCTTATCTCTCTCTCCTCTCCTACCTCTCACCCTTTCTTTATCTCCCTCTCCCTCTCTCTCTTTCTCTCTCCCCCCTCTCTCTCTCTCTTTCTCTCTCGTCTCCTACCTCTCACCCTTTCTTTATCTCCCTCTCCCTCTCTCTCTCTCTCTCTCTCCCCCCCTCTCTCTCTCTCTCTTTCTCTCTCCTCTCCTACCTCTCACCCTTTCTTTATCTCCCTCTCCCTCTCTCTCTCTCTCCCCCCTCTCTCTCTCTTTCTCTCTCCTCTCCTACCTCTCACCCTTTCTTTATCTCCCTCTCCCTCTCTCTCTCTCTCCCCCCTCTCTCTCTCTTTCTCTCTCCTCTCCTACCTCTCACCTTTTCTTTATCTCTCTCTCTCTCTCTCTCCCCCTCTCTCTCTCTTTCTCTCTCCTCTCCTACCTCTCACCTTTTCTTTATCTCTCTCTCTCTCTCCCCCTCTCTCTCTCTTTCTCTCTCCTCTCCTACCTCTCACCCTTTCTTTATCTCCCCCTCTATCTCCTCTCCCCTCTCTCTCTTTCTGTCCCTCCACCCTGAGATCTGGATCAGATGCGCGGCCTCATGCAGATGCTCCCATTTTGATCCGGCCACAACACAAGTGTGAATCCAGCCTAATTCCACCAGATCTTACGTATTTCCCTGCACAGTCATGAAAATCAATCTCACATCTTATAAAGTGTATGAACATATAATGTCCTGCGGTCCATTGCCCGATATATCCCATTCTCGGGTTCACACACCACATGTTACACATCACATACATGTCATCATGACTTTTTCTTGCTCACTGACACAAGGGAAAATCCAGATTAGGAATCTGATGAGAAATCTCTTCCTTCCTTTCTTTCACAGGAAGTCGACACTTTGGATCTTTATGGCTCAAGAAAAACCTTGAAATCCAGATGAAATCTGCACAAGTTCCATAGACGATTATAAACATCCGTATGATGAGGGGGAGATTGTGGAGGTGTTATCTCACCTGAGGTTATAATCTGGAAAAAGTCTTATAATAGGATCTCCAGTCCATTTCTGCCCGGCCATTTTCTGCTGAAAGAGACTCCGCCATTAGGAGCCCCTCCATACACCAGAAACACCCCAGAAGACCCTCCGTACATCCAGAACACCCCACAGGACCCTCTGTACACCAGGGACACCCCACAAGACCCTCTGTATACAGGGAACACCCCACAGGACCCTCCGTATACCAAGAACACCTCACAAGACCCTCTGTATACCTAAAACACTCCACAAGACCCTCCGTACATCCAGAACACCCCACAAGACCCTCCGTATACAGGGAACACCCCACAGGACCCTCCGTATACCAAGAACATCTCACAAGACCCTCCGTACACCCAAAACACTCCACAAGACCCTCCGTACACCCAGAACACCCCACAGGACCCTCCGTATACCGGGAACACCCCACAAGACCCTCTGTATACTGGGAACACCCCACAAGACCCTCCATATACCAAAAACACCCCACAAGACCCTCTGTACACACAGAACACCCCACAAGACCCTCTGTATACCCAGAACACCCCACAAGACCCTCTGTATACCCAGAACACCCCACAAGACCCTCTGTATACAGGGAACATCCCACAGGACCCTCCGTATACAAAGAACACCTCACAAGACCCTCCATACACCCAGAACACACCACAGGACCCTCCGTATACCAAGAACACCCCACAAGACCCTCCGTATACAAAGAACACCTCACAAGACCCTCCATACACCCAGAACACCCCACAGGACCCTCCGTATACAAAGAACACCTCACAAGACCCTCCATACACCCAGAACACACCACAGGACCCTCCGTATACCAAGAACACCCCACAAGACCCTCCATATACCCAGAACACCCCACAAGACCCTCTGTATACCAAGAACACCTCACAAGACCCTCCATACACCCGGAACACCATACAAGACCGGCCATATACCAGAAACACCCCACAAGACCACCGTATACAGGAAACACCCTACAAGACCCTCCATATACCCAAAACACCCCACAAGACCCTCCGTACACCCAGAACACCCCACAGGACCCTCCATATACCAAGAACACCTCGCAAGACCCTCTGTATACCCGGAACACCCCACAAGACCCTCCATATACCCGGAATATCCCACAAGACGCTCCGTACACCCGGAACACCCTGCAAGACCAGCCATATACTGGAAACACCCCACAAGACCACCGTATACAGGGAACACCCTACAAGACCCTCCATATACCGGAAACACCCTACAAGACCCTCCATATACTGGAAACACCCCACAAGAACCTCTGTATACTGCGAACACCATACAAGACCCTCCATGTACACATCAAAGGTCCCCTAAAATAAGGTGCTTCACCATATAACGCTATACCTTACAAAATATCTCTATAGACCAAAGGGCTATATTGATATTTTCCAGTGAATACGCACACCAGATTATTATGGCAAAAAATATCATTTTATTCGTTAAAATTAATTTATGCTAAAATATTTTCCATAATACATATAAACAACATGTCAAAGGGCTCACAGTCCCTATTATGCACATTATTACAGGGTTGGCAAAAAATACAAAGTTGGCGAAAAATGTATATGGGGGATCAGAAGAAATGCTTATAGCACCATCACATTTGTAATATTCTTACTCCAACTCCCTAAATTTTTCCCAGTGTTTGGCCAAACAGTCCACATCCTAAAGAAAAATGTCTCTGTCGCTTTAAGAGGCGTTTCCCTTTTAGTTAAAGCTGGAGGTCACTAGGACCCAGCTGATTCCTTACCTTGGAGCTGCCTATATATTTCCCTTGATTCCCAGGATGCACTGCTGCTGATAGCCTCAGGTATTCCTGATTGTTTCTTGGATCAAAGCAGTGTTTCTTGGAACCTGCTGGTTTGCTGCTTGGATCTGCTAAAGCTAATGGTGGGTTTACACGCTCAGATATCTGAAACAATATGGTTTGGAATGTCACGTGACTGCGATCATTTCGACATTGTTAGTGCGTTGTCAAACGCAAGGATATCGTTAACGATGTGTAATTTGGCAACGCGCCAGCGTCGTTCATTACAACTTTGTGAACGATTGGATAAAGTGTCAGGAATAGGAGAATTCAGAACGTTATCGTTCATCTTGGTGTCACACTGAACGATGCTGCACTTTGCTGGAGCGTTAATTGGATGACGAACGATAAAAGTGAGGTCCTGAGCGCACTGCTGAGATGTCCGATCCAAAGATTTTTCCCTCAGATATCCTGCGTTTACATGCAACGATGCTAAAACGATATCGTTCGAACGATGTCAAAAGCGTGACGTTTAAACAATATCATTTCAGATATCTGAGCGTGTAAACGCACCATAAGTGTATCTCTTCCCACTTTGCATGTTTCCCTTGTGTTTTCTAGTTGCTAGCTGGGTTGACTAGTGTTCATCCAGTCTGAGCCCTGTGTAGTGGAAGACAAGGGACAGTCAGGGAATAGGTATCCTGGCGGCGATAGTTGCGGAAACTGTATAGGGACGTTAGGGGAGCAAGGTGTCAGCGCTAGTTGTTCTAGGGGGTCACCATCCCCTCTTTGTGCCCTTAGCATCAGGGACTACCCCCCTTCTCCTCGTCGTCCAGTGTTGGGTGTCTCCCTACACTCCCTACAAGACCGTCTGTATACCGGGAACACCCCACAAGACCCTCTGTATACCAGGAACACCCCACAAGACCCTCGGTATACCTGGAACACCCCACAAGACCCTCTGTATACCGGGAACACCCCACAGGACCCTCTGTATACAGAGAACACCCCACAAGACCCTCTGTATACCGGGAACACCCCACATGCTCCTCTGTATACCAAAAACACCCTGCAAGACTCATAGATTAGACTATGAGCTCACTGATTGATCGCTGGTAACTCATTCTACAGTCTGTTATGTACAGTGATGTACAGAGAAAGGAGAAGAGAGATAAGACTCAC
This sequence comes from Allobates femoralis, assembly GCA_033576535.1. Classification (NCBI taxonomy): domain Eukaryota; kingdom Metazoa; phylum Chordata; class Amphibia; order Anura; family Aromobatidae; genus Allobates; species Allobates femoralis. Next base: position 131,756,164 of record JARQOC010000010.1, read on the forward strand.
AGATTAGAGAATGGGCTCACTGATTGGTCACTGACAGCTCATTCTGCAGTCTATGTACAGTGATACTACAAGAAGTGAAATTGCTGCAACACTAAACATAATAGGAATGTGGAAAAGCTAATGGCTACTGACTACAATGAAACACAGGGCAATATGTACAGCTAAAAGGGGATATATGAAATGGGATCACAGTAAATACTGCACTGGAAAAAAGAAAAAGAGAGACTTAGCTTCAATATTGGCGCCACTGTGGAAGAGCCCGGTAACTACGACAAAGTGCTCTCATCTTACCGGGTCCTATGCTAACACTCTATGCTGTATACTACTGCTTGGATGAATTTATAAGTGTGTGAATGCAGTTAAAACCAGCTGGGATGGTGTGTCCCAGGATCTAGGCTACAGCAAAATGGAGGGGCAGTTGTAGCTACAGGGCGGGGGAAGGATGCACAGTCCAAAAAATGTCTAATATTATGTAGTGAAAGGACTGGCAACACCTAATGTTAGGTGCAAGCATATTCCTATTATGTTTATTGTTGCAGCAATTTCACTTCTTGTAATATATTTGTTTTTTTGCTAGCACCTAACATTAGGTGTTGCCAGTCCTTTCACTACATAATATGTACAGTGATACATGAAGGATGAAGAAGACAAACAATGGAAAACGTTTTACAAAACTCAACTGCAAATAATATTTTTCTATCTCAAATAAATGTAATGAACTAATCGTAAATGTCCCAGGGGTGTCCGTCTGCTGTATCCCGCGCTGGAGCTGGACTTGCTGCTTCCAGTGATATAAATTATTGTAATATTTTGAGCAGAGTCTCCTGATGGGCAGGGGAGACACAGATCTGACACAAGTGTGGACGTGATGTCATCTGGGCGCTGGACGGAGACCATGTCTGTGGGGATTAGTTATTAGGGGAGTTTTTGGCTCAGTATAAAAAGTCCCTGTGGCGCCCCGCAACGAGTGCGTCACAAGGGAGTATTGCAGCCGCAATATTCTCTAGACAAAGCAGTGCAATAGTTAACTCAGAGATCCAACCCAACATACAACACCTAGAACAGGGGACCAATCATAGGTCCTGGTGGGTGGAGTGTTAGGGTAGTGAAGAGAACACAATAATCTAGACAGTCAGAACAAGTCGGAGAAGTAGTCTAGAACTTAAAGAGAGCAGACTAGAACTTGGAGTGGAGCGGGGGCTCCGCACCCCGTGCGGGCCCCTGGGCCGTCACCGGTCGGGTGTCAGCACCTGAGGCCTTAACAACCGGGAATGGGCATATCTACACGGGTTCCCAAAAGACTCCCGTGCCCACAACTCACAGCCGGTTCACTGGTACCGAAGCTGGCAGCAGTTCACCTCTGCCACGCGAACCAGCCCCGTGGAGGAGCAGCTTTATAGGAGCACCCCACCACCAGCCAGTTTCCAGTCGTCTAACCAGCGGTGTACCCACCGAGGGACCCAAGGCTCCCCAAAGAATCCAGAACGTACATCATGGATAGGGCATTGAAGCAGCCTCCCCGTACCCGACCTGGTATTCCTGGGCGACGCTGGCAAGAGAAACTAAGGAGGTAGAGAGGAGGTACACTGCGGATCTCTGAGGAGTACTATCACTGCTGAGTCCACCCGGTCTTCTACTCAACCACTGTAAGCCATGTACTGCCTGCTGGTTACAGTAAAGAACCGTTGCAGAGACTATCTGTGTCCGTGTCTCCTTATGAACTGTCCGTCATGAACTTAAGGTAACCGCAGCTGCCGCACAACATCTTGAGCAGCTCCAGCCCCCGGGGATCACCGCTCAGCCTGTGGGGAGCGTAACATCTTGCTGCTGTCCATCACCCCGGGAGGTCCCGCAGCGTCGGTAGCCCTTACCGAATCTACTCATAGGTGGCGTCACGAAGAAAACAAATTAAAACCCCTTTTTAATCTGTTCCCGTAAGACGACCTCAATTTTGATCTGCACTACACCGGGCCCCACTACCGGCAGGCGCGGTCCACCCGTGACAAGGAAGGAGAAGAATCGCCTGTCTAAACCGGGAGTAACCCTGGCCCCTGGTGTGCGTCAGAAAATGGCGTCACGAACAGGATACGAGCAGGCCCGTTACCAACGGGTATGTTGTGCTTAAACTGGACTTTATTGTCTACAATTGGACTTTGTTCGTCCCTAAAAGAACTTTCCCGCCTTTACACCATTGGGTCAAGATGGCGCCCAAGATGGCGTTCCCGCCACAAGAAGCCGCCACGTGAAGCCCAGGAGTGAGTCAACCCCCCCCCTCACTGTGGGAGGGCTAAGGACGAAAGGCGCCAAACTCTTTGTCCGCCCTGATTGCTCGAATCAACCATGGGGGCGGATCCCAAAGACTTTTCCCACGATTGGACTACAAAAGCCCAGAGGAGATGGGAGTGTCATACCTAGACACACCGACAGAGAGAGAAGACATCTTCACCAGCTCAACCAGAACGTCTTACCGGTTGATCGGGTGTGGTTTCCCTCCAAAGAAGAATGGCCAGCATGAGACTCCAAGACCTGATGCGGGAGGTCGAGGCGGAGGCCAGAGCAGCCATAAGCCAACCGGGTCCGGATCCTGCCCTTACCATAGACGGCAGCCCCGACTTCTGGCTAGAGGCTCTACAAGACCTCCGGGTGCGGTTACTAGAGACAGTGGAATGGACGATTCGCAGCTGGAGCGCGACCCTAGGCAGACGACTACACCATGCGATGCAGCAGAGCCGACCGGGTGCAGCTTCTCCAAGCCCAGACGACGTCACCAGCTTCTCGACCGCCTCACCCTCGCCTACCACCTGTCCTGCTCCGTCACCTGAGCCAATAGACTGTGTCATTCCGGTGGAGGCCGCAACTCGACCCGTTCCAGCGACCAACATCGCAACCGATTCCGTTCTTGAGCCGGAGCTCATAACACGCTCCATGGAAGAACTCGATCTCTACCAGGTTCCACCTGCGGAACCCGCGACTAGTTTCCACACTACCGAGACTGTCGCTTGTTTCTCCCTAGAACCGGAGGCCTCCTCTGCAACCACAGAGGCCTACCTGGTAACCGGGATTGAAACACCTTTACCTGCGGAAACAGATGAAGAGGCAGGCAGCCTGGAAGCCCTGCAGGACGTCCCTACGGAAGGATCCGCAGCACCACCGCCCCGTTGTACAACGGAACAAGCTTTAACGTCTTTCATCAACAAGCAGCCTGATGTGATCATCGAGGAAGAGGTCGGAGAGGATGACGACGAGACCCACAGCACCGCTGAGGATTTCGACACCGGGTTCGCTTGGGGAGACAACAAAGAACTTCCTTCCGGGCACACAGCTCGGGTACACTGGTCGGGTGCACTGCCGACACCTTCCCCTGTGCCGTTCCACCGGGTTCCGATACAGACAGCCCGCCAAGTTCAAGCTTCCCGCCAAACCACCAGCTCCATTACTCATCTTTACACCCCGAGCCGTAACGACGGAGATGTACGCCAGAGACGACGAGAGGAGTGGCAAGCCAGAGAACGCGCCAACATGGAGGCCCGTGCCGAGGCTCGCCGCCAGCCGCCGCTGCCTGATGAACTCCGCCGTGAAGGTAGAATTTCCACCTTTAACTTAAATACCGGGTGGGGGTTCGCTTGGGAGGTGGGTTTGAATGAGGAGGTGTTTGTGGGGCGCCGGGACGTTGAGTCAAACTTGCCAAGAGGACATCCCGATCGCGACCTATACCGGGGCGATATTATCACCTATGAGCGCTATGCTTGTGCAGATGGGTGGTTTGCTATCCGGGTACGCCATCACCCTCAGAGCCAGTGACTTTAAAACTTGAACTTTCATCAATGACTCTGTTTACCGTTAATCATTGACTGTGTGATCTTGCGGCTACAGCCTGGACTCTAGTTAAAGTACAGCCGACCGCCCGCCAGGTCCGCACAAAGTGATTACCTGTTTCTTTGCTTATAACATCAAAGCATTTCTTTACCTGTTTTTCTACTTTAATAAAAGTGTGTCATATATGTATAAAAATGTAAAAACCTCTGTAATGTGAGTAGTTTGACGCTTGGGGACAAGCTGATTTAACCAAGGGGGAGTGTGGCGCCCCGCAACGAGTGCGTCACAAGGGAGTATTGCAGCCGCAATATTCTCTAGACAAAGCAGTGCAATAGTTAACTCAGAGATCCAACCCAACATACAACACCTAGAACAGGGGACCAATCATAGGTCCTGGTGGGTGGAGTGTTAGGGTAGTGAAGAGAACACAATAATCTAGACAGTCAGAACAAGTCGGAGAAGTAGTCTAGAACTTAAAGAGAGCAGACTAGAACTTGGAGTGGAGCGGGGGCTCCGCACCCCGTGCGGGCCCCTGGGCCGTCACCGGTCGGGTGTCAGCACCTGAGGCCTTAACAACCGGGAATGGGCATATCTACACGGGTTCCCAAAAGACTCCCGTGCCCACAACTCACAGCCGGTTCACTGGTACCGAAGCTGGCAGCAGTTCACCTCTGCCACGCGAACCAGCCCCGTGGAGGAGCAGCTTTATAGGAGCACCCCACCACCAGCCAGTTTCCAGTCGTCTAACCAGCGGTGTACCCACCGAGGGACCCAAGGCTCCCCAAAGAATCCAGAACGTACATCATGGATAGGGCATTGAAGCAGCCTCCCCGTACCCGACCTGGTATTCCTGGGCGACGCTGGCAAGAGAAACTAAGGAGGTAGAGAGGAGGTACACTGCGGATCTCTGAGGAGTACTATCACTGCTGAGTCCACCCGGTCTTCTACTCAACCACTGTAAGCCATGTACTGCCTGCTGGTTACAGTAAAGAACCGTTGCAGAGACTATCTGTGTCCGTGTCTCCTTATGAACTGTCCGTCATGAACTTAAGGTAACCGCAGCTGCCGCACAACATCTTGAGCAGCTCCAGCCCCCGGGGATCACCGCTCAGCCTGTGGGGAGCGTAACATCTTGCTGCTGTCCATCACCCCGGGAGGTCCCGCAGCGTCGGTAGCCCTTACCGAATCTACTCATAGGTGGCGTCACGAAGAAAACAAATTAAAACCCCTTTTTAATCTGTTCCCGTAAGACGACCTCAATTTTGATCTGCACTACACCGGGCCCCACTACCGGCAGCGCGGTCCACCCGTGACAAGGAAGGAGAAGAATCGCCTGTCTAAACCGGGAGTAACCCTGGCCCCTGGTGTGCGTCATCCCCACCCCTGATCTGCCCCATTAATCATGCCTACAGTGCCCACCCCTGATCTGCCCTCATCCATCATTCCTACAGTGCCCACCCCTGACCTGCCCCATTAATCATGCCTACAGTGCCCACCCCTGATCTGCCCCATCCATCATGCCTACAGTGCCCACCCCTGATCTGCCCTCATCCATCATTCCTACAGTGCCCACCCCTGATCTGCCCTCATCCATCATTCCTACAGTGCCCACCCCTGATCTGCCCCATTAATCATGCCTACAGTGCCCACCCCTGATCTGCCCCATCATTCATGCCTACAGTGCCCACCCCTGATCTGCCCCATCCATCATGCCTACAGTGCCCACACCCTGATCTGCCCCATTAATCATGCCTACAGTGCCCACCCCTGATCTGCCCTCATCCATCATTCCTACAGTGCCCACCCCTGATCTGCCCATTAATCATGCCTACAGTGCCCACCCCTGATCTGCCCCATCCATCATTCCTACAGTGCCCACCCCTGATCTGCCCCATCCATCATGCCTACAGTGCCCACCCCTGATCTGCCCTCATCCATCATTCCTACAGTGCCCACCCCTGATCTGCCCCATTAATCATGCCTACAGTGCCCACCCCTGATCTGCCCTCATCCATCATTCCTACAGTGCCCACCCCTGACCTGCCCCATTAATCATGCCTACAGTGCCCACCCCTGATCTGCCCCATCCATCATGCCTACAGTGCCCACCCCTGATCTGCCCCATTAATCATGCCTACAGTGCCCACCCCTGATCTGCCCTCATCCATCATTCCTACAGTGCCCACCCCTGATCTGCCCCATTAATCATGCCTACAGTGCCCACCCCTGATCTGCCCCATCCATCATGCCTACAGTGCCCACCCCTGATCTGCCCTCATCCATCATTCCTACAGTGCCCACCCCTGATCTGCCCCATTAATCATGCCTACAGTGCCCACCCCTGATCTGCCCCATCCATCATGACTACAGTGCCCACCCCTGATCTGCCCTCATCCATCATTCCTACAGTGCCCACCCCTGATCTGCCCTCATCCATCATTCCTACAGTGCCCACCCCTGATCTGCCCCATCCATCATGCCTACAGTGCCCACCCCTGATCTGCCCCATCCATCATGCCTACAGTGCCCACCCCTGATCTGCCCTCATCCATCATTCCTACAGTGCCCACCCCTGATCTGCCCCATTAATCATGCCTACAGTGCCCACCCCTGATCTGCCCCATCCATCATGCCTACAGTGCCCACCCCTGATCTGCCCTCATCCATCATTCCTACAGTGCCCACCCCTGATCTGCCCCATTAATCATGCCTACAGTGCCCACCCCTGATCTGCCCCATCCATCATGACTACAGTGCCCACCCCTGATCTGCCCTCATCCATCATTCCTACAGTGCCCACCCCTGATCTGCCCTCATCCATCATTCCTACAGTGCCCACCCCTGATCTGCCCCATCCATCATGCCTACAGTGCCCACCCCTGATCTGCCCCATCCATCATGCCTACAGTGCCCACCCCTGATCTGCCCCATCCATCATGCCTACAGTGCCCACCCCTGATCTGCCCCATTAATCATGCCTACAGTGCCCACCCCTGATCTGCCCCATCCATCATTCCTGCAGTCTCCACCCCTAATCTGCCCTCATCCATCATTCCTACAGTGCCCACCCCTGATCTGCCCTCATCCATCATTCCTACAGTGCCCACCCCTGATCTGCCCCATTAATCATGCCTACAGTGCCCACCCCTGATCTGCCCCATCCATCATTCCTGCAGTCTCCACCCCTGATCTGCCCCCTTCCATCATTCCTACAGTGCCCACCCCTGATCTGCCCTCATCCATCATTCCTACAGTGCCCACCCCTGATCTGCCCCATTAATCATGCCTACAGTGCCCACCCCTGATCTGCCCCATCCATCATGCCTACAGTGCCCAACCCTGATCTGCCCTCATCCATCATTCCTACAGTGCCCACCCCTGATCTGCCCCATTAATCATGCCTACAGTGCCCACCCCTGATCTGCCCCATCCATCATTCCTGCAGTCTCCACCCCTGATCTGCCCCATCCATCATTCCTGCAGTCTCCACCCCTGATCTGCCCCCTTCCATCATTCCTAAAGTGCCCCCCCTGATCTGCCCCATCCATCATTCCTGCAGTCTCCACCCCTGATCTGCCCCATCCATCATTCCTGCAGTCTCCACCCCTGATCTGCCCCCTTCCATCATTCCTACAGTGCCCACCCCTGATCTGCCCCATCCATCATGCCTACAGTGCCCACCCCTGATCTGCCCTCATCCATCATTCCTACAGTGCCCACCCCTGATCTGCCCCATTAATCATGCCTACAGTGCCCACCCCTGATCTGCCCCATTAATCATGCCTACAGTGCCCACCCCTGATCTGCCCCATCCATCATTCCTACAGTCCCCACCCCTGATCTGCCCCATTAATCATGCCTTCCAGTGCCCACCCCTGATCTGCCCCATCCATCATGCCTACAGTGCCCACCCCTGATCTGCCCTCATCCATCATTCCTACAGTCCCCACCCCTGATCTGCCCCATTAATCATGCCTACAGTGCCCACCCCTGATCTGCCCCATCCATCATGCCTACAGTGCCCACCCCTGATCTGCCCCATCCATCATTCCTACAGTCCCACACCCTGATCTGCTCCCATCCATCATTCTGCAGTTCTCACCTTAGATCTGCCCCATCCATCATGCCTACAGTGCCCACCCTGGACCTGCCCCATCAATCATTCCTACAGTCCTCACCCTGGATCTGCCCCATCCTTAATTCCTACAGTCCCTACCCTGGATGTGCCCCCATCTATTGTTCCTAAAGTCCCTACCGTCGATCTTCCCCCATCCATACTTCTTACAGTGCCCACCCTGGATCTGCCCCATCCATCATTCCTACATTCCCTACCCTGGATCCATCGTTCCTACAGTCGTTACCCAGAAATCTCTAGAGTCCATATTCCTTTTGTTCACTTGCTTTGGCTGCTTTCACACAGCGATTTTCTGCAATCTGACGCTGTACGTTGAAAATCAGACAGCATCGGATCAGATTTTGGCCCCATGTTTTCCTATGGGCACGGATCGGATCAGATTTGGCCTTATTGGCATCCGATTTTTGTCGGATCTGATTCTGTCCGATTTTTTGCTGTGCCCAAAATTGCAGCCTGCTGCAAATTTTGGCACAGCGGATCAACTCGGACCAAATTGGATCCGACCTGATCCGCGCCAAATAACATGGGACCTATGGAGCGTGGGTCCGAGGAAACAGCTGATCATTCCTCGGACCCAATTTTAGTGTACTGAGCATGCTCAACACTAAAATCGCCCTGTGCCATCTAATTTCACTTCTGCAAGTGACATCTAGTGAACATAAAGGGTTAAAAATAAAAAAACTTTATTCTCACCTGTCCCGCGATCCAGCGATGCCTCCAGCGCTCGATGCTTATAGGACCTAGCGTGATGTCACAGTCACATGACCGGTTACCGCTGTAACTGGTCATGTGACTGTGACATCACGCCAGTTCCGGTAAGAAGATAGCTGGAAGCGCTGGAGGACTCCTGGATGGGTGACAATAAAGATTTTTTTTTTTTTAAGGTCTGGAAGAGGGGGAGAAAGAGGGGAGAAAGAGGGGGGAGAAAGAGAGGAGAAAGAGGGGGAGAAAGAGGGAGCAGAGAGAGGAGGGGAGAAAGAGGAGGAGAAGAGGAGAGAAAGAGGGGAGAAAGAGAGGAGAAAGAGGGGGAGAAAGAGGGAGCAGAGAGAGGAGGGGAGAAAGAGGAGGAGAAGAGGAGAGAAAGAGGGGAGAAAGAGAGGAGAAAGAGGGGGAGAAAGAGGGGGAGAAAGAGAGGAGAAAGAGGAGAGAAAGAGGGGAGAAAGAGAGGAGAAAGAGGGGGAGAAAGAGGGGGAGAAAGAGAGGAGAAAGAGGAGAGAAAGAGGGGAGAAAGAGAGGAGAAAGAGGGGAGAAAGAGGGGGAGAAAGAGAGAGGAGAAAGAGGGAGCAGAGAGAGGAGGGGAGAAAGAGGTGGCAGGAGGCAGAGAGAAGAGAGGAGGGGAGAAAGAGGGGAGAAAAAGGGGAGAAAAAGGGGAGAAAGAGGGGGAGAAAGAGGGGGCAGAGAGGAGGGGAGAAAGAGGTGGCAGGAGGCAGAGAGAAGAGAGGAGGGGAGAAAGAGGGGGAGAAAGAGGGGAAAAAGAGGGGGAGAAAAAGGGGAGAAAGAGGGAGCAGAGAGAGGAGGGGAGAAAGAGGTGGCAGGAGGCAGAGAGAAGAGAGGAGGGGAGAAAGAGGGGAAAAAGAGGGGGAGAAAAAGGGGAGAAAGAGGGAGCAGAGAGAGGAGGGGAGAAAGAGGGGGAGAAAGAGGGGAAAAAGAGGGGGAGAAAAAGGGGAGAAAGAAGGGAGAAAGAGGGGAGAAAAAGAGAGGAGGGGAGAAAGAGGTGACAGGAGGGAGAGCTAGGTGACAGGAGAAGCGGGGAGAGGAGGAGAGAGGGAAAGGATCTGAACTGATCCTGCAAAATATCGGAATCGGATGCCTATTTGGCGTCCGATTGCAGGCATCAGTTTGGATCCGTTGCTATCCGAGGGGTCCTGCAAAATGTCGGATCCCCTCAGATAGCAAAATAAGCTGTGTGAATGCAGCCTTTGGCAAAATGAATGTGTATTTAGTCCTGCCAATACAGCTTCCTTGAATCTTTGAAAGTACAGGAGTTGCACTGTAGTCCTGTCCTGGGACCAGGGGCTGCCTGGGGCCCCTGTACCCGGGTGGCAGTTTCGGGTGGCAGGGGGGGGGGGTTTATAACGAAAAGTTTTTGAGGACGGGGGGGGGGGTGCTATCGGGGGATGGTGGTGCTGCCGCGGCTCTCTTACCAGCTCCGACGCCATATGCTGTGGTATCGCCACGCCGGCCGCAAAGCGACGCCCGCGGCCGGCCCATTTCTGTAGAGGGGCGGCCCTAGATGTGGACTACACCACCAGCCCAGGGGGCACTTGCCCCCCTGCCACCTGGGCCAGTCCGCCCCTGCAAGGTATTACTACACCTATCAGGGCTTCACTTTTCTTGATTTGGACCAGAATGCAACCAGAGCAGAAGGGGATTCACAACTGAACCAAGGATGAAACAACGTTACAGGTCTCTGAAGTGAGATCCAAGAGTAAAACATCCGGATATTGGGAGAGCGGAGGCCGCTGAATGCTCCTGATATTGGGGGAGCGGAGGCCGCTGACTGCTCCTGATATTGGGGGAGCGGAGGCCGCTGACTGCTCCTGATATTGGGAGAGCGGAGGCCGCTGAATGCTCCTGATATTGGGGAGCGGAGGCCGCTGACTGCTCCTGATATTGGGAGAGCGGAGGCGCTGAATGCTCCTGATATTGGGGAGAGCGGAGGCCGCTGAATGCTCCTGATATTGGGAGAGCGGAGGCCGCTGACTGCTCCTGATATTGGGGGCTGGAGGCCGCTGAATGCTCCTGATATTGGGAGAGCGGAGGCCCTGACTGCTCCTGATATTGGGAGATTGGAGGCCGCTGACTGCTCCTGATATTGGGAGAGCGGAGGCCGCTGAATGCTCCTGATATTGGGGGAGCGGAGGCCGCTGAATGCTCCTGATATTGGGAGAGCGGAGGTCGCTGATGCTCCTGATATTGGGAGATCGGAGGCCGCTGATACTCCTGATATTGGGAGATTGGAGGCCGCTGACTGCTCCTGATATTGGGAGGAGCTGAGGCCGCCGACTGCTCCTGATATTGGGAGAGCGGAGGCCGCTGACTGCTCCTGATATTGGGAGAGCGGAGGCCGCTGACTGCCCTGATATTGGGAGAGGGAGGCCGCTGATGCTCCTGATATTGGGAGATCGGAGGCCGCTGAATGCCCTGATATTGAGAGAGCGGAGGCCGCTGACTGCTCCTGATATTGGGAGAGCGGAGGCCGCTGACTGCTCCTGATATTGGGAGAGGGAGGCCGCTGAATGCTCCTGATATTGGGAGAGCGGAGGCCGCTGACTGCTCCTGATATTGGGAGAGTCGGAGGCCGCTGACTGCTCCTGATATTGGGAGAGGGAGGCCGCTGAATGCTCCTGATATGGGGAGCGGAGGCCGCTGATGCTCTGATATTGGGAGAGCGGAGGCGTCTGAAATGTCGGATCCCTAATGATAGTTGGGAGAGCAGCTTTGAATGAGGTGCTGATGCTCCTGATATTGGGAGAGTGGAGGCGCTGACTGCTCCTGATATTGGGAGAGCGGAGGCCGCTGATGCTCCTGATATGGTGATGGGGGAGGCCGCTGGACTGCTTCTGATATTGGAGGAGGGAGGCCGCTGACTGCTCCTGATATTGGGGGGCGTGAGCCGCTGATGCTCCTTATGGAGCTCGGAGGCCGAATGCTCTGATATGGAGAGCGGAAGGGCCGCTGACTGCTCCTGATATTGTGAGAGGGGGCCGCTGACTGCTCTGATATTGGAGAGGGAGGCCTTGCCCCTGCAACCTGGGCCAGCGCGCCTGCAAGGTATTACTACACTATCGGGCTTCACTTTCTTGATTTGGCAGAATGCAACCGAGCAGAAGGGGATTCCAATGACCAAGGATGAACACGTTACAGGCTCTGAATGAGATCCAAGAGTTAAACTCCGGATATTGGGAGAGCGGAGGCCGCTGACTGCTCCTGATATTGGGGGAGCGGAGGCCGCTGACTGCTCCTGATATTGGGGGAGCGGAGGCCGCTGACTGCTCCTGATATTGGGGGAGGGAGGCCGCTGACTGCTCCTGATATTGGGAGAGCGGAGGCCGCTGACTGCTCTGAAATATTGGGGGGGAGGCGCTGACTGCTCTGATATTGGGGAGCGGAGGCGCTGACTGCTCCTGATATTGGGGAGCGGAGGCCGCTGACTGCTCCTGATATTGGGGAGCGGAGGCCGACTGCTATGCTCCTGATTTATTGGGAGAGCGGAGGCCGCTGACTGCTCTGATATTGGGGAGAGCGGAGGCCGCTGACTGCTCCTGATATTGGGGAGCGGAGGCCGCTGACTGCTCCTGATATTGGGGAGCGGAGGCCGCTGACTGCTCTGATATTGGGGGAGCGGAGGCCGCTGAATGCTCCTGATATTGGGGAGCGGAGGCCTGATGCTCCTGATATTGGGAGAGGGAGGCCGCTGATGCTCCTGATATTGGGAGAGGGAGGCGCGGCGGGGGCTGAATGCTCTGATATTGGGAGAGCGGAGGCCGCTGATGCTCCTGATATTGGGAGACGGAGGCCGCTGATGCTCCTGATATTGGGAGAGCGGAGGCCGCTGACTGCTCCTGATATTGGGAGAGCGGAGGCCGCTGATGCTCCTGATATTGGGAGAGCGGAGGCCGCTGACTGCTCCTGATATTGGGAGCGGAGGCCGCTGAATGCTCCTGATATTGGGAGAGCGGAGGCCGCTGACTGCTCCTGATATTGGGAGATTGGAGGCCGCTGACTGCTCCTGATATTGGGAGAGCGGAGGTCGCTGGGAGATGACATCTCCTGATATTGGGAGAGCGGAGGCCGCTGAATGCTCCTGATATTGGGGAGCGGAGGCCGCTGAATGCTCCTGATATTGGGAGAGGGGGCGCTGATGCTCTGATATTGGGAGATCGGAGGCCGCTGACTGCTCCTGATATTGGGAGAGGAGGCCGCTGACTGCTCCTGATATTGGAGAGCTGGCGGCGGGCCGCTGACTGCTCCTGATATTGGGAGAGCGGAGGCCGCTGAATGCTCCTGATATTGGGAGAGCGGAGGCCGCTGATGCTCTGATATTGGGAGAGGGGAGGCCGCTGATGCTCCTGATATTGGGGGAGCGGAGGCCGCTGACTGCTCCTGATATTGGGGAGCGGAGGCCGCTGACTGCTCCTGATATTGGGAGAGCGGAGGCCGCTGACTGCTCCTGATATTGGGGAGCGGAGGCCGCTGACTGCTCCTGATATTGGGAGAGCGGAGGCCGCTGACTGCTCCTGATATTGGGGGAGCGGAGGCCGCTGACTGCTCCTGATATTGGGGAGCGGAGGCCGCTGACTGCTCCTGATATTGGGGAGCGGAGGCCGCTGACTGCTCCTGATATTGGGGAGCGGAGGCCGCTGACTGCTCCTGATATTGGAGAGCGGAGGCCGCTGATGCTCCTGATATTGGGGGAGCGGAGGCCGCTGACTGCTCCTGATATTGGGAGAGCGGAGGCCGCTGACTGCTCCTGATATTGGGGTAGCGGAGGCCGCTGATGCTCCTGATATTGGGGGAGCGGAGGCCGCTGACTGCTCCTGATATTGGGGGAGCGGAGGCCGCTGAATGCTCCTGATATTGGGAGAGCGGAGGCCGCTGAATGCTCCTGATATTGGGAGAGCGGAGGCCGCTGACTGCTCCTGATATTGGGAGAGCGGAGGCCGCTGACTGCTCCTGATATTGGGAGAGCGGAGGCCGCTGAATGTCCTGATATTGGGAGAGCGGAGGCCGCTGACTGCTCTGATATTGGGAGAGCGGAGGCCGCTGAATGCTCTGATATTGGGGAGCGGAGGCCGCTGAATGCTCCTGATATTGGGAGAGCGGAGGCCGCTGATGCTCCTGATATTGGGGGATTGGAGGCCGCTGAATGCTCCTGATATTGGGAGAGCGGAGGCCACTGACTGCTCCTGATATTGGGAGATTGGAGGCCGCTGACTGCTCCTGATATTGGGAGAGCGGAGGCCGCTGAATGCTCCTGATATTGGGGGGAGCGGAGGCCGCTGAATGCTCCTGATATTGGGAGAGCGGAGGTCGCTGACTGCTCCTGATATTGGGAGATCGGAGGCCGCTGACTACTCCTGATATTGGGAGATTGGAGGCCGCTGACTGCTCCTGATATTGGGAGAGCTGAGGCCGCCGACTGTCCTGATATTGGGAGAGCGGAGGCCGCTGACTGCTCCTGATATTGGGAGAGCGGAGGCCGCTGACTGCCCCTGATATTGGGAGAGGGGAGGCCGCTGACTGCTCCTGATATTGGGAGATCGGAGGCCGTGAATGCCCTGATATTGAGAGAGCGGAGGCCGCTGACTGCTCCTGATATTGGGAGAGCGGAGGCCGCTGACTGCTCCTGATATTGGGAGAGCGGAGGCCGCTGAATGCTCCTGATATTGGGAGAGCGGAGGCCGCTGACTGCTCCTGATATTGGGAGAGCGGAGGCCGCTGACTGCTCCTGATATTGGGAGAGTGGAGGCCGCTGAATGCTCCTGATATTGGGAGAGCGGAGGCCGCTGACTGCTCCTGATATTGGGAGAGCGGAGGCCGCTGAATGCTCCTGATGTTGGGAGAGGGGAGGCCGCTGACTGCTCCTGATATTGGGAGAGCTGAGGCCGCTGACTGCTCCTGATATTGGGAGAGCGGAGGCCGCTGAATGCTCCTGATATTGGGAGAGCGGAGGCCGCTGACTGCTCCTGATATTGGGAGAGCGGAGGCCGCTGACTGCTCCTGATATTGGGAGAGCGGAGGCCGCTGACTGCTCCTAATATTGGGAGATTGGAGGCCGCTGACTGCTCCTGATATAGGGAGAGCGGAGGCCGCTGACTGCTCCTGATATTGGGAGAGCGGAGGCCGCTGACTGCTCCTGATATTGGGAGAGCGGAGGCCGCTGACTGCTCCTAATATTGGGAGATTGGAGGCCGCTGACTGCTCCTGATATAGGGAGAGCGGAGGCCGCTGACTGTGTGGCGCCCCGCAACGAGTGCGTCACAAGGGAGTATTGCAGCCGCAATATTCTCTGACAAAGCAGTGCAATAGTTAACTCTGAGATCCAACCCAACATACAACACCTAGAACAGAGGACCAATCCTAGGTCCTGGTGGGTGGAGCGTTAGGGTAGTGAAGTAGAACACACAATAGTCTAGAGGAGTCAAGTCAAGGATCTAGCACCTAGAACACAGAACTTGGAGAGGAGCGGGGGCTCCGCACCCCGTGCGGGCCCCTGGGCCGTCACCGGTCGGGTGTCCGCACCTGAGGCCTTAACTACCGGGATTGGGCTTATCTACACGGGTTCCCCAAAAGACTCCCGTGCCCACAACTCACAGCCGGTTCACTGGTACCGAAGCTGGCAGCAGTTCACCTCTGCCACGCGAACCAGCCCCGTGGAGGATCAGCTTTACAGGAGCACCCCACCACCAGCCAGTTTCCGGTCGTCTAGCCAGCGGTGTGCCCACTGAGGGATCCAGGGCTCCCCAAGGCATCCGGGACGTACATCATGGATGGGGCATTGAAGCGGCCTCCCCGTACCCGACCTGGTATTCCTGGGCGACGCTGGCAAGAGAAACTAAGGAGGTAGAATGGAGGTACACTGCGGATCTCTGAGGAGCACTATCACTGCTGAGTCCACCCGGTCTTCTACTCAACCACTCAGGGGCTGGCTGGAGCCTCTATACCTGGGTGGCAGATTTCCATTGCCGGCCCCGTCTTGAGGACCGGGGGGGGGGGGTGCTGTCAGCCTGACTTGAGCTTGAGGACCCGGGGGGGGGGGTTGTGCTGTCAGCCTGACTTGAGGACCGGGGGGGGGGGGTGCTGTCAGCCTGACTTGAGGACCGGGGGGGGGGGGGGGGGGTGCTGTCAGCCTGACTTGAGGACCGGACCGGTGGGGGGGGGGGGGGGGGCGGGGGGTGCTGTCAGCCTTTACCTCATCCCGGACCTCCAGCGTCATGTGCTATCGCCGCGCCGGCCGACTCCCGACTCCCGCGGCCCGTTTCTGTAGGGGGCGGCCCGAAATGTGGACTATACCACCAGCCCAGGGGGCACCTGCCCCCCTGCCACCTGGGCCAGCCCGCCCCTGCAACCACTGTAGGCCATGTACTGCCTGCTGGTTGCAGTAGAGACCCGTTGCAGAGACTATCTGTGTCCGTGTCTCCTTATGAACTGTCCGTCATTAACTAAAGGTAACCGCAGCTGCCGCACAACATCTTGGGCAGCTCCAGCCTCCGGGGATCACCGCTCAGCCTGTGGGGAGCGTAACATCTTGCTGCTGTCCATCACCCCGGAGGTTCCGCAGCGTCGGTAGCCCTTACCGAACTACTCATAGGTGGCGTCACGAAGAAAACAAATTAAACCCCCTTTAATCTGTTCCCGTAAGACGTCCTTAATTTTGATCTGCACTACACCGGGCCCCACTACCGGCAGGCGCGGTCCACCCGTGACAAGGAAGGAGAAGAATCGCCTGTATCAACCGGAGTCCGCCGGCCGCGGTGAGTCAGAATTTGGCGTCACGAACAGGATACGAGCAGGCCCGTTATCCAACGGGTATATTGTGCTTAAACTGGACTTTATTGTCTACAATTGGACTTTGTTCGTCCCAAAAAGAACTTTCCCGCCTTTACACCATTGGGTCAAGATGGCGCCCAAGATGGCGCTCCCGCCACAAGAAGCCGCCACGTGAAGCCCAGGAGTGAGTCAACCCCCCCCTCATTGTGGGAGGGCCAAAGACAAAAGGCGCCAAACTCTTTGTCCGCCCTGATTGCTCGAATCAACCATGGGGGCGGACCCCAAAGACTTTTCCCACGATTGGACTACAAAAGCCCAGAGGAAATGGGAGTGTCATAGACACACCGACAGAAAGAGAAGACTTCTTCACCAGCTCTACCAGAACGTCTTACCGGTTCAACGGGTGTGGTTTCCCTCCAGGAAGAATGGCCAGCATGAGACTCCAAGACCTGATGCGGGAGGTCGAGGCGGAGGCCAGAGCAGCCATCAGCCAACCGGGTCCGGATCCTGCCCTTACCATAGACGGCAGTCCCGACTTCTGGCTAGAAGCTCTACAAGACCTCCGGGTGCGGTTACTAGAGACAGTGGAATGGACGATCCGTAGCTGGAGCGCGACCCTAGGCAGACGACTACACCATGCGATGCAGCAGAGCCGACCGGGTACAGCTTCTCCAAGCCCAGACGACGTCACCAGCTTCTCAACCGCCTCACCATCGCCTACCACCTGCCCTGCTCCGTCACCTGAGCCAATAGACTGTGTCATTCCGGTGGAGGCCGCAACTCGACCCGTTCCAGCGACCAATATCGCAACCGATCCCGTTCTTGAGTCGGAGCTCATAACACGCTCCATGGAAGAACTCGATCTCTACCAGGTTCCCACCGAGGGACCCGCGACATGTTTCACCACTACAGAGACAGTCGCCTGTTTTATCCCCGTACCGGAGGCTTCCCTTGCCATTGCCGAGGCCTACCTGGTAACCGGGATTGAAACACCTTTACCTGCGGAAACAGATGAAGAGGCAGGCAGCCTGGAAGCCCTGCAGGACGTCCCTACGGAAGGATCCGCAGCACCACCGCCCCGTTGTACAACGGAACAAGCTTCAACGTCTTTCATCATCGAGCAGCCTGATGTGGTCATCGAGGAAGAGGTCGGAGAGGATGACGACGAGACCCACAGCACCGCTGAGGATTTCGACACCGGGTTCGCTTGGGGAGACAACAAGGAACTTCCTTCCGGGCATACAGCTCGGGTACACTGGTCGGGTGCACTGCCGACACCTTCCCTTGTGCCGTTCCACCGGGTTCCGATACAGACAGCCCGCCAAGTTCAAGCTTCCCGCCAAACCACCAGCTCCGTTACTCATCTCTACACCCCGAGCCGTAACGACGGAGATGTACGCCAGAGACGACGAGAGGAGTGGCAAGCCCAAGAACGCGCCAACATGCAGGCCCGTGCCGAGGCTCGCCGCCAGCCGCCGCTGCCTGATGAACTCCGCCGTGAAGGTAAAATTTCCACCTTTAACTTACATACCGGGTGGGGGTTCGCTTGGGAGGTGGGTTTGAATGAGGAGGTGTTTGTGGGGCGCCGGGACGTTGAGTCAAACTTGCCAAGAGGACATCCCGATCGCGACCTATACCGGGGCGATATTATCACCTACGAGCGCTATGCTTGTGCAGATGGGTGGTTTGCTATCCGGGTGCGCCATCGTTCTCAGAGCCAGTGACTTTAAAACTTGAACTTCATCAATGACTCTGTTCCCGTTAATCACTGACTGTGTGATCTCGCGGCTACAGCCTGGACTCTAGTTAAAGTACAGCCGACCACCCGCCGGGTCCGCACAAAGTGATTACCTGTTTCTTTGCTTATATCACCAAAGCATATCTTTACCTGTTTTTCTATTTTAATAAAAGTGTGTCATATATGTATAAAAATGCAAAAACCTCTGTAATGTGAGTAGTTTGACGCTTGGGGACAAGCTGATTTAACCAAGGGGGAGTGTGGCGCCCCGCAACGAGTGCGTCACAAGGGAGTATTGCAGCCGCAATATTCTCTGACAAAGCAGTGCAATAGTTAACTCTGAGATCCAACCCAACATACAACACCTAGAACAGAGGACCAATCCTAGGTCCTGGTGGGTGGAGCGTTAGGGTAGTGAAGTAGAACACACAATAGTCTAGAGGAGTCAAGTCAAGGATCTAGCACCTAGAACACAGAACTTGGAGAGGAGCGGGGGCTCCGCACCCCGTGCGGGCCCCTGGGCCGTCACCGGTCGGGTGTCCGCACCTGAGGCCTTAACTACCGGGATTGGGCTTATCTACACGGGTTCCCCAAAAGACTCCCGTGCCCACAACTCACAGCCGGTTCACTGGTACCGAAGCTGGCAGCAGTTCACCTCTGCCACGCGAACCAGCCCCGTGGAGGATCAGCTTTACAGGAGCACCCCACCACCAGCCAGTTTCCGGTCGTCTAGCCAGCGGTGTGCCCACTGAGGGATCCAGGGCTCCCCAAGGCATCCGGGACGTACATCATGGATGGGGCATTGAAGCGGCCTCCCCGTACCCGACCTGGTATTCCTGGGCGACGCTGGCAAGAGAAACTAAGGAGGTAGAATGGAGGTACACTGCGGATCTCTGAGGAGCACTATCACTGCTGAGTCCACCCGGTCTTCTACTCAACCACTGTAGGCCATGTACTGCCTGCTGGTTGCAGTAGAGACCCGTTGCAGAGACTATCTGTGTCCGTGTCTCCTTATGAACTGTCTGTCATTAACTAAAGGTAACCGCAGCTGCCGCACAACATCTTGGGCAGCTCCAGCCTCCGGGGATCACCGCTCAGCCTGTGGGGAGCGTAACATCTTGCTGCTGTCCATCACCCCGGAGGTTCCGCAGCGTCGGTAGCCCTTACCGAACTACTCATAGGTGGCGTCACGAAGAAAACAAATTAAACCCCCTTTAATCTGTTCCCGTAAGACGTCCTTAATTTTGATCTGCACTACACCGGGCCCCACTACCGGCAGGCGCGGTCCACCCGTGACAAGGAAGGAGAAGAATCGCCTGTATCAACCGGAGTCCGCCGGCCGCGGTGAGTCAACTGCTCCTGATATTGGGAGAGCGGAGGCCGCTGACTGCTCCTGATATTGGGAGAGCGGAGGCCGCTGACTGCCCCTGATATTGGGAGAGGGGAGGCCGCTCACTGCTCCTGATATTGGGAGAGCGGAGGCCGCTGAATGCTCCTGATATTGGGAGAGCTGAGGCCGCTGACTGCTCCTGATATTGGGGGAGCGGAGGCCGCTGACTGCTCCTGATATTGGGAGAGCGGAGGCCGCTGACTGCTCCTGATATTGGGAGAGCGGAGGCCGCTGACTGCTCCTGATATTGGGAGAGCGGAGGCCGCTGACTGCTCCTGATATTGGGAGAGCTGAGGCTGCTGACTGCTCCTGATATTGGGAGATCGGAGGCCGCTGACTGCTCCTGATATTGGGAGATTGGAGGCCGCTGACTGCTCCTGATATTGGGAGAGGGAGGCCGCTGACTGCTCCTGATATTGGGAGAGCGGAGGCCGCTGATGCTCCTGATATTGGGAGATTGGAGGCCGCTGACTGCTCCTGATATTGGGAGAGCGGAGGCCGCTGACTGCTCCTGATATTGGGAGAGCGGAGGCCGCTGACTGCTCCTGATATTGGGAGAGCGGAGGCCGCTGACTGCTCCTGATATTGGGAGAGCGGAGGCCGCTGACTGCTCCTGATATTAGGAGAGGGGAGGCCGCTGACTGCTCCTGATATTGGGGAGCGGAGGCCGCTGACTGCTCCTGATATTGGGAGAGCGGAGGCCGCTGACTGCTCCTGATATTAGGAGAGGGGAGGCCGCTGACTGCTCCTGATATTGGGGGAGCGGAGGCCGCTGACTGCTCCTGATATTGGGAGAGCGGAGGCCGCTGACTGCTCCTGATATTGGGGGAGCGGAGGCCGCTGACTGCTCCTGATATTGGGAGAGCGGAGGCCGCTGACTGCTCCTGATATTGGGAGAGGGAGGCCGCTGACTGCTCCTGATATTGGGGGAGCGGAGGCCGCTGACTGCTCCTGATATTGGGAGAGCGGAGGCCGCTGACTGCTCCTGATATTGGGAGATCGGAGGCCGCTGACTGCTCCTGATATTGGGGGAGCGGAGGCCGCTGAATGCTCCTGATATTGGGAGAGCGGAGGCCGCTGACTGCTCCTGATATTAGGAGAGCGGAGGCCGCTGAATGCTCCTGATATTGGGAGAGCGGAGGCCGCTGACTGCTCCTGATATTGGGAGAGCGGAGGCCGCTGACTGCTCCTGATATTGGGGGAGCGGAGGCCGCTGAATGCTCCTGATATTGGGAGGGCGGAGGCCGCTGACTGCTCCTGATATTGGGAGAGCGGAGGCCGCTGAATGATCCTGATATTGGGAGAGCGGAGGCCGCTGACTGCTCCTGATATTGGGAGAGCGGAGGCCGCTGACTGCCCCTGATATTAGGAGAGCGGAGGCCGCTGAATGCTCCTGATATTGGGAGAGCGGAGGCCGCTGACTGCTCCTGATATTGGGAGAGCGGAGGCCGCTGAATGATCCTGATATTGGGAGAGCGGAGGCCGCTGAATGATCCTGATATTGGGAGAGCGGAGGCCGCTGACTGCTCCTGATATTGGGAGAGCGGAGGCCGCTGAATGATCCTGATATTGGGAGAGCGGAGGCCGCTGACTGCTCCTGATATTGGGAGAGCGGAGGCCGCTGAATGATCCTGATATTGGGAGAGCGGAGGCCGCTGACTGCTCCTGATATTGGGAGAGCGGAGGCCGCTGACTGCTCCTGATATTGGGAGAGCGGAGGCCGCTGAATGATCCTGATATTGGGAGAGCGGAGGCCGTTGACTGCTCCAGGAATGAGCTCCACTATTTGGCCACTTTCCTGAAGAGGAGGGACACTGTGGGGACATTGAGATTCCTGCTGACGTCAATGGTGCAATGACGCGTCCTCCTGCTCTGCGCCTCTTTCCAGGGTTCTGTGTCCTCCTTCACACGAGCCTCCATGTCTTCCTGTGTCTTCTCTCGCTGCTAGGACATTTGTCTTCCTCGTGACTTGTCAGATCCACTGATCAATGCTCCTCTGTGAATGAAGAATAATAACTGCTTCCGAGCCAAGAATGTTCCAGAACTCTCCGGCTACATAAGAAGCAGCACAGATCCCAAAATTAGAAGCAGGGAGAGATGCCGATACAAGTGAATTGGGTGGGCTAAGCCCCAGGACAATAATTTATTTAAAGTTTTGGCAAAGTAAATCTCACCCCGTGCTGGAATCACAATTACACTGCTCAGTACTGCTGTATAATGTCCTGCAAGATAATGTTATCTAGTGAAAGTTTTATCTCACCCCAGTGCAATATTCAGAGCTGTACTGCTTAGTACTGCTGCTGTATAATCTCCTCCATACTGTAACTTACTAGTAACTGTTTCATCTCACCCAGTTACAAATTCCCAGCAACACTGCTCAGTACTGCTGTATAATGTCCTTCATGATGATGCTTTCTAGTAAACATTTTATATCACCCGAATGCAACATTCATAGCTATACTGCTCAATACTGCTGTATAATGTCCTCCATGCTGCTGGTTTCTGATAAAGACTTTATCTCACCCCACAACTGGATTCACAGCTACACTGCTCAGTACAGATATATCATGTCCTCCATACTGCAGCTTTGTAGCAAGTGTTTATCTCTCTCTGCTGGATTCATAACAACACTGCCAAGTTCTGCTGTATAATGTCCTCCATACTGCAGCTTTCTAGTAAGTGTTTATCTCTCATACTGGATTCATAGCTACACTGCTCAGTACTGTGGTAAAATGTCCTCCATGCTGCTGCTTTCTAGTAAATACTTTATGTACCCCAGAACTTGATTCAGCTATATTGCTCAGTACTGCTGTATCATGTCTTTCATGCTGCTGCTTTCTAGTAAGTGTTTATCCTACCCTGCCTGAGTCAGAGCTACACTGCTCTGTACTGCTGTAAAATGTCCTCTATGCTGCTGCTTTCTAGTAAATACTTTACATAACCCCAGAGCTGGATTCACAGTTATATTGCTCAGTACTGCTGTATAATGTCTTTCATGCTGCTGCTTTCTAGTAAGTGTTTATCCTACCCTGCCTGAGTCAGAGCTACACTGCTCAGTACTGCTGTAAAATGTCCTCCATGCTGCTGCTTTCTAGTAAATACTTTACATAACCCCAGAACTGGATTCACAGTTAAATTGCTCAGTACTGCTGTATAATGTCTTTCATGCTGCTGTTTTCCAGTAAGTGTTTATTTCTCCCTGCTGGATTCACAGTTATACTGCTCAGTACTACTGTATAATATCCTTACTACTACTGCTTCTGAACAAGTGCCACATACAGAAGAGCAGGAATCCCTCATGTCTGTGTGTGCTGTATATGGGGGACATCAAAGCTGCTCTTCTACACCCAGTAGCTCAGGGATCACTGAGAATTTGAAGTCGTCAGAGAGGAAAACCGGTGAAAATACAGGATACGAGTCATTTACAGTAATGACTAGAAATAGCAATGTGCACAAGACAACTTATTCTTAAAGTGTAAATGTCATTTCGTTGAAAAAAAAAACAATCCTGCACTGGTTGTTAATGATGGGTCACATAGCAGCTAAAATAATGCTTTTTTTTTTAGTTACCCCAGGAAGAAGCCGGCAGGCGAAACCCTGAGTCAGATCGAAGCAGCTGTGCCGTGAGTTGGAGGCTAATTTTATGGCAGTTCTGCTCTATGTCTAGTTGATCTGTTAGAGAAATGTGGGACTTGTATTGCTGATGATGATCATTTGTGGTACTACCAGTCTCAGCAGGACTGACAGCAACATCATTGGACGGTACGCTGATATTGGAAATGTGACAGAGTGGGAGGATGACGTGGATTCTGCTCTATAGATGGTAGTTGTATTTTACTGTACTAGCAGATATGTTTAAAAAGTGCAGCAACAAATAATATAATCAAGAAGAGCAGGGGCGGACATATCATTGGGCAACCTGTGCAGCTGCACAAGGGCCCGAAAGGTAAGTGCGCCCATTTCTACCTCCAAAACAGGTGGGACTGTGCAATATGATGAGCTAAGAAACTGCACAAGGGCCCTTTTCCATTTGTGTCCACTAGTGAAGTAGAGTACCGTATATATGTATACAGGCTGCAGCGGCTCTGGATGTGGCAGTGAACTGGTTGACACAGGTCACAGCAGACAGAGTGGGCACTATAGGGTATTAGTTCTGCTAACTCATCCTCTGCAGTATGGGAATAACCCCGACATCTCACATACATGTGGGATAGCGCTGCAGTGGCCCCTACATACCCATGGGCCCCTGAAGCTGACACTTGTCCCTTCCTCCCCCCACCTTCCGCCCTGCTCTCTTCACATCCCCCTCCTGCCGATTGGGGGCAAGTTTGGTCCATTTACCCATAATTTGTGCTGATATCACGAGCTGAGCGGGGAGGACGCTGCTCCAGCAGTTGGGGTCCGGTCATCCAGGATCTGCACAGACTTGTTTTTATTGATCTCCGTCCAAATGTGCTCTACCCCGAGCTTTGATCACATCTCCGGGAACGGCACAATGCTATTATAAGCCTGAATTCTGCCTCCACTGCCTTATTACATTAGGAGCAACCGGAGGAAACCGACGGGAACGAGGTCAGCCATCGAGAGAACGCTGCCAAATACAACGCAGCAGCACATTATACCCCATCTCACTGACACCGGACCCCGGACCAAGGAACCCAATCCCAAACTACCGATACCAGACCCCAAACCACCGTCACCGGGCCCCGGACCAAGGAGCCTATATCCGAAACCACAGACTCCAGACCCCGCACCAAGGAACCCAACCCCAAACCACAGACTCCAGACCCCGCACCAAGGAACCCAACCCCAAACCACCGACACTGGACCCCGCACCAAGGAATCCAACCCCAGGACCACTGAAACCAGACCCTGGACCAAGGAATCCAACCTCAAATCTCCAACACCGGACCCCAAACATCCAACCGAGGAACCCGACCCTTGGACTAAGGAACTCAACCACAAACCACCAACACTGAACCCCGAACCAGACTCCAGACCCCGCACCAAGGAACCCAACCCCAAATCACAGACTCCAGACCCCACACCAAGGAACCCAACCCCAAACCACAGACTCCAGACCCCGCACCAAGGAACCAACCCCAAGCCACCGACACCAAGACCCCGCACCAAGGAACCCAACCCCAAACCACCGACACCGGACCCCACACCAAGGAACCCAACACCAAACTACCAACACCGGACCCCAAACGACCATCCCGGGGCCCCGGACCGAGGAACCCGACCCCTGGACCAAGGAACCCAACCCCAAACCACCAACACTGGACCCCGCACCAAGGAACACAGCCCCAAACCACTGACACCAGACCCAGCACTAAGGAACCCAACCCCAAACCACAGACACCTCACCCTGTACCAAGGAACCCAACTCCAAACCACAGACCGTACACCAAGGAACTCAACGCCAAACCACCAACACCAGACCCCAAACCACCATCATCGAGCCCTGGACAGAAGAACCCGACCCCAAACCACCGACACCGGACACAGGAATCCAACCCCTGGACCAAGGAACCCAAGCCCAAACCACTGACACAGGACCCCAAACCACTGTCACCGGGCCCTGGACCTAGGACCCCAACCCCAAACCACCGATACCAGACCCCGCACCGAGGAACCCAACCGCTGGACCAAGAAACCCAAGCCCAATCCACCGATACCGGACCCTGCACTAAGGAACCCAACCCCAAACCACCGATATTGGACCCCGCACCAAGAAACCCAACCACAAACCATCGACACTGGACCCCAAGCCACCATCACCAGGTCCCGGACCAAGGAACCCCACCCCAAACCACTGACACCGGACGCTGAACCAAGGAATCCAACCCCAGGGGACAGGAAACTGTGCTAAACCGGGGATGGGATCGGATCTGTTCACAAGAAAAAAATGGCCATGCAGGATCTCTCTCCAGATAATAACTGTGCATGCGGGATCTCACCCCATGTAAGGTCTCGCTGGACTAAGGGGTGTTCAGCTACAGTGCGTGACAGCAGACATATGGACCGACGGTGTCCGGTGCACTACACAAAACAACAGATGGAGAAACACTGGGGATGGGAAATACAGCGGAGGGCCCTGCTCATGGGGAACGGGGAAAGGGAGATCTCCTGCACTCACTTGCGGTTGTGCCCTAATCTCCCTACCATCCCTATATGGTTCTTTCAACCTGCTGCCGAACAGGATACCTCGCTGGCCCTGATGATTTCCCTAAATAAGGAATGGCTGACGGGAGCACTAGTCTGAACCATTGTAATCAACAAGACAGTAGGGGAGACAGACAGGGGAATAACAAACAACTTAACGCCTGCTGCCTCGCTTCTTGACAGCAGACGGCATGGAAGTAGTCAGCTCTCCAGAATAGTACCTTCACTTCAGGTAGCCAGGCCAGGAAAGGAGCTCAATCACCAGCAAAGGATGCTGGAACTATGTGACCATAATCATCATCCATTTGGGATCTCTCCCCAGATAAACACCATCCATGTGGTATCTCTCTCCAGGTAATTGTGGCGCCCAACTGGTCAGTGCGCCACAGAAGAGGTACTGCACCCTGATCAGTGTGTGTGATATCCCAGTGACCAGAGGATGTGATGTTAATCTGAGGCCCTCATCCCTGCATTCACACACCTAGCATAGGGGGTCTAAAGGGTTAACCTGTTTGCCTGCGAGACCCAGCCCCCGGTGGGAGGAGCTTAGGAAAGAGCAGGAAGAAGTGAGTCAGACAGAACAGTCATGGAGTGAGTCTGAGGAGGAAGGAAAGGAAACCCTGGGGGAGCTGAGAAGCATCGTGCTCGCCTCAGAGGAGAGTGCAGAGAACCGACACCTGGTCCGAGACTGTGCAGGGTCACACATCCCGGCAGTCAATACTGGATGGTGCTGGATTCCTGATTTCCCAGCCACACAGTGTCAGGAGGCAAAGCAGCACATAGAGTTCAGAAACACTGACGCCCAGGAGCAGGGTAGAGCAAGTGAAGGACTCAAGCTGCCTGTCATACAGCACACACAGGAGAGAGAGGGCAAGCCGCTTAGCTTCAAGCAGCCGCAGGAGCCTACAAGTAAAAGCGCAGGTAGAGAAAGGACAGAGAGTAACTAAAGAAGGAACATCGCGGAGGGTCTCAGAGACACTGCATCCTCTGGTGACTACCCGGCCAGCTACCCGTAACTGTGCACCATGTGAACTATTTGAGAGCTGCCGTGCTTAGTTGCCAGTAAAGTACCCATGCAGAGCAAGAAAGCCTCTGGTGTCTTATTTCTACTACACTGCCCTGGGGACACTGCTCCACCTGCAGGGAGCAACATCATTTTGCTACCCATCCACCATCCCCAGAGGTCTGCTGGTTGCGCTGGTGCGTTCAGCAGAAACTGCAGGTGGCATCACGACCAATCCCCTGTATATAACCCCAACCCCTTTTTGGACTGAGCTCAGGCCACGGGACCAGGTCACAACTACCATGATTCCCAGAGAGACAGCACGGGCCTGGCCTCGAGTATCCCACAGCCTGGGGGCGCCCCAGTATTCTGGCGTCACGAACAGGATCCCATGCCCATTGTACCAGGTACTGTGTGCCTACAGACTGTGTTTTGAACTTTTCGATTTGTTTCTAAAAGGCCCCAAAATGGCGGACCTAAGGATGTGAGAGATAATGTGCTGACCCGGGGGTGGTGCCTCAACCCCCCATCGTGGAAGGAACATGCCAGAGGCGCGAAAATGCCTGACCACAGTGACTGAAGTGCTAATGAAAAACCAAGGGGGCGGGCCAAAGATCAAACTACCCCGGCCAGAAACTAAAAATGACGGCAGGAACGAAGCCGTGCGGTGTGGGTCCAGCAGCCGAGAACTGGAACCGGGAGTAAGAGACCAGGCCATGGTTGAGCACCTGGTTACCAGTGAGGACCCACCAGCTGGGCCACAGCCCATCGCCACCAGTGTAGCATTCGGGGCAGAGCGAGAAGACCCTAAGGTCCTACCTGGAGATGACAACGGCAGCGAGAGGAAGCTGAGGAGTCGTCGAGCCAGCCAAGCTCCGAGGAAGAGGAACCGGAGGAGGATGACTGGGTGAGCTTTGAGAGACATGCAGGGTCCCGTAGATGGTACGCCCTGCGTGTGCATAAATGAAATAAGTAAACTGCAATATCCCGGTTATATATATAGTTATAGTGATGTAAATGCTGCTTTTTCTGTGGACTCACAGACTTTCATGAGGACTTTTGCTTGGAGTAAGAACAGTATGCAACGTTCCAAGAAATGCGCCTCCCGGACGGGAAGAACAAAGAAATTTTATTGTTAAAAATGTTTTGCTGTTGTTTATTAAAGCATAATAAAAGTTGATCTGTACCGTGTAGGGGTAGAAACAATTGCGGACAAGAATGTTTCACCAAGGGGGAATGTGGCGCCCCACTGGTCAGTGTGCCACAGAAGGGGTACTACACCCATATTAGTGTGTGTGGTATCCCAGTCACCAGAGGATGTGATGTTAATCTGAGGCCCTCATCCTTGCATTCACACACCTAGAATAGGGGGACTAAAGGGTTAACCTGTGTACGTGGGAAACCCAGCCCTGGGGGGAGGAGCTTAGGTGTAGTGGAAAGATTGGGAAGAAGAGAATTAGGCAGAACAGCCATGGAGTGAGTCTGAGGAGGAAGGAAAGGAAACCCTGGGGGAGACGAGGAGCGTCATGCTCACCTGACAGGAAAGCACAGAGAGCAGACACCAGGTCCGAGACTGTGCAGGGTTACACATCCCGGCAGTCAATACCGGACGGTGGGGAATTCCAGATTTCCCAGCCACACAGTGTCAGGAGGCAAAGCAGCGCATAGAGTTCAGAAACACTGACGCCCTGCCGGAGTAGGGTAGAGAGAGTGAAGGACTCGAGCTGCCTGTCATACAGCACACACAGGATATAACCCCAACCTCTTTTTGGACTGAGCTCAGGCCACGGGACCGGGTCACAACTACCATGATTCCCAGAGAGACAGCACCGACCAGGCCCCGAGTATCCCACAGCCTGGGGGCGCCTCATAATCACCATCCATGTGGGATCTCTCCCCAGTTAATCACTGAACATGTGGGATCTCTCCACAGGTAATCACAATCCATGCTGGATCTCTCCACGGGTAAGCATCATCCATGTGGAATCTCTCTCAAGGTAATCACCATTCAAGGAGGACCAGAGAGTCCTATAAGGGCGAATAAGCCCATGACGATATGGAGGGGACTGGGCTCTGAAAGGGTTAAAGGTTTTGAATATAGGAGAGCATTTTGTGGGATTAAGGGATTGGTGGAAAAGGGGGACAGTGGTGATTGGCGGAAGGATCGGGTAGGGCTGGCTGATCAGAGGGTATATAGAGGGGGGCAGGGTTTTGGGTACCTCCTCTTCGCTGGACAGTGCCATATTCTTGTGGCTCACTCATCCTGTATATCTGTGTTAACAAAGAAAAAAAAAAAATGAAAGTAGACAAAATACAAAATATGATATATATGTAAAGAAAGAAAGTAAAATACCAACACAGGAGTCACCAGTAAAAAAAATATACATGTTTGTCACAGCGGGGGGATAGGGCCGATTCCAGAGACTGGGAGTACCAATATTCTGTGGTGGTAAGAAGTCACTCATGGGTAGTGGCTTCGTAAAAGAAATTGGGAACTTGTGGGTGTAGGTCCTGCAAGTTCGGTGAAGGGGTATGTAACGATGGAACGTTGATACCTCACACCTCGGGTCGGTTTGGTCACGGCAGAGGTTGTCCTCTGGGCCAGTTTTAGGATATGGCCAGGGGATAGAGATAATTGGTTGCTTCTGGGATGGGCCTATCGGTGTTAGGTTTTATGGTTATGCTGTGTATATATATATATATTGGTTATGGTTGAATTAAAAGGGTGGCAGGTTTAGCTGCAAAAAGATCTATATATATGTGGCGCCCCTGCGACCAGGGTGGCCAAATAGGGAACTGCAGCCAGGCAAGAAGGTAGACAGTTTGTGCACCAAACACCCTCACAGCACATACACACCCACAGGAACACAGCACCCAACCCAGAGCCCGGGACTCTAGGCGGGCAAGGGGTGGTGGGGTTTAGAGGAAAGTGGGTGGGAAGGAAGGAAGGTCAGGTGACAGATAGTACAAATACAGGAAAAGAGGAGGAAGGAGTTAGTAGGCCGGAGTAGGCTGAGAAGTAAAGACCAAGTAGGCAGAGTGAGCCGAGCAGCAAAGACCAGACAGACAGTGACACATCCTGGTGGGGTTGGGCTCCCTGGAGACGCAGAATCCACAGAGACACCGTTCCATGGAGAGAAAGCTCGTCCATAGCCGGCATCCCAGGAGAGTGTGAGGACAGAGACCAGACCAGCATCATTGGGTCCGAGGAACATGGTAGCACCGACCAACTACAGGCAGGATAGATTCCCTGATTGCATCTAGAAGTCACATGGGCAGGAAAGAGCCGGTGATCCCTTGCAAGATAGGGACACCTGAGCTAGGTTAATGTGGCATCCCAGGGGTTAATGTGCCACAGAAACATCAACACGGGTTCACTCCCCACACAACACCTGACACTGCACTAGCACCTCTGGGCCAGAAGGGGGAGCTAAAGCAGCTCCCTTATATATTCTGGGTCAAGAGGAAGTAGTTCAGTTCAGTTCCTGGGAGAACTGAGGAAGAGAGACTGAGGCACCCCATGGGTTAATGTGCCACAATAACATCGCATGGGTTCCCTCCCCACAACACACTGACAAATACTAGCACCTCTGGGCCAGGAGGGGGAGCACAACCTGCTCTCTTAAATACTCCAGCTCATGAGGAAGTAGCTCAGTGCAGCACGGAGCAGTGCTGTGAAGAGTAGAGTTAGTTTCAGTTTCTGGAAGAACTGAGAGAGGCTGTAGTGTAAAAGGAGCTGTGCCAGACTCCTCTGCAGTTTGCTCACAATTCCAGGCCTAGTGAGGGTCTGAGGAAAGGAGAACTACAAGCAGAGAGACACTCCTGGGAGCTTGAGTGCAACCATTACTCGCCCCAGAGAAGCGCACAGAATGGACACCGGATCCGGTACTGTGACTGACACACAGCACGGTGAATCCAGGAACAGTGGGGTTTCTAGACGCCCCCAGTACCAGTGCAAAGCAACACGGCGGGGTCAGCACAGCACAGAGGACTCAAGTTGCCTAGCCAAGTGGTACCAGCAGAACAGAGAAAGAGTGGAGACAGTCCCAGCAGCTCAGCTAGACGCAGCAGCCAGGACACACACACAGCACAGCACGAGGAAGCTGATGACCCGGACAGGGTGGGAGGAGAGCCTAGCCCCAGTACAGACTCCGTGGACTATAATCTGCAACAACATCTGCAGTAAAGCTTTGAAAACAGCAAAACTGTGAGTCTGTGTATTGATTACAACCTTTTCCCTACATCCAACAGCAGAGAGGTCCCACCTGGAGAGTTACAAGTCTGTCAGCTCTGCACACGGGCTGGAAGAAAGCTGCAGCATCTGGAGAGAAGGAGAATTGCACCTTTTACTACAAAACATGAGTGTGTGTTCTTTAACCCCGTCTCCACTATCCACATCCATTATAGACTTTACCATCACTGCCCCGGGGAATACAGTTCTACCCACTGGAACTATTCCATCTGCGCTGCCATTACACCATCCCCGGAGGTTCTGCAGCAGCGGCGGCCCCATCACTGGCCGCACATAGTGGGTGGCGTCACGATAGACTATTCTCCCCTGTAAATACACCCTTTTATTTGCCAGGGCCCGGGACACGGCTCAGACCAGGACCACATGTGACTTCTCCAATAGCAGACACGGTCCGGTACCGAGTACCCTCGTCCCAGTGGGCTCGACAAGACTGTAGTGTAAAGAGGCTGCCTCAGGCTTCTCTACAGTCTGCTCCTTGATTCCAGGCCTAGCCAGGGTCTGAGGGAAGGAGTGCAAGAAACAGAGGAACACATCTGGGAGACTGAGTGACTTCATAACTCGCCCCGGAGGAGTGCACAGACCGGATACCGGATCCAAAACAGTGACTGACACATGCAGCACAGTAAACACCGGGATAGTGGAGGTTGTAGATCTACACTCAGCAAAGCAACACGGCAGGGTCAGAAGCACACGGAAAGACTCAAGTTGCCTAGCAAAGGGGGTACCTGTGAGGAGAGACAGTGCCAGCAGCTCAGCTAAAGCAGCAGTAGGGCCACACACAAGGCCCAGCAGTGGGAAGCTGAGGACCCGGTCAGGGTGGGAGCAACCCGGCCTCGGTACAGACTCCGTGGACAATACTCTGCTACCAAAATCTGCAATAAAGTCTTGGAAAACTTCAAAACCGTGAGTGTGTGTGATCCTTGTATCCAAGCCCTACTTTCCCTCACAAGCAGCCACCGCCTCCACTATCATCCCTATCCTGCAACATCTATAGCATCCATCATAGACTTTAACTATCACTGCCCCGGGGAACCAAGCTCTACCTGCGGAGAGCCGTTCAATCTCCAGCTGCCAAACATCATCCCCGGAGGATCTGCAGCAGTGGTGGTCACCCTGACCACAACCCGTGGGTGGTGTCACGACAAACTCCCCTGTAAATATCCCCCCATTTACTTGTGGAACCCGGGACATGGTCCAGGCCAGGGCCGCCGTGACATCCCCAGCAGTACCCTGGTCCGGCACTGATTACCCCGTCCCAGTGGGCTCCACACTAACACCAGAGTGTCGTCTCTGAGGGGGACTGAAGTTGCACACCGGCTCCCCAGACAAACCGGCGGGGAGCACAGATTCCAGATCCGTGTTCCCACCACTGGGTTGGAGGCTCAGCAGCATCCAGGAGGACCCGGCTTACCGCCCATACACATAGGGGGAAGCTACATACAAGGGGCCGAGCTGCCGCCATACAATCCGCTAGTAAGAACAGAGAAACAGAGAACTAGCCTGAAAGGATGTAGAAAGAGTGAGGGGTCTCAGAGTGACAGCCTGGCTGTAGAGGGTTCAAGTGTCCGGAGTTAATGGAGTTGTGAATTCAACTGTACCATGAACTGTGTTGTAAACTGCTTGAATTGTAGAACTTGAAAGTAAACCCGGTGAACCCTGCTCCAGTTTCCCGTTTCTGATTCCAGGTATTCAGAACAGTGCATTACACTTTTTACCCTACCAGGAGCAGCCCAACCCGCGGCGGGCTCATCCATCCAGCTGCAGCCTATCCATCCCTCCATCCTCCTGGCAGAGCTACGCTGCAGCGGTGGTCCCATCACTGACCACAACCCGTGGGTGGCGTCACAACAAACTATTCCTGTAAATACCCCTTTTACTTATGAGAACCCGGGACATGGTGCGGACCAAGACTGCCGTGATATCCCCAGCAGTACCCCGGTCCGGTACCGAGTACCCCGTCCCAGTGGGCTCCACATATACTTATTAAATAAAGCTGTGACCATTCCTCCAATCAAAGTAGTCATGTCATTATTTATAGGATTTGCATTGAAAGGGGGTTTATAATTAAGACAGAGGTATTCCTCATAGAATCGTCATGGGGGATCTCTCCCCAAGTAATCACCACCCATGTGGGATGTCTCCCCAAGTAATCACCACCCATGTGGGATGTCTCCCCAAGTAATCACCACCCATGTGGGATCTCTCCCCAGGTAATCACCGTCCATGTGGGATCTCTCCCCAGGTAATCACCGTCCATGCGGGATCTCTCCCCAGGTAATCACCGTCCATGCGGGATCTCTCCCAGGGTAATCACCATCCATGCGGGATCTCTCCTGAGGTAATCACCATACATGCGGGATCTCTCCCCAAGTAATCACTGTCCATGCAGGATCTCTCCCCATGTAATCACCGTCCATGCGGGATCTCTCCCAGGTAACCATCGTCCGTGTAGGATCTCCTCCTAGATACTTATCATTCTGTCACTTTAATTGATTGTATGGATTAGATACATTTTAACTTTTTCTCCATTTGGGACCACACACAGCTGGAGGCCGCGATGATGTGATGGGTGAACGCATGACTTGAGAATCCACTGATTGTGTGGTGATGTCACCATCTCCATCGCTGCAGGAGACTGGCACCCGGGGCCCCTGAAGAGCAGATGAGGGCCCCAATCCTTTTACATTTTCAGTATGTGCAGCTCAGAAGATGCGTGGCAAACTTTGTGATCATTCATGACTTATGGACACACGTGTCCTGGTGTGCTGCTGTGTGGTCCAGTGTGTTACCCGCTGCTGGCACCTTCCTGCCCGCATGTCTTGGCACCCTACTGCCCGCAGGCCCCGGCTCCTTCCTGCCCGCAGGTCCTGGCACCTTCCTACCCGCAGGTCCTGTCACCTTCCTGCCCGCAGGTCCCGACACCTTCCTGCCTGCAGGTCCTGACACCTTCCTGCCTGCAGGTCCTGACACCTTCCTGCCTGCAGGTCCTGGCACCTTCTTGCCCGCAGGTCCTGGCACCTTCTCGCCCGCAGGTCCCGTCACCTTCCCACCTGCAGGTCCTGGCACCTTCCCACTCCCAGGTCCTGGCACCTTCCCGCCCACAGATCATGGCACCTTCTCGCCTGCAGGTCCTGGCACCTTCCCGTCCGCAGGTCCTGGCACCTTCCAGCCCACAGGTCCTGGCACCTTCCCGTCCGCAGATCCTGACACCTTTCCGCCTGCAGATCCTGACACCTTCCCGCCCGCAGGTCCTGGCACCTTCCTGCCCGCATGTCCTGGCAGCTTCCCGACCGCAGGTCCTGGCACCTTCCTGCCCGCAGGTCCTGGCACCTTCCCGCCCGCAGGTCCCGGCACCTTCCCGCCCGCATGTCCTGGCACCTTCCTGCCCGCAGGTTCTGGCACCTTCCTGCCCGCAGGTCCTGGCACCTTCCCATCCGCAGATCCCGGCACCTTTTCACCCACAGGTTCTGGCACCTTCCAGCCCGCTGGTCCTGGCACCTTCCCGTCCATAGATCCCGGCACCTTCCCGCCTGCAGGTCCTGGCACCTTCCCGCCCGCAGGTACTGGCACCCTCCTGTTCTCAGGTGCTGGCACCTTCCCGCTCACAGGTCCTGGCACCTTCCAGCCCGCAGGTCCTGGCACCTTCCTGTCCGCAGGTCTAGGTCCGCTGCCCTCTGCTCCATCTGCCCATTCCTTCAGAGGGATATGAGCTCCTCATTCTATATCTCCTCAGATCTCGGCTTGATGGTTCAGAGGTAAATCTCCCCTGATTGATGCGTAAAAGCTGAAGGAATGGTTTATATCAAATTAGCAGAACGGCATGATTTCCTCCTGATTGCTCGCTGCACGCTTGTATGACGGGCACCAAACACACAACCATCATCAATGCAAGGCGGAGCGTCATCCTGTATAGCATTACATGATGGGGAACAAGGCATTATTAACTGATGTATAACTGTATCTAAACAGCTGGTATAACCTGGGCATCTCCTGTATATATTTATATATGTACAGCTGGTATAACCTGGGCATCTCCTGTATAGAATTATATATATACAGCTGGTATAACCTGGGTATCTCCTGTATATAATTATATATGTACAGCTGGTTTATAACCTGGACATTTCCTATATATAATTATATATGTACAGCCGGTATAACCTGGACATCTCCTGTATATAATTATATATGTACAGCTGATATAACCTGGGTATCTCCTGTATATAATTATATATGTACAGCTGGTATAACCTGGACATTTCCTATATATAATTATATATGTACAGCTTGCATCACCTGGACATCTCCTGTATATAATTATATACAGTTGCAGCCAAAAGTATTGACACCCCTGCAATTCTGTCAGATAATACTCAGTTTCTTCCTGAAAATGATTGCAATCACAAATTCTTTGGTATTATTATCTTCATTTAATTTGTCTTCAATGAAAAAACACAAAAAGATTTGTCCTAAAGCCAAATTGGATCTAATTCCACACCAAACATAAAAAAGGGGGTGGACAAAAGTATTGGCACTGTTAGAAAAATCATGTGATGCTTCTCTAATTTGTGTAATTAACAGCACCTGTAACTTACCTGTGGCACCTAACAGGTGTTGGCAATAACTAAATCACACTTGCAGCCAGTTGACATGGATTAAAGTTGACTCAACCTCTGCCCTGTGTCCTTGTGTGTACCACATTGAGCATGGAGAAAAGAAAGAAGACCAAAGAACTGTCTGAGGACTTGAGAAACCAAATTGTGAGGAAGCATGAGCAATCTCAAGGCTACAAGTCCATCTCCAAAGACCTGAATGTTCCTGTGTCTACCGTGCGCAGTGTCATCAAGAAGTTTAAAGCCCATGGCACTGTGGCTAACCTCCCTAGATGTGGATGGAAAAGAAAAATTGACGAGAGATTTCAACACAAGATTGTGCGGATGGTGGATAAAGAACCTCGACTAACATCCAAACAAGTTCAAGCTGCCCTGCAGTCCGAGGGTACAACAGTGTCAACCCGTACTATCCGTCGGCGTCTGAATGAAAAGGGACGGTATGGGAGGAGACCCAGGAAGACCCCACTTCTTACCCCGAGACATAAAAAAGCCAGTCTGGAGTTTGCCAAAACTTACCTGAGAAAGCCTACAACGTTTTGGAAGAATGTTCTCTGGTCAGATGAGACAAAAGTAGAGCTTTTTGGGCAAAGGCATCAACATAGAGTTTACAGGAGAAAAAAAGAGGCATTCAAAGAAAAGAACACGGTCCCTACAGTCAAACATGGCGGAGGTTCCCTGATGTTTTGGGGTTGCTTTGCTGCCTCTGGCACTGGACTGCTTGACTGTGTGCATGGCATTATGAAGTCTGAAGACTACCAACACATTTTGCAGCATAATGTAGGGCCCAGTGTGAGAAAGCTGGGTCTCCCTCAGAGGTCATGGGTCTTCCAGCAGGACAATGACCCAAAACACACTTCAAAAAGCACTAGAAAATGGTTTGAGAGAAAGCACTGGAGACTTCTAAGGTGGCAGCAATGAGTCCAGACCTGAATCCCATAGAACACCTGTGGAAACATCTAAAAATGGCAGTTTGGAGAAGGCACCCTTCAGATATCAGGGACCTGGAGCAGTTTGCCAAAGAAGAATGGTCTAAAATTCCAGCAGAGCAT
Source organism: Allobates femoralis (assembly GCA_033576535.1). Lineage (NCBI taxonomy): Eukaryota > Metazoa > Chordata > Amphibia > Anura > Aromobatidae > Allobates > Allobates femoralis. Next base: position 131,792,821 of record JARQOC010000010.1, read on the forward strand.
TGTAAGAAACTCATTGATGGTTACTGGAAGCGGTTGATCGCAGTTATTTTGGCTAAAGGTTGTGCAACCAAGTATTAGGCTGAGGGTGCCAATACTTTTGTCCGGCCCATTTTTGGAGTTTTGTGTGAAATTATCAATGTTTTGCTTTTTGCTTCATTCTCTTTTGTGTTTTTTCATTGAAGACAAATTAAATGAAGATAATAATACCAAAGAATTTGTGATTGCAATCATTAACAGGAAGAAACTGACTATTATCTGACAGAATTGCAGGGGTGTCAATACTTTTGGCTGCAACTGTATGTACAGCTGGTATAACCTGGGCATCTCCTGTATATAATAATATATGTACAGCTGGTATAACCTGGGCATCTCCTGTATATAATTATATGTGTACAGCTAGTATAACCTGGACATCTCCTGTATATAATTATATATGTACAGCCGGTATAACCTGGACATCTCCTGTATATAATTATATATGTACAGCTGGTATAACCTGGGCATCTCCTGTATATAATTATATATGTACAGCCGGTATAACCTGGACATCTCCTGTATATAATTATATATGTACAGCCGGTATAACCTGGGAATCTCCTGTATGTAATTATATATGTACAGCTGGTATAACCTGGACATCTCCTGTATATAATTATATATGTACAGCCGGTATAACCTGGGCATCTCCTGTATATAATTATATATGTACAGCCGGTATAACCCGGGCATCTCCTGTATATAATTATATATGTACAGCTGGTATAACCTGGGCATCTCCTGTGTATATTTATATACAGTGTGTACAGCTGGTATAACCTTGTCCTTGACATCTCCTGTATATAATTATATATGTACAGCTGGTGTAACCTGGGCATCTCCTGTATATAATTATATGTGCACAGCTGGTATCACCTGGACATCTCCTGTATATAATTATATATGTACAGCCGGTATAACCTGGGCATCTCCTGTATATAATTATATATGTACAGCTGGTATAACCTGGACATCTCCTGTATATAATTATATATGTACAGCCGGTATAACCTGGGCATCTCCTGTATATAATTATATATGTACAGCCGGTATAACCTGGGCATCTCCTGTATATAATTATATATGTACAGCCGGTATAACCTGGATATCTCCTGTATATAATTATATATGTACAGCCGATATAACCTGGGCATCTCCTGTATATAATTATATATGTACAGCTGGTATAACCTGGGCATCTCCTGTATATAATTATATATGTACAGCCGGTATAACCCAGGCATCTCAGATGCAGATTTTTGGGGACCACTCCCCTCTACTATAAGTAGTCACGTGTCGTATCATCTGACGCTGGTGATAGATCTTACTATTCGGACCATTTTGGAAGAAGCTGGAGTTGTTACATTTGCAGCTGTGGTGTTTTGGAGTTTATTCTTTTTGTGTCCATTTTCCTTCTGTCTGTCACCTTTCCATTGAGTTATATTAGTGCAGTGGGGAGACAAGTGTCCTCGTCAGCCTACACTAAAAATGGTGTCATGATTCCGGATCATCAGATAATAATAATATAATATAATATAATAATATTTATTCATTTATATAGCGCTATTAATTCCATAGCACTTTACATACTTGAGTAATGCTGTCTCTCTTGGAGCTCACAATCTAAATATCCTATCAGTATGTCTGATTAACTTTTGTGTCTCCTCACACTTATCCAAAATGGTGTCTGCTACCTCGTTCCTGTCCATGTGTTCCTGCTTTCTTGCCTATTTAAGCTCCAGTCCATCCACCAGTCCTTTCTTGAGTATTTTGCTTGGATCTCTGGCTCCTCTATTCATCTCAAGTTTGCACTCCTTCACTTGCTATTCCGGTTCTGCTCTTTCCAGCTTCTCTGCAGTCTGAAATCCAGCTAATCTCCACCTGCTTCCAGCTGGCCTCACTGCATTAAGATGCTCTGTTTGGAGTTTCTTCCTGCTTTAGGTTCTGCCAGTCTGCACCGCATTATGTAAACCTGGTTTGTTCTAAAAGGTTCAGCTATGGCCATTTAGTTAAGTTTATGTACAGTGCCTACAAGTAGTATTCAACCCCCTGCAGATTTAGGTGGTTTGATAAGATGCAAATAAGTTAGAGCCTTCAAACTGCAAACGAGAGTAGGATTTATTAACAGAAGCATAAATCTTACAAACCAAAAAGTTATGTTGCTCAGTTGAATTTTAATAAATTTTAAACATAAAAGTGTGGGTCAATTATTATTCAACCCCTAGGTTTCATATTTTGTGGAATAACCCTTGTTTGCAATTACAGCTAATAATCGTCTTTTATAAGACCTGATCAGGCCGGCACAGGTCTCTGGAGTTATCTTGGCCCACTCCTCCATGCTGATCCTCTCCAAGTGATCTAGGTTCTTGGGGTGTCTCATGTGGACTTTAATCTTGAGCTCCTTCCACAAGTTTTCAATTGGGTTAAGGTCAGGAGACTGACTAGGCCACTCCATCACCTTGATTTTTTCCCTCTTGAACCAGGCCTTAGTTTTCTTGGCTGTGTGCTTTGGGTCGTTGTCTTGTTGGAAGATGAAATTACGACCCATCTTAAGATCCTTGATGGAGGAGCGGAGGTTCTTGGCCAAAATCTCCAGGTAGGCCGTGCTATCCATCTTCCCATGGATGAGGACCAGAGGGCCAGGCCCCTTGGCTGAGAAACAGCCCCACAGCATGATGCTGCCACCACCATGCTTGACTGTAGGGATGGTGTTCTTGGGGTCGTATGCAGTGCCATCCAGTCTCCAAACGTCACGTGTGTGGTTGGCACCAAAGATCTCGATCTTGGTCTCATCAGACCATAGAACCTTGAACCAGTCTGTCTCAGAGTCCTCCAAGTGATCATGAGCAAACTGTAGACGAGCCTTGACATGACGCTTTGAAAGTAAAGGTACCTTACGGGCTCGTCTGGAACGGAGACCATTGCGGTGGAGTACGTTACTTATGGTATTGACTGAAACCAATGCCCTCACTGCCATGAGATCTTCCCGGAGCTCCTTCCTTGTTGTCCTTGGGTTAGCCTTGACTCTTCGGACAAGCCTGGCCTCGGCACGGGAGGAAACTTTCAAAGGCTGTCCAGGCCGTGGAAGGCTAACAGTAGTTCCATAAGCCTTCCACTTCCGGATGATGCTCCCAACAGTGGAGAGAGGTAGGCCCAACTCCTTGGAAAGGGTTTTGTACCCTAGCCAGCCTTGTGACCCTCCACGATCTTGTCTCTGATGGCCTTGGAATGCTCCTTTGTCTTTCCCATGTTGACCATGTATGAGTGCTGTTCACAAGTTTGGGGAGGGTCTTAAATAGTCAGAAAAGGCTGGCAAAAGAGATAATTAATCCACACATGTGAAGCTCATTGTTCTTTGTGCCTGAACTACTTCTTAATACTTTAGGGGGACCAAACAGAATGCTGGTGGTTTGAGGGGTTGAATAATAAATGACCCTCTGAATTAACTTTTAACGCTTTAAAAAAAAAATTAACAAATCTTTTTGGCTGCAGTGCATTTCCCACTTCCAGGCTGATCTACAGTCCAAATGTCACAATGCCAAGTTAATTCCGCATGTGTCAACCAGCTAAATCTGCAGGGGGTTGAATACTACTTGTAGGCACTGTAAGTGCAGTTGCAGAGCTCTGGACTTGCATTTTATTGCTCTGCACTGCATCCAGTTCTGGACTGTGTTCACAAAGATTATACTGTTTTCAGGCCTCCCTGGATATTAACTTTTACTTATAGACTATTCCATTATTGTTCACTACCAGTGTGAACTGTTACCTATAGACTTATACGTTATCGGTGTGAACTTCGTTATCAGTGTGAACTTTAATTTAGAGACTTTCCTGCCTGGCTTTACTGTGTTGGAACTTCCATTGTACTGCTAAATACTCTGCTCCTGTTTGCTGGATGTGTACTCAAATACAGACTTTCAATTTAATACCTTTTCTCAGTGGTGTCATTGCTCCCACGCCATTAGATTCCTGAGTTATCCATAATAGTTATTACACATAGAGAGTCCAGGTCCAACAAAAGCCTAGTCACGTGACAGTGACGAGGGGGAAGGACCCATATATGGACATTAGGGAACGTAGGGCACAGACTCAAATGAAGGCCTGGAGGTGACCCCGCTCCTTATTGTCACAGCCTTCCTTCCATATGATCCCATTGTCACCATGTATTGGACCACACGCTAGAAGTCTGTGCGCTCTATACACATATATTGTTCTTGCACAGGGGCATTCACTTGCAAAAATATCAAATAAAAGAAAGAAGCAGCTACAAGACCAGAGAACATGTGTGCGCCATCTAATACCTCCTTCATAGTGTTTATAAGCGCCCCCTACTGGTGAAGACGCCCAGCCCCTGATGGCCTTGGTGGATATACTGGTCGACTAATGATTGGTACAATGTTCCCTACTTGACTTCTTCGGAGATGGATCCGCTAATATTGAAGTGTCCAGTTATGGAGAACCTTAATTGAACTTTCCACAGTTTGTTGTTGCAGTCGCTGGGGGGACGAGGTGGTGAGTGGTCTCCTTGTACAGAGATAGACGTCCACCATGGGGTCAGGTGTGTGTGAAAGGACCCTACAGAGTCAAGAAGAGGTCACTGGACTCTGCTGTCAGCGGCTCGTTGGCATCTCCTGAAGGGCTGTCGTGATAGAAAGTGCGCATGGAATCCATCAAGCCGGGCAGACAGCGATGAAGTTGAAGATCAGGACGCAGGATAAGACCACCAAGGCAGAGCACATTAAAGCGAGACCTCCCTCATTTTCATCCAACAGAATGTTTATTATTGTACCCATATAAGACGTGAAGAGATGGAATTAAGAATCACATGACCTAATGGACCGCTGTGAACGCCGATCTGGAAAAATATGTGGATAAGATGGTTTTGATGGGCGGATATGTCCAACGTAAGAAATGTGGGAGAGATGTATCCAGCATGGAAGACGTCATGATACAGATGAGGCTATGTTCACACTGTGCCGTTCAAAAATCGGATTTTTATCGTTTATGTTTTTTCAAAAATATGTATGGTAACCGGTCAGAACGTCGGATTCAGAAGAAAACCTGACCGGCCACCCGCGGGCGAATCCGGTATTGGGCATTTTTTCCAAGATTCATTATTTTAGTGCTGTATATATACAGTGCTCTAGTGGCTCCAGTATTCTGGGCATGGCTCAGTAGCTGTGTCGGAGATCCGTCTCTACAGGATGTAGTGAAATCCGGCAAAAATAGATCCGGCACACATTGACTTGTATTGCACTGTATGCTATAGTAGGATGGATCCATCACAATAGATTGGTCACTAACACAATGTGGCCGGAGTGTTTTTTTTTTTTTTAAAGTTGCAATTCTGCCCGATTTATAAAACACAGATGTGAACATAGCCTTAGGGCCCTTTCACATCTGCGTTTTTCGTAATTCGCGGCAGATGCGGTGAAAAAAACCGCATCTGCCGCGTTTGCCGCATAACGGTTCCACTTGCGGCACGGTTGCGGTTTTTTCCATAGGAAGTATAGGGGGACTTGCGGCAGATGCGGCAAGTGCGGTATTGCACTTGCGGCAGGTGCGGCAGAGAAAAAAACCGCAGTAAGCCGCGGTTTTTTTCTCTGCCGCACCTGCCGCAAGTGCAATACCGCACTTGCCGCATCTGCCGCAAGTCCCCCTATACTTCCTATGGAAAAAACCGCAACCGTGCCGCAAGTGGAACCGTTATGCGGCAAACGCGGCAGATGCGGTTTTTTCACCGCATCTGCCGCGAATTACAAAAAACGCTGATGTGAAAGGGCCCTAAGATATACAATATCAAATGTACAAAATTGCATTCACCTGTCTTACTTTGGAGACTTTTGACTGGTTTGGGACCTCAGTCTATTTCCTGTATTGAGACTTCATATTAAAGGTGTTTCTTTCCTTTGGCAGTGTAGAAGTTAATGTCAGTTTTTGTTGCTAGCAAGCTCCCTAGTTCTCTCCAGGTGTGGCTACTTTGTGATCACTCCGTCTCCTTTATATGGTCACATGATCCAGCATTCCCTTCTGATGATTGAACTTATTCCTGGTATGGCTACCTGAGGTGTAGGTAATACTCTGGAGAAGCTGATCATTGCTAAGCTGTCTCCTGTCTAAGAGAGTGGCAGCAGGAGTGAAGTTGTTTGTTGTTCCTCTATTTCCCCTCCCCCGCTTGTCCTGTTAATTGCAGTGGTTGGGACTAGTGCTCTCGACGACTATCTCCCTGTTGAGGGTTATCATCATGGTCAGCAAGGGACTAGGTATCCTGTTCGGCGACGTAGTGAAAGAACCCGCATATTGACAGTAGGGAGTTCAGAGCACAGCCGCAGGTGAGCGCAGGAGGTCTCCTTTCCCCCGTTCCTGATGAGCAGGGCCCTCCGCTGTATTTGTTCCCCCCAATATTTCCCCAGTCTGTTGCTTTATGTAGTGAAGTGAACATTGAATCACTGTATCCGGAGGCATCCAAGTCCGAGGCATGCCATCACCCTGAAAAGGTCCCCACGTCTCCAATCTGAAGAGCCAAGAAGGATCCTGATCAATGGACACAACAATGAAATACAAAGTAGAATAACCTCCCCCAAATCGTTTTCTAGACCTGTCAGAATGATTGGGTTTGCGTTGACGTCAACGAAACAATGTTACGGTTTATTTAACAAATTGCACCCGAAATCCAGAGTCTGAACCAGAAACCATCACACGAAGTCACAGAACGAGATACAACGTCATAATGAAACCTGAGCCAACCCAAACACTTCACCCAGATGTAATGTGCTCGGATAAAGCCTTGGAGCCCTTTAATCTGAGGCCTCAGACGTACTTCAATCTCTCACATCCCAGCTCATTTGTCAATCAACAGTAAATGGTTGTTAAGGACTCAACAGAAAGAACACAAAAAGACACCAGAGACACAGACACACAGACACACTCCTCTCATTACATGACTGTCAATAGCCTACAACAATCCCCAGAGTCCAATGTGGACACAGGTTTGGTCACAGAAACAAATTAGCTCTCTCATCAAGGATTAAAGACGAAAACTAGAGAATATTACTATATTGCTGCCCCCAAGGTACAAGAATATAACTATTATAACACTGCTCCTATGTACAAGAATATAACTACTATAATACTGCCCATATGTACAAGAATATAACTACTATAATACTGCTCCTATGTACAAGAATATAACTACTATAATACTGCTCCTATGTAGAAGAATATAACTACTATAATACTGCTCCTATGTACAAGAATATAACTACTATAATACTGCCCCTATGTACAAGAATATAACTACTATATTACTGCCCCCTAGGTACAAGAATATAACTACTATAATACTGCCGCAATGTACAAGAATATAACTACTATAATACTGCTTCTATGTACAAGAATATAACTACTATAATACTGCCCTTATGTACAAGAATATAACTACTATAATACTGCTCCTATGTACAAGAATATACCTACTATAATACTGCCCCTATGTACAAGAATATACCTACTATAATACTGCTCCCTATGTACAAGAATATAACTACTATAATACTGCTCCCTATGTACAAGAATATAACTACTATAATACTGCCCCTATGTACAAGAATATAACTACTATAATACTACCCCTATGTACAAGAATATAATTACTATAATACTGCCCCTATATACAAGAATATAACTACTATAATACTGCTCCTATGTACAAGAATATAACTACTATAATACTGCCCCTATGTACAAGAATATAACTACTATAATACTGCTCCTATGTACAAGAATACAACTACTATAATACTGCTCCTATGTACAAGAATAGAACTACTATAATACTGCCCCTATATACAAGAATATAACTACTATAATACTGCTCCTATGTACAAGAATATAACTACTATAATACTGCCCCTATGTACAAGAATATAACTACTATAATACTGCCTCTATGTACAAGAATATAACTACTATAATACTGCCCCTATGTACAAGAATATAACTACTATAATACTGCCTCTATGTACAAGAATATAACTACTATAATACTGCCCCTATGTACAAGAATATAACTACTATAATACTGCTCCTATGTACAAGAATATAACTACTATAATACTGCTCCTATTTACAAGAATATAACTACTATAATACTGCCTCTATGTACAAGAATATAACTACTATAACACTGCTCCTATTTACAAGAATATAACTACTATAATACTGCTCCTATATACAAGAATATAACTACAATAATACTGCCCCTATATACAAGAATATAACTACTATAATACTGCCCCTATGTACAAGAATATAACTACTATAATACTACTCCTATATACAAGAATATAACTACTATAATACTGCTCCTATATACAAGAATATAACTACTATAATACTGCCCCTATGTACAAGAATATAACTACTATAATACTGCCCCTATGTACAAGTATATAACTACTATAATACTGCTCCTATGTACAAGAATATAACTACTATAATACTGCCCCTATGTACAATAATAAATAATAATAATAATAATTTATTCATTTATATAGCGCTATTAATTCCATAGCACTTTACATACATCAGTAATGCTGTCTCTCTTGGAGCTCACAATCTAAATATCCTATCAGTATGTCTTTACAATGTGGGAGGAAACCGGAGTGTCCGGAGGAAACCCACGCAAACACGGGGAGAACATACAAACTCCTTGCAGATGTTGTCCTTAGTGTCCTTGGTGGGAATTGAACCCAGGACCTAAAGACCCCAGCGCTGCAAAGGCTGCAGTGCTAACCACTTGAGCCACCGTACTGCCTACAAGTATATAACTACTATAATACTGCTCCTATGTACAAGAATATAACTACTATAATACTGCCCTTATGTACAAGAATATAACTACTATAATACTGCCCCTATGTACAAGAATATAACTACTATAATACTGCCCCTATGTACAAGAATATAACTACTACTAGCTGTGAGCCCGATTCTAAAGAATCGGGTAGTCTAGAATCCATATATAGTTTATTTACTAATATTTAGGGGAGTGCGGTGAAATTAATTGTGTGTATACAGGTGGCTCAGTGGTTAGCACTGCGCGGTGGCTCAGTGGTTAGCACTGCGGGGTGGCTCAGTGGTTAGCACTGTGCGGTGGCTCAGTGGTTAGCACTGCGCGGTGGCTCAGTGGTTAGCACTGCGCGGTGGCTCAGTGGTTAGCACTGCGCGGTGGCTCAGTGGTTAGCACTGCGCGGTGGCTCAGTGGTTAGCACTGCGCGGTGGCTCAGTGGTTAGTAGTGCGCGGTGGCTCAGTGGTTAGCACTGCGCGGTGGCTCAGTGGTTAGCAAAGTACGGTGGCTCAGTGTTTAGCAGTGTATGGTGGCTCAGTGGTTAGCAGGAGTATGGTGGCTCAGTGGTTAGCAGTGAGTGCGGTGGGCAGAGTGGTCAGCGCAGTGCGGCGGGCAGAGTGGTCAGGGCAGTGCGGCGGGCAGAGTGGTTAGCACAGTGCGGTGGGCAGAGTGGTCAGCAGAGGACAGAGGCACTCTGCCTGTCATACTTACCAGAGGGTCATCGTCTTCCCCGCCATGGCATTTTCACTTCGCCTTCCCCAGCATCTTGGCTCCACTCATGCAGAGCATTGCTCCTGTGCAGCCTCCTCTCTGCTGAGTATTGCTCCTGTGCAGCCTCCTCTCTGCAGAGCATTGCTCCTGTGCAGCCTTCTCCTCTCTGCAGAGCATTGCTCCTGTGCAGCCTCCTCCTCTCTGCAGAGCATTGCTCCTGTGCAGCCTCCTCCTCTCTGCAGAGCATTGCTCCTGTGCAGCCTCCTCCTCTCTGCAGAGCATTGCTCCTGTGCAGCCTCCTCCTCTCTGCAGAGCATTGCTCCTGTGCAGCCTCCTCCTCTCTGCAGAGCATGGCTCCTGTGCAGCCTCCTCCTCTCTGCAGAGCATTGCTCCTGTGCAGCCTCCTCCTCTCTGCAGAGCATGGCTCCTGTGCAGCCTCCTCCTCTCTGCAGAGCATGGCTCCTGTGCAGCCTCCTCCTCTCTGCAGAGCATGGCTCTTGTGCAGCCTGCTCCTCTCTGCAGAGCATGGCTCTTGTGCAGCCTCCTCCTCTCTGCAGAGCATTGCTCCTGTGCAGCCTCCTCTGTGCAGAGCATTGCTCCTGTGCAGCCTCCTCTGTGCAGAGCATTGCTCCTGTGCAGCCTCCTCTCTGCAGAGCATTGCTCCTGTGCAGCCCCTCCTCTCTGCAGAGCATTGCTCCTGTGCAGCCTCCTTTCACCTGTATCCTGGAGATCAGGTCTTGGGGGCTCAGTCCGGGGTCCTCTGTCAACTCTTTGTTCCCTTGTGATCGCAGGATGTCAGAGGCAGAGAATCACTGATGAGGACACGTCTGATGTGAGACAGCGGCATGATGTCTCCTGTGCTGACACTGCAGCTATTAAAGTGCCTGTGATGATGTCACAGTCATGTGATATAGCCCCGCCCATACCAGTGACATCATCTCAGGTCCTGCAAGCCGTGGGGGGGGAGGATAGAGAGAGAGAGACTCTGCAAGAACTCGCAAAGGCATTGCGAGTGAGGCAGCCACGGGCACGCGACGGAAACAGCGCCGAATATGACGGAAGTGGCCTTAGGGTAATTATATATTAGATAATACTGCTCCTATGTACAAGAATATAACTACTATAATACTGCCCCTATGTACAAGAATATAACTACAAGAATATAACTACTATAATACTGCTCCTATGTACAAGAATATAACTACTATAATACTGCTCCTATGTACAAGAATATAACTACTATAATACTGCTCCGATGTACAAGAATATAACTATTATAATACTGCCCCTATGTACAAGAATATAACTACTATATATGCCCTGTAAGTAATTTATGCTCCTATGTACAAGAATATAACTACTATAATACTGCTCCGATGTACAAGAATATAACTACTATAATACTGCCCCTATGTACAAGAATATAACTACTATAATACTGCCCCTATGTACAAGAATATAACTACTATAATACTGCCCCTATGTACAAGAATATAACTACTATAATACTGCTCCTATGTACAAGAATATAACTACTATAATACTGCCCTTATGTACAAGAATATAACTACTATAATACTGATCCTATATACAAGAATATAACTACTATAATACGGTTCCTATGTACAAGAATATAACTACCATAATACTGCTCCGATGTACAAGAATATAACTACTATAATACTGCTCCGATGTACAAGAATATAACTACTATAATACTGCTCCGATGTACAAGAATATAACTACTTTAATACTGCCCCTATGTACAAGAATATAACTACTATAATACTGCTCCTATGTACAAGAATATAACTACTATAATACTGCTCCTATGTACAAGAATATAACTACTATAATACTGCTCCGATGTACAAGAATATAACTACTATAATACTGCTCCGATGTACAAGAATATAACTACTATAATACTGCCCCTATGTACAAGAATATAACTACTATAATACTGCTCCTATGTACAAGAATATAACTACTATAATACTGCTCCGATGTACAAGAATATAACTACTATAATACTGCCCCTATATACAAGAATATAACTACTATAATACTGCTCCTATGTACAAGAATACAACTACTATAATACTGCTCCTATGTACAAGAATATAACTACTATAATACTGCCCCTATGTACAAGAATATAACTACTATAATACTGCCCCCTATGTACAAGAATATAACTACTATAATACTACACCTATGTACAAGAATATAAACTACTATAATACTGCTCCTATGTACAAGAATATAACTACTATAATACTGCTCCTATGTACAAGAATATAACTACTATAATACTGCTCCGATGTACAAGAATATAACTACTATAATACTGCCCCTATGTACAAGAATATAACTACTATAATACTGCTCCTATGTACAAGAATATAACTACTATAATACTGCTCCTATGTACAAGAATATAACTACTATAATACTGCTCCGATGTACAAGAATATAACTACTATAATACTGCCCCCTATGTACAAGAATATAACTACTATAATACTGCCCTCTATGTACAAGAATATAACTACTATAATACTGCCCCCTATGTACAAGAATATAACTACTATAATACTGCCCCCTATGTACAAGAATATAACTACTATAATACTGCCCTCTATGTACAAGAATATACTACTATAATACTGCTCCTATGTACAAGAATATATATACTATAATACTGCCCCATATGTATAGAATATAACTACTATAATACTGCTCCTATATACAATAATATAAGTACTATAATACTGCTCCTATGTACAAGAATATAACTACTATAATACTGCCCCTATGTACAAGAATATAACTACTATAATACTGCTCCTATGTACAAGAATATAACTACTATAATACTGCCCTCTATGTACAAGAATATAACTACTATAATACTGCTCCTATGTACAAGAATATATATACTATAATACTGCTCCTATGTACAAGTCTCTTTTATGACTGCCTGTCGCATTCATCACTTTTTGGTTACTTGTTCCTTGTATTATGCAGGGTTGTAGTCAGATGTCTATAAGTATAGTACTGTCATTATGTGCACTGTGGGCTCAGTTGGGGTTTAATCCAGACAGATTGGAGGAGTAATCTCCTAATTCTCGTCCCCCCGCTCGGTGGCCCATGCTGTGACTTCCCGGGTGGGCTCATTCGGCCCCTGGCAGCAGTGACACTCTCCAGCTCTGCAGGGGGACGCTGTCTTCGGTTCTGCTCACTAATGCACTTTTTGTAGGTAGACTGTAATAATATTATGAAGTCTCGTGGTGTAATAGTCCTAGAGATGAGTATCAGCACATTTACATTTATTAGAGTCTCGCGTTTCCAGCTTTCACTTAATTGTGTTTTGCTTTTCGATATATGTGTGAGGAGACGGATTAGAGAAGGTGCCGGAGAGGAAACGTCCCGTTCTGCCGCAGTAATACAACTTTCCAGAATAACAGCTGCTAATCTCTTGCAAAAGCAAAACAATGTTTGAGTTGGACGTGTCGCGGAGCAATGGCGTAAATCTCCGTATTTGTAGAACCGTTAATTACTGATGATGGCGCTTCACATCCAGTCACAGGAGGCGCGGAGAAGATGATGTTACATGGGGCGGCCCAACCCTATCACATCCAGTCATAGGGGGGCGCAGACGGGACGCGGAGAAGATGATGTTACATGGGGCAGCCGGACCCCATTAGATCCAGTCATAGGAGGCACGGACGGGACATGGAGATGATCTTACACGGGGCAGCCTGACCCCATTACATCCAGTCATAAGGAGCGCGGACGGGACACGGAGAAGATAATGTTACAAGGGGGGCCCGACCCCATCACATCCAGTCATAGGGGGCGCGGACAGGACGCGGAGAAGATGATCTTACATGGGGCCGCCCGACCCCATCACATCCAGTCATAGGGGGCACGGACGGGACACGGAGAAGATGATGTTACACGGGGTGGCCCGACCCCATCACATCCAGTCATAGGGGGCACGGACGGGACGTGGATATGATGTTACACGGGGCAGCCTGACTCCATCCCATCCTGTCATAGGGGGCGCGGACAGGACACGGAGAAGATATTGTTACATTGGGCCGCCCGACCCCATCACATCCAGTTATAGGGAGCGCGTACGGGACACGGAGAAGATGATGTTACACGGGGCGGCCCGACCCCATCACATCCGGTCATAAGGAGTGTGGAAGGGACGCGGAAAAGATGATGTTACACGGGGCCGCCCGACCCCATCACATCCAGTCATAGGGGGCGCGGACGGGACACGGAGAAGTTGATGTTACACGGGGCCGCCCGACCCCATCACATCCAGTCATAGGGGGCGCGGACAGGACACGGAGAAGATGTTGTTACATGGGGCAGCCGGACCCCATCACATCCATTCAGAACATTACAACACAGATAATTCCGGGAACTTGAATGGAAATAAAGAAAGTGGAGGTGGGGGAGGGGAGTAATTTTTCATCTAAGAATTTTATTAAATTATGTTTAAGGTATTTGGAGTTGCTGCTAAGAAAAATGTATGAAACCAAGATGAAGGTAACATGTTGGAACAGCCTCGTACGAGGAGCTGACAATCTAGAGCTTTGTTTCTTCAGAAGTTTGACATTTAGTTTTAGGAATTAGTTCTTATGTTATTCTTTTTTTCATGTTTTCTTTTTCCTCGCCTTTTTACCCTTTTTGTCTATCTTCCTCTGTGTTTACTTTTACTTCTTTACACCCTTTGTCTTCGCTTTCTTTTTCACTTTCTTCCTATTCATTGTTTCCTTCTTTACCTCCTCTTTTCATTTTTCTTCATCTGATCTCTCACTTCTTTCCTTGTTAGTATTTCTCCAGCCTCTTCTTCATCCTCTTCCTCTTCTTCACTTTCTACTCATTCTCTTCCTTTACTTTTACTAGCTTTAATTTCACTTTATAATCTTTTTTTTTCTCATTTGCATTTTTTCTTTCACATTTTTATTTCTTCGTCCTCTTTTTGTCTTATTCACCATCTTCTTCTTTCTCTTATGCTTTTCTTTTCCTTCCTGTATTTACTTTTCCTGTTTTAATACCTTCTTCACTTGTTTGCTTCTCTCCGTTTCATTGTTATTCTCATTCTTCATCCTCATCTTTATTGTCTTTTATTCTCTCACTTTACCACTTTATTTTCTTATTTCAGCATCTAATTTTCTTCTTTATTATTTTTGTGTCCCATAAGTTAAGTCTTTCCTATACATTTTCTTATGTCAATTTGTTTCTTTCTGTTATCTTCCTTATATTTTCACTTACTTCATTGTTTCCTATTCTTTTTTCAGATTCTTCCTTTTATAACATCTTCACTTTCTACCTCATCTCTTTCTTTACTTTAGTCCCTTATTTCCTTCACTTTTTCTATTCTCGTGTGTCTTCATCATTTGCTTTTCTCCTTTATAGTCATCTTCTTGGTCTTGCTCTTTCTTTGTATCTTCACTCCCATTGTATTGCTCTTTATCTTCTCTTTCCTTCTCTAGGTTTTCTTTGTTCAGTTTTACCATTGGCTACTTCCTTCCCTCCTTCCTTCCTATCTTCCTTCCTTCCTTCCTTCCTTCCTTCCTTCTCTTCTTTCCTTTCTTTCTTTCTTCTTTCTTTCTTTCTTTCTTTCTTTCTTTCTTTCTTTCTTTTTTTTCCTTCCTTCCTTCCTTCCTTCCTTCCTTTCCTTTCTTTCTTTCTTCTCTTTTTTCCTTCCTTTCTTCTTCCTTCCTTTCTTTCTTCCTTCCTTCCTTTCTTTCTTCTTTTGCTTCCCTGGCTTTTTATTTTTCCCTTTTATCTTCTTCATTTAATTTTCCTATTTCATCATCTTCTTCACTTCCTTGCCTCAATCCTTACCTGATTTGCTCCCTTACTACCTTTTCTCTGTGATCTTATCACCTTCTTCATTTCCTTTTCCCACTTTTAATAATCCTAATAACCTTCCTCACTTTCCACCTTGACCTCAGTCATCCATTTCCTACACCTCTTCCTTACGGCTTATTCTTCTTTATCTTCCCTTTCTACCTTGTCTCCTTCTATATCTCAGTCATCTATATCTTTTCCATCTCATTCTCTTCCATCTTCTTCACTTTCCATTGTTTTCTTCTTTACGGTTAATTATCATTTCTCCACCTCTTCTTCATTCTCCTGCATCTTCATCATCTTTGCCAATTTCTATCTGGTTTCTTCCTTAATCTTTGTCTGGTATTTCCTCTATGTCTCTTTCATCCTCATTCATTCTCCTGTATCTTCTTCTTACTGTTCTTTCTTCATCTTCATATCCTTCTTCATCTTCACCTTCTTCTCTTTTATAGTCCCGTTCTTCATTTCCATGTTCATCTTCGTTCCTCTTATTGTTCTTCCTCTTCTTCTTAATCTTTTTCTTCATCTTCTTCTAATATCTTTTCCTTACTTCTCTTTTGTCATCTTCTCCTTTTTTTATCCTCTCCTACTTCATCTTCTTTTCCTTCTTTAACGTTCATCTTCTTTTTCTCCTTTATCTTCTTACTGTTCTTCTTTACCTCCTGCTCATTCTCCTGTATCATCTTCTTGCTCTTTTTCTTATATTCTTTTCCTTCTTTATCTTCTTCATTTTTTTCTTCCTTTCCTTTCCTCATTCTATATCTTCTTTTTCATCTTCACCTTTATTTCTTTTATGTTCTCCTTCTTTATCTTCCTTTTCTTCTTATTTTGCTCCTTTTTCTTTATCTTCTTCACCTTTATTTTTATCATCTTCTTCTTTATTATTTTTCCTTTTGTATTGTGTTCTTCATCATCTTCCCTTTCTTCAATTTCTTCTCCCTCTCTCTTACCTTCTTCTTTCTTGCATTTCTTATCTCTCCCTTCTTTGTCTTCCTCCTTTTCTTTCTATTCCCTCTTCTCCCATCCACATATTTCACAGTTACATTTGAGCTGATATAAATGTGGCGCCCCTGCTGTCTGGTCACCACAGAGGGATACTGCACCCATTGCACGGGTGTGGTATTCCTATCTGCAGTAAACGAGATGGTAAGTCCAGATACCCACAAAAGCACCCAACACACCCGATCCCAGGGACAGCGGGTGAACCCGATAACGGGAGGGCCCAGGTATTCAGTGAAACGGTGGGAAGAGAAAGGTAGAGGGTGGAAAGTTAGGAAGGAAGCAGTCAGGAAGTAGAAAAGGGAAGACAACAGGGAGAGAGAAAGTTGGCAGAGTAAGGAGAGGGGAAGGACCCGGAGGACTTGCCCGGAGATGAGGCTCGTCCCAGGACAACAGACTGCAGAGAGACGGAAGGAGCCCTAGGGGCACGGGCAGTGAGTGATCTACCATTGTGCCCAAATTTGGATTAAAGCGGAGGGGCAGGTTGAGCACCAGGAACCAAGCCCTGAAGGTGGCAAGGAGACTCTACACTCCAACCACGGAACCGGAGGCCACGAGATCCAGAGGAGCTGTGATCAACTCCCGACACATCCACCGAGAAGGCAGCCGTACTAGGGACAGGAGACACGGCCGGTAGCCCGACAGGACCTGAGGCTGCTGGATTGGGGCACTGTGTGCGGAGGCACGTACAGGAGTCAGATTAGCAGGCAGTGCTGAGAAAGAGCAACCCGAGAAGGGTGGAACATGAAAGGCGTGTACTGGACAAGCCATCCTGGTTGCTGAGGACTAGCTGGACTGCACTTGAACCAGAACTGTACCCTGTGGTGCGAGCAGAGAAAGTCAAGTAAACTGGGTTTGGAATTTAGAACTGTGTGTGAGACTGTTCATTTCCCGCCTGAGGAGCAGTAGACTGATAAGCTGCGCAGGCCGCGGGGCCCTGCCTGTGAGACGCTCCGATCCCTCCCTGCAGCCATGTCAGCGCAGCTGGCTCTCCTTCACCCAAAACATCTACACCGGATGCCCTGGGGACCCGCTACACTTGTGGGAAGCGAAACCATCACAACTGCATATATCATCATCCCCAGAGGTCACGGACCGTAGCCGTGGCCACTACTATCTGCATACCACGGGTGGCATCACGATAACCACCCCTACTTTCCTATAAAACCCCCAATTCTACAAACTCATTCTCCTAATTCCTCTTTTATTGACCGCTCCGGGGACACAGACCGGGTCACGCCACTGTGACATGCCAATCCCCCAGATGACATCGCCAGAGGGACCCGGCTCTGAGTACCCCACGGCCCCCGCAGGGCAAGTCATAAAGTTTAATCATTGTATCACCTAGGTTCTTCATCTTTCTGATATATTCTGGGTTTTCTGTCCCAGAGGTCTCTGATTGATGTCACTAATTGATGGTGATCATGTCCTGATCTTTCGCAGCTGCAGTCACATAATTGGGGGTCTTCAGGCTGAAGACCCCTCCTATCATAATGTTTTGGTTCATCCTTGTGTGATAATCCATTTTCCTATCTTATACAATAGCAGCAGTAAGCGCCATTGTTCCTGGGGGGGCCAGTACGTGTGGAGCGTCGCATTCTCGCCTTCCACTTCCCTCAGTTTATTTACTATCCTATTCCATTAACCTCCATACGATGATGTCAGGTGATAAGATGCGATTGTTGACATTAGTGAACGCACAATTTGCAGTCATACGTCTCTATCTCCGGGAGGACATGAAGCATCTGCTCCTGATCTCAAGGTGGAATTATGAGAAACAATGGGAGTACAAGACCAAATCAGTGAGGTCCAAAGGTCTATACCCCAGGGGTGCAGTGATAGAGGTGGACAGTACAGTGGGGGAAAAAAGTATTTGGTCCCTTGCTGATTTTGTACATTTGCCCACTGACAAAGACATGAACAGACTATAATTTTAAGGGTCGGTTAATTTTAACAGTGAGAGATAGAAGATCAAAAATAAAATCCAGAAAATCACATTGTCTAAATGATATAAATGTATTTGCATTTTGCAGAGAGAAATAAGTATTTGATCCCTCTGGCAAACAAGACCTAATACTTGGTGGTGAACCCTTGTTAGCAGCACAGCATTCAGACGTTTTTTGTAGTTGATGATGAGGCTTGCACACATGTCAGGAGGGATTTTTCTCCGCTCCTCTTTGCAGATCATCTCTAAATCATTAAGATTTTGAGGCTGTCGCTTGGCATTTTGGAGCTTCAGCTCCTCCATAAGTTTTCTATGGGATTAAGGTCTGGACACTGGCTAGGCCACTGCATTACCTTAATGTGCTTCTTTGTGAGCCGCTCCTTTGCTGCCTTGTCTGTATGTTTTGTGTCATTGTCCTGCTGGTAGACCCGGCCACTACCCATTTGTAATGTCCTGGCGGAGAGAAGGAAGTTGTCACTCAGGGTTTTACGGTACATGGCTCCATCCATTGTCCCAGTGAAGTAGTCCTGTGCCCTTAGCAGGGAAACACCCCCAAAACATAATGTTTCCCCCGTCATGCCTGACTGTGGGGATGGTGTTCTTCTTTGGGTCATAGATAGCATTTCTCTTCCTCCAAACACGGTGAGTTGAGTTAATGCCAAAGAGCTCAATGTTTGTCTCCTCTGAGCACAGCACCTTCTCCAATCACTCTCACAATCACCAAGGTGTCACTGGTAACTTCAGACGGGGGCAATGTGCCTTCTGGAGCAGGGGGACTTTGCGGGCACTGCAGGATTTTAATCCATTATGGTGTAATGTGTTGCCAATGGTTTTCTTGGTGACAGTGGTCCCAGCTGCCTTGAGATCATTAACAAGTTCCCCCTGTGTAGATTTAGGCTGATCTCTCACCTCCTCATGATCCTGGATACCCCACAAGGGGAGATTTTGCATAGAGCCCCAGATTGATGTGGACTGACCTCGTTTTGTATTTCTTCCATTTTCTTCCTATTGCACCCACAGTTGTCTCCTTCTCCCCCGGCTTTGTCTTCCTTATGGTGTTGTAACCCATTCCAGCCTTGTGCAGGTCTAGGATCTTTTCCCTGACATCCTTACAAAGCTCTGTGGTGTTCCCATGTTGTAGAGGTTAGAGGTGACTGATTCATTGAGTGTGGACAGGAGTCTTTATACAGGTGACAATGTAACACAGCTGTGTGTAATGCAGGGAACCGGGTGATTAGGAGCCGATAACTGCTCTGTAGGGGCCAGAACTCCTAATGGTGGGAGGGGATCAAATACTTATTTCTCGCTGCAAAATACAAATACATTTATATCATTTAGATCAGGGGTGGGGAACCTTTTTCTGCCGGGGGCCATTTTGAAATTTCTACAATTCTTCGGGGGCCGCACAAAATTATTAACTTGAAAATTCCCCCAATATATTTGGTTAATCAGTCAACTTACCCCTACTGTGGTGGCTGGCGCTGCTTCTCTTTGGCGTGGCTGTGATGTTGATCATTTTGCTTCTCTGCTTTTCAAAGTTTGCTAGAGACCTAGACATCACAGAAAGGCTGAGGACATATACATAGTGATATCATATAAACTGGTGATGTCACCTTGTAGACAGATGATGCCATTGTGACGTCACTATTATACTGCTAATAGTGATGTACAGGTTAATTATCTGAGATAATGACCTTTGGGTTTTAATTGGCTGTAAGCCATAATCATCAACATTAACATAAATAAACACATGCAATAGATCCCTCTGTGTGTAATGACTCTATATAATACGTGTGTCACTTTATGCATTGAATTACTGAAATAAAGTAACTTTTTGATGATATTCCAATTCATTGAGATGCTGCTGTAATTGTGATGTCACTATTTAGTCTAGTGATGCGTTTATGATGTCACTAAGCAGATCGGTCTGTAATGTCCGTGTTATGATGTCATTGTGATGTCAGAAGGTATTTACCTGCTATCACATATAATGATTTCATTGTGAGATCAGTAGTAAAATATGTGATGCAATAACCATGTGTGACAAGGACTGCACCGTTGCTACCCAGGGGATGCTGGGAAGGAGGATGTTTTTATCACTCTGTAGAAGAAGAAGTAGTGCTTGCAAAGACTAGTGAGGGTATACTGCACAAGGTCAAACTGCAGAGACCAGCCAGCCCAAGAAAGAGACAGTCAGGAGTGAAGAAGAGCCAGGACAGTTCAGGAGCAAATTCTGATGTGCAGCAGAAGGACGGTGGAGAGAACTGACTGAGTACAGGATTCACCACCCTCCCCTTCTCCTCACTGCATGAGAAAGGTACAGTGTGCTGCTCTGTGTCCATACATAGTGTAAGGAGAAAGACTGCTGGAAAATAATATATGCTGTGAACACTGTCATGCATGTTATTCTGGAAGCCTTGTGTGAAGATTATTATAGTCTTACTTTTGCCAGGAACAGTGTTATATATCAGTGTGCTTGCTGGAAACTGTTACATCACCTAACGTATAAAAGATTATGGTTAAGCGTGCCTTGATTTAATCCGTCAAAATCCAAAGAACTCATGTTAACTTTCCACGGCATCTCTATACAGAGTGGCAGATATGCAATACATGCTTTACCCCTTGACTTTAGTACTAGATTTCTATTCATATGGATTAATAGAATCTAGAATAGGCCTAGGAATTCTGAATAAAGGACCTTCATCAGTCATTGATCACCTCAAAATGATTGCTATATGGGGCACAAACTTTCTGCCTTACAGATACTGGAGTAAAAACGAATTTTAGAGGGGCATGACATGCCTATATCTGTGTCTCCTCCTCCTTTTACTCATCCATCTCTTTTCTTTTCGCATTTGTATATGTACTTGTCACTTTTCCTGTGTTTGTTGTGTGTTTTCAGATGTTTGTCATCTTTTCGACACCTTTGAAGGTGTTTTCTATGTTTTTGTATGTATTTGTGTTTGGCTGCAATTGTTTTCAATGGGGTTCGACGGTGTTTGATGAACACACATCAAATTCGACGAATTGAATCGAATTCGAACACCAGGGAGGTGGCTCATCTCTACTCTTTTCTTCATTCACTTTGCATTTTGTTAATTGATACAAATAAACTCTGAACACTTCTACTGATGGAGCTTCTTATTCGGCAGCTTTTTTTCCCACACCTGCCTAAGAGTTTTTCACAGTGCTGTATATGGTATATTATATATATGGGTCTCACGGTGTATATTATGATGATGGGACCCTGAGGATGAGATGTGGCGCACGACGCGGCTCTTATCAGTCAGACGACTCTCCTGCCAAAACTTCTCTCCTCTTCCCTATCTCGGACCCATGTGAAGGAAACGACTTTACAAAGGCAGGAAGAGACTTCAAACAAAGCGTCTTGGCAGAGTCGTGCGGGACATATAGCGACTGTCAGGGTTCAAAGGCGGCGGCTCATTAGGAAGGTAGCGCGGCTGACAGCGACTCCGCACCTTGTGCTATTACCAAGGCTGCCGCATTAAAAATGACTGACAATGTGTCACTATAGAGGAGAGGAACGGTCCCCACACCCGAGCCCCCAGAAGATAGCCTAGGAGGGATCAGAGGCGGGAAAGACACCAAACTAAAGGAAAAGGGGGCGGCACAGGCGGCCGGAGGGCTGGACGAGGATTTCACTTTTCTAAACTACTTTTACTTTTCTAATTATACAGCAGCCACATGACATTAATATCTAGTGGTGTAACTAGAGTCCAGTGGGTCCTGGTGGGAAATTTGGACCTGAAACACACACATTGGTCGGATGTACAGCCCCTTATGAATTGCCCCCTCCCCCTTCATTATGTATTAATGTCCCCCATCCTGTTATATATGTTCCCATCCTGGTATATATGTCCTTATCCTGGTATGTAGGTCCTCCATCATGATATGTATGATCCCCATCCTGATATATATGGCCGTTCTTCTGGTATATATGGCCCTTCTTCTGGTATATATGGTCCCCATTTTGATGTACGGTATTTATCCCCCATCATTTTATACATGATCCACATTTTGGAATATGGTTCTCATCCTGGTATATATGTTTCCCATCCTGGTATACATGGCCCCCATTCTGCTGTATGGGTCCTTCATCATGGTATATTTGGCCCTCCTCCTGGTAAATATGCAGGGGCATAACTACAATAGGTGCAGGGGTTGCGATCGCACCCGGGCACTGGAGCCTAGGGGGGCCCCAAAAGTCCCTATGTCTTATAGAAAAAGACTAATGCTAGTAAAGATTTGCAATAATTGGGGGCCCTGTTGGAACTTTTGCAACGGGGCCCCTGGGCCTGAAGTTACGCCACTGTATATATGGTTCCCATCTTGGTCTATATGCTCCCCATCTTTTTGTACATGATCTCCATTTTGGTATATATGCTCCCCATCCTGCTATACATGTTCCCTAGCCTGATATACATGGTCCCCTTCCTGGTATACATGTCCCCATCTTAGTATATATGTCCCAACTCTGGTATAGATGGTCCCCATACTGGTATATATGGTCCCCTTCCTGGTATATGTGTCCCCTTCCTAGTATATACAGTATACCTCCTCCTGGTATATATGTCCACATCCTGGTTTACATGTCCCCCCATCCTAGTATATTTGTCCCCATTCTGTCTGTACCGCATAACGAAAAACCAAAACATTCTACTCACCTTTCCTCTGCTCTCACCTCGCCCGGTGTCCTGTGTAGCCTGTACACAGCGGCTGGCAGCCAACATCGGAGTAGTCACCAAAGTGCATGACGTCACTGTCATCTGCCACCATTTGTTGCAACATCATCACAGCCACTGTTTGACCAGTAGCGAATATCACATGCACGGACCCAACCGGTCTCTGCACCGCGATGTATCTCAGCTGGATCTGCCTCCTTGATGAAGCAGGCCCAGGGATTGGCAGGTCCCTGTACCCCCGGTCATGGCTGTGAACCCTGCGACCACCATTGTTATGCCCCTGTCAATAACTATTATACCGCAATCCCATGCCTATTATACCGCCGTCTCATGTCCTGGGGTCTCCTATCTCTAATAATAGCATAATACAATGTAACATAATATAATAATATAATGTTACAATTTGTCCTTACTTGCTATACAGTCATCATAATTACTGGGGATTGATACATTTTGCTGGCATTGGAGGATACACATGGTTATCATATGATTAGCGCCTCCTGTGTGCGGTGGATTCGCTCTCGGCCTCCTCTGTTATCGGCCACCCACCTTTCTGGGGTCGAGGTGGGCGACCTGAGCACATTCCCCATTTAATTTCATTAGTGCAGAGAAACTCTCTGAACAATTCTTCTATTTTCTTCAGACATTTGCTATAAATTCAGATTTTCATGAAGTCTGGACAGATGAAGATGGTGGAGAAAGAAAGGAAGGAGATCTGTAATGGCTGATTATAGCAGTGTAAGCCTGGTGGCAGAGATAACGGATGGCAGGAGGGTGGTGATTAGGATGGTGGCTATAGGGACGGTGCCCATCAGGATGGTGGCTATAGGGATGGTGCCCATCAGGGCAGTGCCTATAAGGATGGTGGCCATAGGGATGATAGCTATAGGAACGGCACCCATCAGAACAGTGCCCATCAGAATGGTGGCTATAGGGATGGTGCCCATCAGGATGGTGGCTATAGGGACGGTGCCCATCAGGGCAGTGCCTATCAGGATGGTGTCCATAGGGATGATAGCTATAGGAACGGTACCCATCAGAACAGTGCCCATCAGAATGGTGGCTATAGGGATGGTGCCCATCAGGGAAGTGCCTATCAGCATGGTGGCCATAGGGATGATGGCTATAGGAGAGGTACCCATCAGAACAGTGCCCATCAGATCGGTGGCTATAGGGACGGTGCCCACCAAGATGGTGGCTATAGGGACAGTGCCTATCAGGGCAGTGCCTATTAGGATGGTGGCCATAGGGATGATGGCTATAGGAACGATACCCATCAGAACAGTGCCCATCAGAACGGTGGCTATAGGGACAGTACCCATCAGGATGGTGGTTATTGGGACAGCGCCCATCAGGATGGTGGTTATAGGGACGGTGCCCACCAGGATGGTGGTTATAGGGACAATGCCCAAAAGGATGGTGGCTATAGGAACAGTGTCCATCAGTATGGTGGCTATAGGGACATTAGCCATCAGGATGGTGGTTATAGGAATGGTGCCTATCAGGACAGTGCCCATCAGAACGGTGGCTACAGAGATGGTGCCCATTAGGACAATGGCTATAGGGACGATGGCTCTAGGGACGGTGCCCATTAGGACAGTTCCTATCAGAACTGTGGCTATAGGGACGGTTCTCATCAGGATGGTGCCCATCAGAACCGTGGCTATAGGGACGGTGCCCATCAGGACAATGGCTATAGAGACGGCAAAGAATATGAGTCCGTACACATTGGAAGCAGCAGTGTGAACTGCGACCAATCCCACACAAAAGGCGCTCTGCTGTAAAAATAAATAGCAAGTGCCGTAACAAAAACAGGGCCTTTTGGTTTATACGTTTTTGCAAAAAATGTACAGTAAGCTGCCTCACCAACTTCACGGTGGGCCCTGGTAGAGACAGTCCTAACTCTGTCCCTAGATACTACATTAAAAACCTGCCAGTGTGTACATACCTCTGGGCAGGGCGCGGGAGAGCACAGGACAATCTCACCTTGTAAGGCTGTGTGGCTGGCTGGCTGTGTGCAGACTTCATAGGGGAGGGGCAGGTGCCTCCAATTTCTGCTGTTACCAGCAGAGGTGAACATGAAGGCAAAAAATATGAGTCTGCACACATTGGAAGCAGCAGTGTGAACTGCGACCAATCCCCACCAAAAACATAGGGACAATGACTATGCGAATGGTGTCGATCAGAACGGTGGCTATAGGGAGGGTGCCTATCAGGACAGTGTCCATAAGAACAGTGACTATAGGGATGGTGCCCATCAGGACAGTGCTTATCAAGAGGCTTTTTACACCATGGTGTATCTTCTAAGTGGCACTTCAGCTTCAGAAGCTGTGAGATCAGCAGTGAACGCTATGCTATGATGTGCCAGACATTATGGAGGAGCCGTGATATGGAAACTAGAGAGTATTCATCAGTGATATTGCCCCTGTCTCAGTCACCTGATACAATCTGTGTGATTCTGATCATTCAAGGCGGCACCAGATCCCCAATTCGGTCCTGTAGGAGCAACACACAGCTTAATACTGCCATATTGCAAATCACATAGGATGCAGAGGTGATGTATCTACACCAATTGGCAATGGTATGACAGCAATATTAGGGGGCGCCGTGTTGATGAGTTGTGCTGATGTCAGATGCTTCCACAAATCCTCCTTCAGTCCCCGCTGTCATGAGCTCCCCATTGCTCACGTTCTGCTACAGCTCCATTTTTGGAAAAATCGTCATAAAGACACCAAAATCCGCAACATTTCACAGCTTTTACACTACAATTCTGGTGTGAAATCTTCTCTGAATCGGACCCTACATGTCATTATTTGAATAACTGTTTATGGAAATAATATATGGAAACTATATAGCAGTATTAGATACATCTTAGGCCAGGGTCACACATACCATCCGTTTTTGGCTTAAATCCGTTTTTGGGATCATTTTGGTAATTCTTTTTCAAAGTAAAAAAAACCCATGTGCGTTAACACATGTGTGTGCGCGTTTTTGTGCAGCATCCCAAAAAACGCTGCTAGCAGCATTTTTTTGTGCATTAAAAAAGCATGCATTTTTTTAACATGGGACCCTATGGGAAACGCTTGCATTAACACATATGCGTTTTTGGTGAAAAAATGACTAAGGCTAGGGCCAGATTAGCGTTTTTTTTTCATCCGGATCTGGTTAAAAATGCTCAAAACCGGATCCGCAGCACATAAGCTGCAATACAAAAACCGCATTTCGGTTTCGCTGCCTGTGTGAAAAATCATGCAGGCAGTGTTTTTCAGAGCGGTTTGTAAAACACAGCAGGATTGCTATAATGCTTACGCCATTTGCGTAGTCTACACGCTGCTGTCCAGGGTCCTGATCGCTAATACAGTAGTTCTATGGGCATTGCACAGCCATAGCACTACTGTACATGATATCACCCAGGACAGCAGCCTGTAGACTACACAAATGGCGTAAGCACCAGAGACAGCTCCTTATAAAGGTTGCTGTCCTGTCTCTGGTGCTTACGCAAACTGCGTAGTGTACTCCTGCAAACACAGGAGTCGGCGGCTGTCATTATAAAGTATAGAAAAAGCCGACAATAGCAGCGATACAGTTAAATATAGAATTAACCACTCACATGCCGACCTGTGTGGACAGCATGTCTCTAGGGAGGGTGGGCACCCCACATCTATTAATAACATTTAAAACATTTAACCCTTTGTTCATCCCTGCGGCAGCAGGAATGAACAAAGCATACGGTAACCAGGATTGCTCCGGATTAGGCTAGGGTCACATTTGCGTTTAAAAATTCAGATCCTGATCCGGTTTTGAGCTGTTAAAAAGCTCAAAACCAGATCAGGAACCGCAGCCCATAGGAGCCCATTATGTGAACCGGATTGATCTACATGCAATCTGGTTACCACATCCGGATTTGCAGCCTGCGTGAAAAATCATGCAGGCTGCAGTTTTTGGAGCGGTTTGCAATCTGCAGCAGGATTGCTATAATGGGCTCCTACGGGAGCCCACGCAGCTGCCGCAAGGCACATGTGAATGCCTGCGGCAGCTGTATGCTTTGTTCATCCCTGCTGCCGAAGAAAGGGGGGCTACAGACATGCTGTCCACTCAGGTGGGCATGTGAGGGGTTAATATGTGGAATTTTAGTGTTGCCGGCTGTTGTCAGCATTTACTATTTTATGAATGAACCCGGCGGCTCCTCGCTGTGTAGTAGATACAGTACGTTATGTGCGTACTGCATCTGCCGCTATCCAGGGTCCTGAAAGCTTTAACATTAGGTCTATAGGCAGCGCACCACCATAGAACTAATGCTAAAGCTTTCAGGACCAAGGCTAGCGTACGTATCTCCTCCACAGCGAGGAGGCGCCGGTGTCACTCATGAAATAGTAAATGCCAACAATAGCCGGCAATACTATAATTCCACATATTAACCCCTCACATGCCCACCTGAGTGGACAGCATGTTTCTAGGGAGGGTGGGCACCCCTAGAGACATGTTGCCCACATCTATTATTAATATTTAACCCTTTGTTCATCCCTGCGGCAGCAGGGATGAACAAAGCATACGGCTGCCGCAGACACTCACATGTGCCTTGCGGCAGCCGCATGGGCTCCCTTGGGAGCCCATTACAACAAGCCTGCTGCGGATTGCAAACCGCTCCGAAAACTGCAGCCTGCATGATTTTTTATGCAGGTTGCAAATCCGGATGCGGTAACCAGATTGCATGTAGAGCAATCCAGTTTTATAATGGGCTCCTAGGGGCTGCGGTTCCTGATCCGGTTTTGAGCTGTAAAAAGCTCAAGATCTGAAATTTTCACCGCAAATCTGACCCCAGCCTTAAAGCAGCTTTTCTTCCACATTTACCTAAAATGTTTGCCCAACATCGTACATAGCAGTATTATTATGACACATTTTATTTGGGAAGTATATGAGTATTTTGTGGGAAATATATGGCAGTATCATGTGTAATTAAAATAAAACTACAAGATGTGAATTTGCATTATTTGGGACACGCATATAATTTGGGTGTTATATGTCAGTATTATATAGGCAGTGTATGGCCATATTATGCAGGTTAGTTTTATGTAAATAGGGTGGGCTGAAGATGAGGATGTTGAAGCATATGTCAGTGTTAGTTAAAAACAATATGGCAGTATTTTTGGGGTTTCCTATTAGAGTACTTTTTTGGACAGTACGTGTACTATACGGGGGTATTTTATGAGCTGTATATTGTTGTGGGAAAATTCTTTTTAGTATTATTCAGATGATGCATATTATCATATTAGCATTGTCTAACAGTATTATGAGAATGTTGCAGTAATATTTAGATGGTTCATTTAATTTTTGAACTATATGGAAGTACTAGCTGTAGTACCCGGCTACGCCGGGGTTAATAAATAACTGATGTTAGCAATAACAAAATAGAATTTGAATATGTCATATTAATGATCTGTAGGGAAATAGAAGCTGAGCTGTGATTGATTGCTATAGGCAGCCTGATAAATCTCCAGCCAACAGTAAACCCTCCCCCGGCCGGGCAGTATATGTTACCTCACACATACACATAATAGACAGCTCATGTGACTGACATCTGCCTTAATTCCCTATATGACACATGTGTTGCACATTGGCTGTTTTTAATCAGATGTTTATGTTTGTAAATTAAAGATAGCACACGTATGAGGCGAGTTGTGTGAGGTGATTTGTGCACATCTGTGTCTGTCTGTGTGGTGTGTGTGTCCCTGGGGTGTGTATGTGTGTGTCCCTGTGGGGTGAGTGCATGTGTCCCTATAGGGTGTGTATGTGTGTGTCCCTGTGGGGGGAGGTCTCTGTGGTGTGTGTGTCTCTGTTGTGTGGGTCTCTTTGTGGTGTTTGTGTGTGTGTCCCTGTGGGGTGAGTGCATGTGTCCCTGTAGGGTGTGTATGTGTGTGTGTCCCTGTGGAGGGGGTCTGTGTGGTGTGTGTGTGTGTCTCTGTGTTGTGTGTGTCTCTTTGTGGTGTGTGTGTTTCCCTGCGGGGTGAGTGCATGTGTCCCTATAAGGTGTGTATGTGTGTGTGTCCCTGGGGGGGTGTCTGTGAGGGTTGTGTATGTATATATGATGCTCTCGGGGTCCAGACGTGTGACTGTGCAAAATTTTGTGGCTGTAGTTGCGATGGTGTAGATGCCAATCCCGGATATACACACATACACACACATACACACACATTCAGCTTTATATATTAGATTATGTGAGCTGTATATGGCAGTGTGATGTGGGAACTATTTAGCGATTATATTTGTTTGTTAAATATTATTGGAGCATTATATGGAAACCAGATGTGGGTGCGATGCTATCACATCAGGTCTGCGGTGACATCACGATGGGGGCGAGCTCTGTGTCGCTGGCTCTCCCCCTGTGCTGTTTCTCCCTCTCCACTGTTTTTCCCTCTTGCTCTCTGCCCCCTCCTTGTGGTCACTCTCTGCCCCCTCCTTTTGGTCACTCTCTGCCCCCTCCTTTTGGTCACTCTATACCCCTTCCTTGTGATCGCTCTCTGCCCCCTCCTTGTGGTCACTCTTTGTCCCTTCCTTGTGGTCACTCTCTGCCCCCTCCTTGTGGTCACTCTGCCCCTCCTTGTGGTCACTCTCTGCCCCCTCCTTGTGGTCACTCTGCCCCTCCTTGTGGTCACTCTCTGCCCCCTCCTTGTGGTCACTCTCTGCCCCCCTTGTGGTCACTCTCTGCCCCCTCCTTGTGGTCACTCTCTGCCCCTCCTTGTGGTCACTCTCTGCCCCTCCTTGTGGTCACTCTCTGCCCCTCCTTGTGGTCACTCTCTGCCCCTTCCCCCTTGTGGTCACGCTCTGCCCCCTCCTTGTGGTCACTCTATGCCCCCCCTTGTGGCCCCTCTATGCCCCCCTTGTGGTCCCTCTCTGCCCCCCCTTGTGGTCCCTCTCTGCCCCCCATGTAATCCCTCTCTGCCCCCTCAATGTGGTCACTCTCTGCCCCCTCAATGTGGTCACTTTCTGCTCCCTCAATGTGGTCACTCTCTGCCCCCCTTGTGCTGCCTCTGACTTACCGCGGCCGGGACTCCGGTTTAGACAGGCGTCGTCTTCTTCCTCCTTGTCACGGGGTTACATACAGTTAACGGGTAGCAGACAGGGTGGACTCAGCAGTGATAGGTGTCCCTCAGAGATCCGCGGTGTTCCTCCATTCTAGCTAAGTAAGTTGCCGTTGTAGCCCAGGAATACCAGGTCGGGTACAGGGAGGCTGCTTGAATGCCCTATCCGGGTTATACGTTCCGGATGCTTTGGGGAGCCTTGGGTCCCTTGGTGGGTACACCGCTGGTTAGACGACTGTATTTGGCGATGGTGGGGTGCTCCTGTAAAGCGATTCCTCCACTCTACTGGTTCGCATAGCAGAGCTGAACTGCTGCTAGCTTCGGTACCAGCAAACCGGCTGTAAAGGGGCACGGGATGATCTTGAGCCCGCATAATGATGCCCGTAATTGGTAGGGAGATGGCCGGTAGAAGATGGCCAGGGGGCCGCACGGGACTGTGCGAGCCCCCTCTCCTAGGTTGCAGAGCTGGGATTCTGCAGAGGGTCTTCTAGGTTGCTGTTACTCCTTCAGCCCTCGAACTCCAACTGTTCTAGGCTAAACTTAAACTTCCACTACACACTACGCTTGCACTCCGCCCACAAGGACCTTGATTGGCCCTCTATGCTAAGTGATGCATGCAGGGTATGGATCTCTGAGTTAACCACATGACTGCTGGGTCAGAGAATATTGCTGCTGCATTCATGGCTGCAATACCCTCCTGTGACGCACTCGGTGTGGGGTGCCACACTCCCCCTTGGTGAAAAACGCTTGTCCCCAAGCGTCGCACTACCCAACATTACAGAGGATTTTTGTGTTTTATAACAGGTAATAAACATTTTTATTAATAACAGGTAAATATTTGCTGAGATGTTGCAGCAATATAAACAGGTAGACACTTTTGCGGACCCGGCGAGCGGTCGGCTGTCCTTAATGAGAGTTCAGGCTGTAGCTGCCAGATCGCACAGTCAGTGATTAAACAGAGAACAGAGTTATTGAGTACTAGCTGGGTGCCCGATGCACATGCATCGGGATTCTAGCAGTGCGAGTCTCTGACTCGCAATGGCCGCTTCGCGGCCAATGCTTCGCGCTGCTAAGGCGACTGCGCGGGCATAGCGAGTCGCCTTAGAACTGCTCGCAATGGCCGCTGCGCGGCCAATGCTTCGGGAGTATCCACATGACCACGCTGACTCGCAGCGCGAGCGGACTCAGAAGGGGCAAAAAACCCATTCGTGATTATATAATAGAAGTCCAAGCAAAACAAGTCACTGGCGTGGAGAATGACGGCGCACCCATTTGGCGAACCACCCATCTGGACAAGCATACCGCTCATAGGTGATTATATCGCCCCGGTATAGGTCGCGATTGGGATGTCCTCTGGGCAAGTGTGACTCGACTTCCCGGCGCCCCACAAACACCTCTTCATTCAAACCCACCTCCCAAGCGAACCCCCACCCATTAGACAGATTAAAGGTGGAAATTCTACCTTCACGGCGAAGTTCATCAGGCAGCGGCGGTTGGCGGCGGGCCGTGGCACGGGCCTCCATGTTGGCGCGTTCACGGGCCTGCCACTCCTCTCGGCGATGCTGACATTTACAGTTTCGTCGGTACGGCTCGGAGTGTGAATATGGCTGGTGGTTCGGTAGGACGCTTGGGCTTGGCGGACAGTCTGGACCGGCACCCGGTGGAACGGCACAGGGGAAGGTGTCGCTGTTGCACCCGACCAGTGTACCCGAGCTAGCTGCTCGAACGGAGGATCCTCGCTGTCTCCCCAAGCAAAACTGGTGTCAAGATCCTCAGGAATACTGCGGGTCTCGTCGTCGTCATCCTCTTCTTCTCCCTCGATGACCACATCGGGCTGCTCGATGGTTGGAGATGCTGGAACAGGTTCCTCGGTACAGCAGGGCGGTGGTGTTGCGGATCCTTCCACGGGGACGTCCTGCAGGGCTTCCAGGCTGCCTGCCTCTTCTTCTGTTTCTGCTGGTAGCGGTGTCTGCATCCCGTCGAACGGGTAGACCTCCGGAGTTGCAAAGGAGGCCTCCAGGTCAGGGAAGACACGGGCAACAGTCTTTAAAGGGGTATTACGACTGTCGGTGGGTTCCTTGGTGGGAACCTGGTAGATATCGGCTTCTTCTAAGGAGCAGGTTACAAGCTCCGGCTCTGGGATCGGTCCGGCTGCAGTTTCAGGCAGTGGACTGGGGTGAGCTGCGGTCTCTACCGGGATGAAACAGTCAATGGGCTCTGGTGAGGATGCAGGGCAAGCGGTAGGCATTGGGGAGGTCGTAGTGAAACTGGAGATATCATCCGGTCCTGGGTTGGGTGTACCCGGTCGTCTCTGCTGCATCGCGTGATGTAGTCTACGGCCTAGGCTTGCGCTCCAGCTACGAATTGTCCACTCGACAGTTTCCATGAGCCTCACCCGGAGGTCTTGCAGAGCTTCTTGCCAAAAGTCGGGGCTGCCATCGATGTTGAGGACAGGACCCGGACTGGGGTGGCCTATGGTTGCTCTGGCCTCAGCTTCCACTTGTTGCATCAGGTCTTGGAGTCTCAAACTGGCCATCTTTGTAGGAGAACCACACTCGTCCAACCGGTAACCGTTCTGGTAGAGAGCTGGTGAAGAATTGTCTGACACTCCCACTTCCTTGGGGGTTTTTGTAGTCCAATTGTGGGGAAAAATCTTTGGGTCCGCCCCCATGGTTGATTCGAGCAATCAGGGCGGACAAAGAGTTTGGCGCCTTTGCCTTTAGCCCTCGCACGAAGAGGGGCGGTGGCTCACCCCTGGGCTTGCACGTGGCGGATCCTCATGGCGGGGACGCCATCTTGGGCGCCGTCTTGGCCCAACGATGAGAAGGCGGGAAAAGTTATTTTAGGGACGAACAAAGTCCAAATTGTTGAAATAAAGTCTTTTCAAGCACATGATACCCGTTAGGGAACGGGCCTGCTCGTATCCTGTTCATGACGCCACTTTCTGACTCACCGCGGCCGGGACTCCGGTTTAGACAGGCGTCGTCTTCTTCCTCCTTTTCACGGGGTGCCGCGCCTGCCGGTAGTGGGCCCGGTGGTGCAGATAAAAAGTTTGAAGACTTCGTTAGTGGAACAGATTAAGGGGTTAATTGTTTCGTGACGCCACCTATGAATAGTTCGGTAAGTCTTACCGACGCTGCGGGGCCTCCGGGGGATGGAACGCAGCAAGATGGAACGCTCCCCACAGGCTAAGCGGTGATCCCCGGAGCCATGAGCTGCTTAAGATGTTGTGCGGCAGCTGCGGTTACCTTGTGTGCGGACGGACGTAGTCATAAGGAAGCACGGACACTGTAAGTATCTGTAACGGGTAATTTACTGTAACCAGCAAGCAGTACATGGCATACAGTTAACGGGTAGTGGACCGGGTGGACTCAGCAGTGATAGGTGTCCCTCAGAGATCCGCGGTGTTCCTCCATTCTAGCTAAGTAAGTTGCCGTTGTCGCCCAGGAATACCAGGTCGGGTACAGGGAGGCTGCTTGAATGCCCTATCCGGGGTATACGTTCCGGATGCTTTGGGGAGCCTTGGGTCCCTTGGTGGGTACACCGCTGGTTAGACGACTGGATTTGGCGGTGGTGGGGTGCTCCTGTAAAGCTGCTCCTCCATGCTTCTGGTTCGCATAGCAGAGCTGAACTGCTGCTAGCTTCGGTACCAGCAAACCGGCTGTAAAGGGGCACGGGATGATCTTGAGCCCGCATAATGATGTCCGTAATTGGTAGGGTGATGGCCGGTAGAAGATGGCCAGGGGGCCGCACGGGACTGTGCGAGCCCCATCTCCTAGGTTGCAGAGCTGGGATTCTGCAGAGGGTCTTCTACGTTGCTGTTACTCCTTCAGCCCTCGAACTCCAACTGTTCTAGGCTAAACTTAAACTTCCACTACACACTACCCTTGCACTCCGCCCACCAGGACCTTGATTGGCCCTCTAGGCTAAGTGATGCATGCAGGGTATGGATCTCTGAGTTAACCACATGACTGCTGGGTCAGAGAATATTGCTGCTGCACTTATGGCTGCAATACCCTCCTGTGACGCACTCGGTGCGGGGCGCCACACCTCTCTACCCCGTATATGTTCTCTGCCAATACCTGTGCTGCTTCTCTGCCCCCCCCCCACTGAGGTTGCTCTCTCTCCCCCCATGGTTACTTTCTCCTCCCATGTGGTTGTTCTTTGACCCCCATGCATGCTCTCTGCCCCTCTGTGCTACCTCGCTACCCCTACTGGGGTCGCTTTCAGCCCCCATGCTTGATCTCATGTGGCAGCAGCATGAGGAAGATGTTGACGCCACGAAGAACTGGTGCAGTTCTTCATTTGGTGGGCTGTGGGGTGAGCGGGACGAGCAGTGAGAGCAGACAGAGCGAGCTGGGAGGGTCTGAGAACGGGCAGAGCAAGCAGGGGGAAAGTGTGAGGATAGGCAGAGCAAGCGTGGGGGTGTGAGCAGAGGCAGAGTGAGCAGGGGTATGTGAGGATGGGCAGAGCGAGCCGGAGGGTGTGAGGACGGGCAGAGCAGGGGCGTGTGAGTGCGGACAGAGAATGTGGTGTGAGAGCGGGAAGAGCGTGGACTGTGAGAGCGGGCAGAGCACGGGGTGTGAGAGCGGGCAGAGCACGGGGTGTGAGAGCGGGCAGAGCATGGGGTGTGAGAGCGGGCAGGGCACGGGGTGTGAGAGCGGGCAGGGCACGGGGTGTGAGAGCGGGCCGGGCATGGGGTGTGAGAGCGGGCAGAGCACGGGTGTGAGAGCGGGCAGAGCACGGGGTGTGAGAGTGGGCAGAGCACGGGGTGTGAGAGTGGGCAGAGCACGGGGGGACACTGTCTTTGCCACCCTTTGCGCTCTCTACCCCCCCCATTCCCATGGCCCTAGCCAGAGCATGGGGGAGTGCAGAGCGAGGAGGATGGGGTGCAGAGTGCAGGGGGGAGTACATAGTGGAGGGGAGCACAGATGGGTGTGGGGAGTGCAGAGGAGTGTGGGGAAGCACAGAGCGGGGGGGGGCACAGTGAGTGGTCATGTTACCTGGCTCTGTCCTTGATAGTGACATCACCACAGGTCCTGTAAATCCCAGCTCATCGACAGTGATAGCTGGCTGGGGGCTGCGGCCACCATAGTCCATACCCATCACTTGTGTGTGGAGGTATGGCGTGGCCGGAAGTGACATAGGCGGACATCCAGACGAAAGTGGAGGAGCCACTTCACAATTATATAATTAGATCTTTTTCTGGAACTTTAGAATAATATTTGAAAGATGGATAATTTTTGGACACTATATGGAGGGTGTGAGCTGTAAATGGCAGTATGTTGTGGGAACTATAAGCCATTAATATCTGGATGGTGTGAATAATATTTGGTCATTATATGATAATATTATGTGGAAACTATATATCAGTAAAATTTGGTTTATGCATATTGTTTAGACACCATATAGGTGGTATGTGAGCTGCATATGGCAGTATGATGGGGATATTTTTTTCATTTTCAGTTATATATGGAGGGTGCATATTATTTAGGCATTTTATGCCAGCATTACATGGGAACTATATAGTAGTAATATTTAAATGGTATATATTATTTGTTATTTGTTTACTATATGGCAGTATTATGTGAGCCCACTGGCAGACGTCGACAGAAAAGGGCCCCTGTGCAGGAACAATGTAGGGGCCCTTTGTAGTTCAATAGCTCCTCACAATGGGCAATTTCACCTGATTTAGAGGTAGAAATAAGCCCCGTTACCTCTTGGGCCCCTGTGCGACTTCACATGTTGCACCAATGATATATCCGCCCGTGTGTGAGCCTCATATGTCAGTATTGTGTGGGATCTGCAATATATGGATGGTGCATATTATAAGGTAGTAAGTGAGCTGCACATGGCAGTGTGATGTGAGAACTATATGGCAGTTATATTCGGCTACTGTATGGTATTTGGGCATTATAAGGAGGAGTATATGAACTGCATATGGCAGTTTGATGTGAGTAATATATGGATGGTGCATACTATTCAGGCACTATATGGAGGTAGTATGTGAGCTTGCATTTCTCAGTATCATATGAGAACTATGTGGCGGTAATATTTGGATGGTGCATATTATTTGGGCACTATATGGAGGTGTGCAAAAAGTGATGGTCCAGCTCCCGAAGTTCAATATTGAATCTTCATCAGACTCCCCATATACAGTCATGGCCAAAAGTTTTGAGAATGACACCAAAATGATATTTTCCCATGATCTGCTGCCCTCTGGTTTTTATTTGTGTTTGTCTGATGTTTATATCACATACAGAAATATAATTGTAATCATATTATGATACCAAAAGGTTATATTGACAGTTAGAATGAGTTAATGCAGCAAGTGAATATTTGCAATGTTGCCCCTTCTTCTTCAGGACCTCTGCAATTCTCCTGGCTGCTCTCAATCAACTTCTGGACCAAATCCTGACTGATAGCCGTCCATTCTTCCATTCTTGCATAATCAATGCTTGCATTTTGGCAGAATTTGTTGGTTTTTGTTTGTCCACCCGTCTCTTGATGATTGACCACAAGTTCTCAATGGGATTAAGATCTGGGGAGTTTCCAGGCCATGGACCCAAAATCTCTATGTTTTGTTCCCTGAGCCATTTAGTTATCACCTTTGCTTTATGGCAAGGTGCTCCATCATGCTGGAAAAGGCATTGTTGGGCCCAAACTGCTCTTGGACGGTTGGGAAGAAGTTGCTCTTGGAGGACATTCTGGTACCATTCTTTATTCATGGCTGTGTTTTTAGGCAAGACTGCGAGTGAGCCGATTCCCTTGGCTGAGAAGCAACCCCACACATGAATGGTTTCAGGATGCTTTACAGTTGGCATGAGACAAGACTGGTGGTAGCGCTCACCTCTTCTTCTCCGAATAAGCTGTTTTCCAGATGTCCCAAACAATCGAAAAGAGGATTCATCAGAGAAAATGACTTTCCCCCAGTCCTCAGCAGTCCACTCCCTGTACCTTTCCCCAGTCCTCAGCAGTCCACTCCCTGTACCTTTACCCCAGTCCTCAGCAGTCCACTCCCTGTACCTTTCCCCCAGTCCTCAGCAGTCCACTCCCTGTACCTTTCCCCCAGTCCTCAGCAGTCCACTCCCTGTACCTTTACCCCAGTCCTCAGCAGTCCACTCCCTGTACCTTTCCCCCAGTCCTCAGCAGTCCACTCCCTGTACCTTTCCCCCAGTCCTCAGCAGTCCACTCCCTGTACCTTTCCCCCAGTCCTCAGCAGTCCACTCCCTGTACCTTTCCCCCAGTCCTCAGCAGTCCACTCCCTGTACCTTTCCCCCAGTACTCAGCAGTCCACTCCCTGTACCTTTCCCCCAGTCCTCAGCAGTCCACTCCCTGTACCTTTCCCCCAGTCCTCAGCAGTCCACTCCCTGTACCTTTCCCCCAGTCCTCAGCAGTCCACTCCCTGTACCTTTACCCCAGTCCTCGCAGTTCACTCCCTGTACCTTTCCCCAGTCCTCAGCAGTCCACTCCCTGTACCTTTCCCCCAGTCCTCAGCAGTCCACTCCCTGTACCTTTCCCCCAGTCCTCAGCAGTCCACTCCCTGTACCTTTCCCCCAGTCCTCAGCAGTCCACTCCCTGTACCTTTCCCCCAGTCCTCAGCAGTCCACTCCCTGTACCTTTCCACCAGTCCTCAGCAGTCCACTCCCTGTACCTTTACCCCAGTCCTCGCAGTCCACTCCCTGTACCTTTCCCCAGTCCTCAGCAGTCCACTCCCTGTACCTTTCCCCCAGTCCTCAGCAGTCCACTCCCTGTACCTTTCCCCCAGTCCTCAGCAGTCCACTCCCTGTACCTTTCCCCCAGTCCTCAGCAGTCCACTCCCTGTACCTTTCCCCCAGTCCTCAGCAGTCCACTCCCTGTACCTTTCCCCCAGTCCTCAGCAGTCCACTCCCTGTACCTTTCCCCCAGTCCTCAGCAGTCCACTCCCTGTACCTTTACCCCAGTCCTCAGCAGTGCACTCCCTGTACCTTTCCCCCAGTCCTCAGCAGTCCACTCCCTGTACCTTTCCCCCAGTCCTCAGCAGTCCACTCCCTGTACCTTTCCCCAGTCCTCAGCAGTCCACTCCCTGTACCTTTCCCCCAGTCCTCAGCAGTCCACTCCCTGTACCTTTCCCCCAGTCCTCAGCAGTCCACTCCCTGTACCTTTCCCCCAGTCCTCAGCAGTCCACTCCCTGTACCTTTACCCCAGTCCTCAGCAGTTCACTCCCTGTACCTTTTGCAGAATATCAGTCAGTCCCTGATGTTTTTTCTGGAGAGAAGTGGCTTCTTTGCTGCCCTCCTTGAAACCAGGCCTTGCTCAAAAAGTCTCCGCCTCACAGTGCGTGCAGAAGCACTCACACCAGCCTGCTGCCACTCCTGGGCAAGCTCGGCACTGCTGGTAGTCCCATCCCGCAGCTGAAACAGTTTTAAGATACGGTCCTGGCGCTTGCTGGTCTTTCTTGGGCACCCTGGAGCCTTTTTGACAACAATGGAAGCTCTCTCCTTGAAGTTCTTGATGATGCGATAGATTGTTAACTGAGGTGCACTCTTTGTAGCTGCGATACTCTTCCCTGTTATGTCATTTTTGCACAGTGCAATGATGGCTGCACGTGTTTCTTTAGAGATAACCATGGTTAACTGAAGAGAAACAATGATACCAAGCACCAGCCTCCTTTTAAAGTGTCCAGTGGTGTCATTCTTACTTAATCATGACTGACTGTTCGCCAGCCCTGTCCTCATCAACACCCACACCTGTGTTAATGGAACAATCACTAAAACGATGTTAGCTGCTCCTTTTAAGGCAGGACTGCAATGATGTTGAAATGTGTTTTGGGGGTTAAACTTCATTTTCTAGGCAAATATTGACTTAGCAAGTAATTGCTGTTAAGCTGATCACTCTTTATGACATTCTGGAGTATAAGCAAATTGCCATTAGAAAAACTGAAGCAGTAGACTTTGTAAAAATTAATATTTGTATCATTCTCAAAACTTTTGGCCATGACTGTACAGCATGGTTAATACTCAATCAACATGCTTAGAGTAAAGGGGGGTTTACACGTTGCGATATCGGAGTCCGATTTCAATGAAAAGTCACGTGGTTCGATCGTTGGACCCGATATAGTTCCTGCGTTGTATGGTGTGAATGTCCAATACGATGCAGGAACGATGTCAATGCGATATTGGGGATTGAATGAGCGTGCTATTCAATGCTCCGATATTGAATGGAGATTGGAGCCGGATCGTGCTGTGTGACAGCCCAACTACGATGCGATGTTCAACATCACCCATTCACTCCCATGTTAAATGGTCGTTCCTGGGTTGGGGGGCGTAGACATCGCACGGACGTTGTATCCCGATATCGCATCCAATGCGATGCGGGAGAAACGTGCACTAAATGCGCGCTCCCGCGCCATTGAGTTGCGATATCA
Organism: Allobates femoralis; assembly: GCA_033576535.1. Taxonomy (NCBI): domain Eukaryota; kingdom Metazoa; phylum Chordata; class Amphibia; order Anura; family Aromobatidae; genus Allobates; species Allobates femoralis. Next base: position 131,832,426 of record JARQOC010000010.1, read on the forward strand.
CAACGATATTGAAACGTGTAAACCCACCTTGAGGCAAGGCCTTGCAACGCTTCCTGCCTTATTTCATGCATGTTGATTGAGTATTAACCATGCTGTATATAGGGAGCCTGATGAAGTTTCAATATTGAACTCCGGGAGCTGGACCATCACTTTTTGCGTTCTTGTTGCGGTGTCAGGACACGGGACCATGCAGATCAGGATCACCGGGGTGAGCTGATTACTTCCTTCTGTTTGCACTATAAGGGGTAGTATGTAAGTTATATATGGCAGTGTGATGTGAGAACTATATGGCAGTAATGTTCTGATGGTGTATATTATTTGGGCATTATAAGGAGGTAGTATGTCAGCTGCATATGGCAGTATGATGTGAGAACTATATGGCGTTAATATTTGACTGATGTATATTATTTGGGCACTATATGGAGATAGTATTTGAGCTGTAAATGGCAGTATGATGTGAGAACTATGTGGCTGTAATATTTGGATGGTGCATATTATTTTGGCACTATATGGTGCTATTATTTGAGCTGTTTGTTGTTGGCTGTGGGGTGCAGATTCTTTAGCAAGGTCCCTCCTATAATAATGAACATTACAGCCTTAGGGTGCGCTCACATTTGCGTTTAAACTCGGCGAGTGCAATCACATTGTGTTGCGCTTACAACAAGGTTAAACTACAGTACAATGCCCATTTGTGAGTTTTTCCTTATGGAGAAGATAGACAGAGATAGATAGATAGATAGATAGATAGATAGATAGATAGATAGATAGATAGATAGATAGATAGATAGATAGATAGATAACAAAACATGAAAAAACTGCACAGCACTCACAGACACAATGTGAACTGGTGCCAAGCAGGGACACTAAACTAAACAAATAGAAAAAATTCTCTGCAGCACTCAGCTACTGCCAGTGATGTACATATGCTAACAAGCTATATATATTTGAGAAAAAAGTTTAAAAACTTACGTTTTTTCCAAAAAACTCAAAAATTCTTATTTTCTTTATTTCTGAGGTTCTTAGTACACACATTGGCCATTGTCTGTTTGCTCATCAACTGCGACAGATGCGACTGTGAGAGATGCGGGTGCTTGGCACCAGTTCACATTGTGTCTGTGAGTGCTGTGCAGTTTTTTCATGTTTTGTATCATATGGAGTTACTGGCTCCATGTCTGCAATTTGCACCCTCATCACCTGCAGGTGGTCTAGGGTCGAGATGGTGTCCACCCACTGAGAGGTGGTATAGGGAGGACAAGGAGGACAGGGATGTCAGCGTTAGGACTTATCAGACCTGAAGTCACTTTGTCGCAGTTGATGAGCAAACAGACATTGGCCAATGTATGTACCAAGAACTTCAGAAATAAAAAAATAAGAATTTTTGAGTTTTTTGGAAAAAACGTAAGTTTTTAAACTTTTTTCTCAAATATATATAGCTTGTTAGCATATGTACATCACTGGTAGTAGCTGTGTGCTGCAGAGAATTTTTTCTAGATAGATAGATAGATAGCTGGATCGATCTTACCAGTCTCCCACTGCTCTTTCTGGGGCCACTCATCAAGCTTCATGCATATTCACTGCACTGACTGGCAACAGCCAATCACAGACACTCACTCTCTGTGAGAGCGTCTGTGATTGGCTGTTGCACACAAACTGCACCCTCACATTTTGTGTTGGAGCCTGTGATTGGTTGCCATATACATTAGTGTATGGCAACCAACCTGCCATCATAAGTGTATTAAATACAAAATGGGGAAAAAAATGTGTGTTTTTAATTCTCGGCAAAGATAAAGCAGACAGCTGCAGGCTGCAGCCAACAGCTATGCACTTTATCTTGGATAAGTATTAAATACGGGGAAAAGTGCACTGTTTTTTTAAACTAAATAAATAATTTATAAAAACAGCAGCATGCGGTGCCCCCCCCCCCAATTTGACAGTTAGTTAAGAAAAACTGCACAAATGGGGTTGTTATTTTTACCCTGGTGAGCCACATAGTTATTTGGCCCCACAGGCTACAGAATACAAGCTCGCAGCCACCCTAGAATTTGGCACATTCATTAGAATTGTTAAATCCTAGCGCTTTACTTGGCTCTTCCCAATGCCCTGGTGTGGTGGCATCAGAGTGATAGAAGTGGTTAATGACAACTTAGTATTGACAGCTTGTCATTAAGCCTTGGATTGGTGATACCCATTACATATGCAGTAAGTGAAGAGTTAAAAAAAAAACACACACACACAGAAAGATCATTTATTAGAAATAACACACCTGACAACCCTTGTTATCCCATTTATTAACCCCAAAACATACCCTCCGATGATAATCCACAATGAGGTTCCATGTCGCATCTCACCTCTTCTGCATTGGGGTTGCACTGAAGAAGCATCCTTTCATCGAGGCCTCTGAACACAGAATGATGGCACTGAGAGCTGTGGCCATGTGAACAGTGAGTCAGTGAGGATACCCGAGGACACAGCTGAGGTACCATAGTGACCACTAACCATGGTCAGCTGAAGGTAACTATGAACTCACTAGGTTCGAGTCTTGTTGTGAGCGGAGTGACATGGGAATGTTCATTTCAGGCCAGAGATCTGAAACTGACCTAGTTGACCCAGACCGTGATGTCACCACACTCACAGTGGGAGCTGAAACTCAGTCAGTTTCATGTCCCGCCATGAACTGTCATCGCTGTGGATTATCATGAAGGGTTTCTGTGTGAATAATAAAGATGGGAATGAGGCATGTGTTTGTCTTTTTTTTTTTTCTTACAAATAAATGTTTTTTCATGGTGTGGTATATTATTTGCTATTTACTTAGATAGTGGTTCATAATGGCCAGGTCTAATGGCCCGATATTATGAACCTCAGGCTTGATGCCAGTTGGCAATATTCAGCTGGCATTAACCCCTTTATTACCCAGTGTCAATCCCACAGGGCTGTAAAAGTGAGATAAATGCGCATAGGGTCTTATCCTTTTTACAAAGGGTTATAGCGGTATATATCAGGAACTGCTCACCTGGTTCGGTTGTGTCACCCACAACCGGTATAATCGCCTGTAAGATGGCTTGTAGAATGGCTGCTGCAGGGCCACACCTTCACGATAACCATGGAAACAGGAATGCTGTAATGGCACAAAATGCCGGAATACCCGCGCTGCCACCAAGAATCACCAGGAAACAAAGAGTTAACTGGGCAGATTTTTCTTTTATTCTATCCTACGCATTTCAGAGCCTCTATCCGAGCTCCCTTCCTCCATTCCGGCATTTTGTCCCATTACAGCAATCACACAGGGCGGAAGAGTAGGGTACAGCACCAAAAGATCATGCATTGATCATTGATGAATGTGTAATTTTCTGGGGAGGCTGTGGGCTGCTATTCGCAGCGTAGGGGAACCAGAACGCTTGGGCTTCCCCTTGCTAAGGATTCTAGCCCTCAGCTGACTAGTTGTACCTTGTCTGGAAACCAAAAATACAGAGAAGCTCCACGTCATTTTTTAAATTATTTTAAAAAAATAATGAAAAAAGGGCTCTCCTGTATTTTGGTTGCCAGTCAGATACAACTAGGCAGATGGGGATGGATGGCAGCCCGTAGCTGCCTGCTGTACCCAGAAAAATAGTGGAGCCCCACGGCACATTATGACATCAAAAAAAACTTTTTTCCCAACCTTTAGCTTACCTTTATTCACAGTCACAACAGTTAGCAATTGCTAAAAAAAACGCACCAAGAGACCAACTTATCTGTGTGGATCTTCGAAACATGGTGCCGATTTTGGAAGTCAAAAATCCATAGCACACATTCTACCTCGGCCTTAATACAAAAATTGATGAAAGACAAACCCTTTGGGCGAGGCCTGAGGCGCACACGGCACGTTTCATCATAAGTAGCCTTAATTCCTGCCAGGCACGGACCACTCCTGAGCCCAGATCCTTAGCACATGTGCCCGGGTGTGCAGCCCCTCTCCCCAGAACAGCGGGGTCCGAGTATTTGCTTTTTCTTCTTCGCACAATGATTGCATTGACTGAGCATCAAATGGCTGCGAGGGACGAAGTGGAATCTCAGAAGACGCTGGAGTTTGTGCTGTTCTGTAAACAGAGGGTGGGTGGTTCGCCCCCCAAAGTGCCTTTTTTTCCCCGCTCTTGACAGCCAGCGGCGGCCGTGATGAATTTGTGAAGTTATCTAATTTTCCACTGTTTTAATTAAAAGCCCGGGCTCTGAGGACTCACAGCTGGACGCTTTGTACTGGGGCTGACAGAGAAAAATCTGCACAAACTTCAGCCAAACTTCCAGCGAATGGAACTTGTGGGGTTTATAAACTTGAGGCCTCTGCACGGATCACTTTCTTGGAAAAGCTCTCGAGCCTCCCAGCAAATTAGGGGAAGTAAGTGATGAACGTCCCTCACTGCTGCAGGCGATGGGCAATCAGCAACCTGATACTGCAATATGCAGGAGCCCACAGTCAGACGAGGAGCAAGTGGGGCCACACACAACACAGCCCAATGGGGCTATATGCAACACTGCCCAATGTGGCCTCATACAACACATTCCAATGGGGCCACATGCAACACTGCTCAATGGGGCCTCATACAACACAGTCCAATAGGGACACATACAACACAGGTCACAAACAACACAGCCCAATGGGGCCTCATACAACACAGTCCAATGGGGCCACACGCAACACTTCCCAATGGGGCCTCATACAACACAGTCCAATGGGGCCACATGCAACACTGCCCCATGGGGCCTCATACAACACAGTCCAATGGGGCCCCATGCAACACTGCCCAATGAGGCCTCATACAACACTGCTCAATATGTGCACATACAACAAAGCTCAATGAGGACACATATAACACAACCAAATAGGTCTATATACAACACTGTTCAATGGGGATACATACAACACAGCCCAATACGGCAACATACAACACAACTCAATAGGGCCACCTACAACACAGCCCAATAGGGTCAACTACAACTAAGTCCAATGGGGCCACATATAACACAGCCCAATAGGACCACATACAACACAGCCCAATGGGGCCACATACCACACAGCCCAATGTGGTCCACATACAACATGGCCCAATGGGGCCACATACCACTCAGCCCAATGGGGCCCACATACAACATAACCCAATGGGGCCACATACAACTCAGCCCAATTCGGTCACATGCAACACAGCCCAATGTGGCCACATACAACAGAGATCAATGGATCCCCATACAACACACAGCTCAATGGATCCACATACAACACAGCTCAATGGATCCACATACAACACAACCCAATGAAGCCACATACAACACAGCCCAATGGGGCCACATACAACACAGCCCAATGGGGCAACTTACTACACAGCTCAATGAGGCCACATACAACAGGACAATAAGGCCACATACAACACAACCCAATGGGGTCATATACAACACAGCCCAATGGGGCTGCATACAACACAGACCAATGGGGATACATACAACACAGCCCAATGGGGCCACATACAAAACAGGCCAATGGGGTCTCATACAACACGGTCCAATGGGGCATATATACAATTCAGCCCAATGGGGCCTCATACAACACACTCCAATGGGGCCACATGCAACACAACCCAATGGGGCCACATACAAACACAACCTAATGGAGCCAGATGCAATGCAGCCAATGGGGCTAGATACAACACAGGCCAATGGGACCACATACAACACAGCACAATGGAGTCACATACAACACAGCCCACTGGGACCCATATACAACTCAGCCCAATGGGGCCACATACAACAGGCCAATAGAGTCACATACTACACAGCCCAATGGGGCCACATACAACACAGGCCAATGGGGCAACTTACTACACAGCTCAATGAGGCCTCATACAACAGGACAATACGGCCACATACAACACAACCAAATGGAGCCATATACAACACAGCCCAATGGGGCTGCATACAACACAGGCCAATGGGGCCACATGCAACACTGCCCAATGAGGCCTCATACAACACTGCTCAATATGTGCACAAACTACAAAGCTCAATGAGGACACATACAACCCAACCAAATAGGGCTATATACAACACTGTTCAATGGGGACACATACAACACAGCCAAATGGGCCCACATAGAGCACCACCCAATGGGGCTGCATACAACAAAGGCCAATGGGGCCACATGCAACACTGTCCAATGGGGCCTCATACAACACAGCCCGATAGGGCAACATACAACACAAATCAATAGGGCCACCTACAACACAGCCCAATAGGGTCAAATACAACTAAGTCCAATGGGGCCACATACAACACAGCCCAATAGAACCACATACAACACAACCCAATGGGGCCACATACAACACAGCCCAATGTGGCCCACATACAACATGGCCCAATGGGGCCACATACAACACAGCTCAATGGATCCACATACAACTCAACCCAATGAAGTCTCATACAACACATCCCAATGGGGCCACATACTACACAAACCAATGGGTCAAAAAAACAACACAGCCCAATGGGGCCACATAGAGACACAGCCCAATGGGGCCACATACAACACAGCCCAATGGGGCTCATATACAATTCAGCCCAATGGGGCCACATACAACTCAGTCCAATGGGGCCACATACAATACAACCCAATGGGGCCACATACAAACACAACCTAATGGAGCCTGATACAATACAGCCAATGGGGCTAGATACAACACAGGCCAATGGGATCACATACAACACAGCACAATGGAGCCACACACAACAAAGTCCAATGAGGCTCATATACAATTCAGCCCAATGGGGCCACATACAACTCAGTCCAATGGGGCCACATACAACACAATCCAATAGTGCCACATACAAATACAACCTAATGGAGCCAGATACACTGTAGCCAATGGGGCTAGATACAACACAGGCCAATGGGACCACATACAACACAGCATAATGGAGCCACATACAACACAGCCCAATGGGGCCCATATACAACTCAGCCCAATGGGGCCACATACAACAGGCCAATAGAGTCACATACTACACAGCCCAATGGGGCAACATACAACTCAGCTCAATGGGGCCACATATAACACAGCCCAATGGGACCACAAATAACACAGGCCAATGGGGCAAAAAGCAACACAGTCCAATGGGGCCAGATAGACAGACAGCCCGATGGGGCCACATACAACACAGCCCAATGGAGCCATCATTATTATAATGTCTAAGTGAGGTGAATGTGCTAATTAGAGAATTATGACTTCCTTCCACTGTGCCAACATACCTTACAGCAATATGGGCATGAGAGATGGAGCTGGATTGTGGCACATCCTGAACCCTAACCTTCCAATATAATACATGAAATATTACACTCTGTGCCCAATTCATTAATACAATCAGGTCATTTTTGGGTGTTTTGTATTTACACCTACTTCTTCTTTTAACTTGTATAGAATAATTAGCAGTGAGTCCTAGGATGCTATTAGATTAACCCTCTGCCCCCCACCATCCCAGGACCCCCCCCCTCCCCACACACACACACAGACGCCTGCATAAATCCCTACTAATTCCAACATTGCTCCTCCACCCCATATACTACCATAAATATCAGTGGTGCCTGGTTTATCTTGCATACCAGGGATCCATATAGATCAAAGACTCCATAGCAAACACTACAATGGGGCCCTGCATGCACCACTATCCCAGGACAGGTTTCCTTTCTTCCATAGGGAGGGTAACATGACCATTTGGCTTGTTCCTCCCTATTTTGAGGCTCATATGCATAATTGCAATAGTCCCTATTGTGGCCCCTATGATACATGCACCCTGGTGAGCCCTGAATAGCAGCAGACTGACTCCATGGTGTGTTACCCTCCAGTGCATGAGATAATGGAGCAGCCACTGCCCGGTGGGGATTCCCATAAGGCTGATAGAGGATGGGTGACTTTGTTTAAATAGAAGAAAACAGAAGTCATCGACCCCCGAGAGTTTACACTGAGCTGTAAGAACATTTGGCTAATTGCACTTCATAGACTTAATGAGCCCAGGACAATCTGAAAGGGTGTGGAGGAAGGAGAGGGGTCTCAGTATGGGGGGGCTCAGCTGTCCTCATAGTATAGGGCTGCTGCAAATATAGTGAGACATGAAGTGTAGGGCATCCATCAAGGGCACGATCGACAGTCTGATGGAAAAATGACAAGAAGAAGGTTCTAATCATTTGGTTCCGACCCCAAACTGCAAGATTAATTCAAATCTCAGACTGCGCGCTAAATAATTCCCACCCCAGACCAGTCCCCTAATTCATACCCCAGACCAGTCCCCTAATTCATACCCCAGACCAGTCCCCTAATTCACCCAGACCAGCTCTATCCACCCAGACCAGACTCTAATTCACACCCCAGACCAGACTCTAATTCACACCCCAGACCAGACTCTCCCCAAGTCTCCTAAATTAATCATTGCATAGTCCAGATCCATAAATTAGCCTCCAGAGGTTCAGTCTGTTCCATGAGGAAGCAAAAAAGAGGCAGGAATGGTAGACACCGGTTATAGGATTCGGATATGGCTCCATCCACGCCCGATCTATGATGCCCTCACTAGTGATGTATTGAGGCTATACCTACCCCTAATAGTAATATATTAGGTTGTGACCACCATAGTTATACCTTCCCCTAATAGTAATATATTAGGTTGTGACCACCATAGTTATACCTTCCCCTAATAGTAATATATTAGGTTGTGACCACCATAGTTATACCTGCCCCTAATAGTAATATATTAGGTTGTGACCACCATAGTTATACCTTCCCCTAATAGTAATATATTAGGTTGTGACCACCATGGTTATACATGCTCTCCCACCCCCTAATAGTAATATATTAGGTTGTGACCACCATAGTTATACCTGCCCCTAATAGTAATATATTAGATTGTGACCACCATAGTTATACCTGCCCCTAATAGTAATATATTAGGTTGTGACCACCATAGTTATACCTGCCCCTAATAGTAATATATTAGGTTGTGACCACCATAGTTATACCTGCCCTAATAGTAATATATTAGTTGTGACCACCATAGTAACTCCCTAATAGTAATATATTAGGTTGTGACCACCATAGTTATACCTGCCCCTAATAGTAATATATTAGGTTGTGACCACCATAGTTATACCTTCCCCTAATAGTAATATATTAGATTGTGACCACCATAGTTATACCTGCCCCTAATAGTAATATATTAGGTTGTGACCACCATAGTTATACCTGCCCCTAATAGTAATATATTAGGTTGTGACCACCATAGTTATACCTGCCCCTAATAGCAATATATTAGATTGTGACCACCATAGTTATACCTGCCCCTAATAGTAATATATTAGGTTGTGACCACCATAGTTATACCTTCCCCTAATAGTAATATATTAGGTTGTGACCACCATAGTTATACCTGCCCCTAATAGTATTCTTCAAAATATTAGTTTGTAATATAGGTAGGTAGTAATATATGAGGTTGTGACCACCATGGTTATACCTGCCTCTCATCCCCTAATAGTAATATATTAGGTTATGACCACCATGGTTATACCTGCCCCTCATCCCCTAATAGTAATATATTAGGTTATGACCACCATGGTTATACCTGCCCCTCATCCCCTAATAGTAATATATTAGGTTATGACCACCATGGTTATACCTGCCCCCCACCCCCTAAAAGTAATGTACTGAGTTGTGACCACCATGGTTATGCCTGCCCCCCACCACTAGTAATATATAAGGTTGTGATCTCCATGGTTAAACCTGACCCCCTTCCATTAGTAGAACATTGTGCTGTGACCCACATGGTTATACCTGCCCCCACCATCGTCCCCTAATAGTTATGTATTGGGTTGTACCCACCATGCTTATATTTGTGCTTCACCACCACTACCCCCTAATGTATTGGATGTGACCACCTTGACTTCATCAACATCTGCCTCCTTCTTTTCTTCTTTTACTTTTTGAAGAACAGCTCATTTGCATAATTTTGGCAGGGAGCAGGGAGGACTCCCCCACTGTTTACTCAGGGCGATAATGAGGTGACTGTGTTGTTTTTAATGAGAGATCAGTCAGAGCCTCCTATGGAGTTGTGTAAACTTTTCCTTCTGTGTGAACCCTTCAGTGATGTGCACAGTGCAGCTCCTGCTGAGAGGGGGCGCTCTGCTTGTTGTGTCCTCTCACCAGATTGGAAGAACCTTGCTCACATTTTGGTAATGAAGTTCCCTGGGTTGGGGATGTGAGGGAGGGAATACATTGTATCAGTGACATCATCAGCTGCAGATATTACTAGAGTGAATCTGACACATGACAATGGTGTGGGCTCCGCATCGGCATTGGGGTGCACATCGGGGCTCCGAGCTGCTCATTAGGGTACACACTCGGGGGACTCTGAGCTACTCATCAGGGTTCAGACCCGAGGGGCTCTGAGCTGCTCATCAGGGTACACACCCAAGGGGCTCCGAACTGCTCATCGGGATACACACCCAAGGGGCTACAAGCTGCTCATCGGGGTACACACCCAAGGGGCTCCAACCTGCTCATCGGGGTACACACCTGAGAGGCTCCGAGCTGCTCATCGGGGTACACACCTAAGGGGCTCTGACCTGCTCATCGGGGTACACACCCAAGGGGCTCCGAGCTGCTCATCAGGGTACACACCCGAGGGGCTCCGACCTGCTCATCGGGGTACACACCTGAGAGGCTCCGACCTGCTCATCGGGGTACACACCTAAGCAGCTCCGACCTGCTCATCGAGGTACACACCCGAGGGGCTTCGAGCTTCTCATCAGGGTACACACCCGAGGGGCTCCGAGCTGCTCATCATTATAACCACACATTAACAAGTATTCACCACGTAGAAGTCTCAATTTTTACTGTTTCTAATGTTTCTAATTCATCTATTCCCAAGAATGTTCTTGGTGTCACATCTATAAAGAGTCACTTGTTCCTTGGCACAAGGTTCCACATCCGTCATCCCAGAGTTTATACTTCAGCGTCTGGCACAGGAGAAGTGTCTGACCCCGGATTAAGGAGTTTACAGCCACCTTCAGCTAAGTCTGATTCTCGGACAACATGAAAACCACAGACACCACAGGGAGCGTAGAGAACTACCATTAGGAGCATAGGGAACGACCATTAAAGCAGCAATGACGTGTGATTCTGCCAAGTCTTGTGGGGGGTTCCCGGTATACGGATCTTCTTGTAGGGTGTTCCTGGTATACAGCAGGTCTTGAGGGGTGTTCTCTGTATACAGCAGGTCTTGTGGGGTGTTCCAGGTAAACAGCGGGTCTTGTGGGGTGTTCCTGGTATATGGAGGGTCTTGTGAGGTTTTCCCAGTATATAGCAGGTCTTTTGGGGTGTTCCTGGTATATGGAGGGTCTTGTGAGGTTTTCCCAGTATACAGCAGGGTGTTCCCAGAATACAGCAGGTCTTGTGGGGTGTTCCTGGTATACAGAGGATCTTGTGGGGTGTTCCTGGTGTACAGAGGGTCTTGTGGGGTGTTACCGGTATATGGGGGGGGGGTCTTGTGGGGTGTTCCCAGTATACAGAGAGTCTTGTGATCTGTTCCTGGTATATGGCGGGTCTTGTGGGGTGTTCCTGGTATTATGGTGGGTCTTGGGGTGTTCCTGATATATGGCGGGTCTTGTGGGGTGTTCCCTGTATAAGGAGGGTCTTGTGGGATGTTCCTAGTATACGATGGGTCTTAGGGGTGTTCCTGGTATATGCAAGGTCTTTTTGGTTGTTTTCAGTATGTGACAGATCTTGTGGGGTGTTAGTGATATAGAGTGTATCTTGTGGCTTGTTTATGGTATATGGCTGGTCTTGTAGCCGGTGTCCCTGGTAAATGGCAAGTGAGATGGGGTGTTCCTGGTTCTTGTCGGGTATTGTTGGTATACAGAGGCTCTTGCAGCAGATGAGTATGATCTATTATGGGTACATTGATAAGATGTGGAGCATAGCACGTGATGTAGGGTGATCAGCCCTCTCCTGTTGTCTCGATATAGTAGGCTTCTCTTTGATAATCTGCCCTCACCTTCTTGTGACTGTTTTTGGCTCGTCCTTCACCCCGCTCTGTACTTCCTATTGAGTGGCCGGGGGAAGCCTGAGTCTCAAACAATGGACCTGACTATAGACCCGAGTGGTGAAACTTTCCTTATCATGAAGCCCCTAGAGCCCACGTCACCAGCTGATCCTCCGAAAATACTTTCTGGAGCTTCCTTGACTGGTGGTTTGTGCTCTGAACCTGAACTTTCCTCTGATGTTGGATTCTAATTTTTCTTTTTCTTCCTATAATTAACTTCCTCTAGGGAGAAACGACTGAGAAAGGCAAGAAGTGGAGGGAACATGAGGACACGGGGGTCAATGGTACCAAGACAGCTTGTACATGACAGCCTCTCCCGAAAGGCGTCTCAGCCCCCCCAGACCATCGGGGTCTCCACTCCCCGCACTGGAGGAGCCCCTCACATCACAACGCACATCATATAAGGATTTGCACTTTCTTTGATGTGCCCTTATCTGCTCGACACTGAGAGACCCAGAAAGAAGAACTTTAGTCTTTTTTTTTCTTTTTTGATGATGGTATTCCCATCTGTTCCTCTACTCAAGGGAATGATAAAATGTAATCAGTATATGGGGATTAAGTATTCAGAGCTGAAAGAAGTGAAGCTCAAAGTGGATCCCTGACAATTGGAGTTTAGGGGGCTTTATTGTACGGTGAGGCCCTTTACTAACATGGGGGATCCATATGAGGCCCTTTACTAACACAGGGGTCCATGTGAAACCCTTTACTAACACGGTGGTCCATGTGAAACCCTTTACTAACACGGTGGTCCATGTGAAGCCCTTTACTAACATGGGGGACCATGTGAAGCCCTTTATTAACATGGAGGTCCATGTGAGACCTCCTTACTAACACGGGAGTCCATGTGAGACCTCCTTACTAACACGAGGGGGCTCCATTTGAGGCCCCCTTACTTACATAGAAGGGCTTGAGGTCCCCTTATTTACATTGGGGGACCATGGGAGGCCCTTTTGCTAACATGTGTGGCGCCCTGTGCAGGTAAGCCACAGAACCAACTAGTTCATAATGGGATTTCCACCACTGACACCCACACACACTCAGTACCTTCCACTCCAGGCCTGTAGGGGGTAACCCACTGGCTGCTGTTAAGCCAGATCCCCTATAAATACAGGTGCTGGGGGCGAAGTTAGCCAGAGTGTGCAGTCACTAGAAGAACTGTGAAGTCAGCTCAGAGCTAGTGAGCTAAAGCTGGTTACCTAGCCATGCTAGGCTCGACACCAGTGTACGCCAGAGCCAGTGTGAGGTCCAGAGAGTGAGGACGACAGGCAGAGGTGAGGAACACTCCAGACAAGGGCAGAGGAGCTATACCAGCTCACCCCACCAGAACACCGGTCGCTGGAGACCGAGTCTACACACAGGGAAAGAGATCATCCCCGCAGAGAATCCAGAACACCGTGGAGGCTTAGCTTCCCGGACACCCGCAGCACCCACAATTGAGAGCCAGGGACCGCATGAGAGATAGCGGTAGCCCAGGGAGAGAGTCCTCAGTGCAGCAACATGGGTGTGGAGACACGGGTGGTCAGGACTGGTTTGACGCCAGCCAGGCTTCAGCACAAAGCACAGGACAAGGGAGGCCTATACCTCACTTCAACATGGAAGTCCCAGAGTGCAGCCTGCATCCCTGGACGTGTACCAGTTTCCATCAGTAAAGGTACCGAAAGAGACTTGTGTCTGTGTCCATCATTCCAGCCCCACACCACCACGACTACACTGCCCTTTTTCACTATTCCCACTTCCAACACCCCATGGAAAACCACACTACCAGTAGAGGGCTACAACACCTTGCTGCCGCCCATCCCCTGGAGGTTCCAGCAGCGCCGGTGCCATCACTGGACCTACACGTGGCGTCACAAACATAAACTTTATTATTTTTATTCCCCTTTTTGGTGTCCGCTCAAGGGCACAGACTCAGGCACCGACCACCACCTGACTCCCCGTACTAGGACGCCCGAGCTCCGAATACCCAATCCCTTGGTGGTGAGTCACATGGGGGTCCAATGTGAGGCCCCCTTACTAACACAGGGGGTCCATCATACTGACATCACTTGATATAATAACGTGATCAGACATGAGACCATGTAGGTTCAAGCTTCCAACATCCATGATACATTCCGTTTTGTGTATATAATATCCCAATATGAAGCCTGGTCTTCACGTTGGACCTCAGCCAATATTGATTGACACCACAGGACCATCGTCATTTATCAGCACCGGACACAGAAACCTCAGTAGCCGATTCTGGATCTAGGTTTTCAGTTCACTTACAAATTATGCCCCAAGGTGTCTTGTAATGATTTAGGGCCATCATTAGAGTAAGTGAAATTTGTGATAAATGTCCCGTTAGGCTGAGCCGTGGTGACCAGGAACATAATAGGGCTGAATGTGAATATAAATGTTTTATCTTATACCAAAGTTTTCCCACAGCTGAATATAAATGGTGAGAAGTGTATCATTTGAGTCACAGCCCCCCCTTCCCCAGTCAGTGGAGCTCCGGGGGTAATATATCAGGGGGCTGTCATGTTATGGGCTTTGCTACTTAAATGTTTTCCCTTGTAATTGTATTGTCTGAGAAGAAGTTCTCTTCAGGTTAATTGAAAAGATGATTTCTCTGACATTAGCAGGGACCTAAGCCATTAACGCTGTGTCTCGCCTGTGTTCAAGATAAATTAGAAGGTTCTATAGCCGAAACCACAAGAAAACTGAGTTCCAAAACTTAATGACTAAATCATGTAAACCGAGCCCCAATGCTGAGGAGACAATCAGGAGAGTATAGCCATGAAGTCTCAACCATGGTGACCAAACGTGAAGACCAAGACTGAAGACCAACTGAAGGTGGCCAAATCCTGTAATCAGGCCATGAAGACTGAAATGTGAAGAGCAAATTATGAAGTATCAACCATGAAGACATATCATGAAGACAAAGACTGAAGACCAACCTAAAATGGCTGAATCCTATTATCAAGTAATGGTGACTGACATGTGAAGAGCAAACCATGAAGTTTTAACCATGCAGACAAATGACGTACACCAAGACTGAAGACCAACCGAAAGTGGCCAGATCCTGTAATCAAGCCATGAAGACTGAAATGGGAAGAGCAAATCATGAAGTATCAACCTTGAAGATAAATCATGTAGACCAAGACTGAAGACCAACCAAAAGTGGCCAAATCATGTAGACCAAGACTGAAGACCAACCGAAAGTGGCCAAATCATGTAGACCAAGACTGAAGACCAACCGAAAGTGGGTGAATCATGTAATCAAGCCATGAAGACTGAAATGTGAAGAATAAATCATGAAGTATCAACCTTGAAGATAAATCATGTAGACCAAGACTGAAGACCAACTGAAAGTGGCCAAACCATGTAGACCAAGACTAAAGACCAACCGAAAGTGGCCAAATCATGTAGACCAAGACTGAAGATCAACCGAGAGTGGCCAAATCATGTAGACCAAGACTGAAGATCAACCGAAAGTGGCCAAATCATGTAGACCAAGACTGAAGATCAACCGAAAGTGGCCAAATCATGTAGACCAAGACTGAAGACCAACCTAAAGTGGCCAAATCATGAAGACCAAGACTAAAGACCAACCCAAAGTGGGTGAATCATGTAATCAAGCCATTAAGACTGAAATGTGAAGAATAAATCATGAAGTATCAACCTTGAAGATAAATCATGTAGACCAAGACTGAAGACCAACTGAAACTGGCCAAATCATGTAGACCAAGACTAAAGATCAACCGAAAGTGGCCGAATCATGTAGACCAAGACTAAAGACCAACCTAAAGTGGTCAAATCATGTAGACCAAGACTGAAGACCAACCTAAAGTGGTTGAATCCTGTTATCAAGTGATAAAGACTAAAATATGAAGAACAAATCATAGTGTTAACCATGAAGACAATTTACGTAGACCAAGACTGAAGACCAACCGAAAGTGGCCAAATCATGTGGACTAAAGACTCAACTTTGAAGAGAAAATCATTAACACCATGAAATCTCAACTATGAACACACAACCATTGGCACACATTCACTATTTGGTGAATATTTTACCTCAGTATTTGCACCCAAAACCAGGAGTGGAACAATCAGAGGAAAAGTGTAATAGATACACGTCACCCCTTCTGTATTTATCACCCACTCCTGGTTTTGGCTACAAATACTGAGGTAAATAATCACTAAATACTCAATATGTGAACATGGCCTAATATATAAGGACCAAATCAAATAGAACCAGCTAAGAAGACTCAACTCTGAAGACCAATGTATGATGAGAAAGCCACAAAGTCCAAGTCATGAAGAATAACACACAATTAAGGATAACAAGACATGACAGCTTACTATAAAGACCAAATCATGAAGATAAAGACATAAAGTCCCAACCAGCTCAGTAGTCAGCAATGTATGGTGGCTCAGTAGTCAGCACTGTTTCAGTAGCCAGCAATGTACAAGGCCCGACCCAGAAGTAGTGACCTTTGGTCAAATTTTTCAGTCAGTTCTCGACATAGTCTCCTTTGAGGGTCACACAGATATGCCATCGCTCTTGGAGTTTCATCATTCCACTGTGGTAGAACAGTGTCTTGCTCCTCCAAAAAGTCCTTTACGGCGTCCATGACGGCTTCATCAGAAGAAAAACGACTTCCACCAAGGTGCTTTTTCATCTTTGGGAATAGGTGAAACCACAGGAGTGAATTGCAGCCATTGCAACAGCCGATGTGTGAACTGGCGCATTTCCATATTTCAGCCTTGCGAACCCACTTTAAAATGCTGTAACAGAAACAAAAAAAAATCAAAATAAATCCAGATTGCTCATGAGACAACTCAACTAACTAAACAACATATTGCTTTGCAAAACAAGACCATGCAAAAAAGATTTCATGGTTGTGCCTCGAACTTTTCAGCCCCTTCGTATGTGTGGCGCCCCACTGGTCGGTGCGCCACAAAGGGGTACTGCACCCAGACCAGTGTGTGTGGTATCCCAGTTGCCAGTGGATGAGGGAGGTTTGCATGTGGCTTTCACCTACGCATTCACACACTTAGAGCCAGGGGACCAATTGGTTAAACCCGCTACTAGGGTAACCAGTCCCGGTGGGAGGTTATATAATTGGGTAGTGAAGAGCGGGAAGAGCAGTGAGTGAAGTAGAGCAGTCGAGGAGGACCCTGCAAGGGATGCAGAGGGAGGGCACCCAGAAAAAGAGGTGACACAGACGAGAGGGGGAAGCCCGAGGGTGTTGGTAACACCTGGCGCCAGACCGTCCTGATAACCGGTCTGGGGAGAACCCAGTCCATTAACGGAGAATCGTCTCCGAGCATGGTGCAGGAGAGTTCAGCCCTGAGCCGGCAACCCGAAGGGCCATGGGCAATCAGACAGCCACGACCCAGGTCCAAAGCACACCTCCACCAGGGACTCTGTCCAGGGTCGTGAGCCCCTCAGCTAAGGGATTAGTCTATTCAGACCTGTAGGCCTGGTGCAAGTAAGGGGCTCTGTGCAGGGCTGCACTGAGGAAGTAAGGAGTTGCGTAGAGGAAAGTGAGAGGACAGCGGGAGAAAACAGAAAGAACACCATTGAAAGCCACAGAAGGACACCTCATTCACTGGTAACTACCCAGGCCAGCTAACCGCGACTGTAAACCTGTTTATTACCTGATGGTTATCAGTAAACCCTTATAGAGACTCAGCAACGTGTGATGTGTTATTCTGTCACGAGGGAGAAGTCACTCAACATTCCGCCTGCAGGGCCATCTCACTGTGCCAAAACCTATTCCCTCATCACTGCCCTGGGGATTTTGCTCCACCTACGGGGAGCAATACCATCTAGCTGCGGTTACATCATCCCATCCCCAGAGGTCTGAGAGCAGCACTGGTGCATTCACCAGATACCGTAGGTGGCGTCACGAACATTACATTTTTATTATTTTATTTTTCCTAATTTTTTTAGCGACTACCAGAGCCACAGACCCGGGCACCGGCCACCAGTAACAATATCCAGCATCAACGCCCGGGATCCGAGTCCCCACGGCCTTGGGGTGGGTCATATGGTGGCTCAGTAGTCAGCAATGTATGGTAGCTCATTGGTCAGCACTGTATGGTGGGTCAGTGGTTAGCACTGTATGGTAGCTCAGTGGCAAGCAGTGGCGTAACAACCACAGTCGCAGGGCATCCCTGAGGATGCACAACCATGTCCCCAGGCGGCTGATCACGGCACGGTCCTCTCCCTGTCCCCCGCCGCTGCCCTGGCCAATCACAAGCCAGTTGGCGCATGACATCAGAAACTGGCCTGTGATTGGCTGCTCAGGTGGCTTGTGGCCTGTGATTGGCCGGAACAGCGGCACCGTAGACTAACGACATCCAAGGCAGGGAGATGAGTGTGGTGCCGTGCTCCTGCAGGCTGAGAGCGGCACTGGTGGGGTGGACCGGTGATTAGTGTCCCTGTGTCTGTGTGTGTGTCTGTGTGAGTGTGTCCCTATGTGTTTGTTTCCCTGTGTGTTTACCTGTGTGTTTGTGTCCCTGTGTGTGTGTCCTTGTGTGTGTGTGTCCCTGTGTGTGTCCCTGTGTGTGTGTGTCTGTCCCTCTGTGTGTGTTCCTGTGTGTGTCTGTCCATGTGTGTGTGTGTTCCTGTGTGTGTGTGTCCCTGTGTGTGTATGTGTCACTGTGTGTACATGTCCCTGTATGTGTGTATGTGTTTCCCTGAGTGTGTGCCCCTAAGTGTGTGTATGTGTCTCTGTGTGGTTGTCCCTGTGTTTGTGTGTGTGTTCATGTGTTATGGGGATACCTTATTGGTGGTGCAAAGGGATGATGGGGATACCCAGTGGTGTAACAAAGGCGGTTGCAGGGGTCGCAAGTGCGACCCAGCCTGTAGGTACGGAGGCCCGATGCCTTGCGACCCCTGCAACCCCTGCTTTAAATGTGTGTGCATCCCTGAGGATGCACATCCATGCCACTGCACGGAGGTCTGCCTGGCCGGTCCCCAGTCGGCTGATCATGGCCGCCGGAGGACTGGCAGGCACTGTAACTTTAAAACTCCCGTGGCTACTGTGTGCTGCACTGTGATGAGGTCATGTGACCTCATCACAGTCAGGACGGCGCTGCTGGCGGAAGCAGAGAGTGTAAGCTCCATTCAGGAGTCAAAGAGCCTCTCATAGCTTCTGGAGAGGGAGAGAGAGGAAGGGAGGGAGGGAATGTGTGGGTCTGTGTGTCTGTGTGTGTGGGGAGGGCTGTACAGGTGGCAGTGTGTCTGTGTTTGTGTCTGTGTGTGTATGTGGGAGGGGGCTGTACAGGGGGCAGTGTGACTGGGTGTGTGGGGGGCAGTACAATGGACAGTGTGTCTGTGTGTGTGTGTCTGTGTGTGTATAGGGGGGCTGTACAGTGGGCAGTGTTTCTGTGTGGGTGGGAGTAGGGCTGTACAGAGGGCAGTGTGACTCGGTGAGTGGGGCAGGGTGTACAGGGGGCAATGAGACTGTGTGGAAGATGTAAGCTATATGGAGAGCTATGAGGCTGCATTATTGCTTTAAACTATATGAAGGGCTGTGACACTGCATTATATCATATGAAGGGCTGTGACGCTGCATTATACTATATGAAGGGCTATGAGGCTGCATTATACAATATGGAGGGCTGAGACGCTGCATTATATTATCTGGAGGGCTGTGACACGTGACACTGCATTATATTATGTGAAGGGCTGTGAGGCAGCATTATATTGTCTGGAGGGCTGTGATGATGCATTATATTATATGAAGGGCTGTGATGCTGCATTATACCATATGGAGGGCTGTGAGGCTGCATTATACTGTATGGAGGGCTGTGAGGCTGCACTGTACTATATGGAGGGCTGTGAGGCTGCATTATACTATATGGAGGACTGTGAGACTGTATTGTACTATATGGAGGGCTGTGAGGCTGCATTTTACTATAATAGAGGACTATATACAGTCCCTGACAAAAGTTATGTCACTTATCCATGGTATGTAAATAAAAGCTTATAACCTGACGTTAAATTATCCATTGCTTACATAATGAAAGCTGAAACCCTCCCAAATGTGGTTTAGGTTAAGAAAATAAATTGTCATCAATGCTGAAATATTGATCCTTTAATGAACACAGAATGGTCAGATTTTGGCAAAACAAACGTTTTGTCGCCTGGTCATATAGTGCACTCAATCCTAATTTACATCCTCACCTGAGCTCAGTAAATGATCGGTTAATTAGTGGGAGTGTCTACAAAGAAACTTAGCACCCCAGACCTTTGCTTGAACTGCATCTTGAGCTCTGACATCATGCCAAAAATCCACCCTGCGACCAAAGCCTTGATTATCAAGGGCCTGAAGACCAGATCCACTGCAGAGGTGACTGGCACCTTTAATGTGTCTCAGCATTAAGCACAAAAAATTAAAAATAGATTTCAAGAGACTGGAGATGTGTTTGACAAGCCCAGGTCCGTCAGACCTGCAAGACAACTGCTCAGGAGGAACGTTTGTTGGTTAGAAAATCCAAAGCAAGCCCCTCTTCCACTGCAGCAGAGCTCCAACAGGCCTGGTCACCTCAAGTTCCTGTGTCAACTAGAACAGTTTATAGGATTCTGTCTCGAAATGGCCTTCATGGTCGAATCAGTGCCCAGAAGCCATCACTAAATAAACGGCAAATAAAAAACCGTGTGGCATTTGTAAAATCCCACAGCCTGCTAAACAGATGGACGCTGGAAAAGTAGCAGAAGGTGGATTTCTCTAATGAATCTTCAGTAGAATTACACCACAGCTGCCGCAAATACTGCAGGAGACTTACTGCAGCCCATATGGATCCAAAATACACCTAGAAAACAGTTACATTTGATGGTGGAAAGATCATGGTCTGGGGTTACATTCAGTATGGGGGTGTACGAAATATTTGCAAGGTGGAAGGCAATATCAATAGTCTAAAATATCAAGAAGCATTAGCTACCTCTTACATTCCAAGTCATAAAAGGGGTCAATTTCTGCAGCAGGATGGTGCTCCATCTCATACATCCATCTCTACAACAAAGTTCCTCCAGGCAAAAAAGATCAAGGTGCTCAAGGACTGGGCAGCCCAGTCACTAGACATGAACATCATTGAGCATGTTTGGGGTAGGACGAAAGAGGAAGCTTGGAAGACAAAACCAAAGAATCTAGATGAACTCTGGGAGGCATGTAAGACTGCATTCTTTGCTATTCCTGATGACTTCATTAATAAATTGTATGAATCATTGTTGAACCACATGGATGCAGTCCTTCAAGGTCGTGGAAGTCACACAAAATATTAAATATGACTCTAATAGCACCACAACTTCATTCACCAATGTTACGCAACATATATTTGTATTTTAAGTTAATTATTTGTTTTAAAATCACATTACTTTTTGTGGGCGACAAAACTTTTGTCTTGCCAAAATCTGACCATTCTGTCTGTGTTCATTAAATGATCAATATTTCAGCATTGATTCCAATTTTATTTCTTAACCTAAACCACATTTCGGAGGGTTTCAGCTTTCAAAAGAGTAATTTATACAACCAATGGATGAATTTAACGTCCGGTTATCAGCTTTTATTTACATAACATGGGTAAGCAACATAACTTCTGTCAGGGCCTGTATACCAGGATAAGGGCATATTCCAGGAGTAGGACCATATATAGCAGGATGAGGGGCATTAATACATAATGAAGGGGAGAGAGGTCAATTCATGAGTCTTTATAGGATCTAGAATGTTACATGGGGCCCATACATCTGACCAATGTGGGCGCGCAGGGGAAGTGGGGGAGCCCAGGTCCAAATTTTCGCACTGGGGCCCTTCGGACTCTTGTTACGCCATGGCTGGCTAGCACTGTATGGTGGCTCAGTGGTTAGCACTGTATGGTGGCTCAGTGGTTAGCACTGTATGGTGGCTCAGTGGTTAGCACTGTATGGTGGCTCAGTGGTTAGCACTGTGTGGTGGCTCAGTGGTCAGCACTGTATGGTGGCTCAGTGGTTAGCACTGTATGGTGGCTCAGTGGTTAGCACTGTATGGGGGCTCAGTGGTTAGCACTGTATGGTGGCTCAGTGGTTAGCAATGTATAGTGGCTCAGGGGTTAGCACTGTATGGTGGCTCAGTGGTTAGCACTGTATGGTGGCTCAGTGGTTAGCACTGTATGGTGGCTCAGTGGTTAGCACTGTGTGGTGGCTCAGTGGTCAGCACTGTATGGTGGCTCAGTGGTTAGCACTGTATGGTGGCTCAGTGGTTAGCACTGTATGGGGGCTCAGTGGTTAGCACTGTATGGTGGCTCAGTGGTTAGCAATGTATAGTGGCTCAGGGGTTAGCACTGTATGGTGGCTCAGTGGTTAGCACTGTATGGTGGCTCAGTGGTTAGCACTGTATGGTGGCTCAGTGGTTAGCACTGTATGATGGCTCAGTGGTTAGCACTGTATGATGGCTCAGTGGTTAGCACTGTATGATGGCTCAGTGGTTAGCACTGTATGGTGGCTCAGTGGTTAGCACTGTATAGTGGCTCAGGGGTTAGCACTGTATGGTGGCTCAGTGGTCAGCACTGTATAGTGACTAAGCGGTTTGCACTGTATTGTGGCTCAATGGATAGTACTATATGGTGGTTCATTGGTGAGCACCATATGGTGGCTCAGTGGTCATCACTGTATGGTAGCTCCGTGGTTAGTATTATATGATGGCTTAGTGCTCATCACTATATTGTGGCTCATTGGTCAGCACTATATGGTGGCTCAGTGTTTAGTACTATATAGTGACTTAGTGGTCAGCACTGTATGGTGACTCAGTGATTTGTACTGTATGGTGGCTCAGTGGTCAGCACTGTATGGTGGCTCAGTTGTTAGCACCATATGGTGGCTCAGTAGTCAGCACTGTATGGTGGCTCAGTGGTTCGCACTGTATAGTGGCTCAGTGGTTAGCACTGTATGGTGGCTCAGTGGTTAGCACTGTATAGTGGCTCAGTGGTTAGCACTGTATGGTGGCTCAGTGGTTAGCACTGTATGGTGGCTCAGTGGTTCGCACTGTATAGTGGCTCAGTGGTTAGTTCTGTATGGTGGCTCAGTGGTTAGCACTATATGATAGGTCAGTGGTTAGTTCTGTATGGTGGCCCAGTGGTTAGCACTGTATGGTATGTCAGTGGTTAGCACTGTATGGTGGCTCAGTGGTTAGCACTATATGATGGCTAAGTGGTTAGCACTGTGTGGTGGCTCAGTGGTCAGCACTGTATGGTGGCTCAGTGGTTAGCACTGTATGGTGGCTCAGTGGTTAGCACTGTATGCTGGCTCAGTGGTCAACACTGTATGGTGGCTCAGTGGTTAGCACTGTATGGTGGCTCAGTGGTTAGCACTGTATGGTAGCTCAGTGGTTAGCACTGGATCGTGGCTCAGTGGTTAGCACTGTATGGTGGCTCAGTGGTTAGCTCTGTATAGTGGCTCAGTGGTTAGCACTGTATGGTGGCTCAGTGGTTAGCTCTGTATGGTGGCTCAGTGGTTAGCACTATATGGTGGCTCAGTGGTTAGCACTGTATGGTGGCTCAGTGGTTAGTACTGTATGGTGGCTCAGTGGTTAGCACTGTATGGTGACTCGGTGGTTAGCACTGTATGGTGGCTCAGTGGTCAGCACTGTATGGTGGCTCAGTGGTTAGCACTGTATGGTGGCTCAGTGGTTAGCACTATGTGGTGGCTCAGTGGTTAGCACTGTATGGTGACTCAGTGGTTAGCACTGTATGGTGGCTCAGTCGTTAGCACTGTATATGGTGGCTCAGTGTCAGCACTGTATGGTGGCTCAGTGGTCAGCACTGTATGGTGGCTCAGTGTCAGCATTGTATGGTAGCTAAGTGGTTGGTACTGTATGGTGGCTCAGTGGTTAACACATCGACCTTTCTCTAAGATGCAACCTGGAAAGTTCAATCCATGACAACTCAATGGGGTGACAGTGAGCTAAGAAGCAGTCACAGTATACGGAAGCGGGGTTCCTCTGCTGCAGCTGTCGTTACACTGTGTCAGTATACCTGGCTGATTCCTTGGGTTACAGACAACTACACCATGTGTGATAGCTGAGTCCTGGTGACATAAGGGGGTAAGTGTTGTATCTTGTATCTACTTATTCACTTTTCCACCAGCAGAAGGATCCCATCTATCCAGAGACCTTTGTTACATACCTCTTACTATGGGTCGCCGCTATTATTCTAATAGGAGAATAGTGGATCCTCGGAGGTGTCAATGCTTGGGTGCTCGTGGATCCTCAGAGGTGTCAGGACTCAGGTGCTCCTGGATCTTCAAAGGTGTCAGATTTCGGGCGCTAGTCGATCCTCTGAGGTGTTAGGGCTCGGGAGCTCATGGATCCTCAGAGGTGTCAGAGCTCAAGCACACGTGGATCCTCGGAGGTGTTAGGGCTCGGGCACTTGTGGATCCTCAGAGGTGTCAGGTGTCAGGTGCTCGTGAATCTTCAGAGGTGTCAGGGTTCGGGCGCTCATGGATCCTCAGAGGTGTCAGAGCTCAAGCACACGTGGATCCTCGGAGGTGTTAGGGCTCGGGCACTTGTGGATCCTCAGAGGTGTCAGGTGTCAGGTGCTCGTGAATCTTCAGAGGTGTCAGGGTTCGGGCGCTCATGGATCTTCAGAGGTGTCAGGGCTCTGGTGCTCGTGAATCTTCAGAGGTGTCAGGGTTCGGGCGCTCATGGATCTTCAGAGGTGTCAGGGTTCGGGCGCTCATGAATCTTCAGAGGTGTCAGGGCTCAGGTGCTTGTGAATGTTCAGAGGTGTCAGGGTTCGGGTGCTCATGGATCCTCAGAGTTGTCAGGGCTTGGGCGCTTGTGGATTCTCGGAGGTGTCAGTGCTCAGGTGTTCGTGGATCCTCTGAGGTATCAGAGCTCGGGTGCTCATGGATCCTCAGAGGTGTCAGGACTTGAGCGCTTGTGGATCCTCAGAGGTGTCAGTGTTCAGGCGCTCATGGATCCTCATAGGTGTTAGGACTCAAGTGCTCGTGAATCTTCTGAGGCGTCATGGCTCAGGTGCTCGTGGATCCTCTGAGGTGTTGACCACCATGGCCGTGGGGTACTCGGAACTGGGTGGCAGTTCTGCTGTGGGAGTCACAGAGGTTGAGACCCGGCTCCGTGGCCCTGGGTAGTCAATAAAAGGGACAGTTTTTAGGAATGAATGTGATGCCACCAATGGATTGTGGCTAATATGGGCCACCGCTGCCGTTCAGACCGCTGGGGATGATGGTGGAGGTGGCAGCCGGGATGATGAGCCCTCCACGGGCAGGGCTTTTGTCCCCAGGGCAGGTGTAGGGATAGTGAGAGACAGGACACTGCAATTGCTCAGCTTCTCCTTTGACAAGGAACAAGTGTGCGGCTTCGCAGGCGCAGCATGAGCAGTCTATGAAAGGGATAGTTTGTGGGGAGTGCAGGGTTCACTGTGCTGAAGGAACAACAGACAGGGGGTAGCAGTCTCTTGACCTTTACTTGTTTGTTGCAGATACAGTCCGGGGCACCGGTTTAGATGTTACTGTGGACCCAGGCTGTCTGGAAGCAATCAGGAGAGATCCACCTAGCCAGGTGTGTTGGAGGCCTCCCTTCTGCGATTTCACTTGTGAGTCCCCGTTGCTGCATTAAGCTGTGCTGCGGCCGCTCTCTCCCTCTCTGTCTGTACCTCTATAGCAGGCAGCTCGAGCCCTGTTCCAAGGGGCTGCTCCTCAGTGGAGACCCCAGCCTCTAATATGCTACTGTACTCCAGGTGTTAGGTAGACCAGGGGACATGGAATCCCCTGCCTCGCCAGATTTCTGCTGCTGGGCCATTAGTACCTGAACAGCCTTGGACTCCGGCGTCCGGCGCCGTTCTGGCGCTATTCCTCTGGGGTGAGCTCGACACCGCTCTGCTCCCCAGGTACTCCTCTCCTCCCTCCTCAGACTCACTCCATGGCTATTCTGACTAACCCCACCTCCAGGCCAGAACTTTATATAGGGAAGCTCCCCTTAAACCGGGTTCTAGAGCTCCCCCTTCTGGTCTAGAGACAGGACAGTGTTGGATGCTGTGCCACCTGAATAAAGAACCCCCTTTTTGCTTCCAGGCGTGACATCACCCCCTGTGAAGGAGGCAATGCCATTCTTGCAACCAGACCCCTGGGGTGCTACAGTGTAAGGGCTCGTGCGTTCGTGGATCCTCAGAGGTGTCAGGGCATGGACGCCCGTGGAACCTCGAAGGTGTCAGGGCTTGGGCGCTAGCAGATCATCGGATGTGTCAGGGCTCAGGCACTAGTGGATCCTCGGAGGTTTCAGGGCTCAGACGCTTGTGGAATATCGGATGTGTCCGGGCTTGTGCATTCGTGGATCCTCAGAGATGTCAGGACTCGGGCGCTAGTGGATCCTCTGAGGTGTCAGGGCTCGGGCGCTCGTGGATCCTCAGAGGTGTCAGGGCTCGGGCGCTCGTGGATCCCCTGACGTGTCAGGGCTCGGGCACTGGTGGATCGTCAGAGGTGTCAGGGCTCAGGCACTCGTGGATCCTCTGAGATGTCAGGGCTCGGGCGCTTGTGGATCCTCAGAGGTGTCAGGGGTCGGGCGCTCGTGAATCCTCTGAGGTGTCAGGGCTCGGGCGCTCGTGCATCCTCAGAGGTATTAGGGCACGGACACTAGTGGATCCTTGAAGATGTCAGGGCTTGGGTGCTAGCAGATTATCGGAAATGTCAGGGCTTGGGAAACTCATGGATCCTCGGAGGTTTCAGGGCTCAGACACTTGTGGATTATCAGATGTGTCCGGGCTCAGGCGTTCGTGGATCCTCAGAGGTTTCAGGGCCCGGGCTCTCGTGGATCTTCAGAGGTTACAGGACTCGGGCACTCATGGATCCTCAGAGGTGTCAGGGCTCGGGCACTCGTGGATCCTCTGAGGTGTCAGGGCTCGGGAGCTCGTGGACCCTCAGAGGTGTCAGGGCTTGGACACTGGTGGATGCTCGGAGGTGTCAGGGTTCAGGCGCTCGTGTATACTCAGAGGTGTCAAGGCTCGGGAGCTCATGGGTCCTCGGAGGTGTCAGGGCTCAGGCACTCGTGGAGATTCTGAGGTGCAGGGCTCGGGCGCTCATGGCTCCTCAGAGGTGTCAGGGCTCAGGTGCTAGTGGATCTTCTAAGGTGTCAAGGCTCGGGGACTCGTGGATTCTCAGAGGTGTCAAGGCTCAGGCGCTAGTGGATCCTCGGAGGTGTCAGGGCTTGGGCACTCGTGGAACTTCAGAGGTGTCAGGGCTCAGGCACTCGTGGATCCTCAGAGGTGTCAGGGGTCGGGTGCTCAGTCATGGATCCTCAGAGTTGTCAGGGCGCTCATGGCTCCTAGGAGGTGTCAGGTCTTGGGCGCTCATGGCTCCTCGAAGGTGTCAGGGCTCGGGCGCTCATGGCTCCTAGGAGGTGTCAGGGCTTGGGCGCTAGTGGATCCTCTGAGGTGTCAGGGCTCGGGCACTAGTGGACCCTCTGAGGTGTCAGGATCCGGGAGCTCATGGGTCCTCGGAGGTGTCAGGGCTCAGGCGCTCGTGGAACTTCTGAGGTGTCAGGGCTCGGGCGCTCGCGAATCCTCTGAGGTGTCAGGGCTCGGGTGCTCGTGGATCCTCAGAGGTGTCAGGGCTCGGGTGCTCACGAATCCTCTGAGGTGTCAGGGCTCGGGTGCTCGTGAATCCTCTGAGGTGTCAGGGCTCGGGTGCTCGCGAATCCTCTGAGGTGTCAGGGCTCGGGTGCTCGCGAATCCTCTGAGGTGTCAGGGCTCGGGTGCTCGTGGATCCTCAGAGGTGTCAGGGCTCGGGCGCTCGTGGATCCTCAGAGGTGTCAGGGCTCGGGTGCTCGTGGATCCTCAGAGGTGTCAGGACTCGGGTGCTCGTGGATCCTCAGAGGTGTCAGGGCTCGGGTGCTCACGAATCCTCTGAGGTGTCAGGGCTCGGGTGCTCGTGGATCCCCAGAGGTGTCAGGGCTCGGGTGCTCGTGGATCCTCAGAGGTGTCAGGGCTCGGGTGCTCGCGAATCCTCTGAGGTGTCAGGGCTCGGGCGCTCGCGAATCCTCTGAGGTGTCAGGGCTCGGGTGCTCGTGAATCCTCTGAGGTGTCAGGGCTCGGGTGCTCGCGAATCCTCTGAGGTGTCAGGGCTCGGGCGCTCGTGGATCCTCAGAGGTGTCAGGGCTCGGGTGCTCGTGGATCCTCAGAGGTGTCAGGGCTCGGGTGCTCGTGAATCCTCTGAGGTGTCAGGGCTCGGGTGCTCGTGGATCCTCAGAGGTGTCAGGGCTCGGGTGCTCGCGAATCCTCTGAGGTGTCAGGGCTCGGGTGCTCGTGGATCCTCAGAGGTGTCAGGGCTCGGGTGCTCGTGGATCCTCAGAGGTGTCAGGGCTCGGGTGCTCGTGGATCCTCAGAGGTGTCAGGGCTCGGGTGCTCGTGGATCCTCAGAGGTGTCAGGGCTCGGGTGCTCGTGGATCCTCAGAGGTGTCAGGGCTCGGGCACTCGTGAATCTTCTGAGGTGTCAGGGCTCGGGCACTCGTGGATCCCCAGAGGTGTCAGGGCTCGGGCACTCGCAAATCCTCTGAGGTGTCAGGGCTCGGGTGCTCGTGGATCCTCAGAGGTGTCAGGGCTCGGGTGCTCGTGGATCCTCAGAGGTGTCAGGGCTCGGGTGCTCGTGGATCCCCAGAGGTGTCAGGGCTCGGGCACTCGCAAATCCTCTGAGGTGTCAGGGCTCGGGCACTCGTGTGAATCCTCTGAGGTGTCAGGGCTCGGGCACTCGTGGATCCTCGGAGGTGTCAGGGCTCGGGTGCTCGTGGATCCTCAGAGGTGTCAGGGTTCAGGCACTCTCTCGTGATTTAGAGGACAGCTCTGACATGTTACACAGTAATACACTGTCAGGTTTATGATGATTGACGATCACATTTTTCTCATCCTCCTCTGCAGCTCAGTAATGTACAAGCTGATGTTCTGCGATTTGTCTGATGCCAACAACCTGGGGGATTGCAGCTCTGAGGGCCAGATCCACACACCTGTTCCCCGTCCATTCCTGCACCATGACACATCCTCGTATCTGATCATCCAGATCTTTCTCCTCTATTAATCTGGGTTTTGCAATCAGTAGACAGATTCCTATCACCGGGGCGGTGCAGACTGGAGGCTTCATTACAGGTGCCGGGGTTAAAGCATCTGTATGAGTGATGTATTATAACATCTATGTGTTATAGAGGGTAGATTGTAATAACCTCCACTGGCTACATGATCCACAATGATTGACTGATCTGAACATAAAAGCTTTGTTCTCACAAGGTAATTTGGATGTGATAGTGACTGATACTGCGCCCCCGGGAGCCTCATGGCCCGGACCTCAGCCCCATCCAACACCACAGTGCCAGGTTCACAGACCCATCCAACACCACAGAGCCTGGACCTCAGCCCCATCGAACACCACAGAGCTCGGACCCAAGCCACAAATAACACCAGAGAGCCTAGACCCCAGCCCCATCCAGCACCACGGAGTCGGACCCAAGCCACATATAACACTACAGAGCCCAGCCCCATCCAACACCACAGAGCCCAGCCCCATCCAACACCACAGAGCCAGGTTCACAGCCCCATCCAACACCACAGAGCCGGACCTCAGCCCCATCCAACACCACAGAGCTCAGACCCAAGCCACATATAACACCACAGAGCCCAGACTCCAGGCCCATCCAGCACCACAGAGCTCGGATCCAAGCCACATATAACACCACAGAGCCTGGACCTCAGGCCCATCCACCACCACAGAGCCCAGCCACATCCAAGACCACAGAGCCAGGTTCACAGCCCCATCCAACACCACAGAGCCCGAAGCCCAGCCCCATCCAACACCACAGAGCTCGGATCGAAGCCACATATAACACCACAGAGCCTGGACCTCAGGCCCATCCACCACCACAGAGCCCAGACGTCAGCCTCATCCAACACTACACAGCCTGGATCCCAGCCACATCCAACACGACAGATCCCAGACCTCAGCCCCATCCAACACCACAGAGCCTGGACCCCAACCGCATCCAACACCAGAGAGACTGGACCTCAGCCCCATCAACCACCACAGAGCCCGGAACTCAGTCCCATCCAACACCACAGAGCCCGGAGTGAGTGCAGCTCTGGAGTATAATACAGGAGGTAACTCAGGATCAGTAATGTAATGTATGTACAAAGTGACTGCACCAGCAGAATAGTGAGTGCAGCTCTGGAGTATAATACAGGAGGTAACTCAGGATCAGTAATGTAATGTATGTACACAGTGACTGCACCAGCAGAATAGTGAGTGCAGCTCTGGAGTATAATACAAGAGGTAACTCAGGATCAGTAATGTAATGTATGTACATAGTGACTGCACCAGCAGAATAGTGAGTGCAGCTCTGGAGTATAATACAGGAGGTAACTCAAGATCAGTAATGTAATGTATGTACACAGTGACTGCACCAGCAGAATAGTGAGTGCAGCTCTGGAGTATAATACAGGAGGTAACTCTGGATCAGTAATGTAATGTATGTACACAGTGACTGCACCAGCAGAATAGTGAGTGCAGCTCTGGAGTATAATACAGGAGGCAACTCAGGATCAGTAATGTAATGTATGTACACAGTGACTGCACCAGCAGAATAGTGAGTGCAGCTCTGGAGTATAATACAGGAGGTAACTCAAGATCAGTAATGTAATGTATGTACACAGTGACTGCACCAGCAGAATAGTGAGTGCAGCTCTGGAGTATAATACAGGAGGTAACTCAGGATCAGTAATGTAATGTATGTACACAGTGACTGCAGCAGCAGAATAGTGAGTGCAGCTCTGGAGTATAATACAGGAGGTAACTCTGGAACAGTAATGTAATGTATGTACACAGTGACTGCACCAGCAGAATAGTGAGTGCAGCTCTGGAGTATAATACAGGAGGTAACTCAGGATCAGTAATGTAATGTATGTACACAGTGACTGCACCAGCAGAATAGTGAGTGCAGCTCTGGAGTATAATACAGGAGGTAACTCAGGATCAGTAATGTAATGTATGTACACAGTGACTGCACCAGCAGAATAGTGAGTGCAGCTCTGGAGTATAATACAGGAGGTAACTCAGGATCAGTAATGTAATGTATGTACACAGTGACTGCACCAGCAGAATAGTGAGTGCAGCTCTGGAGGATAATACAGGAGGTAACTCAGGATCAGTAATGTAATGTATGTACACAGTGACTGCACCAGCAGAATAGTGAGTGCAGCTCTGGAGTATAATACAGGAGGTAACTCAGGATCAGTAATGTATGTACACAGTGACTGCACCAGCAGAATAGTGAGTGCAGCTCTGGAGTATAATACAGGAGGTAACTCAGGATCAGTAATGTAATGTATGTACACAGTGACTGCACCAGCAGAATAGTGAGTGCAGCTCTGGAGTATAATACAGGAGGTAACTCAGGATCAGTAATGTATGTACACAGTGACTGCACCAGCAGAATAGTGAGTGCAGCTCTGGAGTATAATACAGGAGGTAACTCAGGATCAGTAATGTAATGTATGTACACAGTGATTGCACCAGCAGAATGGTGAGTGCAGCTCTGCAGTATAATACAGGAGGTAACTCAGGATCAGTGATGTAATGTATGTACATAGTGACTGCACCAGCAGAATAGTGAGTGCAGCTCTGGAGTATAATACAGGAGGTAACTCAGGATCAGTAATGTAATGTATGTACACAGTGACTGCACCAGCAGAATAATGAGTGCAGCTCTGGAGCATAATACAGGAGGTAACTCAGGATAAGTAATGTAATGTATGTACACAGTGACTGTACCAGCAGAGTAGTGAGTGCAGCTCTGGAGTATAATACAGGAGGTAACTCAGGATCAGTAATGTAATATATGTACACAGTGACTGCACCAGCAGAATAGTGAGTGCAGCTCTGGAGTATAATACAGGAGGTAACTCAGGATCAGTAATGTAATGTATGTACACAGTGACTGCACCAGCAGAATAGTGAGTGCAGCTCTGGAGTATAATACAGGAGGTAACTCAGGATCAGTAATGTAATATATGTACACAGTGACTGCACCAGCAGAATAGTGAGTGCAGCTCTGAACTATAATACAGGATAGGTAGAGGATAAGTAATGTAATGGATATTCTCCAATCTTTATACAGTTCTGAATATTATCTCTACCCTCAGGTGAATATACACTTTTCGTGTTGTTACTCTTATTGTCTGTGCACTTTGTCCTCAGTGTTGAATGAGCCATTAGGTGGATGCCTCAGATGTCACTTCTCTCAGTGATTGATGTCTGGAGTCTGGGACTAGACAATGTACGGTGTGGGGTCTCAAGGACTGGATCATGTAGGATGCAGGGTCTCTGGGACTGGATGATGTAGGTTGCGACGAGTGCGTCACAGGAGGGTATTGCATCCCTGACTGAAGATGCAATATTCTCTGACTAAAGTAATGACATGGTTAATACTCAGAGCTCCATACCCTACATGCACCATCAGAATAGAGGGCCAATCAGGTCCTGGTGGGCGGAGTGTAGGAGTAGAGTATAGGAGAAGAGAGGAGTAGGAGAAAGGAGA
This sequence comes from Allobates femoralis, assembly GCA_033576535.1. NCBI lineage: Eukaryota > Metazoa > Chordata > Amphibia > Anura > Aromobatidae > Allobates > Allobates femoralis. Next base: position 131,865,086 of record JARQOC010000010.1, read on the forward strand.
GAAGTGGTCGGGGAGGAACGTAGGAGTAGAGGGCTCTGCACAGTTCCGTGCAGCCCTATACACCACCAACCGGTCGGCGCCATTACCCGGTGCCCCACAACCGGAACCTGGGCGACCATCTAACGGGTCAAAATATACCCGCGCCCATCAGCAACCGGATCACTGGTTCCGAAGCTAGCCAGTTGTTCAGCACTGCTAAGCAAACCAGGAGTGGAGGGACCGCTCTCTAGGAGCACCCCACCGCAGCCGCAATCAGAGCCGACTTGCCAGCGGAGTACCCACTAAAAGGAATCTGGCTCCCCTCACACCGGGCTGTATACACCGGCAGGGAAATTGAAGTAGCCCCCTTGTACCTGAACTTGGCGCACTAAGGCGACACCGGCAAAAATAGAACAGAATAAGAATGGAGGATCACCGCGGAGCTCTGAAACAACACCGGTCATTGCTAAGTCCACCCAGTCCGTTACCCGTTACCTGTATACTCTGTATCACCTACCGGTTGCAGTAAAAGACCCGTTACAGAGAACACTAGTGTCTGTGCTTCTTCAGAACTGTTTTACTCCGCATGCTAGTAACTACGAAGCTGCCGTACAACATCAGGTGCAGCTCCTGGCTCTGGGGACTCCTGCTCGTCCTGTGGGGAGCGTCCAATCTTGCTGCCGTACATCCCCCGGAGGCCCAAGCAGCACCGGTGAAATCACTGGAATTCCCGCAGGTGGCGTCACGACAATAAGAAATCAACCCTTATCTGTTCAGCCAACCGTTATTGATCTGGACCACTGAGCCCCACAGCCGCATGCGCGGAACCGTGACAGGGAGAAGCAAACGCCTGCGACGTGAAGACCCGGTTACAGTGAGTCACAGGGTTTCTGGGACTGGACGTTGAAGGGTGCGGAGACTCTGGGACTGGATGATGTAGGATGTGGGCTATCCGGGACTGGACGATATAGGGTGCGGGGTCTCTGGGACTGGACGATGTAGGGTGCGGAGTCTCTGGGAATGGACAATGTTGGGTGCGAGGCCTCTGGGACTGGGTGAGGTAGGGTGGGGGTCTCTGGGACTGGACGATGTAGGGTGCGGGGTCTCTGGGACTGGATGATGTAGGGTGCGGTGTCTCTGGGACAGGACGATGTAGGATGCGGCGCCTATGGGACTGGACAATGTTGGGTGCAGAGCCTCTGGGACTGGGTGTTGTAGGGTGCGGGTTCTCTGGCACTGGATGTTGTAGGGTGCAGGGTCCCTGGGGCTGGATGATGTAGGTTGCGGGGTCTCTGGGACTGGATCATATAGGGTGTGGGGTCTGTGGGACTGGATGATGTAGGGTGCAGGGTTACTGGGACTGGACGTTGAATGGTGCAGAGATTCTGGGGCTGAATCATATAGGGTGCGTGGTCTCTGGGAGTGGATGTTGTAGGGTGCGGGGTCTCTGGGACTGGACGATGTAGGGTGCTGGGTCTTTGGGACTCGACTATGTAAGGTGCAGGGTCTCTGGGACTGGACCATGTAGGGTGCGGGGTCTATGGGACTGAACGATGTAGGGACCTAGGTTTCCGGGATTGGACGTTGTAGGGTGCGAAGACTCTGGGGCTGGATAATGTAGGGTGTGGAGATTCTGGGACTAGACGTTGTAAGGTGCAGTGTCAATGGGACTGGACGATGTAGGGTGCGGGGTATCTGGGACTGGTCGATGTAGGGTGCAGGATCTCTGGGACTGGACGATGTTGGGTGCGGGGTCTCTGGGACTCGATGACGTAGGGTGAGGGTCTCTAGGCCTGGACTATGTAGGGTGCGGGATCTCTGGGGCTGGACGATGTAGGGTGTGGGGTCTCTGGCACTGGATGATGTAGGGTGCAACATCTCTGAGATTGGATGATGTAGGGTGCAGGGTCTTTGGGACTGGATGACGTAGGGTGGGGGTCTCTGGGACTGGACTATGTAGGGTGCGGAGTCTCTGGGACTGGATCATGTAGGGTGTGGGGTCTCTGGGACTGGAAGATGTTGGGTGCGAGGTCTCTTGGACTGAACAATGTAGGGTGTGAGGTCTCTTGGACTGGACGATGTAGGGTGTGAGGTCTGGGACTAGACGATGCAGGGTGCGAGGTCTCTTGGACTGGACGGTGTAGGGTGTGAGGTCTGGGACTAGACGATGCAGGGTGCGGAGTCTCTGGGACTGGACGATGCAGGGTGCGGGGTCTGGGATGATGCTGGAGCTGTGTGTGCAGTTACGTCCGTGAGATGGAAGGAGAAAGGATTTGTAGATATAGAAGAATTATCAAGATTGGGATTAGCAGTCAATTTCCTGAGATTTTAGCTCCATAAATGAGGTCAGCGAGGTCCATGTTGAATGGAGCCCATTAATCTCTTGGCTGTTAGTGAGGAAACGTCCCGGAGCGCAGGTGTTAACAGTCTCTGTGTTATTTTTGGGAGATTGTGAATTGAAACACTCACAGGAAACTCACAATTCCCCGACCAGTGTAACAAGTGTTATTTTAGGCATCTGAACTGAGGACTGCGAGCTGGACTCCGCTTTCATCGCACCTTTAAGGATAAATTACCTCTTCTACAAGAATTTGCCCTCAGCGTCAGAAGAATTAACCGTTTAGCTGCTGAGGCTGACGCCTGTCCACCCCAATCCTGGAAACGCTCCATTATCCCAAAGTTGCCACAAAACTAATATTTTCCTATGAGTCTCTGTGGTTTTCAGAAATCAAAATTTATGAGATAATGAAGAAAACGTCCGAAAGTTAACGAGCGGGAAAATTATTCAACTATTAAAACCATAGGGACAGATAGTAACAATCCCATGTAATAAGACGGAATCCGGAGGCAGACACGACCCGTGATACACAATAGATGGGATACGGATACTGAAAATTACAGGTAGTGATAGGGCAGGTGGCATAGAGTAACTGACAGATTCCCTTCAGACATCTGTGTTGGTGCTGGAAGCTGCATGAATTTAGGCTAAAGGGACACAGAGACTGTAGGATCATACAGTTGTGGCCAAAAGTATGGACACCCCTGCAATTCTGTCAGATAATACTCTGTTTCTTCCTGAAAATGATTGCAATCACAAATTCTTTGGTATTATTATCTTCATTTAATTTGTCTTCAATGAAAAAAACACAAAAGAGAATTGTCCTAAAGCCAAATTGGATATAATTCCACACCAAACATAAAAAAGGGGGTGGACAAAAGTATTGGCACTGTTAGAAAAATCATGTGATGCTTCTCTAATTTGTGTAATTAACAGCACCTGTAACTTACCTGTGGCACCTAACAGGTGTTGGCAATAACTAAATCACACTTGCAGCCAGTTGACATGGATTAAAGTTGACTCAACCTCTGTCCTGTGTCCTTGTGTGTACCACATTGAGCATGGAGAAAAGAAAGAAGACCAAAGAACTGTCTGAGGACTTGAGAAACCAAATTGTGAGGAAGCATGAGCAATCTCAAGGCTACAAGTCCATCTCCAAAGACCTGAATGTTCCTGTGTCTACCGTGCGCAGTGTCATCAAGAAGTTTAAAGGCCATGGCACTGTGGCTAATCTCCCTAGATGTGGACGAAAAAGAAAAATTGACGAGAGATTTCAACGCAAGATTGTGTGGATGGTGGATAAAGAACCTCGACTAACATCCAAACAAGTTCAAGCTGCCCTGCAGTCCGAGGGTACAACAGTGTCAACCCGTACTATCCGTCGGTGTCTGAATGAAAAGGGACTGTATGGTAGGAGACCCAGGAAGACCCCACTTCTTACCCCGAGACATAAAAAAGCCAGGCTGGAGTTTGCCAAAACTTACCTGAGAAAGCCTAAAATGTTTTGGAAGAATGTTCTCTTGTCAGATAAGACAAAAGTAGAGCTTTATGGGCAAAGGCATCAACATAGAGTTTACAGGAGAAAAAAAGAGGCATTCAAAGAAAAGAACACGGTCCCTACAGTCAAACATGGCGGAGGTTCCCTGATGTTTTGGGGTTGCTTTGCTGCCTCTGGCACTGGACTGCTTGACCGTGTGCATGGCATTATGAAGTCTGAAGACTACCAACACATTTTGCAGCATAATGTAGGGCCCAGTGTGAGAAAGCTGGGTCTCCCTCAGAGGTCATGGGTCTTCCAGCAGGACAATGACCCAAAACACACTTCAAAAAGCACTAGAAAATGGTTGGAGAGAAAGCACTGGAGACTTCTAAGGTGGCCAGCAATGAGTCCAGACCTGAATCCCATAGAACACCTGTGGAGAGATTTAAAAATGGCAGTTTGGAGAAGGCACCCTTCAAATATCAGGGACCTGGAACAGTTTGCCAAAGAAGAATGGTCTAAAATTCCAGCAGAGCATTGTAAGAATCTCATTGATGGTTACCGGAATCGGTTGATCGCAGTTATTTTGGCTAAAGGTTGTGCAACCAAGTATTAGGCTGAGGGTGCCAATACTTTTGTCTGGCCCATTTTTGGAGTTTTGTGTGAAATGATCAATGTTTTGCTTTTTGCTTCATTCTCTTTTGTGTTTTTTCATTGAAGACAAATTAAATGAAGATAATAATACCAAAGACTTAGTGCTTGCAATCATTTTCAGGAAGAAACTGAGTATTATCTGACAGAATTGCAGGGGTGTCAATACTTTTGGCCACAACTTTATGTGGAATGTTAGGAACAGACTGTAAACTGTTCTGTTGGGCATCACTGACCAGGGCCGTATTTTCCACTAGGCACTGAAGGGCACATGCCTAGGGCACCAGGCTGTGGAGGGGGCAGCATCAACCCAGGGACATTTTTTTTAAAATTTATTTTCCTTAACTACCCCTCCATTAGACAATGCAGGAAATCTGTTGTCTTTTCAGATGGGGGTCGGGGTCAGGAGGGAGTGGAGGCAGGGGCGCACCTCCATATTCAGCTCGTTGCAGGGAGCTGACTGACCCAGGAAGTATGTGTGTATGTGTGTATATGTATATGTGTATGTGTGGGTGCGTGTGTATGTATGTATGTGTGTGTATGTGTGTGTATGTGTATGTATATATGTGTGTGTATATGTCACAATATAATGAATCAAATGCAAATCCACATGTTGAGCTCAGAAGACAGATCGCGCACAGATCCAGTGACCTGATGACTCGGAATGTTATAGGTGAACATTCTATTGTGACATCACTGTTGTCTTCCATACCCAAGAACAGTTAGTTATTATCGGGCTCTACAGCTATATATACAGTGACGTAACTTCAGGGCCAGGGGCCCCGATGCGACAGCTCCAAAGGTGCCCCCAATTATTGCAAATCTTTAATAATAGCATTAGGCTTTTTCTATAGGCCAGAGGGACTTTTGGGGCCCCCCTAGGCTCCGGGGCCCGGGAGCGATCGCAACCCCTGCACCTATTGTAGTTAGTCCCCTGTATATATATATATATATGTATGAACAGATAGATACTGTTCACTGCCCACACTATACTTGTTCTGAGTCGCCTTGTTTTCTTGCCCCGGGGTATTTTCTTCTTTGGTATAAGCTTTGGGAACTTTAATTTTAATTAGTATATTTAACATTAAATGAAATTCTACAGTTTCATTCTGGGATCTGGGTTTGTTCCAAGCTGCAATTTTGGATTTCTCCGAGTCTCCTGTAAATGTTGGGTTTCTTGATTTAAGAGCCAGTGATTGCAGAGAACATATAAGATAAGGTTACCAGCTGTCCTCATGTGCCAGCTCCTGCCCAAGGCTTCAGTTTCTTTAACCATTTGGCTGATGTTCTTCTCCACTCCTATGTGCAGTGAATGAGATTCATCATGGATGACCCTGGACAGAAGAAGATGCCATGATAGAGAGAAGGTGGGAGAAAATCTGCATTCACACTTCACACAATTGCTACATTTGTATCCAGTTTACACAATCCTTTGTTGTGTAAGCAGCTTGCAGTCAATATTGATCATTTCCCCTACACTGATACAATGTAACAAACTATCAGGATTTGCATTGGGCTGAATTAATGATAGTGAAACGATTTAGGCTTGCGTTCAGGTGTGATACGGCAGGTGGGATACTTTTTTTTTTGCATCCGATTTTTTTGCCGAATCCATCTGAAAGTTACAATTTTTATAGGGCACGCCTAGTGGGCTTGTCCTATGAAAATAGGGGGGCTGAGAATGATCTCTGGGCTGCGGCGTTACTTGAAGCTCATGGGCCCCGATGCGAAAGCTCCAATGGGGCCCCCAATTATTGCAAATCTTTAATAGCAATAGTCTTTTTCTATGAGCCAAAGGGACGTTTGGGGCCCCACTAGGTTCCAGGGCCCGGGTGTGATTGTAACCCCTGCACCTGCTGTAGTTACGCCCCAGTCTCTGGGCATGATCAGTGTGAAAACCGGATCCAACATGGCCGGACACGTCCTTTTCCGTATGTGGCACCCATTGAACATCAATCTATTAAGTGCCGCTGTGTGCCGTAGCCAGTTGGATCCGGATTGTTAACAAGCTACAAAACCTCAACATTGTCCATCAACTCAAGGAGTAAAGAAACGGATCCGGAATAAGCGGATGCAACCACATTGTGCCGGATTCCCCATTGTAAGTCAATGGGGAACAAACCGGATCCAGTAGTGTCCAGTTTTTGCCGAATTTTACCAAGAGCTGTAGAGTCGGAATGCCAAACATCGGACTCCGACTCCTTAATTTCCCTGAGTATGACTCTGACTCCAAATCCACCAAAATGGACACCGACTCCGACTATGACTTTCCGACTCCATACCCAGGGCTCTAAAGTCAGTAAGCCAAACATTCGACTCCTCAATTTCCCTGAACCAACTCCACCCAAAATGGACAATGACTCCGACTCCACAGCCTTGCACCTGAGGCCAGAAAACCGCTAGTGTGAAACCACCCTTACAGTGGACAACCATGTATGTAATGCAGGGACCTCTGACATTCTCAAAAGAGTGATCTACTCCATGCAATGGTGAATCTAGTGGGTCCTGAGTGATCTCCCACCATGATGAGCCTATTCATAGCTCGGAGAGGCATGTGCCATGGGTGCTAACAAGGGGTCCCCAAGATGACAGCAAAGAAATTAAGAGGCATGAAGACATATCTGATGTTATAGGAAACATTTTTTTTTCGGGTGGGGGGCTGAGGTGGGGTAATTAGGGGGGGCTGATTAATAAGGCAGCACTCGGCAGATTCTCGGGAGGTGGAGGCCTTGAGGACAGATGTTCAGCCTTTCATTCTCGTTACACTGTAACAATAAATGTGACATTCCTCGGAAACGCTCACTGCTGCATTGTTAGTTTTAATGTACATCCAAGAACAATTTGGGGCAATCTCCTCAATGTGCGATTCCAAGGAGTCTTTTGATCACAATCAATTCACCTAAATGAAACGATTCGAGCTCCTGCTTTTAATTAGGTGCTTGAAGACTTCCCAACGTGGAGTTACCGCACACTTGGCACAAGTTCAGCCCGGCTTACAAATTACTTAGTTAAAACTAAAATCTTGAGAAATCCCAAGGATTAGAAGAAGAGGCACAGAGGGGCCCTTGTCAAGACCATCCTGGCTGTGGCCGCTGCTATTCTATGCAAAATCCCCCACAAGACCCCAATTACAGTTTATCAGATATTTAATAGAATTGATCTTCTCATAAGGGACAACGCCAACTATTGGGCATTCATGGAACTGTCACATCACTGATGTAATGACATCACACATGAGACCACACCCCTTATACTACAGCACCAGCTCCTCCTCTATTACTGCTGACACCAGCCTGTATACATGTGTGAGGAGTCAGCCCTGCCCCCTGGTGATGACATCACTGATATAATGACATCACACATGAGACCACACCCCTTATACTACAGCACCAGCTCCTCCTCTATTACTGCTGACACCAGCCTGTATACATGTGTGAGGAGTCAGCCCCGCCCCTGGTGATGACATCACTGATATAATGACATCACACATGAGACCACACCCCTTATACTACAGCACCAGCTCCTCCTCTATTACTGCTGACACCAGCCTGTATACATGTGTGCGGAGTCAGCCCCGCCCCTGGTGATGACATCACTGATATAATGACATCACATATGAGACCACACCCCTTATACTACAGCTCCAGCTCCTCCTCTATTACTGCTGACACCAGCCTGTATACATGTGTGACGAGTCAGCCCCGCCCCCCGGTGATGACGTTACTGATATAATGACATCACACATGAGACCACACCCCTTATACTACAGCACCAGCTCCTCCTCTATTACTCCTGACACCAGCCTGTATACATGTGTGAGGAGTCAGCCCCGCCCCCAGGTGATGACATCACTGATATAATGACATCACACATGAGACCACACCCCTTATACTACAGCACCAGCTCCTCCTCTATTACTGCTGACACCAGCCTGTATACATGTGTGAGGAGTCAGCCCCGCCCCTGGTGATGACATCACACATGAGGCCACACCCCTTATACTACAGCACCAGCTCCTCCTCTATTACTGCTGACACCAGCCTGTATACATGTGTGAGGAGTCAGCCCCGCCCCCTGGTGATGACATCACTGATATAACATCACACATGAGGCCACACCCCTTATACTACAGCACCAGCTCCTCCTCTATTACTGCTGACACCAGCCTGTATACATGTGTGAGGAGTCAGCCCCGCCCCCTGGTGATGACATCACTGATATAATGACATCACACATGAGACCACACCCCTTATACTACAGCTCCAGCTCCTCCTCTATTACTGCTGACACCAGCCTGTATACATGTGTGAGGAGTCAGCCCCGCCCCTGGTGATGACATCACACATGAGACCACACCCCTTATACTACAGCACCAGCTCCTCCTCTATTACTGCTGACACCAGCGTGTATACATGTGTGAGGAGTCAGCCCCGCCCCCTGGTGATGACATCACTGATATAATGACATCACACATGAGGTCACACCCCTTATACTACAGCACCAGCTCCTTCTCTATTACTGCTGACACCAGCCTGTATACATGTGTGAGGAGTCAGCCCGCCCCTGGTGATGACATCACTGATATAATGACATCACACATGAGGCCACACCCCTTATACTACAGCACCAGCTCCTTCTGTATTACTGCTGACACCAGCCTGTATACATGTGTGAGGAGTCAGCCCAGCCCCCCGGTGATGACATCACTGATATAATGATATCACACATGAGGCCACACCCCTTATACTACAGCACCAGCTCCTCCTCTATTACTGCTGACACCAGCGTATATACATGTGTGAGGAGTCAGCCCCGCCCCCTGGTGATGACATCACTGATATAATGACATCACACATGAGGCCACACCCCTTATACTACAGCACCAGCTCCTCCTCTATTACTGCTGACACCAGCGTGTATACATGTGTGAGGAGTCAGCCCCGCCCCTGGTGATGACATCACTGATACAATAACATCACACATGAGGCCACACCCCTTATACTACAGCACCAGCTCCTCCTCTATTACTGCTGACACCAGCGTATATACATGTGTGAGGAGTCAGCCCCGCCCCCTGGTGATGACATCACTGATATAATGACATCACACATGAGACCACACCCCTTATACTACAGCACCAGCTCCTCCTCTATTACTGCTGACACCAGCCTGTATACATGTGTGAGGAGTCAGCCCCGCCCCCCGGTGATGACATCACTGATATAATGACATCACACATGAGACCACACCCCTTATACTACAGCACCAGCTCCTCCTCTATCACTGCTGACACCAGCCTGTATACATGTGTGAGGAGTCAGCCCCGCCCCCTGGTGATGACATCACTGATATAATCTAATATATAAAGCTGAATGTGTGTATGTGTGTATGTATGTGTGTATGTCCGGGATTGGCATCTACACCATCGCAACTATAGCCACAAAATTTTGCACAGTCACACGTCTGGACCCCGGGAGTGTCATAGGCTATGTTGTGAGGCGAAATTTTCAACCCAGCGCGTTCCAATTCACCAAACAATTTTGCTCCTATCTATATAATGGAGAGAAAGTGACAGTTACCAGTTGACAGTTGTGAATGAGAGGGGCTTAATGATAGCACCAAAGACTAACAGCATATACCAGCATATAGTCACTAAGGTGGGGCCCTGACATAGAATATTCACCACGCACGGGGACATGAATACACACCACATGCACACAAAGAGTAACAGCTAAAGTGGAGCCCCAACATTGGATACTCACCACGCACCCGAACACGAACACACACACCACAAAGAGACACACACAACACAGAGACACACACACACACACCCCACGGGGACACACACACACCCTATAGGGACACATGCACTCACCCCACAGGGACACACACACCACAAAGAAACACACACAACACAGAGACACACACCACAAAGACCCCCCACAGGGACACACACACATACACACCCTATAGGGACACATGCACTCACCCCACAGGGACACACACCACAGGGACATACACACATACACACACCACAGGGACACAGAGACACACACACCACAGGAACACACAGACCCCATAGGGATGGACACACACCACAGAGACACCCCTCCCCCCACAAGGACACACACCACAGGGACACCCCTCCCCCCCAAAAGGACACACACCATAGGGACCCCCCCACAGGGACACACGCACACCACTGGGACACACACACACACCCCAGGGACGCACACACCACACAGACAGACACAGATGTGCACAAATCGCCTCACACAACTCGCCTCATACGTCTGGTATCTTTAATTTTCAAAAATAAACATCTGATTAAAAACAGCCAATGTGCAACACATGTGTCATATAGGGAATTAAGGCAGATGTCAGTCACATGAGCTGTCTATTATGTGTATGTGTGAGGTAACATATACTGCCGGCCAGGGGGAGGGTTTACTGTTGGCTGGAGATTTATCAGGCTGCCTATAGCAACCAATCACAGCTCAGCTTCTATTTTTCTACAGGTCATTAATATGACATATTCAAATTCTATTTTGTTATAGCTAACAGCAGTTATTTATTAACCCGGGCGTAGCTGGGTACTACAGCTAGAAGTTAAATAATTATGTTACAGAATAACAGAATAAATATAATCTCCAGTAACAATTTATTGTTCTTTATCTTATTATGGGACCTGCCTGGGGGACAAATGCATCCCTGTCCCCCGGCCCAGCCCGCCCCTGTATAGCAACTGTAGAGCCGTCATCAGTGACTGCACCTTTTCCTCACCTCAGAACTCTGCATGTCTACAATCAATTAACCATTTGAGTGGTTAAATCCATGACATAATAGGTTAGACCCGCTGGCTGTTCTCCATCCATGCCACCTGAAACCTCCATACCAGCACAGTAATACGTCAGTGCATGAAGCCGTGGGGCCACTCCTGCTCCCCAGTCAGAGCTGTGCGGCCTCAGCCTCATACAAGTCAATAATTAGTATTTTAGCTGTGAATAAATATAGTCACATAAAAAGAACCTAAAGATGTAACAGCGATCACAGCAAGGAGAAATATCAGAGAGGAACGGCTGACAGTGTTGGCACCCTTGAAATTGTTCCAGAAAATAAAGTATTTCTCCCAGAAAATTATTTCAATTACACGTTTATTTCCTTTGTGTGTATTGGAAAAACACAAAAATAAAGACAAAAAAAGCACAAGGGACATAATTTCACACAAAACCCCAAAAATGGGATGGATAAAATTGTTGGCACCTGTCCAAAATTGTGACTAAATAACTTTGTTTCCAACATGTGACGCTAGTTCACACTCACCTGTGGCAGTAACAGGAGTGGGCAATATGAAAATCACACCTGAAACCTGATAAAAAGGGGAGAAGTTGCCTCAATCTTTGCATTGTGTGCCACACTAGAGAACAGAAAGAGAAGAGAGCTGTCTGAGGATTCGAGAACCAAAATTGTTGGAAAATATTAACAATCTCAAGGTTACAAATCCATCTCCAGAGATCTTGATGTTACTTTGTCCACTGTGCACAACATAATCAAGAAGTTTACAACCCATGGCACTGTAACTAATCTCCCTGGATGTGGACAGCAGAGAAACGTACGTAGTCCCTGGACACATCTCGCATCCACCACCCTGCCTGCATGTCACTCATGAGTAGTTTGAAATAAAGAAATCCCAAAGCAACAGAGAGGTAGAGATGGAGTGGAAGAGGGAAGAAAAAAAGAGTACAGGACCTACCGTCACATATGGGGGATGTCAGGGAAAAGAGCACAGGACCTACAGTCACATATGGGGGAGGGCAGAAAAAAGAGCACAGGACCTACAGTCACATATGGGGGAGGGCAGAAAAAAGAGCACAGGACCTAGAGTCACATATGGGGGATGTCAGAGAAAAGAGCACAGGACCTACAGTCACATATGGGGGAGGTCAGAGAAAAGAGCACAGGACCTACAGTCACATATGGGGGAGGTCAGAGAAGAGAGCACAGGACATACAGTCACATATGGGGCAGGTCAGAGATGTTTTGGGTTCTTTTGCTCCTCTGGCACTGGGGGTCTTGACTGTGTGTAAGACATCGTGAAATATGAAGATACCAAAGGTATTTCGGGTGACAATGTAGATCCAGTGTCAGAAAGCTGGGAGCATCCTAGGTCGGGGGTCTCCAGCAGGACAATGACCCCAAACATCAAGAAGCCCCAGAAATGGAGGAAACAAAGCGCTGGAGAAATCTGAAGTGTCAGCAATGAGTCCGGATCTAAATCCCATTCATCACCTGTGGAGAGATCTGAAAATTGGGAGAAGATTCCTCAAATATGAGAGACCGGGGGCTCAGAGGCTCAGGGGCGCTGTGCTGTGTTGGTGTTTGGAGTCTCCGCTCTGATTTTTGGTAGTCGGAGTTGAGTTTCATGTTTTGTCTTGGTGTTTACCCTACAGGAGGATTATACCGCACATATCCAGGGAACAAATCCTACAATTGTGTTATTAGCTGGCCCTGCAGACAGGAATTTGGCAGTAAGTCACACCGTGCCCCGACACAGCCCGTGGGATTACAGTCTGGAGGTTACAATAACTACATGTTGGGGTATGTGCTGTCTGCATGGAGAGGTGTGATCTACACGGCCACACGGTCAGTCTGCGGGGCCACATGTCAGTCTGTAGGGCCACATGTCAGTCTACAGGGCCACACTTCAGTCTGCGGGGCCACACGTCAGTCTGTAGGGCCACATGTCAGTCTACAGAGCCACATGTCAGTCTACAGAACCACATGTCAGTCTACAGGGCCACATGTCAGTCTACAGGGCCACATGTCCGCGGGGCCACACTTCAGTCCGCAGGGCCACACGTCAGTCTGCGGGGCCACACTTCAGCCCGCAGGGCCACACGTCAGTCCGCAGGGCCACACTTCAGTCCGCAGGGCCACACGTCAGTCCGCGGGGCCACATGTCAGTCTAAGCAGCCACACTTCAATCCATGGGGACAACGCTCTGCCCACAATCTGCTCCAAGGCTCAGATTCCCCTGTGAAGGTTAATGTGAGAAGAAAATCGAAAACTAACAAATCCCTGGAAAGTCCGGCACCAGGATTATTACTGCATCGGAGGACACAAACGGGAAAGGGCACCTGTGCAAGAACAGTACATGGGGCCCTTTTTTAATCCAATCGCCTTTGTGTGCCAAGGTCGGGTACAAGGGGTTACTTAAATTTCCCTGCCGGTGTGTACGTTCCGGTGTGAGGGGTAACCTGGGTCCTTTTGGTGGGTACTCCGCTGGCAAGACGGCTCTGTTTGCGGCGGCGGTGGGGTACTCCTGTAGAGCGATCACTCCACTCTTGGTTTGCATAGCAGTGATAAACGACTACCAGCTTCGGAACCAGTGATCCGGCTGTAGATGGGCGCGGGTGTATGTTGACCCATGGATGGTCGCCCAGTATCCGGTTGTTGAGGCACCGGGTAATGGCGTCCAACCGGTGGTGGCCTAGGGGCTGCACAGAACTGTGTAGAGCCCCCTCTCCTACGTTCCTCCCGGCCACGTCTCTTCCTCCTTCTCCTTCATTCTCCTCTAACACACTCTACTCCTACACTCCGCCCACCAGGACCTTATTGGCCCTCTATTCTGATGTGCATGTAGGGTATGGAGCTCTGAGTTTTAACCATGTCATTGCTTAGTCAGAGAATATCGCAGCTGCAGTCTGGGCTGCAATACACTCCTGTGACGCACTCGTTGCGGGGCGCCACATGCAGTTTTGTGACAAAATGACATTAAAAAACGCATTAAAAAACATAAAAACCGCACTGTGTGCACAGAGCCATCTGCTGTTACTAATCTGTGTCATAATTTTACTCCTTGTGCTGACACTGCATTGTTTGCAGCATTATTTTGTCACCTTTTGTCACAAATCCCCATGTGTGTCCTTCCCCCAGCAAAGTCTATCTGTTTGGCTCATAAAGATTGTCCTAACTGGATTCATTTGTAACAACCCTTCAGCAGTGAGAAATTTTCTGAGGCCGGGTTCACATCTAAGGGGGGTTGTGTTTGGATTGGCTTGTGGTTGCATTGCGTTAGCATATGCAAAAGCATGCAAACGCAATTGGAACACAAGCATTAACGCACACATTATGTCTTATGGGCGAACGCATGCAAATGCAACCCCAAATGCAAGTGCAAAGTGGGGTTGCGTTTCAACGCCTCCGTTTGTACAAGTGCATAGGAGACATAGCCAGACACGTTTCTTATGCACTTGGACTAACGCATGTGTTCAAATGCAACCCCACTTTGCACTTGCATTTGGGGTTGCGTTTGCATGCTCTTGCATTGCGTTTGTGTGGCACCCCAGAGTCCGATTGCCACGATGACATTGCCTCTCTCACGTGGTCATGTCGGCTTGGAAGCAAGTGAAGATATCCAAACCAGGTAAGCCCACCACACACAACACCTTCCCAACTCCAGGCCAGAAGGGGGAGCTCTGAAACCGAACTCAGGGGGAGGTCCCCTCCTATAAATTCTGGCCTGGGGGTGGGATTAGACAGTTCAGTTCCTGGGAGGACTGTGAAGAGGACCTGTGGACTGGAGCTGTGCCAAACTAGTCCCAGGTAGAGCAGAGAGACACAGAGTACAGTTCCTAGGAGGATTGTGAAGAGGTCCCGTGGACTGGAGCAGCTTAAGGCTCATCCGGGGACAGAAAGTAGCAAGCATGAGGGACCGGTAGGAGAGCTTCTGAGGAAGTGGAGGAGCAGGTCTGGGGAGTGGAGCCGGTAGCCAGGCTCACCCCAGTGCAGAGCGCCAGAAGCGGACACCGGAGTCTGAGGTTGTGAGGGACTCCAGGCCCAGCAGTCAACACCAGAAGGCCAGAGATTCCAAGTTGCCTGGCCACAATGAAGCCCAAGAGGCACAGCAGCACCAGAGAGCTCAGGGACAGTGACCAGAGGAGTGTAACCCAGAGGGGGATCGAGCTGCCTGCCATACAGGCAAGAGACTGTACGCAGGATGAGAGGGTCGCAGCTTAGCGCCAGGCAGCCAGGACCAGCAAAGAGGAGCGCAGCAGGGAGGCCTCAGAACTCACCAGATGAGGAGAACCCCAACTTGCTTCCAGGCCACCCGGACTCTTAACATCTCTTGTGGACAGTATGGATTAACCTGCTACTTCTATCAGTTAAGGTAACGGAGACTTCAACCCATGTGTCTGTCGGTCATTACACACCCTCAGTCCTGCACCCCCAATGGCCTACCACCGCCTTAGACTTTCCCAGTTGCCCTGTGGATCCACTCCACTGGTGGGGAGTGAAACCATCACCGCTGCCATCCCATCATCCCCAGAGGTCCCGCAACGCAGCCGCGACCACTAATAGCCGCATACCAGAGCCTCACGACAACCTTTCCCTAAACCACCAGTCCAGAGCTTTTAAACTTAAACAAGACCCCCGTGACCACCTGCAGCCGAACATTGGGCTTGGTCCTCGAGTACCCTACGGCCACAGGGAGCGGCATTTGCATGCGGTAATGCATTGCAAATGCAATGCATGCAAACGCAGCAATGCACAGATGTGAAAAGTGCCGCAGAGGTCTTGACAATGAGCTGCCATCACACTGCATTATTTTCACATCCATGTGGTTCCTTGAATTTCACGGACCACACGGACAGGCACTGATCTGTGCATATGGATGCCAACTGATGTCCACGGACCATTTTTATAATGGATCTGTCATCAGTCACCAGAGATAGGGCTGGAAGGAACTGGACCTCGCTTCGGAGCATGCTCAGTACAGCAAAACAGATCTGTTTTACAGATCTTTTTTTCACGGATCTGTCTCCATAGACTCCCATATTATTTGACATGGACAGCTATAGATCCGTGTCTGTCTGTTGGTGTCAGGGATTTTCAAGACAGCCCAAAATCGCAACAGTCTCCGATTCCGGGTGCATGAAAAAAACTGATCAGTGACAAAACTGACACACAGAGGCCATACTGTATAGGACCAATCCGTACCCATAGGGATACATGGGAGGCCAAAACAGATCCCTGCCTATCAGTTTTAAAACAGCTAGACACGGATCACAAGTTATGCAGTGTGAAGGCAGCCTAAGGGACCTTTCACATCAACATTTATTTAGAATCGCTGCTGATTTCACCACATCTGCCGTGTAACGACCGACTTACGGCATGAATGCGGCAAGCAAGGTGCGGCAAGTGCAGTTTTGCTGGATCCGGCACTTGCAGCAAGTCAAAAAAACTGCTGCTAGCAGCTTTACTTGTGCTGCCGCAAGTCCCGGATTTTCCGTGATTCTAAATAAATGCTGATGAGAAAGGTCCCTTAGGCCACTTTCACACTGGCGATTTTCTGTCCTTGTCGTTGTCAGGCAAAATCCTGAAGCCTCCTGATCAGGCCTGTGTGCCTATACTCAATATGGGGCCGCAGGGACATCACTTGGCATTCGGATCTCGCCGGATGTAGATGAGTGCGGCGTTATGTCTGCACCCCCAACCACAGAATGTTGAGATTTCACGGTGCTTTTAAAATCTTGATGCATCCGGATCTCTCTCTCTTCCCCTCCTTCCTCTCTCTCCCTCTCTACGGACCCACCATACTAAAAATGTATATGATGGCAATACAAAATTCTGTACCACTCTCTCTCTTCTCTCTCTCCTCCCTCTTTCTCTCTCCTCCCTCTCTCTCTACCTCTACCCCCTCTCTCTCTCCTCTCTCTTTTCTCTGTGGTGCCCCTGAGAGTCCAGTCGCCATAGGAAATAAACCTCTACTACCAGTACTCAGACGTCCCAGTGTCGTTGGTGTATTTTCCTCTCTGGCAGCAGCGCGGACATTAAGGTACTTCGTCCAAAATACCTGATCACAGTCGCCACAGAGGTACTGTCCCTCATCTAGAGGTGTGGTACCGCACTCTTGGGTAAGAAAGGGACACTACCCGATACCCACACACCCGCCGCACCCAACACTGCACATTCCAGCTTGGGGATTTAGGCGGACCGTGTTTAGGGAGGGCCCCATCCCAGGCTGGAGAGAAGACAGGTAGGGGGTGTGGGTGGAGGAAGTGGGGCAGGAGCACTAGGAAGTGGGAGCTGATTGAAGGACGGACTGACGTAGAAGGACATAAGGAGAACATGGAAGAGTTGGAAAGATGACACAGAGACGAGCAGACGTGTGAGAGAGACATCTAGGGGACTGGAGCCGGTGGAGCTCGTCCCGAGACAGAGAGAGGATAGAACTGACGGAGGAGCCAACGAAGGGCTCATGAGTGGCAAAAGGAGTCCCAGGGGCACAGGAAGTGAGTGATTCACCTGTGGCACCCGCATCGGAGCTGACAGAGAGTCTGAGGTCAGCTAGAATGACTGGGCCACAGAAAGGGGACCAGCCCCAGCTTAGTGGAGTAACCGCACAACTCAACTAACGAACCGGGGACCGAGGTGACTTCAAGTGCCACGGTCCATATCCACACTCATTCGTTGAAGAGGTGGCCGCGAAGGGTTGGGACTAGGACGAGGTCGCCTGACAGGACCCGAGGCTACTGGCTCAAGACACTGGATGTGAGGCGCTGGGAAGGAGGGCGCGAGCCAGTGCAGGGAGACGGCCAAGAAAGGAACATCAGAAGGGGATCCCGGTAGATAGTTCCTGAATTATCCGAGAGTTGTCTGGAGCCCTAACTCGGAGAACACAGGCTGGGAACCACCTGGAGCCTTGTGCAACTGTGAGAAAACTTCAAAAACTGCACCCTGCTGTGTCCTCCAAGTTATTTCTCATGCCATTATTACTGTACATTACTTGTGCCACTGCCCTGGGGCTTACAGATCTACCCGTGGAGAGCTACACCATCTTAGCTTCCATACCATCAGCCCTAGAGGATCTGAAGTGCAGCATTGGCCATCAATCACCATTGACGAAACTCACGGGTGGTGTCATGAAATCAAATCCCATAAACTTTTCCCCATTTATTGACACCGCCGGGGCCATGGAGCTGGGTGAGCCACTGTGACATCCCCAAGAGAACTGAAGGCCTGGTTCCAAGTGTCCCACGGCCCTGATGGGCTCATCATCTCTCTTTTTCCTCTCTCCCCTCTCTCTCCCTTCTCTCTCCTCTCTCTTTCTCTCTCCTCCCGCTCTTCTCTCTCCTCTCTCCCTATCCTCTCTCTCTCCTCCCTCTCTCTCCTCCCTTTCACCTCCCTCTCTCTCTCCCTCTCCCCCCTCTCTCCTCCCTGTCTCCCCCTCTCTCTCTGTGGAGCCCACTGGGATGGGGTACTCGGTGCCGGACCGGGGTACTGCTGGGGGATGTCACGGCAGTCCTGGTCCGGACCGTGTCCCGGGCCCGCACAATAAAATGGGTGTTATTTACAGGGGATTTGTCACTCGTGACGCCACCCACTATATGCGGCCAGTGATGGGGCCGCCGCTGCTGCAGAACCTCCGGGGATGATGGGATAGCAGCTTGGATAGAATATTTCCCGTGGGCAGAACTGGGTTCCCCGGGGCAGTGGTAGTAGTAGTTAAAGTCTGTGAGGATAGTTATTGATGCTGCAGGAGAGTAGGGGTAGCAGTAGAGATGATGAGAGTAGAGGTAATTGCAGTATATGAGGGCAAGTGGGGCTTCAGTATAAGGAACACACACACTCACGGTTTCTGTTGTTTTCCAAGTCTTTACTTGCAGATGGTATATCACAACATTGTCCACGGAGTCTGTACCGGGTTGCTCCCACCCTGACCGGGTCCTTGGCTTCCTACTTAAGCGCTGTGTGTGGCCCTGCTGCTGCTTGTAGCTGTACTGCTGGCCCTGTCTCTGCTCACGGGTACCAATCTGCTGGGCAACATGAGTCCTCTGTGTCACTGACCCCTCTGTGTTGCTTTGCTATGGTGCTGTGAAGATGGTGGACCTTCACTATGCCGGTGTTTACTGTCCTGTCTGTCTCAGGCACAGCCTCGGATCCGGTATCCATCTTAAGCGCCTCCCCAGGGTCAAGTTTTTTGGGGTAACTCTTTATCCCGGGTATGTTCCTCTGTTCCTCTGTCTCCTCTCCTCAGACCTCTCAGGACCTCCACCTCTACTTGGCTCTGCTCCTGCTCCAGACTCAACTAAACTAACTGTCACTCCTGCTCTGTGGTAAACAACTTAGCTCCTCCCACTAGTGCAGGTGCCACCTAAACTCCTCCCACTTTCTAGTGTAGTGTTGTGTGGGGAGTAAACCTGTGTTGATGTTTCTGTGGCGGTGCCACATCTCCCTCTCTTCTCCTCTCTCTCCCTCTCTTCTATCTCCTCTCTCCCCCTCTCCTCTCTCTTCTTCTCTCTCTCCTCCCTATGCCCTCTCTCCCTCTCTTTCTTTCCCACTCTCTCCTCTGTTTTCCCCTCTCTCCGGACCCACCATACTAAAAATGTATATGATGTCAATACAAAATCATGTACCTGATTAGTCTAAGAAACGCTATGGTGCATCCGTTTTTTCATGCGTCACCGGATACAGATGCCTGCGTTTTCAGCCTGATTAGGATAGGATGCAAGTGTGAACCCGGTCTAAATGTTAGTAATTATTAAACAGTAGGTGTTCTGTAAACATCCTTCTTTGGACGTTTCCTTCCCCACGAGTGTCCAACCCAAGAGAGGAGTATGATGGGGAGCCTGAGCCTATCGGTCTCCGGTGCCGTGTTCTCCGTTTTGGGGGGGTGTTAGCGTTACAGTGAGCTCAGTCTTACACAATCTTTTTTTAAATCAAATAGCCTCATAAGAAAAAGAAAAGCTTCATAAGAACCTTCCTGTTTTTCTGGAGTCTTTCAGGAAGTGAGACTCTCTCCGCCGTCGCTGCCAGGACTTTGGCGTTTTGGAGGGGAAAACAGAGCGAAGATTGTACTAGTCTAATGTAAGGTTTGTGTTTACCTGGAGATCTGCAAGTCCTGCAAATCAAAAATAATAAAAAAGTGACCTCCATTCCAGAGGCCAAGGGGTTAATATGTCTAAAGGGGCCCCCTACTGTTATGTCCTGGGCCCCCCACAGCTGATGTCCCCGATTAGTCCACTTCCGCTAAACCCACCAGCAACAAAAGTTTGGGAAGCCATGAAAATTGTGTCATTTAGCTAAAAAAGAGCCCGTATTAGGGGATGTGACTTTATTTTCGGACAGGTCCACTAAATCCACCTGAAAAAGTGCCCAGAAAAAGCTAAAACAAAATGAGGATATGTGTTTCTATATAAAAATGACTCTGCACATGCTCAGTCTTTTAGGGCGCTGTGCACAAAGTGCGTTTTTATCTTGTTTTGTATGCATTTTTGAGTGCAGATTTGACACAAAACAGCAAGAAAGTCAGTGAGGATCCCATGTTTTGTGCACTTTTTTTTTTTTTTGCAGATTTGGTGCAGAAATAAATCTACAGCATGTCAATTACTGCAGTATTTTTCTACTCCAAATGCATGAAAAAAGCATGAAAAAAATGCATCAAAAACACAAGTTTTTGTGCCAGGAGATGTGGATTTAGTACAGAAATTTCTGCAACCAAATACTCAACATGTGCACATAGCCTGAGTGCTTGGTGGACACAAGCTGAAAAGGGCCCCTGGGCAACAACAATATATGGGCCCTTTACACCTCAAAAGCTCATCATATTGCACAATTACACCTGCATTGGAGGTAGAAATGGGCCCCTGTGTGCAGCTGCACCAATGATATGTCCGCATGTGGCCTGAGTCTCCAGAAGTTAAGAGAAGAGACCGGACTGATCTCCAGATGTTTAATAAGAACATGCTATACAGGCATTTTCACACATGTTTGCTCTGGCTTAGGTTTTTATACATTTCCATTCAGTTACTTGTCCCCTGACAAGTTAAGGGGAGCTACACACTTCCTTTACTGAGCAGAGCTGATATAATTGTATCACATTTCTGTGAGTCCATTTTGGGGCCTGGTCACACACAGCATCCTGATTCTTACGAGGTCAATTGGCACACTAGCAGGTCATGATACAGTTAGTGTAGGGACCATCCTGAAGTGGGTCACAGTAACGAGGTGGGATGTCTTAAATACGTTTCATTTTGGGGCCTGGTCACACACAGCGTCCTGCTTCTTGAGGTCAATTGGTACAGTAGCAGGTCATAATACAGTTAGTGTAGGGACCATCCTGAAATGGGTCACAGTAACGAGGTGGGATGTCTTAAATACGTTTCATTTTGGGGCCCGGTCACACACAGCGTCCTGCTTCTTATGTAGTCAATTGGCACACTAGCAGGTGTCATGATATATGCCTTTTCCCTGTTCTGTATTTCTTTATACTATGCCATATGATGTGTGATAACCTTTCTCCATTTTCTATTAGCTGTATACTATGCAATTTATTGTGCTGTAATTTAACATGTCTCCTTCCCCCAAGAATTGCGTTCCTGGACTGTACTGTAATTAAGCATCGGTCAACAGCTAGTGAAGGATCAGCCATTCTTCCTCCCAGCAGGTGGCTAGTCCAATCCACATACTACCAGACACACTGGAGCCATGCGTTTCTAGAATCATCTGATGGAGCAAACCATTCAAAAGTAGGTGTGAACCCCTACTCCCTTTCACATGGGCTGAGCCCAGACAATACATTCATGTTTTAGGATCAGATGTGAGTTGACTATGGAAGTGAACGGAGCGAGACCTGAGCTGAGGCCAGATCTCGTCGTCCGTGGGATTGCGTTGGATCAATTGGACTCTTGCAAGGACTATTGCTTTCGTTTATCTGGCACCAGGATTATCGCGAGGTGCCCTGGATCTGTTTCCTTTGTTTGGACTCATTGCGGACTCTGCAGATTTACCCTCATGTGTGTTGTTCCAGCTTTCTTGTTTAATAAATCTCCTTAGATTGATCATCGGCCGGGTGTCCCTTCCTGCTCTGTCGCACACCCCATCACAGCTAGTCGTATCACAGTTAGTGTAGGGACTGTTCCGTGATAGGTCACCGTGACGAGGTGGGATGTCTTAAATACGTTTCATTTTGGGGCCTGGTCACACACAGCGTTCCTGCTTCTTATAAGGTCAATTGGCACAGTAGTAGGTCATAATACAGTTAGTGTAGGGACCGTCCTGAAATGGGTCACCGTGACGAAGTGGGATGGCTTAAATACGTTTTTTGCAAAAAAGGTATGTACCAAGTATTTATTGCAAACAATTTTTTTCATTACATGCACTTACTTTTTTCTGGTTATTTCATTCAATTTGGTGTTTAATGTGAACATTCTGTATAGGCATGTTCACACTGGTTCACTCTGGCTCAGGTTTTTCTGCACCAATCATATGCCTGCACATGGCATGAGTCTCCAGACATTAAGAGAAGAGACTGGACTGATCTCCAGATGTTTCTTGCTCTGACGATTCCCCATACTTTACAATGTGAGTCAACAGAAAGACTCAGTAGACCCCGCGCTCTTTTTGAGCATGTTGACAGCGTTTTATGTTGTATATACCCCTATTGGTTACTTTACTGTGAAAGGGAGTATAAAAAAGGTCACAAAATGCCAGTAAAAAACACCACAAAAATGCTATAAAAAAGCCTAAAAACGCGCTCAGGACCCGACCAATAAAATACTAAACAACATGCTTCAGGGAACAAAAACACTGTTTTCCGAGCAGGAAAAGACAGTGTGACCATACCCAGCACTACAGAGCTGCATTTATATTTCTGCTGATTTCCAAATCTCTAGAGGACGTTTTGTGCAGATTCACAACAAGTCGGGATTGCTGGGTGATCTCCATTCTGAATCCTGCAGAATTTACCCAGATGTTTTATCATTAATGTCTGGATATAGGGACTCCGCTATGTATGGTGACTGGTACTAGATAAGAACCGTCACTTGCTGTCTGAGTTCGCAGATAGTTGAGTTAATCTGAGTCTTGTAGAATGCTGCTGATCCTGACCTTGGCCACCTGCGCTGCTTCATCTACTTCATATGGACCCCAAGGAATAAAATGACTTGTAGAATCAAAGGACACATCCTGTTTTCACGGCGCTGGGCTTCCGAGTGCCCCCGCTGGCACCAGGGCACGACTGCCCGTCCAGGGGGTGATAGGAAGGACACGGCGCAGGATCCTTCATCATCCTCTCTGGTTATTTATATGATGTTTATAAACAATGTGCGAACATTCTAGATCCTGCTGAACGTTGGGTCTTTCCATTACTCCCATAGACTTCATTGAAGCGAATGGAGAATGGAGTCACCTAGAAATTGTACATGTGGTTCCCCATTATCTATAGAATAATGGAAGGTTTTAGAATCTTTAGATGTTTATAGCGAATAAAGGTCTGAAATGTGAGGTCAAGTTTAGTCCCATAAACACCCAATCTGGGAATCTTCTTCCTCCCTCATCTTGGTTCATGTTGTGAGACTAGCCATCCCAAAAAGCAGGGATGGTTAGTAGGAATATGTTAAAGGGGTGTGAATTTGTGAGGTCTTTCTACATAATCCAGATCTCATTACCATTTCTCTGGCCCTAAAGCTCAACTACCAGTGTTATCATACACCCCTGTGTGTGTTGCTCAATGGATTTCGGGCCGGCTCGTTAGCTAAGCCAGCCCCCTTCTATCTCTGCATCAGCTGTGATCATGAAAGAGGCTGGCTTAGCTAACAAGCCCCTAATACAGGGGAGGGGGGGAGGGTTTGGCTTAAAGCCGAAAGGCATTTCCACAGGGGAGAAAAAAAATACAACCCCAAATAGTGACACAGTTCTGCACACATCAATCATCTGCTGCCCTGTTTTCCAGTTTTATGACACTTTTCTCTGCAATCAAACATGGAATCATTCAAGTAAAGGTATGATTGCATAAAAAACCTGGAGGCCGGCCTGGGGGACAAATGCATCTTTGCCTCCCGGGCCAGCCCGCACCTGAATGCATGTAAGGCACTGGCTTCACTTTATAGCACTAAATCCTGCTGGTTGGTTCCCTTTAATGGGATCATCCACAGACACAAACATTTTTTTTTTATTCAGACGCAAATAAATAAACGATAGGAGCGAAATATCATTGATGCCACTTGTACAGGGGCCCAAGAGGTCAGGGGGGCCACATCCACTTACATAACAGCAAGCAGCTTCTGTCGTAGACTTAATGCACCCTTTCTTGCACCCTCCATAGAGGCGGCCGGTGATGGCCCTTTCCCGACCTCCTCTCGGTTCCATCCACTAATTACAATGACAGATCCGAGAAATTTGGAAAACATGCGGATGCTCTACGTAAATAATTCAATTCTAAATTAATTTTACCAGAACGTTCAGGGTTTATTTTCACAGTCCCGGCCCTTGAAGATCTTTTTTTTTCTTTCTTTTTGCTCCATTTTTTTTTCTTGGACTGGATATTCAGCAATCTTCAATTTGGCTTCTTTGTAGGATTCTTCATCAAAGGTTTCCTGTGATAAATGTATCAAGAGATTTCAAAAATCTAAAAATTGATGCAAAACATTACAAAAAAAAAGGCAAGGTTTTACTAGGAAAAACAGAAACAATATTTTGAAACTCTCATCGGAAGTTCCCCCCTCCCTGACGGCACAAGGAAAAACCTCTAATCTCGTTCTGCCAAAATTAATTCTGAGGCCAAACTGTGAATTAACTATTTCAGGATCAAAGAGAATGGAGAATTTTTTTGTTTATTTTATTTTTTTTAATTAAAAGTATAATTATCCTCGATCCTCAGAGACTCACCTGCATCAGCGCTGGATAAATCCCCTGTAAACAGGGAACTTGTGCCAAAAAGTGTCCAAAAAAGAAATGATTTTATTGATCTCTACAGTGGAGAACATGTTACACCGCAGTAACTTTTAATTTTCCCCATTTTTTACATTTTTGTAGTAACTGCGCTCAGATTCTGTTTATTTAGAAAACATTGCTGAAATTCCAAGAGAAATAAAGTTACATTAAAGACGCTGCCAAACCTTTTACTTCTAATGGGAAATGATTGCTGGCCATGAATAACAAGTTTTTCTAGAAATCAAAAAGATTCTAAAAAGGAATCAATTTAATTCAAATTTATCCAGTAGAATTTATTTCAGAGTGTAAATTTCAATGTTTTTATTAAAGTTTATAGTTGATGGGTCTTTTAAAAAGAAGAGACACACTGGATCTACGTAATCAAGACTACAGTTGGTAAAAGTTGAGTCTACAGTAGTTGTAAGTCAGGTATAAAACGGATGGAAGTTGGTTTTACAATGGTTGGATGTTGGGTCTACAATGGTTGGATGTTGGATCTACAGTGGTTGGAATTTGGGTCTACAGAGCTTGGATGTTGGGTCTACACTGGTTGGATGTTGCGTCTACTGTGGTTGGATGTTGGGTCTACAGTTGTTGGATGTTGGGTCTACAGTGGTTGGACTATGAATTCGATGTTGGGTCTACAGTGGTTGGATGTTGGGTGTACAGAGATTGGATGTTGGGTCTACACTGGTTGGATGTTGCGTCTACAGTGGTTGGATGTTAGGTCTACAGTGGTTGGATGTTTGGTTCAATCTTAAGTTACCTTTACACGGCACAACATTGTACCCGACATCGCTGAAAAGTGACGTGTACAACGATGTTGAAACAACATCGTTAGTGCGTCATTGCGTGTAAGGCTAGGGTCACACTTACGTCAGCCCTTACAGCTGACCCAAGCTCTAAAAACTTAGAAATTTTCCCTGCAGCGCTTAGCGTTAATGCTATGCGCTGCCAGAGAACGCTGCCCCATGGAAACCCTCTGTTTACCTTAGCAGCGGCCACACAGGGAGTGCGCTTTATCACAGCGCACAGGAAACGCTGTCTGCAGCGTTTTCCTGTGCGCTGTGATAAAGCGTACTCCCTGTGTTGCCACTGCTAAGGTAAACAGAAGAATTCTATAGGGCAGCATTTTCTGGCAGCGCAGTGTTAACGCTTTGCGCTGCAGGGAAGATTTCTAAGTTTTTAGCACTTGCGTCAGCTGTAAGGGCTGATGCAAGTGTGACCTAGCCTAACCGAATGATGCAACTACGATAATTAGTCAAGTTGGAGTTGCCAGGTTTATGAACATGTTCTAAAACCTGACGATGTAGTTCAAGCGATCTGGTAGCATCGTTCTGTGTGACATCGCGATAACGTTGTCATGGACGACTTTGCCCATTCATAGCAATGAGCAGGGATCGTTCGCGGGGTTGTTGAACGATACCTGCTCACAACATCGTTGGTGATTTGTCCACGATATCTAGATGTTTGATATCTCACAAGCGATGTTGAAGTTATGTTACAAAAGACCGCGCGCCCACGAGATCTTAACTGATATCGTTCCAACGCCATGGCGTGTAAAGGTACCTTTAGTCAAGTCTACAGTGGGTAACAGCTTGGTCCACTCAGTAAGTCAGGCATAAAATGGATGGAAGTTAGTTTTATAATGGTTGGATGTTGGGACTACAGTGTTTAGATGTTGGGTGTATAGTGGTTGGATGTTGTGTCTACAGTGGTTGGATGTTGGGTCTACAGAGGTTGGATGTTGGGTCTACAGTGGTGGGTGTTCGGTCTACAGTGGTTGGGTGTTGGGTCTACAGAGGTTGGATGTTGCATCTACAGTGGTTGGATGTTGGTTCTACAGTTGTTGGATGTTGAGTCTACAGTGATTGGATGCTGGGTCTACAGTGGGTGGATGATAGGTCTACAGTGGGTGGATGTTGGGTGTACAATGGTTTAATTTTGATTTAACAATGGTTGGATGTAGAATCAACAGTGGTTAAAAATGGATCAATGGTGGTTAAAAAAGAATCAAAAGTGGCTAAAAGATGGATCAACAGTGGTTAAAGGAAGGATCTAGAGTGGTTGAAAATCTGTTCTGAACTGGTTGGTTGTAAATTGTGTGTGTAATGGTTGGAAATTAAGCTTATAGTATTTGGTATTCAAGTTTACAGTAATTAAAGTTTTGGTTTAAAGTAGTTGTAAGTAAGACGTAAAATGGATGGAAGTTGGCTTTACATTGTTGGAAGATGGGTCGACACTGGTTGGATGTTGGGTCTATAGAAGTTTACAGATGGGTCAAAACTTGTTAAAAAATGGATCTATAGTGGTTGGATAGTCTATAGTGGTAGGATGTTGATTCTGCAAGGGTTGGAAATGGGGTCTGCATTGGCTGGAAGTCAGCTCTACGATAATTGAAACTTAGATCTTCAGTGGTTAATATTAGAGCCAAAAGTGGTTGAAAGACTAGGGTCACATTTGCGGTAGCAAATGCAAATCCTGATCCGGTTTTGAGCAGTAAAAATGCTCAAAACCGGATCAGGATCCGCAGCCCAAAGGAGCCTATTATAAAACCGGATTGCACTACATGCAACCGGTTACTGCTTCCGGATTTGCAGCCTGCGGTAAAAATCATGCAGGCTGCAGTTTTCGGAGCGGTTTGCAAATCGCAGCAGGCTTTCCATGATGGGCTCCTATGGGAGCCCATCCAGTTACCGCACAGCACATGTGAATGCCTGCGGTAGCCGGATGCTTTGTTCATCCCTGCTGCCGCAGGGATAAACAAAGGATTAATGTTAATAATAGATGTGGGCACCATGTCTGCAGGGAGTGCCCACCCTCCCTTGAGACCTGGTGACCATATTGAGCAGCATATGAAGGGTTAATTAGGTGTATTACTGTATTGCCGGCTATTGTCGGCATTTACTATTTTATAAATTAAAGCCGGCAGTTCCTCGCTGTGGAGAAAATACAGTACGTAATGTGCGTACTGTATCTGTCGCTATCCAGGGTCCTGAAAGCATTAACATTAGTTCTATGGCGGTGCGCTGCCCATAAAACTAATGTTAAAGCTTTCAGGACCATGGATAGCGGCAGATACAGTACGCACATTACGTATTGTATCTCCTCCACAGCGAGGAGCCGCCGGCTTTAATTCATAAAATAGTAAATGCCGGCAATACAGTAATACACCTAATTAACCCTTCATATGCTGCCCCATATGGTCACCATGTCTCTAGGGAGAGTGACCACTCCCTGGAGCAAGGGGCCCACATCTATTATTAACATTAACCCTTTGTTCATCCCTGCGGCAGCAGGGATGAACAAAGACTCCGGCAACCGGATTGCACATTATTAGCATTATGAGGTTTAAAGACACATTTTGAACACAAAATGTGTCTGAAGGCTCATGCGATTACCGCATCCGGATCTGGATGCGGCAATCGAAATGAGCCTTCAAATTGTGACCCTAGCCAAAATTGGGTCAACATTTGTTGGAAGTCAGGTCTACAGTGACTGAAGTCAAGTCTATAGTGGTTGAAAATTGACTTTATCCTGACTGTAAGTTGGGTATCTATTGCTTGAAAGGTATGATTACAATTTTGAATGTCGGGTCTACAGTGCTACAGGAAGGGGAGTAAATATCAATGGTGGGCTAGTGTGAAGGTCCACAGGGGCCCATTTGTGGCCCATTTCTACCTCCAAAGCAGGTGGAATTGTGCATTCTGCTGAGTTATTGGACTCAAAAGGGGCCATATACTTTTTATGCACAATAACCTTTTTCTGTCTGTGACCACCAGTGGTCACAAGGATTGGAGATCAGTAGTAACATGGCATGAAGGTATGTGTAAAGCGATTTTAAATTGAGTGTATAATGTTTGGAAGTAAAACCTACAGTGGATAAAAGTTGGGTTCACAGTGATTGGAAGTCAGGTGTAAAAAAAGGTGTAGATTGGGTCTACAGTGATTGAAAGTTGAGTCTACAGTGTTAAGAGTTGAAACTATAGTTGTGTAGGTTGGGTCAACAGTAATTGGAGATGAGTCTATAGTGACAAAAGTAGAGTCTTCAGAAGTTAAATGTTGCAACTAAAGTTATTGAATGACTACTATGTTAATACCATTTTCATGCAATGAAACTGCACAAATAAACATAGAGGAAAGATTCTCAGCATAACTTTATTCTCAAGTTCTCCTAAGTGCCATAAGAGAATAGAAAATTAGCTACTACTACCGTGTGTCCCCGAAAGTAAGCCCCCCCCGATTGTAAGGCCGCCTAGGGGTAAAGGGGGGGCCTGCTAATGTAAGGCCTCCCCCGAATATAAGGCCTTACAACCGGGGGGGGTGCTAATGTAAGGCCCCTAGCGGGAGGGTGGGGGAGAGCGGGCGCGGGTCACACGTCACGTGCGCCCGCTCATTAGATATGCACTGCATCCCCCTGTCAATCAGCGGCAGGGGGAGCAATGCATTATGTATATGGGCCCCCTCCTGCTGGCACACTACCCCCCAGCCGGTGTTCTGAGGCCCCCCTGCTGCTGCTCACATCTTACCCTCCAGCGTCTTCTTGCAGCAGCCAACACGTCGGTCCTCCGTTCCCGTCCTCAGCTGTCTCCCGGATCATGTGACCGACCGGCGATGACGTCATGCGCTGCGACGGGTCACATGATCCGGGAGACAGCCGAGGACGGAGAACCGACACGCTGGCTGCTGCAAGAAGATGCTGGAGGAGGTAAGATGTGAGCAGCAGCAGCGGCAGCAAAGGGGGGGGGGAGCTCAAGGGGGGCTCAGAACACTGTTCGGGGGCAGTGTGCCAGCAGGAGGGGGCCTGTGTGCCACACTGCTTGGGCTGTATGCCACACTGCTGGGGCTGTCTCCACACTGCTGGGGCTGTATCCACACTGCTGGGGCTGTATCCACACTGCTGGGGCTGTATCCACACTGGCTGGGGCTGTATCCACACTGGCTGGGGCTGTATCCACACTGGCTGGGGCTGTATCCTCACTGGCTGGGGGCTGAATACCCTGTGTACCTCACTGCTAGACTGTATACCACACTGCTGGGGGCTGTATACCTGTGCTGGGGGCTGTATACCGGGGTGGCGGTCTGCTGCATTTCCCACCCTTGGCTTATACATGAGTATATACGGTGTGTGTGTGTGTGTGTATGTGAGTAGGCTGGGGCTGCCAATATAAGACCCCC
Source organism: Allobates femoralis (assembly GCA_033576535.1). Taxonomy (NCBI): domain Eukaryota; kingdom Metazoa; phylum Chordata; class Amphibia; order Anura; family Aromobatidae; genus Allobates; species Allobates femoralis. The sequence continues at coordinate 131,895,427 of JARQOC010000010.1, forward strand.
CCCAAAAGTAAGACAGGGGGCCACTTTTGGCCCCCAAAAAAATGTAAGACAGGGTCTTACTTTCGGGGAAACACGGTATGATACATTGCCGCCATCTTCTATCCGGGAGATAATTGATGACAGCTCCTAAATGAGGAACCACTTATTGCATTAAAATGTCCACAACATAGATGTGAAAAGGCCAAATACCCTTAGAGCTGCCATTCTGCAAACCTTCCACTGTGAACCCTCTAATGTCAATGAGGATCTCCATTTGGATCAGTGCACAGATTGCCCATAATACAAGAGAGTGACAGCCCAAACTCCGGAGGAGAGAACATTGCATTTTTTCCTCGCTCGGACCTGCATTTTGCTGGATGTTGTCATGTGCAGCTGTTGATCTCAGATCCTGGAGATGAGTCGACTTCATTCTCCTGATTACTTTTCCTGAAAACCAAAGGTGCAGATTTTCCAGTTATCTTATCCCCCAAGAAACATGTGTTAATGCAGTTGCAGGGTCTCAGTAATCAGGAATTTGCATTTATCCCAATCTCAAAAGAGTTAAATGCTGTGGTGGGGCTTAAAAGAGCCAGAAAACATGAGATTTTGGGCAATGTGCCCCCACAGCAGATGTGCAGGCCCAGGGCCCAAAATATCACAGTTTCTTCTTTTTCCATTTTTTAGACTTGTAATTAGCAGAGATCCATGGAAGGCGGGGGAGGGGGAACAGGTCTTCCAGGTCATTAGTTGTGTCTGATAGGAGTGATTATTCTCTGTACACATCATCTGCATTTTGTTAATAACACTGAGTGTTTATATAAATCACATTCCAAATTCTTAAAGAGACAGAACATATACAGCATTTGTGCACCAGGACTCCTCGGAGGCGTATATTACAACATCATGAAACCTCCCACATTCTTCAGCTCCCAAATCAAGCCCTTCCTCTGTGTTCTAATCAAGGGTGTATATAACAATAGCATAAAATAACTCTCCACCTTGTTCTCCTCCTTAGTTGCCTAACCTCTTCCTCTGTCCACTCCTCAGAGGCATATATAAGGATAGCATAAAATAACCCTCCATCTTGTTCTTCTCCTTAATTGTCTAACCTTATCCTTCCTCTGTGCACTCCTCAGGGGTGTATATAACAATATTATTTAAGAACCTCCCACCTTGTTCTGAAACTTTAATTGTATACCACAATTCTTCCTCTTATGTCATCAAACGAAACACTAAACCTCCCACTTTGTTCCCTAATCCAATACTTTCTCTGGGCACTCCACAGGGGTATACTGTATATGAAAACTATAAGATCTTTATAGACTTTCCCACCTTGTTCTCGACCTATTTTTCTGATCCATCATCTGTGGGCTCCGCAGGGGTGTATATAATAACATCATAATGGAAACTTGCACTTTTCTGCCACCCCTTAATTGTCTAACCCAATCCCAACCCTATGGGCTCCAAAAGGGCATAAATAGCAAAAAAAAGAACCTCCCACCTTCTTCCCAAGCGTTAATTGTAACCCAACCCTTCCTCTGTGTGCTTTCCAGGGGCACCATTATAACTTACCATCTTATCTTATGCCCCACTCTTTGAAATGCCTAACCCAATCATTCTGTGGGCTCCTTGGGGGTGGATATCACAACATTATAATGGAATCTCCCACCTTGTTCTCACCTTTAATTGTCTAACCCAATTTTTCCCAACCCCTGAGGGGCGCATATAAAAACATTGTAATCTCCCACCTTGTTCTCATCAGCTAATTGTCCCACCCAGTCTGTTCTTTGGAAACTCCTCAGGGGCGGGTTTAACAGAATCATAATGGAGCCTTAATACCTAGATAGATCAGGGAACTGAATTTGTGCCTTGGATAAGGGTAAAAACTAGATAAAACTTACCGAGATGAGATATGTACTTGATGCCCAACCAAAAAAGACCATGACGGTACACACATAGTGCAATCTATGTGACTATTTATGTAGTTCACTTGTATAATGGATGACTAGGAAGAGACAATACATGGCCGGGTCCCAGAAATCTCTACCTTAGTATCATGATAAAGAACCGATAGAGTCAACAAGGGACGTCCGGTCCAACTCCCTTGTCATATGTTTATCTTTGGTGATACCTAAACTGTGCTATGTGACCCATGTTCCTCATGTGAACACTTCTTAACATTTCCATTTGGAAAAGTGAAAAATCTCCCTTCTTCTTTATTATAAACAAGCTTTGCCTTCATTAAACTCTGCAGAACGAGGTCACCAGATTGCTTGTGCAATTAATTCTTTTCAACCCCAAGTCCCGGGACATCTCTGCTTTTAGTGATGTCATTTTTGGAAGTCATGTTACATTTTGGTGCCGTAAAAAAAAAAGAAAATGCTAAAAATGGCTGTGTGCCCACAGTGTGGAGAAAAGATATCTAGATTACAGTAATGTTTTCATCAGTACGAAGCATAGAATGAAACCTACCGGGGACGAGTCCGGCCATTCTGCTGCATGGGTGGCTTTCTTCCCATCCCTGCCGTAAACATTCAGCTCTGGCTTCTCTGTAGTATTTTAGTACAAACACGGAAGACGTCATTCATTTAGACTTTTAGGACAACATAATTCAATATCACTAGTAAGTCATCATAATACAACAATAATCATGTGCTGTGCAAGAAAGGGAGCTGACCACTGCTGTTCTGTATAGAAATATGACACATGAGAGCCTCAGCCAACTACCGGTTGCGGTATCATGAGTCGCCATCAATCTATTTCTAATCAGACAAATCACTCCAAGGGTTGATCACTATATGGTTACTATATAGTAACACTGACATGTCAGTATGATGCCTCGGGTCAGTACTATATGGTAACACTGATGTGTCGGTATGATGTCTCGGGTCAGTACTATATGGTAACACTGATGTGTCGGTATGATGTCTGGGATCTGTACTATATGGTAACACTGATGTGTCGGTATGATGCCTTGGGTCAGTAGTATATGGTAACACTGACGTGTCGGTATGATGCTGTGTCAGTACATATGGTACACTGAGGGGTCGGTATGATGTCTGGTGTCAGTACTATATGATAACACTGACATGTCGGTATGAGGCCTCAGGTCAGTACTATATGATAACACTGAAATGTCGGTATGATGTCTCGGGTCAGTACTATATGGTAACATTGATGTGTCAGTATGATGACTCTGGTCAGTACTACATAGTAACACTGAAATGTCGGTATCATGTCTAGGATCAGTACTATATGGTAACACGGATGTGTCGGTACGATGTCTTGGGTCAGTACTTTATCGTAACACTGACATGTAGGTATGATGTCTGGGGTCAGTACTATATGGTCACACTGACATGTCGGTATGATGCCTCGGGTCAGTACTATATGGTAACACTGATGTGTTGGTATGATGCCTCGGGTCAGTACTATATGGTAACACTGATGTGTCGGTATGATGTCTTGGGTCAGTACTATATGATAATACTGAGGTGTTGGTATGATGCCTTGGATCACTACTATATGGTAATACTGATGTGTCGGTATGATGTTTCGGGTCAGTACTATATGGTAACACTGGCGTGTCAGTATGATGTCTCGGGTCAGTACTATATGGTAACACTGACGTGTTGGTATGATGTCCTGGGGCAGTACTATATGGTAACACTGACGTGTCGGTATGATGCTTCGGGTCAGTACTATATGGTAACACTGATGTGTCAATATGATGTCTGGGGTCAGTACTATATGGTAACACTGACGTGTCGGTATGATGCCTCGGGTCAGTACTATATGGTAACACTGATGTGTCAGTATGATGCCTCGGGTCAGTACTATATGGTAACACTGACGTGTCTGTATGATGTTTCGGGTCAGTACTATATGGTAACACTGACGTATCAGTATGATGTCTCAGGTCAGTACTATATGGTAACACTGACGTGTCGGTATGATGTCTCGGGTCAGTACTATATAGTAACACTGACATGTCGGTTTGATGTCTCGGGTCAGTACTATATGGTAACACTGACATGTCAGCATGATGTCTCGGGTCAGTACTATATGGTAACACTGACATGTCGGTATGATGTTTCGGGTCAGTACTATATGGTAACACTGATGTGTCAGTATGATGTCTCAGGTCAGTACTATATGGTAACACTGACGTGTCTGTATGATGTTTCGGGTCAGTACTATATGGTAACACTGACGTATCAGTATGATGTCTCAGGTCAGTACTATATGGTAACACTGACGTGTCGGTATGATGTCTCGGGTCAGTACTATATAGTAACACTGACATGTCGGTTTGATGTCTCGGGTCAGTACTATATGGTAACACTGACATGTCAGCATGATGTCTCGGGTCAGTACTATATGGTAACACTGACATGTCGGTATGATGTTTCGGGTCAGTACTATATGGTAACACTGATGTGTCAGTATGATGTCTCAGGTCAGTATTATATGGTAACACTGACGTGTCGGTATGATGTCTCGGGTCAGTACTATATGGTAACACTGACATGTCGGTATGATGTCTCGGGTCAGTACTATATGGTAACACTGAAATGTCGGTATGATGCCTCAGGTCAGGACTATATGGTAACACTGACATGTTAGTATGATTCCTCGGGTCGGTACGAGTTTGTAGATGACAAACATGTTACTTTTACTGTTATCTAAGTGGTGAAAAAAAAAAAATTCTGAAGATGGACTTAAAGTCTTCCTTCAACCTTAAAAAACTATGTTACTATGTAACTATGTAAAAAAAAAAAAGAACAGCATTTTAGTCGCCACATTCCGCGCCCCGTAGCTTTTTATTTTACAGGATCTGAGGCTGTGTGACGGCTTATTTTTTGCATCTTGAGCTTATGTTTCTAATGATACCATTTTTGGTTATTTGTGATGTTCGGATCGCTTGCTATTGCACTTTATTGCAATGTTGAGTCAACCAAAAAAACTTAAACTTCACTTTTGCATTTTGACTTTTATTTTCTCATTATGCAATTTAACAATCAGATTAATTTATTTTATATTTTGATAGATCCGGCATTTCTGGAAGCTGTAATACCAAATATGTGTATTTTTTTATTTTCAGTGGGGCAATAGGTTGAATGATTTGAACTTTTATGGAGGGGGGGGATTTTGTATTTTTAAAAACTTTTTTCACTTTTTATTAATTTACTAGTCTCCTTAGAGGATTTGCAGCCTGCACAGTCTGATCGCTTGTGCTGTACAGAGCTGTGCAGCAGCACGGTTCTGAACAGCAGACATGATCATCTCCTGTGAAAGCTGGCGCTCAGGTAGCGTACACAGGAAGTGAGTCATGACGGTGACAGGGGTCATTATGCCATAGCAAAACATCGGTGGCCAATGATCATGTCACAGGATAGCCGATGGTGTTGAGGAACTTTACAATCCCCACTCGCACTTGTTAGATTGCACATCAGAGTTTAACAGCACGATCTAGTTAACTAGTGCATTACCATTAGCTGTACATGTCGGCTGATCAAATCTGCTGACATGTGTGGAGAATGATGCAAGCTCAGTCCAAGATCTCGCATCAAAGTTAAGGAGACAACCAATGACGAACCTATACATCATTGGTTATGAAGTGGTTTACATGTATACCCAGTCTATGTGAAACAAAAAAGGTTAATCTGAACTGTCCTAATCAATAACATAAATTTGTGTATTGTGCGGGTTGGATCTAATTTTAACGCTGACAGCACATGGATGTAAAATATGTTCACCTAAACGTGCCCTAAGTATCAATCGTCTGATTGAGAAGTCAATGAGACATCTTTCAAATAAGTGTTTATTCACCAAGGAGTCCACCATTAATGCACACTCTTTTGGGATGATTCCAGACCTTTTCCAAACCATACGATTGAGCTTGTGCATGAAAAATGTAATAAATCATGAAAAAAATGTGACCACTAACACAGCAGAATGGTGCATTGCAATAGCGGTCAACTTTCCTAACACTTTTCGAAGTAGACTGAATGTTACAGTTTAACATTAGTGGATTTCCTCCTATTCTTTTTCATTCTGTTGGGCATCACAGGTACTTTTTGATAATTGTCTTAAGGATCCTTCCTGTGTACCTGTCTTTGAACACGAAGAATTCATTACATAGCACTAATAAACTATCCAGAGAGAGTACGATCCAAACTCAACTGCACACTCTTAACATATTATGAGTGAATGAATTATTAAGCCAATCAACCAGGTCTATCCCCAAGCGACCATTTAACAAGTCAATCATTTGAAGAGCATACCATGAAGTCATCAATGATATGGATCAAAAGGGTCAATAACTGCAAGAGTCAACAATCATCCAGCCAACAATGAAGCCCTCCAAATAACAACCATGATCAAGGCTCATTATTCTAGAGTCAACCGATAAGCCCAATACTTAGGGAAATTATGTCGGCAGCATCTCAGAGGACAACATGACCAATAACTTTTTCTGTAGGACCATCTATTTTTTAATTTTTACTTTCAGGGAAAAAGAAAAAAGAAAAATAATGAAATTCCAATGATATCAGTAAGAACATTTCTGCACCTTACCAACTAATGATGAGCGATTCTGTCAAGATTAGAATTTGACAGTTCTCTATAATTTGCCCAGGATGTTTTATTTATTTTGCATTTATTGGATGTGAATTGAATGTTCCTTAGTATGCTCTTTGATATTACCCCTCCATAATGATAGATAGATAGATAGATAGATAGATAGATAGTATGGGTAGATAGATAGATTAGGGTCAGACTGCCACAACCCCCCATCCAGGCCCTTAAAATGTCCCATCCAGCCTCATCTTTCTTTTAGCATGCCACAACCTCTTACCGGATCATCACTCTTGAATGGGGCTCCGGTGACAAGTAGGCCTCTCTTATGTCCCAATTTACTTTCTGATGTCACGATGTCCATCACTGAGGTGCAACCTATGCGTCGGACAATGATCATCAGTGCTGTTAGTGAAGATGGCGGAAGAGGTCATCGTGTGCCAAAGAAAAGAGAGGCATCAATAAAGACCAGACAAGGCCTGCAGCAATGTGACAGGTGAGAATTATTATTTTCACCTCTTTCCTGGCCTTCTACAAAACAACAAGATGACGTGCACAGCCCAGACTTCCCCATACCCGCTGCCCGCTCTTCTTACAGATATACCTTGATAAAGACTTGGATTAGCCGAAATGTTGGGTTCCATTCTACATTTTCTGAAGGCAGCTAGAACAAAAATTCATTTTTCTATTTTTCTCACCATTGGTGTGCCAGAATATTCTTTATTTTCAAAATTGTCCATTATCATGGTGAGAAACTGATGTCTAGACCCAACTATACAGTGACTAGGGATGATCGAGTAGTGAAATACTCAGCTTTGAGAGATTAATAGCTAGTAGTTTTTAATACTTGCATACTCGTTCGAATAGCGAGTGTAATGTTTGTCAATTATTGATAGACTCGGTCCATACACATCCGGTCATAAAATGAGCATTTCAGTGAGACAGGGTGGGAAGGTGGGTTTTTTGAATTTTCACTGTCTAGAACACCTTGCTGTACCCCCCCCAGTGAGACCCTTCTATTCAAGCTGCTGGGGTGCCGACTCCCTTTGTGTTCTGAAGGGGGGGGCAATTTATGTCAGATCGTTGACGATTGACACATCACTCATGAGCACCTCTGATACTCGCCAAGCAATGAGTATCGCAAATACTGTACTATCCGTGTGAGTAACAAATATATTCGCTCATCACTAACAGTGACCACATGATCTTATTTTTTTTTAACCGTTAGATCTTTTTTTATTTTCTTTAAAGATTATTTTTGTAATTTTCCAAATAATTATTGTTAGGGTTATGGCGCTGAGGAACCTCAATATTTTTATTTTGTCTTTTCCGGGGCTGTAATAATGCAGATTATTACTTTCTATGATGCTTTGTAACTTTTCACAGCCCAAATAAACACGTGTACATGAAGCGTGTGATTGCATGGTACGTGGACGATAAACACTAAGAGGGGAGTTCCTGCCTCTAAGAGCAGAAAAGCCCCATGTTTCCTAAACACATAAATACAAACACTGACAGATGATACAAACATTTTCGACTGGGTCTCCTCCAGATTCTGCACTTCTCCTTTAAGTGAACTGGGAAGGAGCACGGCGTCTTTTACATTACATTACTGGCAGCAGCGTGTGGGGTCTTGCATGCAACACAAACGCTGGATATCAGTTTTCAAATACGAGCTTGCAATAATGTCCAGACTTAATGTAATGTTTATTGCCAAAAATGTCCATTTTAATTTTTTCCTGAGTAACGAGCCACGAGTGAAAGGCTGGCTACGGAAAGACAATCCTTTACAATGACAGAGAGACGTCGGGGAAACTCATATGAGAGCCAAATGTTGCAGGAGGAGAGAGTTTAAAAGCAGATAAAGAAGTCAGTGTGGCCTAGATTGCAAGGAACGGCTTAAGTCAAATTACAAGTTAGAAACTGACACTTAAAACTTGAGCCTTACGGGCGGCCATGGACACCCGGGTCTACCGCTGTGCCGTAGAATTTATATATTTTTATATTTTTTAAATCATTTTCTAGGACTCTTTTCACAAATCTACACAATCTAATGTCAACCCTTAGAATAAATAATTGATCCCTTACCTTATCTTCTTTAATCATTTCAATCATCATCATCGACACCTTAAAAGCTTCCAATAGTTTACAATATTTACACTTTTCAACACATAATTGAAACAAGTTCAAATTTAGCAAATGTTTAAAATTAAACAACAAATCAAATTTTGCATATTTTTAAAATGTAAACAACAAATTCAACTTTAATTATGTTATTGTATATTTTTTCAATTTAAGCATAAACAAATATTTTACAATATTGTGCAAAGGTAAAGTAATAAATTAATTTGTCTGTAAAATGAAAATTATATTAATTTTTTTATTTTATCATTTTAAATTTCTGGATAAAATGGTTGATTTTTAATTTTGTTTAAGTTTTTAGTCATCATTATCAATTTAATTATTAAAGTTGAATTGTGCTTAAGAAATAAGATTCCGTTGTCCGATAAATGCATGATATAAAAAACTAAATAGGCAGATAATGAGATCTGAAAATTAGATTTTCATTAGCTTTAAGATTTAGAGAGATTTGGGACATGAATACTTGGAATCGTCCATACTAACGTTATCATATAGTTATAGTTTTTGCGTATAAATATTTAACCTGTTCTTTAGCTATTTTTTAGATGTCATTTATTAATTATATCAAGATTTACAAATTACATTTTGGTTTTAATTTTTAAAAATACATTTTTTTTCACGTCCCATCTATAAAATTCACTGATTGCCCTATAAATTAGATATGTTTTACGGTATATTTAATTATTTTAATATATTAAATATTTAATATATTTCAACATTTTATGTTTTAGAGGCATGGAACTAAACTCTGAAAAACAACTTTACTAAAAGTGTTTGTCTTATTTGTATTACTTGTATTTGTATTTGTCCTATTTGTATTACTTGTGTTTGTATTATTGTCTTCCAGGAAACCAAATATCAAATAAAGGAAATATAAATCATTAGAACTATTTGAGGACTAGATTTTATAATAAAAAAATGAACTAATTGGAACTAAATTAAAAAAAAAACTTTACTAAAAGTATTGGTCTTATTTGTGTTACTTGTGTTTGTATTATTGTCTTCCAGGAAGCCAGATATCAAATAAAAGAAAAATAAATAATTAGACATATTAGAGGACTAAATATTATAATAAAAAAGTGAACTAAATGGAACTAAATTTTAAACAACAACTTTACTAAGAGTATTGGTCTTATTTGTATTACTTGTGTTTGCATTATTGTCTTCCAGAAAACCAGATATCAAATTAAAGAAAAAGAAATAATTAGATTTATTAGAGTTCTAAATTTTATAATAAAAAAAGTGAACTAAATTTTAAAAAATAACTTTATAACAACTTTACTAAAAGTATTTGTCATATTTTTATTACTTGTATTTGTCTTATTTGTATTGCTTGTATTTGTATTTGACTTATTTGTATTACTTGTATTTGTCTTATTTGTATTACTTGTATTTGTCTTATTAGTATTTCTTGTATTTGTCTTGTTTGTATTACTTGTATATATATTAGTCTTATTTGTATTACTTGTATTTGTCTTATTTGTATTACTTGTATTTGTCTTATTTGTATTTCTTGTATTTGTCTTATTTGTATATACTTGTATATATATTAGTCTTATTTGTATTACTTGTATATGTATTTGTCTTATTTGTATTACTTGTATTTAAATTTGTCTAATTTGTATTACTTGCATTTGTATTATTGTCTTCTAGGAAACCAAATATCAAATAAAGGAAAAATAAATAATTAGAATTATTATAGTTCTAAATCTTATAATAAGACAAAGCGAATAATTTAACAATACCGTATATTGTTTTTATTGATGATTAATAAGCAGAGGAAAACCAGGGCACCGCTTATCCATTGATGATATAAAAAGAGGGTTTTTTTATCTTTAATATTTTTTCTAGTTAGGAAAAAAATAATTTTTGGATGAATTTCATGAAGCACGAAATAAACGTTCTCCAAATATTTTTGTCTGTTTGTCTTAATGATCTGATTTCCTCTTCTACAGTTGGTAAATTTACTTTCTTGGGTAATCGTGTGGTCAATATGGAAATCAGAAAGGGGGGAAAAAAGGTAAACTATAGAAAATGTAAAATGTGGGATTTTGGGGCTGCACACATTCCACCGCCTGGTGTTTCTTATGAAGTTTTTAGATAAATTAACATGTGGTCAGTGATTCATCGAGAAGAGCTATTAGCCCAAGATGTGAACTTTGCAATGCGCCAAGTTAAACATATCAGTGGGGATGTGTTTGTTTTCATTACGGTTTATGGATATTCCAGTGCATCAAAAAAGGTAACTAATTCTGTATCATAAAACCTAGAAAATGACGATTGCAAAATTTTTTAGCCTTAACTTCGAAACTAGAGAATGAATTAGGAAAGTTAAAAAAAAGTTCTTCTTTCTGCTGCGTGTAAGGGGATAAGACCCAGTGAAGGTTGCCGGAGCAGGTGGCTTGAATTTAAATTAACCCCTACTGCTCTTCGGCTAGGAATTTTAATGAGATTTTATATATTTACTGATAAGCTAATATGAAGCGGCGTGCAATGCATTGTGGGAGGAGATTGATTATTGTAGGGAAAGCGCATTCAGATCTCTACCTTTCAACCAAAGGTTTCTGTCTTCGGCACAACAGATCATTTCACTTTTATCCCTAAATAAATATAATTAAATAATTCACGATTTGTCCAGAGCAATGTCAAATATCGGTGTAAAGCTTCACGATTCATTTAAACACCACTTTCTAAGTCCATGAATAAGGCTACTGGCAGGGGCTGGGTGGCAAATTTCGGCCTGGGGGGCAAGCACACAGCAGTGGCCCAAGAGCCACTTCAGCTTCAGGGGCAGATCGGCCTCCCAGACCAACATGACAGATCACCAGGCAGCCACAAAACTGCTGCTTGATCACTGGCCTGGAGGGCATCTGCATCCCCTGCCCCCTGGGCAAGCCAGCCCCTGGCTACTGGCTAGCTGAAACGCGTCACCTTTTTAATCTGAGACTATTGTGGACTCATCTGGATGTATTTTTACACGTACTTATTTTTAAACTTTCATCTAATAAATGGAGATTTTATAACATAACAACTCATGGTGCCGGTGGTCCCTTCACTCGTTGGATCAACTTTTTTTGGCTTTCTAAGATAATAATCTCAGAGAAAAAAGAACATGAGAAATAAATTGAGAATAAATTATATCAATTTAATCACGTATCAATATACCGTATATACTTGCGTATAAGCCGAGTTTTTCAGCCCAAAAATTGGGCTGAAAAGTCCTTCCCTTGGCTTATACGCGAGTCACTGTATACTGTATACAATGTATACAGTATACAGTGCCCCCCCATATCAGTATACAGGCCCCCCTTGGGTAGTAATCCTGTAAAGGAAGAGATTAGTATACTTATCCCTCCGCTGTCCCGCTGCCGCTATCCCGCCGCCGCCATCGCGCTCCTCCGTCTTCATCCAGCGTCTTCCGTCTTCTTCCAGCTTCCTCCGATGGTCGCAGGCAATGACGTCATTGCCTGCGCAACAGAGGAGGAAGCCGAAAGAAGACGGAAGACGCTAGATGAAAATGGAGGAGCGTGATGGCGGCGGCGGGACAGCGGCAGCGGGACAGCGGAGGGATAAGTATACTAATCTTTTCCTTTACAGGATTACAACCCAAGGGGGGGCCTGTATACTGATATGAGGGGGCTGCATATACCTCTGGGGCTGCATATACCTCCAGGGGCTGCATATACCTACTGGGGCTGCATATACCTCTGGGGCTGCATATACCTATGGGGCTGTATATACCTCTGGGGCTGCTGTATACTACCACTGGGAGTGCTGCTGTATACTACCACTGGGGAGGCTGCTGTATACCTCACTGCTGGGGGTTGTATACCTGTGCTGGAGTCCACCCTCGGCTTATACACGAGTCAATAAGTTTTCCCAGTTTTTGGGGGCAAAAGTAGGGGGGTCGGCTTATACACGGGTCGGCTTATACACGAGTATATATGGTAGGTTTGAAAAAAGAATAAAATAGCAATAAGGTATCTACAAAAATGGGGACAAACTCCACTAGAACATACAAAAAAATGAGAAAAACCATCATGTTTACATAGTACAAGCAGAAAAAATGGTATATACATAAACATTAATAATAGACAAGAATTACCAGTTGAAACGTGCGTCGGTGTGGCGGGCCAGTATACCACAAAATATCCTGGGCATTGGGCAAAACGTTACCCTTATTTTTCACTAATGAACCAGAAAAAATGGTATATACATAGACATTAGTAATAGACAATAATTAGGAACCTAAGAAGCAAGGTGAAACGTGCATCGGGGTGGAGGGAAGCTATACCTTACCCTTATTTCTGACTAGTGAAACCAGAAAAAAATGGTATACATATAGACATTAATAATAAACAATAATTACCAGTCAAAACGCACGTCAGAGTGGCAGGACATAATATCACCAAAACCTTACCCTTATTTTTGACGATTGAAACCAGAAAAAATTGTATATATACATAGACATTAACGATAAACAATAATTACCAATTGAAACGTGCGTTGGGTTGCTGGGACACTATACCACCAAATCCCTATCCAAAAATAGGTCCCTCACTTTGACTTCTTAGACATTATTTATTGACACTGCTTATCCTATCCCTATCCTGGGCATTGTGCAAAGCCCTACCCTTATTTCTGACTACTGAAACCAGAAAAATTTGTATATACATAGACGTCAATAATTACCAGTCGTAATGCACGTCGGGGTGGAGTATAGTGGCTATACCACTAGATCTCTATCCAGAAATAAGTAACACTCTTCCTTACTTTAAATTCTTAGGCAAAATTTATTGACACCTCATCCTGGGCATTGGGCAAAACGTTACTTTTATTTCTGACTAATGAACCAGAAAAAATGGTATATACATAGACATTAGTAATAGATAATAATTACCAACCTAAGAAGCAAGGTAAAACGTGTGTCAGGGTGGAGGGACGCTATACGTTACCCTTATTTCTGACTAGTGAAACCAGAAAAAAAGGGTATATACATAGACATAAGTAATAGACAATAATTACCAACCTAAGAACTAAGGGGAAATGCGCATCGGGGTGGAGGGACGCTATACCACTACATCTCTATCCAGAAATAGATACTTACACTACCGTTCAGAAGTTTGGGGTCACCCAGACAATTTTGTGTTTTCCATGAAAACTCATACTTTTATTTATCAAATGAGTTGCAAAATGAATAGAAAATGTAGTCCGGACATTGACAAGGTTAGAAATAATGATTTTTATTTGAAACAATAATTTTCTCCTTCACAGTTTGCTTTCGTCACAGAATGCTTCCTTTGCAGACCTTTGGCGGGTACTATTTAATGAAGATTCCAGATGAGGAGCTGTGAGGCGTCAATTTCTCAAACTAGAGACTCTAATGTACTTGTTTTATTGCTCAGTTGTGCAGCGGGGCCTCCCACTTTTCTTTCTACTTCAGTTAGAATCCTACTCCACACTGATGAGGGGCAACACCCCGAAACAGCTGTCTGTGGATGGATACATACAAAAAGATGGAAGCGTGATGTATGTTTGGGCGCTGAGGTAAGGAAGATCTCTGATGCTGGCTTCTTTTCCGGATTTTATTAAAATAATTGCAGTTATAATTATTCAAGCTTAAGGCTCTCAAAACCCACGATGCATTTCGACGTGCATACACGTCTTTCTCAAGTGACCAGGTGAGTTTAAATGCAAAAGAACCACCCGTTAACAGCCCCATGTGTATAGGCGCACTACAAGCTGTTGTTGTTTTTTCTTTTACATGTGGATGGATACATGGCCTTGATATTCCCTTGTCATATCTTTAAGCTTGTAAAAGAGCTGGATATTGACTAAAAGGGCCACTTAACATGGTGGTTATGGTGTTCTCCGCAAGGAGCCACCCCTTGGCTGGGTCCTTCCCTGGAGGGATATTTGGCTAGTCCTATGTTTAAGACTCCTAACTGAGGCTCCACAGACTCTATTTGCATACTCTGGTTAGAGGCTGTTTCTGCTCTCCTCTGAAGGGAGTAGTACACACCATTATATGAAATCTTCAGTTTCTTGGCAATCTCTCGCATGGAATAGCCTTCATTTCTAAGAACAAGAATAGGCTGTCGAGTTTCACATGAAACTCTTTTTCTGGCCATTTTGAGAGTTTCATACAACAAAGAAATGTAATGTTCCAGATTCTTAACCAGCTCAAAGGAAGGTCAATTTTATAGCTTCTCTAATTAGCCAAACCGTTTTCAGCTGTGCTAACATACTTGTAGAAGGGTTTTCTATGGTTTTCTACACATCCATTACCCTTCTTCCACAGTTAGCAAACACAATGTACCATTAAAGCATTGGAGTGGTGGTTGTTGGAAATGGGCCTCTATACACCTATATAGATATTACATTGAAAAACAGACGTTTGCAGCTAGAGTAGTCATTTACCACATTAACAATGTGCCAGTCATTGCACTGGCTGCCCATACATTATAGGATCCCCTGTATGCCAGTCATTGCACTGGCTGCCCATACACTATAGGATCCGCTCTATGCCAGTCATTGCACTGGCTGCCCATACATTATAGGAGCCAATTCAAATTGTTTGTTCTCACTCACAAAGCTCTTCACAGTGCAGCACCTCCCTACCTCTCCAGCCTCATCTCTGTCTATCAACCCACCCGTTCTATTCACAGTGCAGCACCTTCCTACATCTCCTCCCTCATCTCTGTCTATTACCCCACCCGATCTCTTCACAGTGCAGCACCTTCCTACATCTCCTCCCTCATCTCTGTCTATTACCCCACCCGATCTCTTCACAGTGCAGCACCTTCCTACATCTCCTCCCTCATCTCTGTCTATCACCCCACCCGTTCTATTCACAGTGCAGCACCTTCCTACATCTCCTCTCTCATCTCTGTCTATTACCCCACCCGTTCTATTCACAGTGCAGCACCTTCCTACATCTCCTCCCTCATCTCTGTCTATTACCCCACCCGATCTCTTCATAGTGCAGCACCTCTCCACCCTCATCTCTGTCTATCACTCCACCCGTTCTCTTCACAGTGCAGCACCTCCCTCATCTCTGTCTATTACCCCACCTGTTTTCTTCACTCTGGAAGTGACTTTAGACTAACATCTGCATTAATCTGAACTTCCCACTCCCGCCTCCAAGACTTCTCCCGAGCTGCACCAATCCTCTGGAATACTGTACCCCAAGAAATTAGGTCTATCCACAATTTACACAGATTCAGGCGCTCCCTAAAAACACATCTTTTTAGGGCAGCCAATCATGTTCCCTAATCGAAGTCACTTAGACATAGGATATTCACTCCACCTGACCCAAAAGAAAGGCTGGTGATTACTCATACTGCTCTTATCTATTCCCCATTTCCTCAAGTTGACTACACCATCATTGTAAATAAACCCCTGTACTCTGTGTCACTCCCACCTCATTGTAGATTGTAAGCTCTTATGAGCAGGGCTGTCATTATTTTGCTTTAATTGTTGTATATTTTATAACTGTTTCTTATGACTGTCTGTATATGAACCTCTGAATTGTGAAGCACTGCAGAATATGTTGGCGCTAGATAAATAAAAATGATTATTATATGATAATGTCAAGCCTCATATATCTGAAGCAGGCCTCGTGCATCCATAGTCCCATTCTATACTCTTTGCGTTTCTAGGTAAATTTCCATTGCACCTAGCAGCTGGCTGCTAGCTCCTCTGAGAGGCAACACAAGTGTCTGTATACCAGTGCGCAATCACCTACAACCCACAGATGGGGGCGGTTGTGGCACCAGCATCGGGCCATGCTGTCAGGTAGGTGACTGGTGGCATTTATAGACACAAAGTTACCATAGGGCTCTGCCACTAAGGTGCATGTGAAGCATAGTGTCAGAGCAGCCTAATGGTCACACCCTGCAATAAGAGGTAAAGAAGAAAACAAGGGGGGTGGGGGGGGGAGGGGAAAGGAGATATAATAAAAGGAGAAGAGGGAAGGGATGAGGGAACCATAAAAAGAATTTCGGGGGTGGAGAAAGAAAAGATGAACACCTTCCCCCTCAGGAGGAATTGAAGATCTCCTGGAATCTCGAGGAATGTAGGAATATCACCCAACAGCTACAGGTTGTGGCAACTTTGTCACTAAGCCCTTTGATCTCCACAGTAAGGTCTTCCATTATACAGAGGCGAAACATCTCCTCCAACCAGTCCGTCAAGGGAGGGCAGGTAGACGATCTTCAGCATCTCGGTCAGGATAATCGTGTGGGCGACGGCCATACAAAATCTCAGAATGTCATTTTTTGGGTATTCAATAGAGTTAGAAAGTAGTGTTGAACTAAGGATTTATGTTATCCCTATCTATTGATACATATAGACCAAAAATGTTTTGTGTAGTTGACCAATAAACACTTGACTTCATTTATGGAGGCCTAAAGGGCAGGAGAAGGTCACAGGGCAAAGTGGTTCTTAAGATTGTGCATTTACTGATCTGTTTTAGAACAAACTTTATCTGACGACGAGAGGAAATCTGATTGTTAGACTTAATAAGTTGAATAATTTTTTAGGTCAAGTCCTAATTGTGGCATTTTTGGCCTTCGTTAGATTTATCAGACCCAGAATGGCAATTTTTATGATGGTTCTGATCTATACATTTATACAAAGTCTTAAAATGTTTCAAAACTTTTTGAGGTCAAGTCTTACCCGTGGCATTTTTCGTCTTTGTTAGACTTATTGGACCCCGAATGGAAACTTTTATGACTGTTCTTACGTAAACATTTATACGAAGTCTTAAAATGTTTGAGGTCAAGTCTTAATCGTGGCATTTTTGGTCTTCATTGGACTTATCAGACCCAGAATGGCAATTTTTATGACACTTCTGATATAAATATTTATACAAAACCTTAAGATTTTTTAAAAATATTTTAGTTCAAGTCTTAATCGTGGCATTTTTGGTCTTCGTTAGACTTATTGGACCCCAAATGGAAATTTTTATGACATTTCTCATGTAAGCAAAGTAATACAAAGTCTTAAACTTTTTTAGGTCAAGTCTTAATCGCGGCATTTTTGGTCTTCGTTAGACTTATTAGGTCTTGAATGGAAAGTTTTATGACACTTCTGGTGTAAACATTAATACAAAGTCTTAACATTTTTCAAAAATATTTAAGGTCAAGTTTTATTCCTGGCATTTTTGATCTTCTTTAGGCTTATTGGACCCCGAGTGGAAATTTTTATGACGGTTCTTACATAAACTTATAAAGTCTTAACATTTTTGAGGTCAAGTCTTAATCGTGGCATGTTTGGTCTTCATTAGACTTATCGGCCCCTGAATGGAATGTTTTATGTTAGTTCTGATATAAATATTTATATATAACCTGAAACATTTTCAAAAATATTTTAGTTCAAGTCTTAATTGTGGTATTTTTGGTCTTCGTTAGGCGTATTGGTGCCACATGCTTAGTTTGCACTGACATTGCCGGATGCTGCTATGTGTTGTTTTCCTTTAAGGGCTGCATGAGGTATTGGTGTGAAGGTCTTTGCCTCCTTTGTTGTGCTCTAGACCTGCACTCACTATTATGTTTATCTGCTGGTTGAGTGGTTGAAGTGTGACTCACCAGGAATCCCCCCCCCTCAGGCTTTAAATAGCTTTCCCTGTCCTCTGTCAGACGCCATTTATAGAGTTAGTTGATTGTTGGTCAATGAGCTGAGAATACCTCTGAAGCATCTCCTGGAGTTTTATTGCCATGGGAGAAGCTGTGATCACCGACCCATGGGTGGAGGTAGGGGTCCTCAGCCTAGGGCTAATCAGGAGCTTAGGGTAAAGTGTGGCGGCTCGGAACTGCTCACCATCAGAGGTACCTCCGAGATCAGGGCGAGCCTGGCACCCCAGCATCATGGTCAGATTAAGCTCTCCTGACCCCCTTTGCCCATCACACCATCAAGTTACCTGATTCCCTCAACTCCCAAGTGTGACAATTGGACCCCGTATGGAATTTTTATGAGGGTTCTGTTGTAAATATTTATACAAAGTCTTACAATTTTTCCAAAATTTTTAGGTCAAGTCCTAATCGTGGCATTTTTGGTGTTTGTTAGACTTATTGGATGACGGTTAAGATGTAAACATTGACACGTCTTAAAATTTTTCAAAAATTTCTTGGACCAGATTCCCTCACCTTCCTCTTTGTGGGATACATGAGATATTTCATAGTCACGTGAGATGAACACGATCTAGATGTCCCATCACTAATTGATTTTCTTCTGACCCCCCCTCGCTGAACTATGAGGCCTCTCTGTAATATTCCGGCTTGTTTCACAGGCCGATTCTACAGCAAGAATATTTTTGGAAAAAAAAAAAACATCCTTTCAGTTTAATGATTGATCAAAGAGCGCTTTTTATTTTCTTCCCCTAATGCCTAAAGTTAGTTTTAAGTGAAAAATAGCGTTCTCACATGCAGGAATAATGAGTAATTCGGGCCCCACGTCAGCGAAATCCACCGGGGTTTTGGAATGAGTGCTCCGAGGATGGCTCGTTGTGAGTTTTCTAAATACGGCAGCGGATAATTAAAGACATAAGGACGCGGTATAGAGCGCCGTATGTTCCCACTGATGGACTAATTTGACTGTTGCTCAGCCATCGTAAAATGTTTACTATAATTAACACCACCTCGCTCAACCTGATGAGATCAATCCATCTCACTGAGATCTAATTAGATATTCTTATTACAATTACTATGTGACTTGCTTCACCCAATCCTTGCCGAAGAAATTTTTGACCACCCACCGAGACCGGGCCACAGGGAACTACATACCCCAGAAATAATATATTTATAACTACATATAGGCTTTAGATGAGCCGCTATGCATCAAGTGGATGGATGAAAACTCCTTGGAAATATATTTTTCCAAAAACTTCGTCAACTCTTAACTCTTTAATGATAGTTTGCAAGATCAAACGCTTTTTTGATGAAAGCTTATTAAGAAAAACAAGCATATTTATTCAACCCCATGGATATTTTTTTTTAAAAAAAAGGTCTTAAAAGTGATAGAAGGAACAACATAAATTTTTAAAATTTTTCTTGCAGCTAATTTTACGAGGTGTAGTTGATTCTTTCCCGTGTAGCAGAACAAAGAGAAGAATAAACCCAATAGAAACAATGGCAACAAGGAAGAAAAACTCCAGTCCAGCAACAACGTCCTTTAAATTTTCTTGCAAAATGTTTATAGTCCATTTTATTTAGGCATATTAAAAATCAGAAATGCCAGACATAAGTCAACCGATTGTTCTATTACATGGGAAAGAATCAACTAAGAGAAGAATAAACCCATTAGAAACAATTGCAACAACGAAAAAAAATCCAGTGCAGCAACAACGTCCTTTAAATTTTTTTGCAAAAAGTTAAAAGTCCATTTTATTTAGGCATATTAACCCTGCTATTCTCCTGGTCACCACTATACACTTGTTATCTTCCGGTCATTTTTGACAGAAGACAACAGCAGGGTTAAAAAGCAGTAATGCCAGACATGAGTCAACCAATAGTTGATTCTTTCCCATGTAACAGAGCAAAGAGAAGAATAAACCCAATAGAAACAATGGCAACAAAGAAAAGAAAATCTAGCAACAACGTCCATTAAATTTTCTTGGAAAAAGTTAAAATTCCATTTTATTTAGGCATGTTAAAAAGCAGAAATGCCAGACATGAGTCAACCGATAACAACATAAATTTTTTAAATTTTTCTTGCAGCTAATTTTTCGAGGTGTAGTTGATTCTTTCCCATGTAATAGAACAAAGAGAAGAATAAACCCAATAAAAATAGTGGAATCAAGGAAAAAAAAATCCAGTCCAGCAACAATATCCTTTAAATTTTCTTGCAAAATGTTTAAAGTCTATTTTATTTAGGCACAATAGTTGACGCATGTCTGGCAATTCTGTTTTTTAATCTGCCTAAATTAAATTGACTTTTTAACTTTTTCCAAGGAAATTTAAGGGACGTTTTTGCTAGATTTTTTTACCTTGTTGCCCTTGTCATTAGCTCTGAGCAGAACTTTCCTTATATCCATACAACACCCTGGATACCACCTCCTGTACTGATTCTGTACAGTGAGCTGAAACTTTTCCAACTTTTTCCCAATAGAAACAATGTAACTTTTTGGGGCAAAATTCCAACCACCTCATTGGACAGTATGTCGCGTGTCCTGCTTCTTTCCCCCCGGGAGGGTGGAACCAACATGAGACATGAAGCAATAAACTGACTGTTCCTTTAAGAATTATTTGGATAATTAAAATGTTCAAAAATCATTGAAACTTTTGATACATTGATGTTCAGTTCTGAACACACATATACACAGCTCTATACACACATATACACAGCTTTGTACACACATATATACAGCACTGTACACACATATACACAGCTCTGTACACACATATACACAGCTCTATACACACATATACACAGCTTTGTACACACATATATACAGCTCTGTACACACATATATACAGCTCTGTACACACATATACACAGCTCTGTACACACATATAACAGCTCTGTACACACATATAGCAGCCTGTACACACATATAACAGCTCTGTACACACATATACAAGCACTGTACACACATATAACAGCTCTGTACACACATATACACAGCTCTGTAACACATATAACAGCTCTGTACACACATATACTACAGCTCTGTACACAATATATACAGCTCTGTACACACATATACACAGCTCTGTACACACATATATCAGCACTGTACACACATATACACAGCTCTGTAACACATATACTACAGCTCTGTACACACATATTACAGCTCTGTACACATATATAACAGCTCTGTACACACATATACTACAGCTCTGTACACACATATATACAGCTCTGTACACACATATATACAAGCTCTGTACACACATATACACAGCTCTGTACACACATATATCAGCACTGTGTACACACATATATACACAGCACTGTATCACACATATATACAGCACTGTACACACATATATACCAGCATCTGTACACACATATATACAGCACTGTACACACATATACACAGCTCTGTACACCATATAACAGCATTACACATATATACAGCTCTGTCACACACATATACACAGCTCTGTACACACATATACACAGCTCTGTACACACATATATACAGCACTGTACCACATATATACAGCTCTGTACACACATATACACAGCTCTGTACACACATATATACAGCTCTGTACACATATATACACGCTCTGACAACATTATACACTCTAC
Source organism: Allobates femoralis (assembly GCA_033576535.1). NCBI lineage: Eukaryota > Metazoa > Chordata > Amphibia > Anura > Aromobatidae > Allobates > Allobates femoralis. The sequence continues at coordinate 131,917,387 of JARQOC010000010.1, forward strand.
ATATATACACACACTGTACACACATATACACAGCTCTGTATACACATTATACACAGCTCTGTACACACATATATACAGCACGACACTCATTACAGCTTGACACACATATACACAGCTCTGTACACACATATATGCAGCACTGTACACACATATACACAGCTCTGTACACACATATACACAGTTCTGTACACACATATATGCAGCACTGTACACACATATATACAGCTTTGTATACACATATACACAGCACTGTACACACATATATACAGCACTGTACACACATATACACAGCTCTGTATACACATATATACAGCTCTGAACACACATATATACAGCTCTGTACACACATATACACAGCTCTGTACACACATATACACAGCTCTGTACACACATATATACAGCACTGTACACACATATATACAGCTCTGTACACACATATACACAGCTCTGTACACACATATATACAGCTCTGTACACATATATACACAACACTGTACACACATATACACAGCTCTGTATACACATATACACAGCTCTGTACACACATATATACAGCACTGTACACACATATATACAGCTCTGTACACACATATACACAGCTCTGTACACACATATATGCAGCACTGTACACACATATAGACAGCTCTGTACACACATATACACAGTTCTGTACACACATATATGCAGCACTGTACAGACATATATACAGCTCTGTATACACATATACACAGCACTGTACACACATATATACAGCACTGTACACACATATACACAGCTCTGTATACACATATATACAGCTCTGAACACACATATATACAGCTCTGTACACACATATACACAGCTCTGTACACACATATACACAGCTCTGTACACACATATATACAGCACTGTACACACATATATACAGCTCTGTACACACATATACACAGCTCTGTACACACATATATACAGCTCTGTACACATATATACACAACACTGTACACACATATACACAGCTCTGTATACACATATACACAGCTCTGTACACACATATATACAGCACTGTACACACATATATACAGCTCTGTACACACATATACACAGCTCTGTACACACATATATGCAGCACTGTACACACATATAGACAGCTCTGTACACACATATACACAGCTCTGTACACACATATAGACAGCTCTGTACACACATATACACAGTTCTGTACACACATATATACAGCTCTGTACACACATATACACAGCACTGTACACACATATATACAGCACTGTACACACATATACACAGCTCTGTATACACATATATACAGCTCTGTACACACATATATACAGCTCTGTACACACATATATACAGCTCTGTACACACATATACACAGCTCTGTACACACATATATATACAGCTCTGTACACACATATACACAGCACTGTACACACATATATACAGCACTGTACACACATATACACAGCTCTGTATACACATATATACAGCTCTGTACACACATATATACAGCACTGTACACACATATACACAGCTCTGTATACACATATATACAGCTCTGTACACACATATATACAGCTCTGTACACACATATACACAGCTCTGTATACACATATATACAGCTCTGTACACACATATATACAGCACTGTACACACATATACACAGCTCTGTACACACATATATACAGCTCTGTACACATATATACACAACACTGTACACACATATACACAGCTCTGTATACACATATACACAGCTCTGTACACACATATATACAGCACTGTACACACATATACACAGCTCTGTACACACATATATATACAGCACTGTACTGTGGGTTCTGGGGTTGAGGATGAAGTTTTCATTCTACTTTGCAAAATGAAGTTAAGTGTATTTGAGGAAATTGTCAGTGACGGCAGCGAGCCGGGCCGGCTACCCAGGAAGAGTCGTCTTTCTCTGGCCGCGGGGCAGTCACATTAGGAATAACTCGGTTGCATCACCCCATGTAATGGATTGTAGTATTTCCAATGCCAACTCCAGAGTAGCGGCTCCAACTTTACTTTTATTTAATAAGGAATATGGAAAACACAATGATATCTGAAATTTGACAAAAAAAATAAAAGAAAATATTTCGTTTACGGTTCTTACATACGAAGAATTCGCTCACATATGTTCCTATTACTAAGGAAAATAGCGCTCGCTCCTCTCCGGGCCGCGCTTTAATGCTGGATGTCAGTTTGCTGTTCCACTCAATTTCCTACAAGGATCTTAAAATTTGTCTTAAGAAGGTGGAGCGGCCAATCAGGCGGCTCCCCACACGCCGCGGCTATGAAACTCTGCTTAACGAATATCTCATTTCTGAAAAGCCAAATCCAGAGCAGATGTCGGGGCAAGTGTTGGTTTATTTGTAACAGCCCAAGTCATCAGCTCTTGATCTGGAGCGGAGAGAATGAACGCAGGGAGGAAATCGGGACTTTTTAGCTGCTTTTTGGAAGATTTCTCCAACACAAATTGGGTTTTGAGTCTGGGGCGGCGGGTGGCGGCGGACCCTCCCGACTGTGTTTGTGTTCATCAAGGGAGAAGAAATGAAAAGAACACATTCAGACATAGTAACCATCAAACTAATTACAGTTAAAGTGTATACCTCATACCTGTAATCCCAGCCAGGGGTGGGCACTGAAAAGGGGCCCATGACAAAATCATAAGGAGCCCCTCCAAGCGCAAGGACCTAAGCACCCCCCCCCTTCTGCAAATAGCAGAACACAGGCAGATTGAGGCTGGTGACAGTGGTGATATGAAAGCTCCAACGGGGCACCCAAATATTGCAAATCTTTTTATAGGCCCAAGGGGTGGGTTGGGGGCAAAGATGCATTTGCCCCCGGGCCGGTGACTTAGCAGCATACATTTGCGTAACTTGAAGCTCATGGGGCCCCAATGTGAAAGCTCCAACGGGGCCCCCAAATATTGCAAATATTTAATAGCATTAATCTTTTTCAATAGGCCAAAGGGACTTTTGGGGCCCCCTTGTCTCCTGGGCCCGGGTGCGATTGCAACCCCTGCACCTGTTGTAGTTACCCCCTGATGACAAAGTTAAGCCGCCCAAGTACTAATTTCATCACTAAAGTGGAGGCATGATTAGCCTTTGATCCAATCACAGAGGGTAGGCAGAGGATGCAGTGAATATTCATTAGGTTTAACAAGAAGGCCCAGAAGTAATGTGAGACTGGTAAGTATGGTTTATTGGACACAGTCTTTTATGCACCAGCTGGTAAATCACTGGTGGGGGCAACTATCAATAACAGAAATTGTTCTTATCTCCTGTTCTATTGTTTAGTTCACTTGTGCAAAAATACTATTATTATTATTATGCATTCATAGAGTACCATTGAGACCAAGATGAAGTATATGACAAAGGGTTATACACAGAACAAGTGAAAAATACAATGAACAAACCAACAGTAATAGACTGGTACAGGGGCGAGAGGACCCTTCCATTGCAGGCTTACAGTCTATTGGGGAAGAGGAAGGGAGATAGTAGGTTGGGTCAGGTCCAATGGTGGTGGAGTACCAACTCCGATTGTGGAGCCTGGCCCCAGTGGTGGTGGAGCATCGCTTCAGATGGAGGTGGAGAGCCAGGTCCGGTGGTGGTGGTGTGCCGACTCTGATGGTCATGCAGCGCCGGCTCCAGTGGATGGTGGAGTGACAGGTATGGTGTGGGGGAGTGCCAGGTCCGATAGTGGTGGAGCGCCGGCTCCAGTGATGGTGGAGCGCCGGCTCCGGTGGGGGTGGATCACCAGGTCTGGTGGAGTGCCAGGTCTAATGGTGTTGGAGCGCCGGCTTCGGTGGGGGAGAAGAGCCAGGTCTGGTGTGGTGGAGCACTGACTCAGGTGGTGGTGGAGGTCTGGTGGTGATGAAGGGCCAGGTCTAATGGTGGTGGGGTGCCAGGTCTGGTGGTGGTGGGGCGCCGATTCCGATGGTGGGGAAGCGACGGCACCAATGATGGTTGAGCGCCAAGTTTGGTAGTGGTGCAGAACCAGCTCCAGTGGCAGTAGGGTCATGCCAGGCTGTAAGCTGTTCTGAATGCATGGGTTTTCAAGTTCTTTTTGACATATTTTATGTTATGTTCAAATCAAATCCCATAAATCATCATATTCATGCAGAAGGTTTTGGAATGATCCACCAAAAATGTTTGACTTTAAAGTGGTTGGTAAAGTTTTGCCAGATACTTTTTAAATACTATTATCCAATAATATAGAAAACTCAGTCCTAGTTGACTACGGGAAATGAGAGGAATCACTATCCTGATATTATCTGAGAAAGAGATCACCTGGCAAACCAGAACGGACATAAGGATGGACCCCTGCACGTAGGCTGCTACGGAGGGAGAAGTCACCAAAGATCAGCTGGAGCTGTTTCTTCCTTTTTACCAGGTGTCCTTCCTATTAGAGATCACATCTAGAGACGAGAGAAATTGCATATATTCAGGTTTGCCAGATCCGGCCAAACTTATAAAAAGTCCGACTTGACCCAAACTTGAGCCCAGACCCCAAACTCCATATAAGTCTATTGGGACTGGAACGTCTCTGCTATAAAATGGTGGCTAGATGTCTGCAAAAGGAAGAAAAATGGGTATTAAATACAGTTAAATCATGCTCACCAGTCTCACACTACTTCCGGGTCCACTCATTAAACTTCATGAATATTCACTGCATCCCCTGCCACCCTCTGGGACAGTATCTGTGATTGGTTGCATTGAGACTACCATATAGGAGAAGAAAAATGCCAGTGAATATGTGAAAATAAAAATCTTCTCTATTTGTTCATTTAAAATTAGGGATATATAGGTGGCAGGATGGGGAAAGTCATAGCCTTCTCACTCACTAACCCTCGGCCACCACAGCCCAATCCTACCTATCACACATCCAGAAATCTACAGGCCATTAACCCTCATGCACTCACAGATTCCCTCATCTCATCTCTGTCCCCAATCTCTTCAATCTCCTGTCCAGATCAGGCAGTAAATCACTACAACGACACTCTCAGAAGCACCCTGGACCAAGTAGCGCCCCTCACCCTCAGAACCACCAAACATAGAACAAAACAGCCCTGGCTCACACCCCAAACTCGATTCCTCCAGCGATGCTCTAGGAGTGCTGAACGTCTATGGAGGAAAACTCGCTCACCAGGAGACTTTATCCACTATAAATTCAAGCTCAAAACTTACAACTTTGCCCTTCACCTTGCCAAACAGACCTACTTCACCACCCTGATCTCCTCACTAGCCAACAACCCAAAAACACTCTTTGACACCTTTCACTCTCTCCTCAGTCCTAAAGTGCAGGCCCCCATCACTGACCTCTGTGCTGATGACCTGGCTTCCTGCTTCATGGAGAAAATAGACAACATCCGCCAGGAAATCAGCTCTCAGCCTCCAAGCGCTGCCACCCCCATTCTTCCCCACACCTCCTCCAGTTCACTCTCCACATTTGACCCAGTCACAGAAGAAGAAGTCTCCAGGCTCCTTTCTTCCTCTCGTCCACCACATGCACTACTGACCCCATTCCCTCACACCTGCTCCAGTCCCTCTCTCCAGTCGTCACCACTCATCTAACCAAAATCTTCAATCTCTCCCTCTCTTCTGGCATCTTCCCCTCCTCCTTCAAACACTCGATCATTACTCCATTATTAAAGAAATCCACTCTCGACCCAACCTGCACAAATAACTACAGACCAGTCTCCAATCTCCCCTACATCTCTAAACTCTTGGAGCGCCTGGTCTATCCGCCTCACCCGTTACCTCTCCGCTCACTCTCTTCTAGATCCATTACAGTCTGGTTTCCGCCCCTTCACTCTACAGAAACTGCCCTCATCAAAGTGACCAATGACCTTCTGACAGCAAAAGTATGGTGACCACTCTCTGCTTATTCTTCTTGACCTCTCTGCAGCTTTTGACACTGTCGACCATCATCTCCTACTCTCTATGCTGCTCTCCATTGACATAAAGGACACTGCTCTCTCCTGGCTCTCCTCCTATCTTTCTGACCGCTCTTTCAGTGTATCTTTTGCTGGCTCCACTTCTTCCCCTCTTCCTCTCACTATTGGAGTCCCTCAGGGTTCAGTCCTTGGCCCTCTCCTCTTTCTCTCTCTACACAGCCCCGATTGGACGCACCATCAGCAGATTTGGCTTTCAGTACCATCTTTATGCTGATGACACACAACTATACACTTCAGCCCCTGACCTTACCCCTGCGGTATTAAAGAACACCAATGACTGTCTAGCTGCAGTTTCCAATATCATGTCCACTCTCTATTTGAAACTAAACCTTTCCAAAACTGAACTACTTCTGCTCCCCCCATCCACCAACCTCCCTAAATCGGACATCTCTCTCTCAGTTTGTGGCACCACGATAACGCCTAGACAGCAAGCTCGCTGTCTGGGTGTTATGTTTGACACCGATCTCTCCTTCTCCTCCCACACACAATCTCTCGTCCGCTCCTGTCGCTTACACCTGAAGAATATCTCTAGAGTCCGCCCCTTTCTCACCATGGAAACAACAAAAACCCTCACGTGGCCCTAATTCATTCCCGCCTTGACTATTGCAATTCTCTATTAAGCGGCCTCCCTCTCAGCAGACTTTCTCCTCTCCAGTCCATCCTTAATGCAGCAGCCAGGATCACCCATCTGGCCAATCGTTACTCAGATGCCTCTGCTCTGTGCCAGTCATTGCACTGGCTGCCCGTATACTACAGGATCAAATTCAAATTGCTTGTTCTCACCCACAAAGCTCTTCACAGTGCAGCATCCCCCTACCTCTCCTCCCTCATCTCTGTCTATCACCCCACCCGTTCTCTACGTTCCTCAAATGACCTTCGACTAACATCTGCATTAATCCGATCCTCCCACTCCCGGCTCCAAGATTTCTCCAGAGCTGCACCAAACCTCTGGAATGCTTTACCCCAAGAAATCAGGACTATCCACAACTTGCATGGCTTCAGACGATCCCTAAAAAATGCATCTTTTTAAGGCGGCCTATCATACTCCCTAATAGAAGTCCTTTGTACTGTAGACAGTGAATGGGCTATCCCTCTGGACATTACTCTTCTACAAACTCCACCAAACCATAAAGCGTCTACACAGACTGTATAATGACCATTCATGTAAGCTTAGTCCTATACCCCATTTCCTCAAGATGCCTGGACCATCAGTGCAATAAGCCCCTGTACCTTGTGCAACCCCTATCCCGTTGTAGATTGTAAGCTCTTTTGAGCAGGGTCACTTTCATTTCTTGCTTTATTTATTGTATTTTCTTTATTACATTGATTCTATGCCTATTGTTTTGTATCCATTATTGTACTGTATTTGTTCTTACTGTAATTACTTACTGTATATTTTCTGTACCCTACATTGTAAAGCGCTGCGGAATATGTTGGCGCTATATAAATAAAGCTTATTATTATTATTATTATTATTATTTTATAGCCGGACCACGGCCCTTTCGCACTATTCTAATGCTTTAACGGACCCATTGAAGCACTGGAATAGTGCAAAATGGTCATGGTCCAGCTATGACTTCCCCCAGTGGTGCACATCCTGTTCTCCACTGACTTATTGCATTCAGACTATGCCCCCACCCTCTGTGCCGGCGTCTATGATTGGTTATTCAGCCTCACAGTAGTTTTCTGTGTCCCTGGAGTGTAAAAATAAATAAATACATGGAAAAATGGCTTGGAGTCCCCTATACTTGATACACAGTGAAGATAAAGCAGACAACAGCCCCCTGCTGTGTGCATTATCTTGGCTAGGTATTAAAATACATTTTCACAGATGCTGTCCCAGAATGTGGGCGGAGGATGCAGTGAATATTCATAAGGTTTAATGAGAGCACCGGAAGTAGTGTGAGAGCACCTCGGAGACTGGTAAGAATGATTGTCTTGCTTTAATCCCACCTATGCACCAGTGAAGCTTGCTGATTGGCTGCTCTGCAAGCTTTACCCAGGCGCGAACCCAAATAGTAACTTCCCTGAGAAGTCCATGTTCAGCTTTCAATCTCGAACACCAGGTATCCAGTACGGACCCTGAACTCTACAGTTCGGGTTCACCCATTACTACTCACACAACCTTTTTCTTGATGGTCCTGACGCAGTTTTGTTTTGTAACTAATGTTTGTGCTTTGTTTATTCCCCAACCAAATACCAGCGATACAGCCGCAGAAATGTGCACAAAGCTCCTTACTATAAATGTGTGATATTCAGAGATCGTACACAACAACACAACACGATGAGATCTCATCACAATATCAGCAACATAACGTAATACAATGTGCAACACAATGAGAAATAATACAAAGTAACAACTCAATGCAACACAACAGAATACATCATTATGCAAAACTTCAATACAACACATTGCAACATAACTTAATGTATCACAATATTAAAGAACATAACACAACATAAGAAATGCCATAGTGTATAGTGCTGCTCACTATCTCAGCTCTTACCTCATACCCAGACCTGAGATCTCACCTCCTCATACCCAGACCTCAGATCTCACCTCCTCATACCCAGACCTAGATCTCACCTCCTCATACCCAGACCTGAGATCTCACCTCCTCATACCCAGACCTCAGCTCTCACCTCCTCATACCCAGATCTCAGATCTCACCTCCTCATACCCAGACCTGAGATCTCACCTCCTCATACCCAGATCCTAGATCTCACCTCCTCATACCCAGACCTGAGATCTCACCTCCTCATACCCAGACCTGAGATCTCACCTCCTCATACCCAGACCTCAGATCTCACCTCCTCATACCCAGACCTGAGATCTCACCTCCTCATACCCAGACCTCAGATCTCACCTCCTCATACCCAGATCTCAGATCTCACCTCCTCATACCCAGACCTCAGATCTCACCTCCTCATACCCAGATCTCAGATCTCACCTCCTCATACCCAGACCTGAGATCTCACCTCCTCATACCCAGACCTGAGATCTCACCTCCTCATACCCAGACCTCAGATCTCACCTCCTCATACCCAGACCTGAGATCTCACCTCCTCATACCCAGACCTCAGATCTCACCTCCTCATACCCAGATCTCAGATCTCACCTCCTCATACCCAGACCTGAGATCTCACCTCCTCATACCCAGACCTCAGATCTCACCTCCTCATACCCAGACCTGAGATCTCACCTCCTCATACCCAGACCTGAGATCTCACCTCCTCATACCCAGACCTCAGATCTCACCTCCTCATACCCAGACCTGAGATCTCACCTCCTCATACCCAGACCTGAGATCTCACCTCCTCATACCCAGACCTCAGATCTCACCTCCTCATACCCAGACCTGAGATCTCACCTCCTCATACCCAGACCTCAGATCTCACCTCCTCATACCCAGATCTCAGATCTCACCTCCTCATACCCAGATCTCAGATCTCACCTGCTCATACCCAGACCTCAGATCTCACCTCCTCATACCCAGACCTCAGATCTCACCTCCTCATACCCAGACCTGAGATCTCACCTCCTCATACCCAGACCTGAGATCTCACCTCCTCATACCCAGACCTCAGATCTCACCTCCTCATACCAGACCTGAGATCTCACTCCTCATACCCAGACTGAGATCTCACCTCCTCATACCCAGACCTCAGATCTCACCTCCTCATACCCAGACCTGAGATCTCACCTCCTCATACCCAGACCTGAGATCTCACCTCCTCATACCCAGACCTCAGATCTCACCTCCTCATACCCAGACCTGAGATCTCACCTCCTCATACCCAGACCTCAGATCTCACCTCCTCATACCCAGATCTCAGATCTCACCTCCTCATACCCAGATCTCAGATCTCACCTGCTCATACCCAGACCTCAGATCTCACCTCCTCATACCAGACCTCAGATCTCACCTCCTCATACCCAGACCTGAGATCTCACCTCCTCATACCCAGACCTCAGATCTCACCTCCTCATACCCAGACCTCAGATCTCACCTCCTCATACCCAGACCTCAGATCACACTTCCTCATACCCAGATCTCAGATCTCACCTCCTTTAACCAGACCTCAGCTCTCACCTCCTCATACCCAGATCTCAGATCTCACCTCCTTATAACCAGACCTGAGATTTCACCTCTTCATACCCAGACCTCAGATCTCACCTCCTCATACCCAGACTCAGATCTCACCTCCTCATACCCAGATCTCAGATCTCACCTCCTCATACCCAGACCTCAGATAAGATAAGATAAGATAAGATAAGATAAACTTTATTGATTTCGGAGGAAATTACAATATTACAGCAGCAGAACAAAGATCAAGAACATTTCACACTTTACAAAATAAGTCTATATGGACAGCAGATGTGGGTAGACTGATACATGTACCTCACCTATTCCCCCCATACACATAGAACTTCACATAGTCTTGGGACGCTTTACACTTATACATTTGTTAGATCTCACCTCCTCATACCAGAACTCAGATCTCACCTCCTTATAACCAGACCTGGGATCTTATCTCCTCATACCCAGACCTCAGCTCTCACCTCCTCATACCAAGATCTCAGATCTCACCTCCTCATACCCAGACCTGAGATCTCACCTCCTCATACCCAGACCTCAGATCTCACCTCCTCATACCCAGACCTGAGATCTCACCTCCTCATACCCAGACCTGAGATCTCACCTCCTCATACCCAGACCTCAGATCTCACCTCCTCATACCCAGACCTGAGATCTCACCTCCTCATACCCAGACCTGAGATCTCACCTCCTCATACCCAGACCTCAGATCTCACCTCCTCATACCCAGATCTCAGATCTCACCTCCTCATACCCAGATCTCAGATCTCACCTCCTCATACCCAGACCTCAGATCTCACCTCCTCATACCCAGACCTCAGATCTCACCTCCTCATACCCAGACCTGAGATCTCACCTCCTCATACCCAGACCTCAGATCTCACCTCCTCATACCCAGACCTCAGATCTCACCTCCTCATACCCAGACCTCAGCTCTCACCTCCTCATACCCAGATCTCAGATCTCACCTTCTCATACCCAGACATCAGATCTCACCTCCTCATACCCAGACATCAGATCTCACCTCCTCATACCCATACCTCAGATCTCACCTTCTCATACCCAGACATCAGATCTCACCTCCTCATACCCATACCTCAGATCTCACCTCCTCATACCCAGATCTCAGATCTCACCTCCTTATAACCAGACCTGAGATTTCACCTCCTCATACCCAGACCTGAGATCTCACCTCCTCATACCCAGACCTGAGATCTCACCTCCTCATACCCAGACCTCAGCTCTCACCTCCTCATACCCAGATCTCAGATTCACCTTCTCATGCCCACACATCAGATCTCACCTCCTCATACCCATACCTCAGATCTCACCTCCTCATACCCAGATCTCAGATCTCACCTCCTTATAACCAGACCTGAGATTTCACCTCCTCATACCAGACCTGAGATCTCACCTCCTCATACCCAGACCTAAGATCTCACCTCCTCATACCCAGACCTCAGCTCTCACCTCCTCATACCCAGATCTCAGATCTCACCTTCTTTTAACCAGACCTGAGATTTCACCTCCTCATACCCAGACCTCAGATCTCACCTCCTCATATCCAGACCTCAGATCTCACCTCCTCATACCCAGACTTCAGATCTCACCTCCTCATACCCAGACCTCAGATCTCACCTCCTCATACCCAGACCTCAGATCTTACCTCCTCATACCCAGACCTTACATTCTCATACCCAGACCTCAGATCTCACCTCCTCATACCCAGACCTCAGATCTTACATCCTCATACCCAGACCTCAGATCTCACCTCCTCATACCAGACCTCAGATCTTACATCCTCATATCCAGACCTGAGATCTCACCTCCTCATACCCAGAGCCTAGATCTCACCTTCTCATACCCAGACCTCAGATCTCACCTCCTCATACCCAGACCTCAGATCTCACCTCCTCATACCCACATCTCAGATCTCACCTCCTCATACCCAGAGCTCAGATTTCACCTCCTCATACCTAGACCTCAGCAATCACCTTTAATGAATACAATTATTATTATTATTATTATTATTATTATTATTATATTATCACCTTCTTATACCCAGACCTTAGATTTCACCTCCTCATACCCAGACCTCAGCTCTCACCTCCTCATACCCAGATCTCAGATTTCACCTCCTCATACCCAGACCTCAGATCTCACCTCCTCATACCCAGACCTCAGATCTTACCTCCTCATACCCAGACCTCAGATCTGACCTCCTTATACCCAGACTTCAGATCTCACCTCCTCATACCCAGACCTCAGATCTGACCTCCTTATACCCAGACCTCAGATTTCACCTCCTCATACCCAGACTTCAGATCTCACCTCCTCATACCCAGACCTCAGATCTCACCTCCTCATACCCAGACCTCAGATCTCACCTATTCATACCCAGACCTCAGATCTCACCTCCTCATACCCAGATCTCAGATCTCACCTCCTCATACCCAGATCTCAGATCTCACCTCCTCATACCGAGATCTCAGATCTCATCTCCTTGTACCCAAACCTCAGATCTTACCTACTCCATCCACCTTCTAAATGAGTGGGGTAACCACCAATTCATCCACCATGAAAATTAGCACAAATCTCCCCAAAGCACATCATCTATATCATCATTCAGGGTGGGGAGAGCCATTGCAGGCCTATCTGTAATGGAGACTATGTGGGCTGTCCCCCAGCTTTCCAAGAGATACAGTAGTTGAAATATGCATCGCACATTTTCCCAATTTTCTTCATAATTATATTTTTAAAAGTGCTAATGACTTGCATTTCTCACCACATGTCGGTAACAACCCATCCAATCCAGACAGGCAAAGAAATCAAACCATAGATGTCCATAATTTTAGTGATGATTAATAATTAAAAATTAGACAGGAAAAAATATTGAACACATGAAGAAAGAGAGATACAAAAATTATTTTAAGTCCTGACAGCAACTGATATCAATAATTAGAAACCAAACCTACAGGCCGCTTTACACACACCAACTTCTGTGTCCAACTTCTGAACAGATCTCTGGTTGTAGTGAAATCATGGACACATTGTTCTATTTTGTGGCTGTGTACAAATGTAACAATTAGGGATGGGCGAATCTACTCGCTAGGACTCGTTACTCGGCGAGTAGTAAGGGACTCGCAGGACTCGGTACTCAGCGAGTTTCCCAGTGATTACTCGCACGAGTCCAATGCAAATCATTGGCAAACACTGACAAAACTAGGATTGCTATTGTTTGCAGGCTACTGTGCCAGTGATAGCAGGGAAACTCGCAAAGTAACTGCTGTTTCTTTGCGAGCCGAGTCCAGCTGTCTTCTCTGTGCAGCTCCAGGGTCCTAGAGCCCGCCTGCTCACAGACATGATGTAGCAGTGCTGAGATTGTTCTCAGTCTGCTCATTCCCTGTGCATAGACATCTATATTTATGCACAGGGGATGTAGCAGAGAGGACATCGCGTTTTGGACTACGTCGGACAGAAGAGGATTTTTTTAATTAAAGATGGAGTCCCTAATGGCTTTTTTTTTTATTTCAAATAAAAAATTTTCTCTGTGTTTTCTTAACCCTTTATTGGAGATTCTTAGTGGCTGGGTCAAACGTGGCCTGACATTAAGAATCTCGGGCTTAATACCAGCTTGTATAACGAAGCTGGTATTAACCCCTTTATTACCCAGCGTGCCACTGCCACCAGGGCCGCTGGAAGAGCGGGGTTCAGCGCCAGAGGATGGCGCTTCAATGAACGCGCCATCTTCTGGGGCGGCTGCGGGCTGCAATTTGCAGCGGGGGGTGCCCAGAAAGCTTGGGCATCCCTGCGCTGCAGATTCCAGCCCCCAGCTGCTTAGCTGTACCTGGCTAGACATAGAAATTGCGCGGAGCCCCACGCATTTTTTTTTATTATTTAATGAATTTCAGAGTCAGAGTCTCAGAGTCAGAGTCTCAGAGTCAGAGTCAGAGTCTCAGAGTCGGAGTCTCAGAGTCGGAGTCGCCTCAGAGTCGGAGTCGCCTCAGAGTCGGAGTCGCCTCGGAGTCGGAGTCGCCTCGGAGTCGGAGTTGTCTCGGAGGTCGGAGTCTCCTCAGAGTCGGAGTCTCAGAGTCGGAGTCGCCTCAGAGTCGGAGTCGCCTCAGAGTCGGAGTCGTCTCGGAGTCGGAGTTGTCTCGGAGTCGGAGTCGTCTCGGAGTCGGAGTCGTCTCGGAGTCGAGTCGGAGTCGGAGTCGTCTCGGAGTCGGAGTTGTCTCGGAGTTGGAGTCGTCTCGGAGTCGGAGTCGTCTCGGAGTCGAGTCGGAGTCGTCTCGGAGTCGGAGTCGTCTCGGAGTTGGAGTCGTCTCGGAGTCGGAGTCGTCTCAGAGTCGAGTCGGAGTCGGAGTCGTCTCGGAGTCGGAGTCGTCTCGGAGTTGGAGTCATCTCGGAGTCGGAGTCGTCTCGGAGTCGGAGTCAAAAAAATGCGTGGGGCTCCGCGCAATTTCTATGTCTAGCCAGGTACAGCTAAGCAGCTGGGGGCTGGAATCCGCAGCGCAGGGATGCCCAAGCTTTCTGGGCACCCCCCGCTGCAAATTGCAGCCCGCAGCCGCCCCAGAAGATGGCACATTCATTGAAGCGCCATCCTCTGGCGCTGAACCCCGCTCTTCCAGCGGCCCTGGTGGCGGTGGCACGCTGGGTAATAGAGGTTAGGGCCAGCTTTGTATTATCAGCTGGCCCTAAGCCCGAAATTTATGGCGGTCACGCCAATATTAGACATGACCGCCATGAATTTCTATTAAATTGTTTTAAAAAAAACACAACACAGAGAAATTTTTTTATTAGAAATAAAAAAAAAAGCCATTAGAGACTCCATCTTTAATTTAAAAAATCCTCTTCCGTCCGACGCAGTCCAAAACGCGATGTCCTCTCTGCTACATCCCTGTGCATAGATATAGATGTATATGCACAGGGAATGAGCAGACTGAGAACAATCTCAGCTCTGCTACATCATCTCTGTGCACAGACATTCATGTCTGTACACAGGGAATGAGCAGACTGAGAACAATCTCAGCACTGCTACATCAGGCAGCAGGCAGGCTCTAGGACCCTGGAGCTGTGGCACACTGAGCAGACAGGACTCTTATCTGTGCGAGTTTCCCAGCGATTACAGTTGCAAAGTAAACGAGTCCAATGCAAATAAATGACAAAACTAGGATTGCTTCAGGCTGAAGCTTCCGAGACACATCTGCGATTTGTAAATCTCACACTACTCGCTATTACTCGCTTCCCCATTCATTAACATTGGACTCGCTAGACTCGCAACGAGTAGCGAGTCCTGTGCTCGGACTCGCTAGAGTCAAGCGATTCCGAGTAATTTAGGATTCGCCCATCACTAGTAACAATGTGTTCATGATTTCACTGCAACCAGAGATCTGTTCAGAAGTTGGTCACAGAGGTTGGTGTGCGTAAAGCGGCCCTAGCACTTAGGGAAACATAATATCAGCTGGTTCAACTAATGGCTGATAAAAAGGCGTCTCATTACCAAGGAGCCACACAAGAAACATCTCATGATGGGGAAAACCAGTGAGTTGTCCCACGATCTTCACAACCTTATTGTTGTAATAGACTGATGGCCTTGGTGACAGAAGAAATTCTAAAGTTTCCATACTTCACTGGCAAACTTCATGTAATAGAAGGAAGAATGAATGGGCAAATGTACAGAGAGATTCCTGATACAAATCTGCTGCATCTACCAGGATGATGAAGATGAAACGAGGGCGACATTTCACAAGACAATGATCCCAAACACACAGAAGGAAGAAAAGAAAGCTTCTAGAATGGCCAAGCCGATCACCAGAGCTGAATCCAATACAAAATGTCTAGAAGGATCTAAAGCTCAGAGATCATAGAAAGATCCACAGGAGGTGAAGAGTGTTTGTGTGGAAGAATGGGACAAAATCCACCTGAGCAATGCAGGTATCAGTGACAGTGTCTCCATTCAGGAGGCGTCTGCAGCTTCATCACCAACAAAGGTTCTGCACAAAGGATTAAATACAATTTAGTAATGTGTTCAATACTTTTCCCTGCTATTTCTTATTATCACACATAATTTATGGACATCGTTGGTTTGATTTCTTTGCCTGTGTATATTGGATGGGTTGTTACTGACAACTGGTGAGACATTTATGGCAATAGCTTCTTTAGAAATAGATTACTTAGAAAATTGGTGACGGGTTCAATATTTCACTGGCTGTAGATTTATCCAGGAGGTGTGCAGCCGCTTGTGTCCCCGTCTGACCAACCCGTGCTGCTCCTGAGGCCGGGCCCGGATCAGGGGTGACAGGAGCCATCTGGCTGCACCTTTATCACAGATGAAATACCAATAAACAGGCTCTCCAGATTGGAAGACGCTCATTTTTCTCCGGTGGTGGATTATCTTTGAGCATTAATCACCTGCTCTTATCACATGACCCCTGTCACACCACTGCGCAATTTGTCAGACTTTTATTGCTGACTCAGTTAATAGTGTGGGGGGCCCATGTATGATGGGGGAGCACAGGGCTCAACATAGGGTGGGGGACACGGGGGCCAGACATAATGTAAGGGTGGTATAGGGCCTGACATAGTGCGGGCTTGGTGTAGAACACATCATAGGGTCAGGACGTGTGCGGGCCTCAATAGAGTGCAGGTGCGTAGGGTCTGACAAGTAATAGGAGAGTGGGGATCTGACACAGGGTAGGGGACTGTAGAGTCCAACATAGGGTGAGGGGAGTGAATAGAGCCTGATAAAGGGTGGAGGATTGTGGGACCTAACATAGGGTGAGGGGAGTATAGAGCCTGATAAAGGGTGGGGGATTGAGGGACCCAGCATAGGGCGAGGGGAGTATAGAGCCTGATAAAGGGTGGGGGATTGTGGGACCCAACATAGGGTGAGGGGAGTATAGAGTCCAATAGAGGGTGGGGGATTGTGTAACACAACATAGGGTGAGGGGAGTATAGAGCCTGAAAAAGGGTGGGGGATTGTGGGACCCAACATAGGGTGAGGGGAGTATAGAGCACAATAGAGGGTGGGCGATTGTGTAACACAACATAGGGTGAGGGGAGTATAGAGTCCAATAGAGGGTGGGGGATTGTGTAACCCAACATAGGGTGAGGGGAGTATAGAGCACAATAGAGGGTGGGGGATTGTATAACACAACATAGGGTGAGGGGAGTATAGAGCCTGATAAAGGGTCGGGGATTGTGGGACCCAACATAGGGTGAGGGGAGTATAGAGTCCAATAGAGGGTGGGGGATTGTGTAACCCAACATAGGGTGAGGGGAGTATAGAGCACAATAGAGGGTGGGGGATTGTATAACACAACATAGGGTGAGGGGAGTATAGAGCCTGATAAAGGGTCGGGGATTGTGGGACCCAACATAGGGTGAGAGGAGTATAGAGCACAATAGAGGGTGGGCGATTGTGTAACACAACATAGGGTGAGGGGAGTATAGAGCCTGATAAAGGGGCGGGGATTGTGTAACCCAACATATGGTGAGGGGAGTATAGAGCACAATAGAGGGTGGGGGATTGTGTAACACAACATAGGGTGAGGGGAATATAGAGCACAATAGAGGGTGGGTGAATGTGGGACCCAACATAGGGTGAGGGGAGTATAGAGCCCGATAGAGGGTGGAGGAATGTGGGACCCGATATAGGGTGGGGAATATAGGGCCCAATTTAAGGTAGGAAAATGTGGGACCCAACATAGGGTGAGGGGAGTATAGAGCCTGATAGAGGGTGGAGGAATGTGTGACCCGATATAGGGTGGGGAATATAGGGCCCAATTTAAGGTAGGAAAATGTGGGACCCAACATAGGGTGGGGGGAGTATAGAGCCCGATAGAGGGTGGAGGAATGTGGGACCCGATATAGGGTGGGGAATATAGGGCCCAATTCAAGGTAGGAAAATGTGGGACCCAACATAGGGTGAGGGGAGTATAGAGCCTGAAAGAGGGTGGGGGAATGTGGGACCCAACATACAGTAGGGGTAGTATGGAGCCCAATAGAGGGTGGGGGATTGTGGGACTCAACATAGGGTAGGGAGAACATAGAGCCTGATAGAGGGTGGGGGAATGTGGAACCCAGCATAGGGAAGGGGTAGTATAGACACCAATGAAGGGTGAGGGAATGTGGAACCCAACACAGGGTGGGGGAGTATAGGGTCCAATATCAGGTGGGGGAGTTAAATTCCGTTGATGCTTCATGTGACCCCCAAGGACAATGCCCCCTTATTCGACATGTCATGGGGCGATATCCATGAGCTTTGCTTGCTGTCAGTTTGTGTTTGGCCCCCTACCCCCCTCGGGTGTCGTCACTGAAGGACCAGACACATTATATCCATCAGGGCGGCGCCATACGTTACACGTCTGTGCAGTAAGACCGGGATCAGCGGCCGCCGCCTCGTTACTCAAATTCACCCCCAGCCACATAATACGACTTGTCACTCGCTGATTGGGCTGATGGAAAATCCTGCGGGCAGAGCTGCGTGTTCCCTGCACTCGGCGGGCGAGGTGGGCGACACGGACAACGCTCATGTAATCAGCTATGTATGGAACATCTGATCAACATGGGGGGCAGCGGGGTCATTAATGTGGAGCCAGACACCTCGTCATCAGGTAACGAGCAGTCACTACCATCACTGTACACTAAGGATATGGGGAACCCCAAAATCCAAGAGTCACCCATCCAGTGGCGCACCCAGAAATTTCCCAAGGTAGGGGTCCAAGAAACACACACCGGCCCTGAAAGGGGGGTGTCACCCCCCAGCGGGGTTCCGAGGGGCAAAGCCCCCAGTGGGGTGGTTTGGGGGAGCGAAGCCCCCCTAAAAGCAGCCTCTTTTGTGGGCCCTTGGGTGCTGTGTAATTGTTCCTGTCTCCTGACATAGGGGCCCAGCTCCTTGTGTACTGCACCACTTCTCAGGGCCGTCCAAAGGGGGGGGTCCAGACACGTAGGTCCCCCCCTTGGGTGCGCCTATGCACCCATCCACCGAGGTGGGGGAGTGATCACCTGCAGATCTGTAGAGGTCAGTGGCGTAATAATCTGCAGGATCTATCACTATGTATCTGTCAGGAGGTGGAGGAGCGATGCTCTGCATATCTGTAGAGGTCAGTGGTGCAATAATCTGCAGGATCTATCACTATGTATCTGTCAGGAGGTGGAGGAGCGATGTTCTGCAGATCTGTAGAGGTCAGTGGTGTAATAGTCTGCAGGATCTATCACTATGTATCTGTGAGGAGGTGGAGGAGCGATGTTCTGCAGATCTGTGAGGGGCAGTGGTGTAATAATCTGCAGGATCTATCACTATGTATCTGTCAGGAGGTGGAGGAGCGATGTTCTGCAGATCTGTAGAGGTCAGTGGTGTAATAGTCTGCAGGATCTATCACTATGTATCTGTCAGGAGGTGGAGGAGCGATGCTCTGCAGATCTGTAGAGGTCAGTGGTGTAATAATCTGCAGGATCTGTCACTATGTATCTGTCAGGAGGTGGAGGAGCGATGTTCTGCAGATCTGTAGAGGGCAGTGGTGTAATAATCTGCAGGATCTATCACTATGTATCTGTCAGGAGGTGGAGGAGCGATGTTCTGCAGATCTGTAGATGTCAGTGGTGTAATAATCTGCAGGATCTATCACTATGTATCTGTCAGGAGGTGGAGGAGCGATGTTCTGCAGATCTGTAGAGGTCAGTGGTGTAATAGTCTGCAGGATCTATCACTATGTATCTGTCAGGAGGTGGAGGAGCAATGCTCTGCAGATCTGTAGAGGTCAGTGGTGTAATAATCTGCAGTATCTATCACTATGTATCTATCAGGAGGTGGAGGAGCGATGTTCTGCAGATCTGTAGAGGTCAGTGGTGTAATAATCTGCAGGATCTATCACTATGTATCTGTCAGGAGGTGGAGGAGCGATGCTCTGCAGATCTGTAGAGGTCAGTGGTGTAATAATCTGCAGGATCTATCACTATGTATCTATCAGGAGGTGGAGGAGCGATGTTCTGCAGATCTGTAGAGGTCAGTTGTGTAATAATCTGCAGGATCTATCACTATGTATCTGTCAGGAGGTGGAGGAGCGATGCTCTGCAGATCTGTAGAGGTCAGTGGTGTAATAATCTGCAGGATCTATCACTATGTATCTGTCAGGAGGTGGAGGAGCGATGTTCTGCAGATCTGTAGAGGGCAGTGGTGTAATAATCTGCAGGATCTATCACTATGTATCTGTCAGGAGGTGGAGGAGCGATGTTCTGCAGATCTGTAGATGTCAGTGGTGTAATAATCTGCAGGATCTATCACTATGTATCTGTCAGGAGGTGGAGGAGCGATGCTCTGCAGATCTGTAGAGGTCAGTGGTGTAATAATCTGCAGGATCTATCACTATGTATCTGTCAGGAGGTGGAGGAGCGATGTTCTGCAGATCTGTAGAGGTCAGTGGTGTAATAATCTGCAGGATCTATCACTATGTATCTATCAGGAGGTGGAGGAGCGATGTTCTGCAGATCTGTAGAGGTCAGTGGTGTAATAATCTGCAGGATCTATCACTATGTATCTGTCAGGAGGTGGAGGAGCGATGCTCTGCAGATCTGTAGAGGTCAGTGGTGTAATAATCTGCAGGATCTATCACTATGTATCTGTCAGGAGGTGGAGGAGCGATGTTCTGCAGATCTGTAGAGGTCAGTGGTGTAATAATCTGCAGGAGCTATCACTATGTATCTGTCAGGAGGTGGAGGAGCGATGTTCTGCAGATCTGTAGAGGTCAGTGGTGTAATAATCTGCAGGATCTATCACTATGTATCTGTCAGGAGGTGGAGGAGTGATGTTCTGCAGATCTGTAGAGGTCAGTGGTGTAATAATCTGCAGGGTTTATCACTATGTATCTGTCAGGAGGTGGAGGAGAGATGCTCTGCAGGACCTATCACCATGCTCTGCAGGTTTCGGGGTGTAGTGCACACTGCGCCCGTTCCTCCTCTGCCATGTGTGGTATTGCGGCCGGCAGTCGTCCATTACTGGAGCTTCATTACGGAGCACAATGATGTGTCAGGAGAGCGGCGCTCAGACTTCAGGCTTCGCTGTGGCCCTCGAGGAGGAGGAATCTGACAGCAAAGGGTCAAAATCATGAACTGTCCCTGATAAAAGCTCCACATGAAAGACTGTGGGGAGATCCGACACCGAGAGGGGAGATAGGGGCCCTGAGAAGAGGGAGATAAGAGGGGCCCTACAACCAGCACTTCCTCTCCCGGGCCTGACACTGGGACCAGAACTGTGAGAACCATTCCTGAAGCCGGGAATTCTGGGTAATGGACAGTGGCGTAACGTGAAGCTCATGGGCCCTGATGTGAAAGCTCCAATGGGGCCCCAATTATTGCAAATCTTTATAGCATTAGTCTTTTTCTTTAGGCCAAAGGGACTTTTGGGCCCCCCAGCTCCAGGGCCCGGTGTGATTGCAGCCCTGCACCTGTTGTAGTTACTCCCCTGGTAATGGACACAGGAGCTGGCAATCTGAATATGTGCCTGAATACATGGGCATTAGATATAGTGCCTGGTCTGTCTGTGTGGCAGTGCCAGGTACTGCAGCTCTTCTTGGCCAGAGTTGAGTCTGCCCTCCCTGTCCACTGGTTTTAGCCCTTCAGCTGTCTCGGTCCGCAGACTGAACCGTGTCCTCCGCTGTCCGGCATCACCTCTGTCCTCATCCTCAGGATGTCCTGGCGGGTGCACCGTGTCCATGTGGCGGTGCGCCCTGCTCTGTATCCAGCCCCGGATTTACATTGTGCCACAGAAGAATGCTTGGTGCGGCGGGTGGCATTGATGCTCTGCAGGTGACACTTGTTTTGCCGGTGGGTATCTGCTCCTTACATGACACAGGCAGAAGGGATTACCGTCACCGCCGTCCTCAGAGTAAACAATGGCGCCGCTCTACGTGGCTATATGTTAGGAGGAGACAGGCAGCAATAGGAAGCCAGGGCCTCGTAGGCATCTCAGCAGAGGATGGGCGGCCCGGACCCTGCAGTGTTTATACTGGGGGAGCACGGTGTGCGGGGGCCCTGGAGAATCACACACTAATCCTGGGGACGAGCCCACCCTGGGGCCCCCGGGGCGGACACCCCTAGAGACACATCTATATAGAAACAAAAAACTGACCAGCACCACCGACAGAATAAGGCCTGTGTGACCGCAGTGTACAGCGTCCAGGACACACATCCAATAGTACTGTGTACTGTGCTGGGGCCACACACACATGGGGCCCCGGGAGACTCCGCACATAGCCCTTGCTGCAGGGTTTCTGCAAATCGCTCTCCTATTCTTCAGGACAGTGGTGTAACTAGAGTCCAATGGGCCCCGAGGCGCAATTTAGACCTGCCGCAACCCCCCCTTGCCGGTCAGATGTATGTGCCCCTTGTAGTATTGTAAATCCTATTAGGACTTGTGAATTGCCCCCCTCCTTCATTATGTACTAATGTTCCCCATCCTGATACACATGATCCCCATCCAGGTGTAAATGGCCCCTGTGCAGGTACATATGATCCTCATCCTGAGCACATGTCGGGCCCCTCAGGACGGGGGTACTCGGTACCGGACCGGATGGTGCCGGGGAAGTCACGGGTGGCTTGGTCCGGACCGTGTCCCGGGCTCGGCAATAAAAAGGGGATTATTTACAGGGGAAATGTCAGTCGTGACGCCACCCACTATATGCGGCCAGTAAGGGGGCCGCCGCTGCTGCAGAACCTCCGGGGATGATGTAGTGGCAGCATAGATGGTATAGTGTGGGTAGAACTGTATTCCCCGGGGCAGTGATGGTATAGTCTATAAGGGGTATAGATGGTGGAGACGGGGTTAAAGGACACACACTCACGTTTGCTAGACACTGGTGCAATTCTCCTTCTCTCCTGGTGATGCAGAGCTGACAGGCTTGTAGCAGGAGGAAGCTCTCTGGGCTGAATGTGGAGCAAAGGTCGCAATCAATACACAAACTCACAGTTTTGCTGTTTTCCAAAGCTTTACTGCTGATGTTATTGCAGATTGTAGTCCACGGAGTCTGTAATGGGGCTGAGCTCTCTTCCCACCCTGTCCGGGGTCGTCAGCTTCCTTGTGCTGCACTGTGTGTGTGTCCTGGCCGCTGCTATTAGCTGAGCTGCTGGGACTTCTCACGTCTCTCTCTCTGTGTTCTGCTGGTACCACTTGGCTAGGCAACTTGAGTCCTCTGTGCTGTGCTACCCTCCGTGTTGCTTTGCTCTGGTACTAGGGGCATCTAGAAATCCCTCTGTTCCTGGATTCACTGTGCTGTGGGTGCCAGACACAGTAGCGGATCCGGTGTCCGTTCTGTGCATTCTTCTGGGGCGAGTGAAGGTGTCACTCCAGCTCCCAGATGTGTTCCTCTGTCCTTCGTTCTCCCTGTTCCTCTGACCCTCACTAGGTCTGCACTAAGTTCTGCACTAACTCGTGCTCTTCACAGCCCTGCTCCGAGCTGAACTGAGCTCTCCCTCATGAGCAAGAGTATATAAGGAAGCAGGTTGTGCTCCCCCTCCTGGCCCAGAGGTGCTAGTGTTTGTCAGTGTGTAGTGGGGAGAGAACCCATGTGATGTTATTGTGGCACATTAACCCATGGGGTGCCACACACATCTTGGTATATATTTCTCCAGTCATGGTATACATGGCCCTCTTCCTGGTATATATGTCCCTAATCCTGGTATATATGTCCCAATCTTGGTTCCCATCCTGATATATATGGTCCTCCTCCTAGTATATATGATCCCCTTCCTTGTATAGCTGGTTGTCCTCCTGGTTATACATGGCCCATATTCTGATATATTTATGAGGGCATCCTGGTATGTATGGTCCTCAACCTGTTATACATGTCCCAATTCTGGTATAGATGTCCTTCATCTTGGTATAGATGATCCCCTATATATGGTCCTCCTCCTTATATACATGTCCTAATTCTGGTATATATTGTCCCCATACCGATATATATGATCCCCTTCCTGGAATATATATGGTCCTTCTCCTGGTATATATGGTCCTTCTCCTGGTTTCTAAGGTTCTCCTCCTAGTATATATGTTCCTTCTCCTGGTATATATAGTCCTCCTCCTGGTATACATGTCTAAATTCTGGTATATATGGTCCTCATCCTGGTATACATGTCCAAATTCTGGTATATATGGTCTCCATACTCTTATACATGGTCCTCCTCCTGGTATGTATGCTCCTCATCCTGGTATATATGGTCCACCTCGTGGTATATATGATCTTCCTGCCTGGTATATATGTCCCCAGCCTGGTATACATGATTCCCATCCAGGTATAAATGTCCCACGTCCAGTTATATATGGTCCTCATCCTGGGCCCATCTTGGTATATATGTGTCCCATCATGGTATATTTAGCCCTCTTCTTGATATATGTCCCTAATCCTGGTATATATGTCCCCAGCCTGGTATATACAGTTGTGGCCAAAAGTATTGACACCCCTGCAATTCTGTCAGATAATACTCAGTTTCTTCCTGAAAATGATTGCAATCACAAATTCTTTGGCATTATTATCTTCATTTAATTTGTCTTCAATGAAAAAACACAAAAAGAATTGTCCTAAAGCCAAATTGGATCTAATTCCACACCAAACATAAAAAAGGGGGTGGACAAAAGTATTGGCACTGTTAGAAAAATTATGTGATGCTTCTCCAATTTGTGTAATTAACAGCACCTGTAACTTACCTGTGGCACCTAACAGGTGTTGGCAATAACTAAATCACACTTGCAGCCAGTTGACATGGATTAAAGTTGACTCAACCTCTGTCCTGTGTCCTTGTGTGTACCACATTGAGCATGGAGAAAAGAAAGAAGACCAAAGAACTGTCTGAGGACTTGAGAAACCAAATTGTGAGGAAGCATGAGCAATCTCAAGGCTACAAGTCCATCTCCAAAGACCTGAATGTTCCTGTGTCTACCGTGCGCAGTGTCATCAAGAAGTTTAAAGCCCATGGCACTGTGGCTAACCTCCCTAGATGTGGACTGAAAAGAAAAAATGACGAGAGATTTCAACGCAAGATTGTGCAGATGGTGGATAAAGAACCTCGACTAACATCCAAACAAGTTCAAGCTGCCCTGCAGTCCGAAGGTACAACAGTGTCAATCCGTACTATCCGTCGGCGTCTGAATGAAAAGGGACTGTATGGTAGAATACCCAGGAAGACCCCACTTCTTACCCCGAGACATAAAAAAGCCAGGCTGGAGTTTGCCAAAACTTACCTGAGAAAGCCTACAACGTTTTGGAAGAATGTTCTCTGGTCAGATGAGACAAAAGTAGAGATTTATGGGCAAAGGCATCAACATAGAGTTTACAGGAGAAAAAAGAGGCATTCAAAGAAAAGAACACGGTCCCTACAGTCAAACATGGCGGAGGTTCCCTGATGTTTTGGGGTTGCTTTGCTGCCTCTGGCACTGGACTGCTTGACCGTGTGCATGGCATTATGAAGTCTGAAGACTACCACAAATTTTGCAGCATAATGTAGGGCCCAGTGTGAGAAAGCTGGGTCTCCCTCAGAGGTCATGGGTCTTCCAGCAGGACAATGACCCAAAACACACTTCAAAAAGCACTAGAAAATGGTTTGAGAGAAAGCACTGGAGACTTCTAAGGTGGCCAGCAATGAGTCCAGACCTGAATCCCATAGAACACCTGTGGAGAGATCTAAAAATGGCAGTTTGGAGAAGGCACCCTTCAAATATCAGGGACCTGGAGCAGTTTGCCAAAGAAGAATGGTCTAAAATTCCAGCAGAGCATTGTAAGAAACTCATTGATGGTTACCGGAAGCGGTTGATCGCAGTTATTTTGGCTAAAGGTTGTGCAACCAAGTATTAGGCTGAGGGTGCCAATACTTTTGTCTGGCCCATTTTTGGAGTTTTGTGTGAAATGTTCAATGTTTTGCTTTTTGCTTCATTCTCTTTTGTGTTTTTTGATTGAAGACAAATTAAACGAAGATAATAACACCAAAGACTTTGTGATTGCAATCATTTTCAGGAAGAAACTGAGTATTATCTGACAGAATTGCAGGGGTGTCAATACTTTTGGCCACAACTGTATCTCGGTTCCCATCCTGGTATTTATGGTCTGCACAGTCCCCATCCTGATATTGATAAAGATTTTTTAATCGAAACGCATCTGACGGGGCATGTTTCAGCCACCTAGATGCTTTCATTTTTAATGCTGTGATTTACAGAATAAAGTAAAGCTTTTACATCAGATAAAGGTGCCAGCTTTTTCCTCATTACAATATATGATCCCCTTCCTGTTATATATGGTTGTCCACCTTGTATACATGGCCCATATTCTGGTATTTTTATGGCAGCATCCTGTTATGTATGGTCCTCAACCTGGTATACATGTCCCAATTCTGGAATAGACGTCCTTCATCCTGGTATATATGATCCACCACTTCCTGGTATATATGGTCCTCCTCCTGATATACATGTCCTAATTCTGGTATATATGGTCTCCATACCAATATATATGATCCCCTCTCTGGTCTATATGGCCCTTCTCCTGGTATATATGGTTCTCCTACTGGTATATATGTTCCTCCTCCTGGTATGTATGCTCCTCATCCTGATCCTCCTCCTGATATATATATCATCTATCATATGATAGATAAATGTCCCCAGCCTGGTACACATGGTCCCCATCCTGGTATATTTCTCCCTATTTTGTCCCTAACACATAATTAAAAACTAAATCTACTCCACGTCACCGGTGTCCTCTGTAGCCTGTGCACAGTGTCCGGCAGCTGACATCAGAGCGTGTGCCAAGGCGTGTGATGTCACTGTCATGCACCGTTCCTTATGGCGGCATCTCCGGCAGCTCACAGCCACTGTATTTCAGCTAGATCTGCATCCTCACCCATCAATTACCCTGAAGAAGGCACTTCGTGACCATAACCCCTGAGACCATGATCCTTATGCCCATGCTCCAAATTTTGCATTATCTTCATGTATTATTTGCACATGTACCTTTCTCTATCACTGGATGTGCCTGACTTCACCTTAGACCCCTTTCGTGCAAAAGACACACACGTGTGAGGGTCCGTTTTACATGTCCGTGTATGTGTCATCCCTGTGCTGTGTCCTCCATGTGACATCCGGATTACATGAGACTTTTTATACTTGCTTGTCTCTGGTATGTGGCAAAAGGGATGCTGCATGTACCGGAGGCACAGACATGAGAATGAGGCCTTAGGGGCAGAGTCTATTCACCCTCATGCAGTGTGAGTAATTAGTGCCTCAAGTATCAATTCCTTAAATAATTCATATTAACTGTTGTACTCACATGCACTTTCCTCAGATAGTTCCAACTCAGCCACACTGACTTGTAATAAGAGTCCAGGAGAAATAGAGGTGAATTTCACTGAAATCTTGTATTTATACACAACTAGATATGAGCCCGCATCGGGTGGGCGGTGACATCATAATCAGGGTGGGCTCTATTGCACTGGGGGCAGCAGCCGTCACTCCCCCCTGTGCTGCCTTGCCTCTACCCCCTGCGCTCACTATCTGCCCCCCTGCCCTGTGCTCCCTCTCATGTGGTGGCAGTGGATGGTGGTATAATGAACTGGCCTCATTGAGTGCACTGCGGGTTGAGTGGAGTGAGTGCAGGCTGAGCGGGCAGGGTGAGTGCGGGGGCAGGGTGAGTGCATGGGCAGAGTGAGAGCAAGGGAAGAGTGAGAGCAGGGTGGGTGCAGGGTGTGAGCGAGGCTAGGGTGTGTGTGATAGTGCATGCAGGGTGAATGTTAGAGTGCATGCAGGGTGAGTGCGAGTGCAGGGTGAGTATGTGATTGTGTGCAGGGTGAGTGTGAGTGTGCAGGGTGAGTAAGAGTGTGCAGAGTGAGTGTGAGAATGCATGCAGGGTGAATGTGAGCGTGCACGCAGGGTGAGTGGGAGACTGTGGGCAGGGTGAGTAACATAGTAACATAGTAACATAGTTTTTAAGGTTGAAGGAAGACTTTAAGTCCATCTAGTTCAACCCATAGCCTAACATGTTGATCCAGAGGAAGGCAAAAAAAAACCCATGTGGCAACACTAAGCTCCACATTGGGGGAAAAAATTCCTTCCTGACTGCAGATATGGCAATCAGACTAATTCCCTGGATCAACGCCCTATCAAAGAATCTAGTATATATAACTGGTAATATTATAATTTTCAAGAAAGGCATCCAGGCCCTTCTTAAATGTTAGTAGTGACTCCCTCATTACAACATCATGTGGCAGAGAGTTCCATAGTCTCACTGCTCTTACAGTAAAGAATCCACGTCTGTGATTATGATTAAACCTTCTTTCCTCCAGACGTAGAGGATGCCCCCTTGTCCCCGTCTCAGGCCTAAGAGTAAAGAGATCATTAGAAAGGTCTCTGTACTGCCCCCTCATATATTTATACATTATTATAAGATCACCCCTAAGCCTTCGTTTTTCCAAGCTAAATAACCCCAAGTTTAATAACCTGTCTTGGTATTGCAGACCCCTTAGTCCTCTAATGACTTTTGTCGCTCTTCTCTGGACCCGCTCTAGTTCAGCTATGTCTTTCTTATACACCGGAGACCAGAATTGTACACAGTATTCTAAGTGTGGTCGCACTAGTGACTTGTATAGAGGTAAAATTATGTTCTCCTCATGAGCATCTATGCCTCTTTTAATGCATCCCATTATTTTATTTGCCTTTGCAGCAGCTGCCTGACACTGGCCACTAAATGTGAGTTTGTCATCTACCCATACACCCAGGTCTTTTTCAGTGACAGTTTTGCCCAGTGTTTTACAATTAAGCACATAATTATACCTTTTGTTTCCTCTGCCCAAGTGCATGACTTTACATTTATCCCCATTAAAGCGCATTTGCCATTTAGCAGCCCAAGCTTCTAGTTTACATAAATCCTCCTGTAATATAAAATTGTCCTCGTCTGTATTGATTACCCTGCAGAGTTTAGTGTCATCTGCAAATATTGAGATTCTACTCTGTATGCCCCCTACAAGGTCATTAATAAATATATTAAATAGAAGCGGGCCCAACACTGACCCCTGTGGTACCCCACTGTTAACTGTGACCCATTCTGAGTGTGTTCCATTAATAACCACCCTTTGTTTCCTATCACTAAGCCAGTTCTTAACCCACTTACACATATTTTCCCCTATCCCCATTGCCCTCATTTTATGAGTGAGTGCAGGGTGAGAGTGCGTGCAGGGTGAGTGTGAGAGTGCATGCAGGGTGAGTGTGAGTGTGCGTGCAGGGTGAGTGAGAGTGCATCCAGGTTGAGTGTGAGTGCAGGTTGAGTGTGAGAGTGCATGCAGGTTGAGTGTGAGCGTGTGTGCAGGGTGAGTGTGAGAGTTCATGCAGGGTGAGTGTGAGAGTGAGTGCAGGGTGAGTGTGTGCAGGGTGAGTGAGAGTGCATGCAGGGTGAGTGTGAGAGTGCATGCAGGGTGAATGTGAGTGTGCGTGCAGGGTGAGTGTGAGGGCAGAGTGAGAGTGTGTGCAGGGTGAGTGTGAGTGTGAGAGTGCATGCAGGGTGAGTGTGAGAGTGTGTGCAGGGTGAGTGTGAGAGTGTGTGCAGGGTGAGAGTGCATGCAGGGTGAGTGTGAGAGTGAGTGCAGGGTGAGAGTGAGTGTGCATGCAGGGTGAGTGTGAGTGTGCATGCAGGGTG
Organism: Allobates femoralis; assembly: GCA_033576535.1. Classification (NCBI taxonomy): domain Eukaryota; kingdom Metazoa; phylum Chordata; class Amphibia; order Anura; family Aromobatidae; genus Allobates; species Allobates femoralis. Next base: position 131,947,131 of record JARQOC010000010.1, read on the forward strand.
AGTGAGAGTGCATGCAGGGTGAGTGTGAGTGCAGGGTGAGTGTGAGAGTGCATGCAGGGTGAGTGTGAGAGTGTGTGCAGGGTGAGAGTGCATGCAGGGTGAGTGTGAGAGTGAGTGCAGGGTGAGAGTGCGTGCAGGGTGAGTGTGAGAGTGCGTGCAGGGTGAGTGTGAGTGCAGGGTGAGAGTGAGAGTGCATGCAGGGTGAGTGTGAGAGTGCATGCAGGGTGAGTGTGAGTGCAGAGTGAGTGTGAGAGTGCATGCACGGTGAGTGTGAGAGTGCATGCAGGGTGAGTGTGAGTGCAGGGTGAGTGTGATAGTGCATGCAGGGTGAGTTTGAGAGTGCATGCAGGGTGAGTGTCAGTGCAGGGTGAGTGTGAGTGCAGAGTGAGTGCGAGTGCAGGGTGAGTGTGAGAGTGCATGCAGGGTGAGTGTGAGAGTATGTGCAGGGTGAATGTGAGTGCAGGGTGAGTGTGATAGTGCATGCAGGGTGAGTGTGAGAGAACGTGCAGGGTGAGAGTGCATGCAGGGTGAGTGTGAGAGTGAGTGCAGGGTGAGTGCAAATGCAGGGTGAGTGTGAGAGTGCATTCAGGGTGAGTGTGAGAGTGCGTGCAGGGTGAGTGTGAGTGCAGGGTGAATGAGAGTGAGTGCAGGGTGAGTGTGAGAGTGAGTGTGTGAGTGCAGGGTGAGTGTGAGAGTGTGCAGGGTGAGTGTGAGAGTGAGTGCAGGGTGAGTGTGGTGTGAACTTCAGCTACATTACCTGGATCCACTCTGCTCTTCCATCCATTCTGCTGTACAATGCAAAGATCCTGTGGTGTGTCATGATCATGTGACCTGGCTCCACCCACGATCCTGACATCACCAGACGTCCTATAAGCCTCATGTTATTGGGAACGGCGGAGGCGATGGCTGGCAGAGGAGTGCGGCATCGGGTATGTGGGGGGGACTGTGGGGGATACTGGGGGGGCGGAGACCGGGCAGACTGCTGGGAGGGGGCAGAGGAAGTGCTGCTCGGAGGGGGTGGGCAGCATTAGGATCCATAGTGTTACACTCATTAGGGTGTGTATGGGGCGGGCAGATGTGACATAGGCGGAGATCTAGGAGGAGCCAAACTCGCAATTATATAGATTATTAGATGTAGCAGGTAGAAAAAGTGATCCAAGTAAGAGCAGTATAACATGTGAATCTAAAATGGCATCAGCAGAATAATGATGGGGAACAATGGAGGAGCAAGCTAACACCATCAAACTACAGGAGGGAGGAAGGGACAAACTACGAAAAGCAGGGCTTCTGTCAAGCAACAGTGAAATGCCGTGCACAGTTCAGAGAACACATAACAAGTTGTTCCCATTCATGGGACACAACAGGAATCATGAAAGAACATTTCAGTAACCGTACAGCTTTTTGTCAATAAAGCACCAAGTCCACACCAAAAACGCCCCTGCGCATTTGCAGCATTATTTCTTGCTTATAATGAGGTAAATGGATAAAAAAATATAAGCAACATGTGCACAGGTCCTATTATTATTGGGAACAGGTGTGGCCGTAATCAGGCCTGAAGCTTTCCAAAGATGTGATAAACCACAGTTATTTTATGTCTTAAAGGGGGGGGGGGAATCACTTTCTCACACAGGGCTCTGTAGGTTTGGATTTATTTTTGTTTTAATAATAAAGACCTTCATTTATACACTGCATCCTATGATTACTTGTGTTATCTTTGTCTAATATTTACATTTGCTTCGTGATCGGAAACATTTAAGTGACAAACATGAAAAATGAGAAATCAGGACGGGTGGAACACATTCACACCACTCTATCTATCTATCTATCTATCTATCTATCTATCTATCTATCTATCTATCTATCTATCTATCTTTCTATCTATCTATCTATCCCTCTATATCTATATATCTTAGGGCCACGTCACACACACAGATAATTGTGCAGAGATTGTTTGCAGATCTCTGGTTGCAGTGAAGTCATGGACACATTGTTACATTTGTACACAGCCACAAAATAGAACAATGTGTCCATGATTTCACTGCAGCCAGAGATCTGAGACCAATATCTGCACAATTGTCTGTGTGTGTGTGACAAGGCCTTAACCAATTCTATCTATCTATCTGTCTACCTATCTGTCTATCTATCTATCTGTCTCTCTGTCTGTCTGTCTATATCTATCTATCTTATCAATTCTATCTATCTATCTATCCCTCTATATCTATCTATTCTTATGGCGGCCGTCACACACTACGATTTTGTGTGGGAACTCAATAACGATGTCAGTAGTGTGCGCTCGTGGACACATGGTTAGTGAGGTGTCACATGTATAGATAACGATGTCAGGGTGCGGCTCGTGGACACATGGTTAGTGAGGTGTCACATGTATAGATAACGATGTCAGGGTGCGGCTCGTGGACACATGGTTAGTGAGGTGTCACATGTATAGATACGATGTCAGGGGTGCGGCCTGGACACTGGTTAGTGAGTGTCACATGTATAGATAACGATGTCAGGGGTGCGGCTCGTGGACACATGGTTAGTGAGGTGTCACATGTATAGATAACGATGTCAGGGGTGCGGCTCGTGGACACATGGTTAGTGAGGTGTCACATGTATAGATAACGATGTCAGGGGTGCGGCTCGTGGACACATGGTTAGTGAGGTGTCACATGTATAGATAACGATGTCAGGGGTACGGCTCGTGGACACATGGTTAGTGAGGTGTCACATGTATAGATAACGATGTCAGTGGTGCGGCTCGTGGACACATGGTTAGTGAGGTGTCACATGTATAGATAACGATGTCAGGGTGCGCTCGTGACACATGGTTAGTGAGGTGTCACATGTATAGATAACGATGTCAGGGTGCGGCTCGTGGACACATGGTTAGTGAGGTGTCACATGTATAGATAACGATGTCAGGGGTCGCTCGTGGACACATGGTTAGTGAGGTGTCACATGTATAGATAACGATGTCAGGGTGCGGCTCGTGGACACATGGTTAGTGAGGTGTCACATGTATAGATAACGATGTCAGGGTGCGGCTCGTGGACACATGGTTAGTGAGGTGTCACATGTATAGATAACGATGTCAGGGGTGCGGCTCGTGGAACATGGTTAGTGAGGTGTCACATGTATAGATAACGATGTCAGGGGTGCGGCTCGTGGACACATGGTTAGTGAGGTGTCACATGTATAGATAACGATGTCAGGGGTGCGGCTCGTGGACACATGTTAGTGAGGTGTCACATGTATAGATAACGATGTCAGGGGTGCGGCTCGTGGACACATGGTTAGTGAGGTGTCACATGTATAGATAACGATGTCAGGGGTGCGGCTCGTGGACACTGGTTAGTGAGGTGTCACATGTATAGATAACGATGTCAGGGGTGCGGCATGGACACTGTTAGTGAGGTGGTCACATGTATAGATAACGATGTCAGGGGTGCGGCTCGTGAACATGGTTAGTGAGGTGTCACATGTATAGATAACGATGTCAGGGGTCGGCTCGTGGACACATGGTTAGTGAGGTGTCACATGTATAGATAACGATGTCAGGGTGCGGCTCGTGGACACATGGTTATGAGGTGTCACATGTATAGATACGATGTCAGGGGTGGGCTCGTGACACATGGTTAGTGAGGTGTCACATGTATAGATAGATGTCAGGGTGCGGCTCGTGGACACATGGTTAGTGAGGTCTCACATGTATAGATAACGATGTCAGGGGTGCGGCTCGTGGACATATGGTTAGTGAGGTGTCACATGTATAGATAACGATGTCAGGGGTGCGGCTCGTGGACACTGGTTAGTGAGGTGTCACATTATAGATAACGATGTCAGGGTCGGCTCGTGGACACTGGTTAGTGAGGTGTCACATGTATAGATAACGATGTCAGGGGTGCGGTCGTGGACACATGGTTAGTGAGGTGTCACATGTATAGATAACGATGTCAGGGTGCGGCTCGTGGACACATGGTTAGTGAGGTGTCACATGTATAGATAACGATGTCAGGGGTGCGCTCGTGGAACATGGTTAGTGAGGTGTCAATGTATAGATAACGATGTCAGTGGTGCGGCTCGTGGACACATGGTTAGTGAGGTGTCACATGTATAGATAACGATGTCAGGGTGCGGCTCGTGGACACATGGTTAGTGAGGTGTCACATGTATAGATAACGATGTCAGGGGTGCGGCTCGTGGACACATGGTTAGTGAGGTGTCACATGTATAGATAACGATGTCAGGGTGCGGCTCGTGGACACATGGTTAGTGAGGTGTCACATGTATAGATAACGATGTCAGGGGTGCGGCTCGTGGACACATGTTAGTGAGGTGTCACATGTATAGATAACGATGTCAGGGGTGCGGCTCGTGAACACATGGTTAGTGAGGTGTCACATGTATAGATAACGATGTCAGGGGTGCGGCTCGTGGACACATGTTAGTGAGGTGTCACATGTATAGATAACGATGTCAGTGGTGGCTCGTGGACACATGGTTAGTGAGGTGTCACATGTATAGATAACGATGTCAGGGTGTGGCTCGTGGACACATGGTTAGTGAGTGTCACATGTATAGATAACGATGTCAGGGGTGCGGCTCGTGACACATGGTTAGTGAGGTTCACATGTATAGATAACGATGTCAGGGGTGCGGCTCGTGGACATGGTTAGTGAGGTGTCACATGTATAGATAACGATGTCAGGGGTGCGGCTCGTGGACACTGGTTAGTGAGTGTCACATGTATAGATAACGAGTCAGGGGTGCGGCTCGTGGACACGTGGTTAGTGAGGTGTCACATGTATAGATAACGATGTCAGGGTGCGGCTCGTGGACACTGGTTAGTGAGGTGTCACATGTATAGATAACGATGTCAGGGTGCGCCGTGGACACTGGTTAGTGAGGTGTCACATGTATAGATAACGATGTCAGGGGTGCGGCTCGTGGACACATGGTAGTGAGGTGTCACATGTATAGATAACGATGTCAGGGGTGCGGCTCGTGGACACATGGTTAGTGAGGTGTCACATGTATAGATAACGATGTCAGGGGTGCGGCTCGTGGACACATGGTTAGTGAGGTGTCACATGTATAGATAACGATGTCAGGGGTGCGGCTCGTGGACACATGTTAGTGAGGTGTCACATGTATAGATAACGATGTCAGGGGTGCGGCTCGTGGACACATGGTTAGTGAGGTGTCACATGTATAGATAACGATGTCAGGGGTGCGGCTCGTGGACACATGGTTAGTGAGGTGTCACATGTATAGATAACGATGTCAGTGGTGCGGCTCGTGGACACATGGTTAGTGAGGTGTCACATGTATAGATAACGATGTCAGGGTGCGGCTCGTGGACACATGGTTAGTGAGGTGTCACATGTATAGATAACGATGTCAGGGGTGCGGCTCGTGGACACATGGTTAGTGAGGTGTCACATGTATAGATAACGATGTCAGGGTGCGGCTCGTGGACACTGGTTAGTGAGGTGTCACATGTATAGATAACGATGTCAGGGGTGCGGCTCGTGGACACATGGTTAGTGAGGTGTCACATGTATAGATAACGATGTCAGGGTGCGGCCGTGGACACATGGTTAGTGAGGTGTCACATGTATAGATAACGATGTCAGGGTGCGGCTCGTGGACACATGGTTAGTGAGGTGTCACATGTATAGATAACGATGTCAGGGTGCGGCTCGTGGACACATGGTTAGTGAGGTGTCACATGTATAATAACGATGTCAGGGGTGCGGCTCGTGACACATTTAGTGAGGTGTCACATGTATAGATAACGATGTCAGGGGTGCGGCTCGTGGACACATGGTTAGTGAGGTGTCACATGTATAGATAACGATGTCAGGGTGCGGCTCGTGGACACATGGTTAGTGAGGTGTCACATGTATAGATAACGATGTCAGGGGTGCGGCTCGTGGACACATGTTAGTGAGGTGTCACATGTATAGATAACGATGTCAGGGTGCGGCTCGTGGACACTGGTAGTGAGGTGTCACATGTATAGATACGATGTCAGGGTGCGGCTCGTGACACATGGTTAGTGAGGTGTCACATGTATAGATAACGATGTCAGGGTGCGGCTCGTGGACACATGGTTAGTGAGGTGTCACATGTATAGATAACGATGTCAGGGTGCGGCTCGTGGACACATGGTTAGTGAGGTGTCACATGTATAGATAACGATGTCAGGGGTGCGGCTCGTGGACACATGGTTAGTGAGGTGTCACATGTATAGATAACGATGTCAGGGGTGCGGCTCGTGGACACATGGTTAGTGAGTGTCACATGTATAGATAACGATGTCAGGGTGCGGCTCGTGGACACATGGTTGTGAGGTGTCACATGTATAGATAACGATGTCAGGGGTGCGGCTCGTGGACACATGGTTAGTGAGGTGTCACATGTATAGATAACGATGTCAGGGGTGCGGCTCGTGACACATGGTTAGTGAGGTGTCACATGTATAGATAACGATGTCAGGGGTGCGGCTCGTGGACACATGGTTAGTGAGGTGTCACATGTATAGATAACGATGTCAGGGGTGCGGCTCGGGACACATGGTTAGTGAGGTGTCACATGTATAGATAACGATGTCAGGGTGCGGCTCGTGACACAGGTTAGTGAGGTGTCACATGTATAGATAACGATGTCAGTGGTGCGGCTCGTGGACACATGGTTAGTGAGTGTCACATGTATAGATAACGATGTCAGGGTGCGGCTCGTGGACACTGGTTAGTGAGGTGTCACATGTATAGATAACGATGTCAGGGGTGCGGCTCGTGACACATGGTTAGTGAGGTGTCACATGTATAGATAACGATGTCAGGGGTGCGGCTCGTGGACACATGGTTAGTGAGGTGTCACATGTATAGATAACGATGTCAGGGTGCGGCTCGTGGACACATGGTTAGTGAGGTGTCACATGTATAGATAACGATGTCAGGGTGCGGCTCGTGACACATGGTTAGTGAGGTGTCACATGTATAGATAACGATGTCAGGGTGCGGCTCGTGGACACATGGTTATGAGGTGTCACATGTATAGATAACGATGTCAGGGGTGCGGCTCGTGGACATATGGTTAGTGAGGTGTCACATGTATAGATAACGATGTCAGGGGTGCGGCTCGTGACACATGGTTAGTGAGGTGTCACATGTATAGATAACGATGTCAGGGGTGCGGCTCGTGGACATCGTTAGTGAGGTGTCAATGTATAGATAACGATGTCAGGGTGCGGCTCGTGGACACTGGTTAGTGAGGTGTCACATGTATAGATAACGATGTCAGGGTGCGGCTCGTGGACAATGGTTAGTGAGGTGTCACATGTATAGATAACGATGTCAGGGGTGCGGCTCGTGGACACATGGTTAGTGAGGTGTCACATGTATAGATAACGATGTCAGGGGCGGCTCGTGACACATGGTTAGTGAGGTGTCACATGTATAGATAACGATTCAGGGTGCGGCTCGTGGACACATGGTTAGTGAGTGTCACATGTATAGATAACGATGTCAGGGTGCGGCTCGTGGACACATGGTTAGTGAGGTGTCACATGTATAGATAACGATGTCAGGGTGCGGCTCGTGGACACATGGTTAGTGAGGTGTCACATGTATAGATAACGATGTCAGGGGTGCGGCTCGTGGACACATGTTAGTGAGGTGTCACATGTATAGATAACGATGTCAGGGTGCGCTCGTGGACACATGGTTAGTGAGGTGTCACATGTATAGATAACGATGTCAGGGTGCGGCTCGTGGACACATGTTAGTGAGGTGTCACATGTATAGATAACGATTCAGGGTGCGGCTCGTGGACACTGGTTAGTGAGGTGTCACATGTATAGATACGATGTCAGGGAGCGGCTCGTGGACACATGGTTAGTGAGGTGTCACATGTATAGATAACGATGTCAGGGGTGCGGCTCGTGGACACATGGTTGTGAGGTGTCACATGTATAGATAACGATGTCAGGGGTGCGGCTCGTGGACACATGGTTAGTGAGGCGTCACATGTATAGATAACGATGTCAGGGGTGCGGCTCGTGGACACATGGTTAGTGAGGTGTCACATGTATAGATAACGATGTCAGGGGTGCGGCTCGTGGACACATGGTTAGTGAGGTGTCACATGTATAGATAACGATGTCAGGGGTGCGGCTCGTGGACACATGGTTAGTGAGGTGTCACATGTATAGATAACGATGTCAGGGGTGCGGCTCGTGGACACATCATTAGTGAGGTGTCACATGTATAGATGACGATGTCAGGGGTGCGGCTCGTGGACACATGGTTAGTGAGGTGTCACATGTATAGATAACGATGTCAGGGGAGCGGCTCGTGGACACATGGTTAGTGAGGTGTCACATGTATAGATAACGATGTCAGGGGTGCGGCTCGTGGACACATGGTTAGTGAGGTGTCACATGTATAGATAACGATGTCAGTGGTGCGGCTCGTGGACACATGGTTAGTGAGGTGTCACATGTATAGATAACGTTCAGGACACAGCAGCGATGTTCTGTGCAGGGATCGCTCACACAACCAGCGATTGATGATTGTCAATGATGTGAATAGGAGAAATCGGTCAGGAGATCGGTTATGGCAGTGTCACACAGAACGATGCAGCAGATTGGATGGTCGACATCATCTGATGTGGGGTCTGGTTCTCATATCTTTATATAACGAATAGAAACTTGAAAAAACTTTTTGGTTTTTATTTTTTCTCAAAAATAACACCAATATAACACTTATAAACATCAGTGTTAGCATGCATTGACCTAACCAGTGTGCTGCTATTATTTTTGATTATATATTACACAGCTATATAGATTTGCACCTGGGCTGAAAAGCTTAAAGGAAGGGCTGTCTGTTTTTTTTCTATCTATCTATCTATCTATCTATCTATCTATCTATCTATCTATCTATCTATCTATCTATCTATCTATCTGTCTATCCCTTTTTCGTGTGTATGTGGCCTGGGGTGCTGTGGTTCTTGTGGAGAATGATCCATCTTTCTATCCTCCATCTGCTGTGGTCGCTCTGTATCATCCATCATCCACATATCCATCCATTCATTCTATCTATCTATCTATCTATCTATCTATCTATCTATCTATCTATCTATCTATCTATCTTTTCCGTGTGTATGTGGCCTGGGGTGCTGTGGTTCTTGTGGAGAATGATCCATCTTTGTATCCTCCATCTGCTGTGGTCGCTCTGTATCATCCATCCTCTTGTGTATATGTAGGTGGATGCGTTTTATCGCTATATCACTATTTACATGCCTTGGGTTTAATGACTCCTATATAAGTGCAGACATCTGCGTGTGCGGGCGAGCCGGGCGGCCAAAGCCACTAGGATATTCTGACCTTTCCTTCATATAAACACCATAATGTGTCGGGGAAACACGGAGAGCACGCAGGACCAGGAGATCACACGTGTGCCGTCTGACAGGTCACGTCTATGTCCTGTGCACAGGCATGATGGGGGCGGCCTGGTGGCAGGGTGCAGGCAGGCTGGCATTTGCTGGGTCACACCTGGCACCACGCACACTCCTGCCCCGATGCACGAAGAGATTATTGCACCAGGGTTTCTAAGGTAAATGACATAAGAGCCAGGCTACGAATATTTACATTACACTTATCCATTAAATCAGTATAACACCCCATTATGCCTGTACATTGACTTTAATAGGGTAAATCCTGATGACAGGTTCCCTTTAACTGTTTAATGTACATGCTGTCAGTGAATGGAAACAGGCTGAGAACCTGTCATGACTTGAAGGAAGTCTGTCACCAGGATTTTGCCATCCCATCTATGTAGTGATAGAGACCCTGATTCCAGCGATGTGTCACTTCCTGAGCTGTTGCTGTCATTTTGATTTAATCACTGTTTTCTTTGCTACAGATTTAGCAGTTATTTGAATGTGGAGCTCTATAACCCCGCCCACACCACTGATTGGCAGCTTTCTCTATATAACCCCGCCCACACCACTGATTGGCAGCTTTCTCTTTATAACCCCGCCCACACCACTGATTGGCTGCTTCTGTATATAACTCCGCCCACACCACTGATTGACATTATTCTCTTTATAACTCCTCCCACACCACTGATTGGCCGCTTCTGTATATAACTCCGCCCACACCACTGATTGACAGCTTTCAGTATATAACCCCACCCACACCACTGGTTGGCAGCTTCTGTATATAACCCCACCCACACCACTGGTTGGCAGCTTCTGTATATAACTCCGCCCACACCACTGATTGACAGCTTTCAGTATATAACCCCACACACACCACTGATTGGCAGCTTTCTGTATATAGCTCCTCCTACACCACTGATTGACAGCTTTCCATATATAACCCAGCCCACACCACTGATTGGCAGCTTTCTATATACACTGTTATCAGTGGAGGGGGCGGGGTTATATAAAACTCATGAATATGCTGGACTACACAGCAGCCAAGTCATCCACTAATGATAATCTCCCGCTGATAAAACAGTGATTTCATCAAAACTACACTGAGCAGCCGAGTAAGTGACACATCGCTGGAACCAGGCTGTCAGTCTGTACATTATGCTGCTCTCAGATTAGGTGGCAAAAACCTGGTGACAGATTCTCTTTAAACCTTCTCACAGTTGAGGGTTTGTTACATCGTCTATCGATCTATTAATCTATCATTCTTCTATATCTTTCTATCTAGATGAGCTAAACATCAGCAGCACAAAGCTTTCCTGTCCTGATTGTTACAAAGTGGCAGTGCTGGGAAATGTCACATGTTTATCACATAGAATTCCCTGGAATAGATACAATTGTGACAAGAACACGGTGCCATTCACTGACAGCAAGCACAGACCTTACCAGAAGAAGGAACTGGAGCAGCAAATACTTGTGGAACTTTGTTTACAATAACTGAACTTTATGTTCTCAGTTAAAGGGCCAGTGCACCTTATACACCCTCTTTTCCTGTTGTAGGTCCCCGGGGTCCGGCTGATCATGGAGGGGCCCCTGATATCATCTGTTGTTTCTGGGAGTTTTTACTACAGGAGTTTTCAGCAATTCAGAAGTTTCACCTGAAGCTGCTCAATAGAACAATCAGCAAATAGCGTGTTACCATGTGTCATCAGTGTGACAGCGCCCCACACAGGACGAGGGACGGTCACTGCGATGACGCCATGGACAGTGACGTAGCTTCAAGCCGATGCAAAAGCTCCAACAGGGGCCCCCAATTATTACAAATCTTTAATAACATTAGTCTTTTTCTATAGGACATAGGGCCTTTTGGGGCCCCCCAGGCTCCAGGGCCCGGGTGTGATTGCAGCTCCTGCACCTGTTGTAGTTACGCCCCTGAGCATGGATATGATAACAGCTCCCAGACACAGAAAGTTCAGCTTCAGGGACCTTAAAATGGTGAATTTATAACCACAAATACCCTGTAATAACTGAGAGGTACAAGTAATATGGGGTGAATGTGAGGCACTAAAATACTTTCACAAAATAAAGTCTTATCTGAACAAATCAGCAAAAACCTCAGCATTACCCTATAGAACTGAGACCATCGTAATCCTCCTAATTCATGAATACAATGAGAGAACTATATGCACAGGCAAAGAAGAAAGATAGAGAAGCTCCCCCTAGTGGTGACTGCAGAGAGAATCTTATCATGTATCTCTGTATACAGGGAGCTCCCCCTAGTGGTGACTGCAGAGAGAATCTTATCATGTACCTCTGTATACAGGGAACTCCCCCTAGTGGTGACTGCAGAGAGAATCTTATCATGTATCTCTGTATACAGGGAGCTCCCCCTAGTGGTGACTGCAGAGAGAATCTTATCATGTATCTCTGTATACAGGGAACTCCCCCTAGTGGTGACTGCAGAGAGAATCTTATCATGTATCTCTGTATACAGGGAGCTCCCCCTAGTGGTGACTGCAGACAGGATCTTATCATGTATCTCTATATACAGGGAACTCCCCCTAGTGGTGACTGCAGAGAGAATCTTATCATGTATCTCTGTATACAGGGAACTCCCCCTAGTGGTGACTGCAGAGAGAATCTTATCATGTATCTCTGTATACAGGGAGCTCCCCCTAGTGGTGACTGCAGACAGGATCTTATCATGTATCTCTATATACAGGCAACTCCCCCTAGTGGTGACTGCAGACAGAATCTTATCATGTATCTCTGTATACAGGGAGCTTCCCCTAGTGGTGGCTGCAGACAGAATCTTATCATGTATCTCTGTATACAGGGAGCTTCCCCTAGTGGTGACTGCAGACAGGATCTTATCATGTATCTCTGTATATAGGGAGCTCCCCCTAGTGGTGACTGCAGACAGGATCTCATCATGTATCTCAGTATACAGGGAGCTCCCCCTAGTGGTGACTGCAGACAGGATCTTATTATGTATCTCTGTATACAGGGAGCTCCCCCTAGTGGTGACTGCAGACAGAATCTTATCATGTATCTCTGTATACAGGGAGCTTCCCCTAGTGGTGGCTGCAGACAGAATCTTATCATGTATCTCTGTATACAGGGAGCTTCCCCTAGTGGTGGCTGCAGACAGAATCTTATCATGTATCTCTGTATACAGGGAGCTCCCCCTAATGGTGGCTGCAGACAGAATCTTATCATGTATCTCTGTATACAGGGAGCTCCCCCTAGTGGTGACTGCAGACAGGATCTTATCATGTATGTCTGTATACAGGAAGCTCCACCTAGTGGTGACTGCAGACAGGATCTTATCATGTATCTCTGTATACAGGGAGCTCCCCCTAGTGGTGGCTGCAGACAAAATCTTAGCATGTATCTCTGTATACAGGGAGCTCCCCCTAGTGGTGACTGCAGGCAGAATCTTATCATGTACCTTTGTATACAGGGAGCTCCCCCTAGTGGTGGCAGCAGACAGAATCTCATCATGGATCTCTGTATACAGGGAACTTCCCCTAGTAGTGACTGCAGACAGGATCTTATCATGTATATGTCACGATGTAGGGAATAATGATAAGAGAATGGCAGTTACGGGCAGGGTGACCATGGAAGACTAGTCTGACCCTAGTCTAAGAACCCTGAATATCCCTGATCCCGAAAGTATCTCTAAAGGTGAGAAGGTTCAGGCCTCAAGCCTCTCCCTAACCTCATCCACCAGCCCTGCGCTGTTCCCCCCTCACCTCCCTCCACAGAACTGGGATACAGCAACTCCAAAGGAAAGGACATCAGCTACACAAACACACAGAACTGCACAGCACGGCATCAAGGTATAGAGTGAAACTCTATCAGCAGCACCACCTGGTGGAAGGAAAGGCTACCTAAAGGTTAGGGGGAGGGGAATTCAGGTGAGTCACACATTAACCCCTCAACCAGCAGTTGAACCTAATAGTGAATGCAGTTCTGGAGCACAACACAGGAAGCCAGGACCTTCACAACTATCAACCATGCAGCTCTTAAAGACAAACACATACACAGCAGCATCTAGCAATGTCAGCGCCATGTAAGCGCGTGACAGTATTTCTGTATACAGGGAGCTCCCCCTAGTGGTGACTGCAAACAGGATCTTATCATGTATCTCTGTATACAGGGAGCTCCCCCTAGTGGCGGCTGCAGGGAGAAACTTATCATGTATCTCTGTATACAGAGAGCTCCCCCTAGTGGTGACTGCAGACAGGATCTTATCATGTATCTCTGTATACAGGGAGCTCCCCCTAGTGGTGACTGCAGACAGGATCTTATCATGTATCTCTGTATACAGGGAGCTCCCCCTAGTGGTGGCTGCAGGGAGAAACTTATCATGTATCTCTGTATACAGGGAGCTCCCCCTAGTGGTTGCTCCAGGGAGAAACTTATCATGTATCTCTTTCATGAAATGTTCTTTTTGGGGCCTTGTAAGTTTTCTAGAATTTTCTGATAAGATGACTCGAGCATTGATCAATGCTGCATTGGATTGTATCTCTCGATACATTGTGTGATACATTGTGCAACACAGAAGATATGACTATCGTGTGAGGACAGGATACAATGTATCTGCTGATCACCGGATCCCCCTCAGCTGTGTGCTCTATCCAACATCTTGGGGCGTGAGGTTGTGGGAGTTTTCGGGGCGATATTCTTCCAAGTTTCCTCAGCTTGTGTGGCCTCCAGATGAAGCGATGTCCCCGGCAGTTCATTTACTGCTCATTGGACCTCATTGTCATGGTCACCTCCAGCCTCTCTGGCGGGCGCGCAGGGGCAGCACTGATTAGACGGCCCCTGTGTCTGGAGACCCCCTGACATGAGCCTTGTGTCAGACTAAACATTACAATCAGCTCCGCACTGGAGAGACAGGGACTGTCACCAGGATGCAGCGCTGATGAGGAGCCGGAGACGCGCCGGCATTAAGCACCTGCTCAGGACGCTTTGTGGGATTTTCTGGGTGTTGACAGACAAATTGAGGGGATTGATGCCAGCACTGGAGATGAGGGGCTCCGACTGCTGCATCATGTGCGAGGGATAGCGCCTTCACCTCCACTCATCTCAAGAACAAGGGCCTAACTACATTAGGGGCAGGGGCTGCAATCACACCTGGGCCCTGGAGACTAGGGGGGGCCCCAAAGGGTTGTTTGTCCTATAGAAAAAGACTTAAATTTTTACAATAATTGGGGGCCCCATTGGAGCTGTCGCATTGGGGCCCATGAGTTTATAATTACACCCCTGCTCAGGAAGATGCGTCCTGTAACCCGAGGTCCCATCCCCCAGCCAGAACCTGATGATGAAGAGTATTCATGACTCCGCACAGTATCACCGGGAGCCATCACCCCGTACATTCAGAGCTATCTGCAGGACTCATGTTACAGAAGACTTGATTTAACAAGATAGTCATGTTTACTGCTGATGCTGACCTTAGGAGTCTAGTGGGCGGTCCTATCAGTGATTGACAGTTATTTGTGTGTGCAGATTATCAGTGGACTCCTGCTACCTGCAGATCAGACTCCTGTTTAAGGGGACAGGTTCCCTTTAATAACATTATTCTTGAGGGCTCGGATACAGTGTTTGTTGTGTAACGAGGACTCAGATGCAGTGTATGTTGTGTTATAGGGGATCACATACAATGTATGTTGTGTTATAGGGGTTCGGATGCAGTGTATGTTGTGTAATGAGGGCTCAGATGCAGTGTATGTGTATACTGGGGGATCAGATGCAGTGTATATTGTGTAATGAGGGCTCAGATGCAGTGTATGTGTATACTGGGGGATCAGATGCAGTGTATGTTGTGGCATAAGGGATCAGATGCAGTGTATGTGTATACTGGGGAATCAGATGCAGTGTATGTTGTGGTATAAGGGATCAGATGCAGTGTATGTGTATACTGGGGGATCAGATGCAGTATATGTTGTGGTATAAGGGATCAGATGCAGTGTATGTGTATACTGGGGGATCATATGCAGTGTATGTTGTGTTATAGGGGATCAGATGCAGTGTATGTGTATACTGAGGGATCAGATGTAGTGTATGTTATGTTATAGGGGATCAAATGCAGTGTATGTGTATACTGGGGGATCAGATACAGTGTATGTTGTTATTGGGGGCTCAGATGCAGTATATGTTGTATACTGGGGGATCATATGCAGTGTATGTTGTGTTATAGGGGATCAGATGCAGTGTATGTGTATACTGGGGCATCAGATGCAGTGTATGTTGTGTTATAGGGAATTAGATGCAGTGTATGTTGTGTTATAGGGGATCAGATGCAGTGTATGTTGTGGTATAAGGGATCAGATGCAGTGTATGTTGTATACTGGGGAATCAGATGCAGTGTATGTTGTGTTAAAGGGGATCAGATGCAGTGTATGTGTATACTGGGGGATCAGATGCAGTGTATGTTGTGTTATAGGGGATCAGATGCAGTGTATGTTGTGGTATAGGGGATCAGATGCAGTGTATGTTGTGGTATAAGGGATCAGATGCAGTGTATGTTGTATACTGGGGGATCAGATGCAGTGTATGTTGTGTTATAGGGGATCAGATGCAGTGTATGTGTATACTGGGGATCAGATGCAGTGTATGTTGTGTTATAGGGGATCAGATGCAGTGTATGTTGTGGTATAAGGGATCAGATGCAGTGTATGTTGTATACTGGGGAATCAGATGCAGTGTATGTTGTGTTAAAGGGGATCAGATGCAGTGTATGTGTATACTGGGGGATCAGATGCAGTGTATGTTGTGTTATAGGGGATCAGATACAGTGTATGTTGTGGTATAGGGGATCAGATGCAGTGTATGTTGTGGTATAAGGGATCAGATGCAGTGTATGTTGTATACTGGGGGATCAGATGCAGTGTATGTTGTGTTATAGGGGATCAGATGCAGTGTATGTGTATACTGGGGGATCAGATGCAGTGTATGTTGTGTTATAGGGGATCAGATGCAGTGTATGTTGTGGTATAAGGGATCAGATGCAGTGTATGTTGTATACTGGGGGATCAGATGCAGTGTATGTTGTGTTATAGGGGATCAGATGCAGTGTGTGTTGTGTTATAGGGGATCAGATGCAGTGTATGTTGTATACTGGGGAATCAGATGCAGTGTATGTTGTGTTAAAGGGGATCAGATGCAGTGTATGTGTATACTGGGGGATCAGATGCAGTGTATGTTGTGTTATAGGGGATCAGATGCAGTGTATGTGTACACTGGGGGATCAGATGCAGTGTATGTTGTGTTATAGGGGATCAGATGCAGTGTATGTTGTGGTATAAGGGATCAGATGCAGTGTATGTGTATACTGGGGGATCAGATGCAGTGTATGTTGTGTTATAGGGGATCAGATGCAGTGTATGTTGTGGTATAAGGGATCAGATGCAGTGTATGTTTTATACTGGGGGATCAGATGCAGTGTATGTTGTGTTATAGGGGATCAGATGCAGTGTATGTTGTATACTGGGGCTCAGATGCAGTGTATGTTGTGCACATTATTATACACAACGGGTGATATAGGTATTGAACACATCACACTATATATCACACTGCATAGTAATGTATCATACTGCTCTCCATAACACAACACCCTGCACAATATTATATATCACACTGCATAGCAATGTATCATACTGCTCACCATAACACAACACACTGCACAATATTATATATCACACTGCATAGTAATGTATCATACTGCTCTCCATAACACAACACCCTGCACAATATTATATATCACACTGCATAGTAATGTATCATACTGCTCTCCATAACATAACACACTGTACAATATTATATATCACACTGCATAGCAATGTATCATACTGCTCTCCATAACACAACACTCTGCACAATATTATATATCACACTGCATAGCAATGTATCATACTGCTCACCATAGCACAACACACTGCACAATATTATATATCACACTGCATAGTAATGTATCATACTGCTCACCATAGCACAACACACTGCACAATATTATATATCACACTGCATAGCAATGTATCATACTGCTCACCATAACACAACACCCTGCACAATATTATATATCACACTGCATAGTAATGTATCATACTGCTCACCATAGCACAACACACTGCACAATATTATATATCACACTGCATAGCAATGTATCATACTGCTCACCATAACACAACACCCTGCACAATATTATATATCACACTGCATAGTAATGTATCATACTGCTCACCATAGCACAACACACTGCACAATATTATATCCTACAAGATACATTATTACATTTCACGCTGCACTACAACTACATGACACATCGCACATTATCATACATCCTTTGGCGCAATGATATCAATCACACACTACACATTATTCCCTATCACACTGCACTTTCTTATGTAACACAATGTTCACCATAACAAAACACAATGTCACATACACTTCCATTCAAATGTTTCGGGTCACCCAAACAATTTTGTTTTTCCTTAAAAACGCAGACTTTTATTTATCCAATGAGTTGCAAAATGAATAGAAAATATCGTCCAGACATTGACAAGGTTAGAAGTAATGATTTTTATTTGAAATAATAATTTTCTCCCTCAAACATCACAGAACGCTCCTTTGTACAGCATTGCAGACCTTTGGCGGGTCCTATGTAATGAAGCTGCCAGATGAGGAGCTGTGAGGCATCAATTTCTCACATTAGAGACTCTAATGTACTTGTCTTGTTGCTCAGTTGTGCAGCAGGGCCTCCCACTTCTCTTTCTACTCTGGTTAGAGGCTGTTTGTGCTCTCCTCTGAAGGGAGTAGGACACACCTTTGTAGGAAATCTTCAGTTTCTTGTCAACTTCTCGCATGGAATAGCCTTCATTGCTTCATGCTAAGAACAAGAACAGACTGTCGAGTTTCACATGAAAGTTCTCTTTTTCTGGCCATTTTGAGAGTTTCATAGAACAAACAAATGTAATGCTCCACATTCTCAACTAGCTCAAAGGAAGGTCAGTTTTATAGCTTGTCTAATCAGCCAAACCGTTTTCAGCTGTGCTAACATACCTGTACAAGGGTTTTCTAGGGCTTCCTGAACATCCATTAGCCTTCTAAGGGTACTTTCACATCAGCGGTTACCGCATAACTGCTGCCCTTGCGGCACAGTTGCGGCAAGCCCCATACAAAGTCTATGGGGGCTTGCGGCAAGTGCGGTATCGGCACTTGCGGCAAGTGCGACAGCAAAAAAACCGCGGCTGACCGCGGTTTTTTTCGCAGCCGCACTTGCCGCACCTGCCGCACTCTTACCGCAAGCCCCATAGACATTGCATGGGGCTTGCCGCAACTGTGCAGCAAGTGCAGCGGTTATGCGGTAATCGCGGCAGATGCGTTTTTTTCCACCACATCTGCCGCGAACGGCAAAAACCGCTAATGTGAAAGCACCCTTACACAGTTACCAAAACACAATGTACCATTAAAAGACTGGAGTGGTGGTTGTTGGAAATGGGCCTCTATACACCTATGTAGATATTGCATTAAAACCCTGATGTTTGCAGCTGGAATAGTCATTTACCACATTAACAATGTATAGAGTGTATTTCTGATTCATTTAATGTTCGCTTCATTGAAAAATAATGTGCTTTTCTTTGAAAAATAAGAACATTTCTAAATGACCCCAAACTTTTGAACAGTAGTGTATTACACTGAACACCATGAACATATTTTTGATAATGTGTTGTAGCCAGTGCTAAAAATAAGCCCTGAACATAACACAATATCATGTATCACACTGACCATTATTATATATTAAACTACAGATTATTCTAATATCTTACTAGACACCAAGACACAACACACAACATTATAATCACACTGCATAATATTATACATCATTATATAACACACAACATTATAATCACACTGCATAAAATTATACATCACTAGCTGTAGAACCCAGTTTTGCCCGAACATAATACCCATATATGGTCGTAATGCTCATATATGGTAATATCACCCATATATGGTAATGTATGTGTGCGTATTTTTCATAGCCCCCCTCCTCCCAGTAGCCATGTCCCAGGGGCAGGGCTATGCACATACACTAGCTTTGTGGAGTGGGTGTGGCTGTGTGGAGTTGTTGGAGGGTGTGGCTATGTACAGTGGGTGTGGCTATGTTGAGTGAGTGGGGCTTGATACATACACACTCAGCTTTGTTGAGTGGGTGTGGCTATGTGAAGTGGGCGGAGCTTGATGCATACACACCCACATACATACATGCACTTATCTTTATATACCAATGTTTCCCCGAAAATAAGACAGAGTCTTATATTAATTTTTGCTCCTAAAGATGTGCCATGTCTTATTTGCGGGGGTGTCTTACATTTATCATCCCCTTGCGGTCCCCAATAAAGTAACCCCATCATCCCCCAATATGGTATCAGGGACACACACACAGGGGCACACACACAGACACACAAACACAGGGGCACACAAACACACACAGGGGCACACACACACACAGGGGCACACACACACACACAGGGACACACAAACACAGGGGCACGCACACAGGAGCACACACACTCAGGTAAGGACACTTCTCACCGGTCCCTGCTGCATTCCGGCGCCGTTCTCAACTGCCTGCCGCTGTCCCAGTGCTCGCCGCTGCAAGGAGGACGGTACCACTCTCATCTCCTTGCCGCAGGTGCCGCAGGTGTATGGTGCCACTGGCCCAGCCATTCACAGGCCAGGAGCCAACTGGGCAGCCAATCACAGGCCAGAAGCCGACGTCATGCAGAGAATGGCCTGTGATTGGCCGCTGGGCAGTTCCTGGCTTGTGATTGGCCAGGATAGTGGCGGGTGAAAAATAGAGCGGTGCCGGCCTACATGCATCTGCGGCACCACTCACAGTGACGGACATCAGGACACGAGCGGGGGGAAGGCTGGAAGCGGGGGCGGGCTGGAGGAGTCACAGCTGCATGCTGTGGTAAAATATTGTAAAGATCCACACTTTTGTCAGAACGGAAAAACTGGGCACTATCCGTGTAGTATAACCAGTGTGATTTTCTTCAATACTACTGACTGGAGGGATACAGCATCAAGGTGGTGCTCACTTATGTTGTAAGAAAAAATAATCCAAGGATAAGAACAAAGCCAGTGGCACTCACCGTGGGTGATCTTCAAACTTTTATTTCCATGTATTCGTGTACATGATCCAGGGAGCAGGGGAGGGAGGTGCGGGTTTAAGGACGACGGTCACCGTTTCGCGGCTCCTTGCCGCTTCTACGGGTCCTGTCAGGACCCGTAGAAGCGGCAAGGAGCCGCGAAACGGTGACCGTCGTCCTTAAACCCGCACCTCCCTCCCCTGCTCCCTGGATCATGTACACGAATACATGGAAATAAAAGTTTGAAGATCACCCACGGTGAGTGCCACTGGCTTTGTTCTTATCCTTGGAAAATATTGTAAAATTGAGACATGCCTTATTTTCGGGGGTGCCATATATTTACAGGCACATTAAACCCCCTGGCATGCCTTACTTTCGGGGGGCGCCCTATTTTCGGGGAAACAGGGTATTAGATTATATAACACACAACATTATAATCACACTGGTACATATTGTACATCAAACTATCAAATAAGAAGAAAACTCCAGTGGTAAAGGAGACCTGTATAACAGGCGTTTTTTTATTCCAATGATTACAAAGCCTCATTTCCGCACAGCCGTCCACCTGCAAACCAACATGTTTCCACTCTCAGGTCTTATTCATGGTCTAAGGGCCCTTTCACATCTGCGTTTTTCATAATTCGCGGCAGATGCGGTGAAAAAACCGCATCTGCCGCGTTTGCCGCATAACGGTTCCACTTGCGGCACGGTTGCGGTTTTTTCCATAGGAAGTATAGGGGACTTGCGGCAGATGCGGCAAGTGCGGTATTGCACTTGCGGCAGGTGCGGCAGAGAAAAAACCGCAGTAAGCCGCGTTTTTTTTCTCTGCCGCACCTGCCGCAAGTGCAATACCGCACTTGCCGCATCTGCCGCAAGTCCCCCTATACTTCCTATGGAAAAAAACCGCAACCGTGCCGCAAGTGGAACCGTTATGCGGCAAACGCGGCAGATGCGGTTTTTTCACCGCATCTGCCGCGAATTACAAAAAACGCTGATGTGAAAGGGCCCTTACAAAGCCGCACTGCAATCACCTATATGTGCTCAACAGGTGAGCGGTCACATGATATGTGAATTACATCCATACAAGTACAACAACACAACAAAGATACAGAATAAAAAACATTAATAAGTAATAAATAATGGTACAGTGGAAATGTAACATTACTGTAGAATCAAGTCTTGGCAGACATTTAAACCATATGGAACACTTGTGTTCAAAGAAAATATCCAATAGGATTCCCGTTAAGTAGCAAACGTGTAACATCCCCACCTCCAGCTGGAGTGAATATGTTTTCAATGTCTAGAAATATCAGTGATCAGCGGTATCACCTCCATGCACCCTGCAAAATGTTAGAAATCGCAGATGTCCTTACAGTGTCAGGGTTGTTTGCATGAGAGATACAAGTGCATCTCAATGAATTAGAAGATCATCAAAAAGTTACTTTATCTCAGTAATTCAATACATTAAGTGACACACATATTATATACAGTCATTACACACAGAGGGATCTATTTCATGTGTTTATTTCTGTTAATGTTGATGATTATGAAAACACAAAGGCTATTATCTCAGAAAATTAAAGTAGGGAGGATGAAGGGTCTGAGAGATAAAATATGACCTAAGTATGTATCAGAGGCTTCACCTTGTGTGGTTGTGAGAGTCACAACCACTATAAAAGCATACTGAAGGAATTTATATACTGTATGCTGACTATATAATGTATTGTATTCTGGCTACATGTCGCTTGAGATACTGAGTAAAGAATATATATATATATATATATTTATATATATATATATATATATATATATACTGACCCATGGATATTATATACACTCATTAAGTAATGTATACACCGACTATGTGATGTGATAGGACACTGACCACATAACCTTATATACACTGATCACATAATATACATCCTGACAGCCTGATATACTCCGTCCGCAGGATAAAATACATACTAACCCCAAGTTATATCCGTTGACCCAGGATACCTCAGCACTGGGAAGATTGTATTGTATGTAGCGTATGACTCAGGATATCACATACATCACCACATATATACACAGAATGTTATATAGAGCGATGATGGAAATATATGACATTATATGTCCTGGATATGCATAAGGTGACATATTATTACTAATTAATGCTGATGTATGTAAATGTATGTGATAAATCATATTATTTTTACTAATTATAACATAGAATGTACATGAATGATATATAGATTCATAAATCCACATACATAGTATTTACAGTGTATAATACACGTGTACAAATAATATGTAATATAAACATCATATATAATACATCTAATATACATGATAAATTACATATAACACACACTATAAACCCTTATATCTGACAACAGAAAACCTGATAGAAAATACACATAATATACACAAATTATATATTATTACATATTGGACATATAGTGTAAACCCTGATATATAATACTCCTAACATACATAATAAATTATTTATCATGACATATTATGTACATAATATAATCCCTGATATATAATAGACATAATATAGGTAAATTATATTATTATATATAATACATACAATTTAAAACCTTTATACATATATACCTAATATACAAAAAACATAATATAATCACTGATATATCATACACATAATATAGATAAATGCTATATTATTACATATTCATATACGAAACTTATATTTTAATAAGTATATATTTATAAGTTATATGTTTATTTTCTATGTTAGGTTTTTATTGATAGTAATATATTAACATTATATATATGAGATTATACTGTGTGTTATTTATTATTATTATTATTTATGTATTACCGTATGTATTATTTATCTACATTATATGTATTATATATCAGGTATTATATTGCTTATTTTGCATATTAGGTTTATATTGATAATAATATATTCACATTATATATGTGATATTATATTGTGTGTTATTAAGTATTATCATTATTATTATTATTATTATTGTTTATAATGTATCTATATTATATATATTATATATCAAGTATTATATTGTTTGTTTTGTATATTAGATTTATATTGAAAATAATATGTTAATATTATATAAATGAGATTATACTGTGTGATTTATTTATGATTATTATTATTATTATTAGTTATTTACATTATAAGTATTAAATATCAGATATATAATATTGCTTATTTTGTATATTAGGTTTATATTGATAATGTATTAATATACCGTAATATATATGGGATTATACTGTGTGTTATTTATTATTATTATTATTATTATTATTATTATTATCAGCATTATTATTTAGCTACATTATATCTGAGGTATTCTATTGTTTATTTTGTATATTAGGTTTACATTATATTTTAGGGTTTATACAGTGTGTATATAATATATCATTATCAATCTAAACCTAATATACAAAGTAAACAATATATTAAATCATGACATGTAATACACATAATATATGGAATAATTGATGTCAGTACACATAAACCTCACATGAGCTGGGCACCTTTCTATTATTTGGAAATTTCTGCAGTTTTCTGCATTTCTCTCTTGTCTGATCACCTGATTCCCTGTTACATTGTTGTTGGTGATCTCCTGGGATCTCCTGAGATCCGATCATCGCTCGATCTCTCCTCTGTGATCCACATTGTGTTTAATTTCACAATCTACATCTGTAATAAAAATCAGAATAAAAAATGATGATGATGATGATGAAGAGACCCCGCACCCCAGAGACTCAGCTGGAGACCCCCAGAAAGGGAGAAAATGCTGGAAACCAAAGATAGAAGGAAATAATACAAATGAGATGTAGAAGCCGGATTACACGTGTCGACATCGTTAACGATGTCGCTGCAACTTGTGACCTCATAGCTATGTTGCTACGTGTGACATCCTTCAGTGATCAGCTCGGTGTCCGCTGATCGTTGCGGAATGGCCTAGGGTCGTTTTTCAATTGTTGGTCTCCCGCTGGGCGGCCAGCATTGGCATGTGTGACAGTGGGAGACCAACGATCAATGAGCTCCCAGCGCCGCACAGCACACGCTGGGACATGGTAACCAGGGTAAACATCGGGTAACTAAGCGCAGCGCTGCGCTTAGTTACCCGATGTTTACCCTGGATACCAGCGTTCTCGCTGGTCGCTGGTGAGTCTGCCTGTGTGACAGCTCACCAGCGATCAGATAGCGATGTCCCAGCGATCCCGATCGTTGGTCGGATCACTGGGACATCGTACTGTGTAACGGGGCCTTAAGAAGTGTAAGAAGACAATGAGAACCAGGACCAGGAGAGTCTGCAGGAAAATGGGAGAAAGTGATGATTCTACATCAGGGACCACAGAGGGTGAGACCAGGGCCTCAGGAGTCTGCACATCTCATAACCTGGTGACTGTGATATCACAACACATTGGCAAACAAATGGTTAATGAAAGAGGGTTAATGAGGTGCATCCCCCAGTAATTCCATCATATCACCCACCACCACTACCATCACATCACCCAGCACTCCCATCATATCACCCAGCACTACCATCATATCACCCAGCACTACCATCATATCATCCAGCACTCCCGTCATATCACCCAGCACTCCCGTCATATCACCTAGCACTACCGTCATATCACCAAGCACTCCCATCATATCACCCAGCACTCCCATAATATCACCCAGCACTCCCATCATATCACCCAGCACTCCCTTCATATCACCCAGCACTCCAGTCATATCACCCAGCACTACCGTCATATCACCCAGCACTACCGTCACATCACCCACCACTACCATCATATGACCCAGCACTCCCGTCATATCATCCAGCACTCCCGCCATATCACCCAGCACTCCCGTCATATCACCCAGCACTTCCATCATATCACCCAGCACTCCCATCATATCACCCAGCACTACCATCATATCACCCAGCACTACTGTCATATCACCCAGCACTCCCGTCATATCACCCAGCACTCCCATCATATCACCCAGCACTCCCATCATATCACCCAGCACTACCATCATATCACCCAGCACTCCCGTCATATCACCCAGCACTCCCGTCATATCACCCAGCACTCCCATCATATCACCTAACACTACCATCATATCACCCAGCACTACCATCATATCACCCAGTCCTGTGCTCTTTTCGCTGACCTCCCCCACATGTGACTGTAGATCCTGTGCTCTTTTCTTTGACCTACCCCATATGTGACTGCAGCTCCTGTGCTCTTTTTTTCTGTCCTCCCCCATATGTAACTGTAGGTCCTGTGCACTTTTCTCTGACCTCCCCATATGTGGCTGTAGCTCCTCTGCTCTTTTCTCTGACCTCCCCATATGTGACTGTAGGTCCTGTGAACTTTTCTCTGCCCTCCCCCATATGTGACTGTAGGTCCTGTGCTCTTTTCTCTGATCTCCCCATATGTGACTGTAGGTCCTGTGCTCTTTTCTCTGATCTCCCCCATATGTGACTGTAGGTCCTGTGCTCTTTTCTCTGCCCTTCCCCATTTGTGACTGTAGGTCCTGTGCTCTTTTCTCTGACCTCCTCCATATGTGACTGTAGGTCCTGTGCTCTTTTCTCTGACCTCCTCCATATGTGACTGTAGATCCTTTACTCTTTTCTCTGCCCTCCCCATATGTGACTGTAGATCCTGTGCTCTTTTCTCTGACCTCTCCTATATGTGAATGTAGATCCTGTGCTCTTTTCTCTGATCTCCCCCATATGTGACTGTAGGTCCTGTGCTCTTTTCTCTGTTCTCCCCCATATGTGACTGTAGGTCCTGTGCTCTTTTCTCTGACCTCCCCCAGATGTGACTGTAGGTCCTGTGCTCTTTTTTCTGCCCTCCCCATATGTGACTGTAGGTCCTGTGCGCTTTTCTCTGACCTCCCCCATATGTGACTGTAGGTCCTGTGCTCTTTTCTCTGACCTCCCCCAGATGTGACTGTAGGTCCTGTGGTCTTTTTTCTGACCTCCCCCATATGTGATTATAGATCCTGTGCTCTCTTTTCTGACCTCCTCCATATGTGACTATAGGTCATGTGCTCTTTTCTCTGCCCTCCCCATATGTGACTATAGATCCTGTGTTCTTTTCTCTGACCTCCTTCATATGTGACTGTAGGTCCTGTGCTCTTTTCTTTGTTGGCCTCATTCTGTTTTCGGTAAACAGGAGAATGATGCGCTTTACCAAAAAGCTCTATCTTGTCTCATCTGCCCACAAGACACTTTCTCAGAAGAATTTTGGTTACTCGTACATTTTGGCTTTTTATGTCTCTGTGTTAGCAGTTCATTCACGTCTGGATGGATAGTTCACGCTGACACTGATGCCCCCTGAGCCTGCAGAACAGCTTGAATTTCTCTAGAACTTGATTGGGATTTACACACCAAATGACTATCTTGCAGGGGTGGATTAAGGGTAGCCAGGGCCCGGGGCTGTTAAGACTCTGTGGGCCCCCCCGAGTCATGTGACGGGGGTCATGTGATGGGGCTCATGTGACGGGGTCACGGGGGTCATGTGACGGGGTCGCAGGGGTCATGTGTCAGGGTCATGGGGGTCCTGTGATTGGGGTCATGTGACAGGGGTCATCATATACCTGAAATAGATTATTCCAGAAAAATAGTTGCTGAGTGAAACTATAACCTGTCAAACATCCATTGATCTAGTCAGTTTACCCTTCAGTTAGGAAGAAAAAAAAACACTTTAAGCCATAGTATTGAACAGTCCATTAGAAGGAGGCTATTATGCCCTGACTGCTCCTGTACTCAGAATAAATAACTTATAAAAATCTATCACCCTGTATGATAATCACATGTTACCAGTCTGATGGACTTGCTTGTAGATCGGTCCGTCCCGCCTCCTCGCGGTCCGACAGAGTCTTCTTCTGAATGATGTTGATAACGCCTCGTGCCACCTGTGTTATCCACGTGACCACGTCCAATTTTTCCATTGCTTACGCTACGCCCATACCTCTGTCCGGCTTGTGCAGGTGCATTGTGCTCCATCATGGGGTTATCCTACAAGTTTAAACTCTCAGTGATGTCACCACACATCACACGCAGCAGACTGAGAGTCTGAAGCCATGTGCACAGACCCCTGCGGTTCGCACATGTGTAGATGAGTTTTACATTGTAGCCGCAGTAGGTCAGAGCACGGTGCGTTTGCGCAAACTGGAGAGGCATCTGTACAGACATGAGATGGGAAAGTGGGAGGCCTTATCCTTTTCATTCACAAGAAGAGGCTGTCGGACGGTGAGGAGATGCTGGGTGGACCAATCTGCAAGCAAGAATTTCGGACCGGTAACAGGTAAGAATACAGGGTACTAGGTTTTTATAAGTTATTTATTCTGTGTACAGGGGCATTCAGGGTATAATAGCCTCCTTCCTATAATGCAGCATCAGCATATGCATGAGCCCTTACATATACTGAAGTAAAAAACTCACCAAGTACTCATTGGTACACAAGGCCTTACAAATACTGAGGTAAAAAACACCAAATACTCAGCGTGTGCCTTATGGCCACTTTACACACACCAACTTATCTGTCCAACTTCTGAACAACTTGCTGGTTGCAGTGAAATCATGGACACATTGTTCCATTGTACACAGTCACAAAATGGAGCAATGTGTCCATGATTTCACTGCAACCAGCAAGTTGGTCAGAAGTTGGACAGATAAGTTGGTGTGTGTAAAGTGGCCCTTACAAATATTGATGTAAAAACTCACCAAATACTCAGTGGTACACAAGGCCTTACAAATACTGAGGTAAAAAACACCAAATACTCAGCGTGTGCCTTACAAATATTGAGGTAAAAACTCACCAAATACTCAGTGGTACACAAGGCCTTACAAATACTGAGGTAAAAAACACCAAATACTCATCGTGTGCACGAGGTCTTACCAATACTGAGGTAAAAACACCAAATACTCAGCGTGTGCACGAGGCCTTACAAATATTGAGGTAAAAAACACCAAATACTCAGCGTGTGCCTTAGGCCCGCGTCACACACATAGATATTTGTGCAGATATTGTTTGCAGATCTCTGGTTGCAGTGAAATCATGGATGCATTGCTCCATTTTGTGGCTGTATATAAATGGATTAATGTGTCCATGATTTCACTGCAACCAGAGATCTGCGACCAATATCTGCACAAATATCTGTGTGTGTGACGTGGGCCTTACAAATATTGAGGTAAAAAACTCACCAAATACTCAGCGTGTGCACGAGGCCTTACCAATACTGAGGTAAAAACACCAAATACTCAGTGTGTGCACGAGGCCTTACATATACTGAGGTAAAAAACTCACCAAATACTCAGTGTATGCATGAGGCCTTACAAATACTGTAAAAAACACCAAATACTCAGTGGTGCACGAGGCCTTACAAATACTGAGGTAAAAAACACCAAATACTCAGCGTGTGCATGAGGCCTTACAGATACTGAGGTAAAAACTGACCAAATACTCAGCGTCTGCACAAGGCCTTACAGATACTGAGGTAAAAAACTGACCAAATACTCAGCATGTGCACAAGGCCTTACAGATACTGAGGTAAAAACACCAAATACTCAGTGGTGCACAAGGCCTTACAGATACTGAGGTAAAAAACTCACCAAATACTCAGTGGTGCACAAGGACTTACAGATACTGAGGTAAAAAACTCACCAAATACTCAGCGTGTGCCTTATGGCCACTTTACACACACCAACTTATCTGTCCAACTTCTGAACAACTTGCTGGTTGCAGTGAAATCATGGACACATTGTTCCATTGTACACAGTCACAAAATGGAGCAATGTGTCCATGATTTCACTGCAACCAGCAAGTTGGTCAGAAGTTGGACAGATAAGTTGGTGTGTGTAAAGTGGCCCTTACAAATATTGATGTAAAAACTCACCAAATACTCAGTGGTACACAAGGCCTTACAAATACTGAGGTAAAAAACACCAAATACTCAGCGTGTGCCTTACAAATATTGAGGTAAAAACTCACCAAATACTCAGTGGTACACAAGGCCTTACAAATACTGAGGTAAAAAACACCAAATACTCATCGTGTGCACGAGGTCTTACCAATACTGAGGTAAAAAACACCAAATACTCAGCGTGTGCACGAGGCCTTACAAATATTGAGGTAAAAAACACCAAATACTCAGCGTGTGCCTTAGGCCCGCGTCACACACATAGATATTTGTGCAGATATTGTTTGCAGATCTCTGGTTGCAGTGAAATCATGGATGCATTGCTCCATTTTGTGGCTGTATATAAATGGATTAATGTGTCCATGATTTCACTGCAACCAGAGATCTGCGACCAATATCTGCACAAATATCTGTGTGTGTGACGTGGGCCTTACAAATATTGAGGTAAAAAACTCACCAAATACTCAGCGTGTGCACGAGGCCTTACCAATACTGAGGTAAAAACACCAAATACTCAGTGTGTGCACGAGGCCTTACATATACTGAGGTAAAAAACTCACCAAATACTCAGTGTATGCATGAGGCCTTACAAATACTGTAAAAAACACCAAATACTCAGTGGTGCACGAGGCCTTACAAATACTGAGGTAAAAAACACCAAATACTCAGCGTGTGCATGAGGCCTTACAGATACTGAGGTAAAAACTGACCAAATACTCAGCGTCTGCACAAGGCCTTACAGATACTGAGGTAAAAAACTGACCAAATACTCAGCATGTGCACAAGGCCTTACAGATACTGAGGTAAAAACACCAAATACTCAGTGGTGCACAAGGCCTTACAGATACTGAGGTAAAAAACTCACCAAATACTCAGTGGTGCACAAGGACTTACAGATACTGAGGTAAAAAACTCACCAAATACTCAGTGGTGCACAAGGACTTACAAATACTGAGGTAAAAAACAGCAAATACTCAGCGTGTGCACAAGGCCTTACAGATACTGAGGTAATAACCTCACCAAATACTCAGCGTGTGCACAAGATCTTACATATACTAAGGGAAAAACTGACCAAATACTCAGCGTGTGCACGAGGCCTTACAGATACTGAGGTAAAAACCTCACCAAATACTCAGCGTGTGCACGAGACCTTACAGATACTGAGGTAAAAACTCACCAAATACTCAGCGTGTGCATGAGGCTTTACAAATACTCAGGTAAAAACACCAAATACTCAGTGTGTGTGCACAAGACCTTACAGATACTGAGGTAAAAAGTCACCAAATACTCACTGTGTACAGAAGGCCTTACAGATACTGAGGTAAAAACCTCAACAAATACTCAGCGTGTGCGTGCGCGAGGCTTTACATATACTAAGGGAAAAAACTGACCAAATACTCAGCGTGTGCACGGGGCCTTACACATACTGAGGTAAAAACCCACCAAATACTCT
This sequence comes from Allobates femoralis, assembly GCA_033576535.1. NCBI lineage: Eukaryota > Metazoa > Chordata > Amphibia > Anura > Aromobatidae > Allobates > Allobates femoralis. The sequence continues at coordinate 131,978,098 of JARQOC010000010.1, forward strand.
GCATGTGCACGAGGCATTACATATACTGAGGGAAAAAACTGAACAAATACTGAACATCTACACGAGACCTTACAAATACTGAGTTAAAAACTCACAAAATACACAATGTGCGCATACACTACCCCTCCACCTTGGATAGACATGTGAAATACCTTTACATGCTGTATGTGCCCCTTTATTTGGATATTTTTCTTGAATCATGTATGCATGGACTCCATACATACTTGATCCAAGCAAAATAGCCACTTAGAGGGGCACATGATACACCATGTAGAGCCATTTCACATGTTTCTGTGTTATCCAAGATAGTGGGGCACAATTTACATGGGGCAAATTTGACAGTCCTCTGTCCAGTATTGTCTCCCCACACCCTCCCTGACCACTCCAGTGATTAAGGGGCCTTTCACATCAGTGGTTTTGCTGATGTGTGGCCGATTCGGCAGGTGGCCCAGATCAGCCGCCTAATGGCCGACTTGTGGCCCAGATGCGGCAAGCCCTATGCATTGTCTATGGGGCTTGCGGTCCGGTGTGGCAAGTGCGGTTCTGCCGGGTGCTGTTGTAGCGTTTTTTTTTCGCGGCCACAAGTGCCCGATCTGCCGCACTCAGCAGAACCGCACTTGCTGCACCGCACCGCAAGCCCCATAGACAATGCATGGGGCTAGACGCTTCCGGACCGCAAGTCGGCCGTTAGGCGGACGGTCCGGCACATGCGGCGCCACCTGCTGGAACGGCCCAAACATCAGCTAAACAATGATGTGAAAGCAGCGTTGATAGGCCCCTTTCACATCACCGTGTCTTTCAAATTGCGGCAGATTCAGCAGATTTACCACATTTGCTGCCTGACGGCCGTTGCGATAGATAGTGTAAGAGCGGTCAGCAGCGTTTTTTTCCACCGCCACAAATGCCGGATTTGCTGCATCTGGCAGAACCGCACTTGTCGCACTCAACCGCAAGCGCATAAACAATGCGTGGGGCTTGCCGCAAGCGTGCCGCAAGTGCGGCCGTTAGTCGGCAGATGCGGTAAATCTGCCGGATCTGCCACAATCTGAAAAAAAGCAGATGTGAAAGGGGCCCTAGTACACAAATCATTTAATTACTGCTTACATTCTTTTTTACACTGACTAAGTCCTCCCTGCCATGCAGCAGCCACCAGGAGGTCTGGCTGGCAGTGCACACACAGAGGACAGCCACAGGCATCAGCTGCAGCAGCAGGGCAGGAGTCCGGAGTGGACATATCACTCACCTCACTGTCACACAGGCACGTTCTCTCTGTGCTCTGTGTTGGCATTAGGTGACAGTCCCTCTCCTCAAACTCCCTCTCTTCATGCAGGCGGCGACCCAGGAGGTGGTGGACGGCGGTCGGCGGGTGAGACACAGACTCAGTCAGGAGGACGGAGGAGTCTGCTCAGCTCAGTCGAGATCAGCTGCCTGCCTGGGTCTGGGAAGTCTGGGTCCTCCTAGAGCAGGAGGATTCAGCAAAGCCCGGACGGGCCTGGCAGAATAAGCATAGTGGGCGGACAGCAGCAGCTGGGACTCGGTAGAACAATGCTGCCGGCAGAGGCGGCTGGGACTATAGGAGTGGGAGCAGCATCCGCAGGGGGCTACCACTGTTACACACAACTTGTAAGTGACACAGCTCCGCGTGCTCTGTACATACATGGCTCCGCTCCGTACACCTAGTACACACTCAGCTCTGCTCCATACACCTCGTACACACGGCTCAACTCCGTACACCTCGTACACACTTGGCTTTGCTCTGTACACCTTGTACGCATGCGGCTCTGCTCCATACACCTTGTACACACTCGCTCCGCTCCATACACCTCATGCACACTCGGCTTCGCTCCGTTCACCTCTTACGCACTCGGCTCTGCTCCTAACACCTCGTACACGCTTGGCTCCGCTCCATACACCTCGTACACATGCGGCTCCGCTCCATACACCTCGTACACACACGGCTCCGCTCCGTACACCTCGTACACACGTGGCTCTGCTTTGTACACCTCGTACACATACGGCTCTGCTCCGTACACACTCGGCTCTGCTCCGTACACCTCATACACATTAGCTCCGCTCCGTACACCTCATACACACGCGGCTCTGCTCCGTACACCTCATACACATGTGGCTCCAATCCCTACACCTCGTTTACACACGGCTCCACTCCGTACACCTTGTACACACGTGGCTCCACTCTGTACACCTCGTACACATGCGGCTCTGCTCCATACTCCCTGTACACACTCGGCTTAGCTCCATACACCTCGTACACACGCGGCTCTATACTGTGCACCTCGTACACACACAGCTCTGCTCCATACACCTTGTACACACATGGCTCCACTCCATATACCTCGTACATATGCGGTTTGGCTCTGTACACCTAGTACACACGCGGCTCTGCTCCATACACACTGTACACACTCGGCTCAGCTCCGTACACCTTGTACACACTCGGCTCTGCTCTGTACACCTCGTACACACTGCGGCTCGACCCCGTTACACACCTCGTACACACACACGGCTCCCGCTACCTGTACACCCTCATACACACACGCGGCTCTGTCTCTACACGTACACCTCGTACACACACGGCTCCGCTCCATACACCTTGTACACATGCGGCTCCGCTCCGTACACCTAGTACACACTCATCTCCGTTCCATACACCTAGTACACACTCGGCTCTGCTACATCCACACTGTAAATCCCTCCTGAACCCACACATAACCTTCATCTCATCCTCTTCTTCACCTCATCCAGCACCATGATAACCTGCACAGTGGAGGCCTGCATAACGAGGAGCTGATCATGTGATCCCTGACTCCTCCCCTCCATTGACACCATCACAGGTCTGTAAGCATAGGTCCTCCTGTACGGCTCTACAGGTGGGCTCACACTGCGGGGGGGGGGGTTTAACACACGGCGGCAGCCGGACCATAGGGGAGAGAGCGGCATCAGCAGGGGGCCGCGCCACCACCAATTTACCCCCTGGGCTGTGGGCCCCCCAACACCATTGGGCCTGGGGCAAAAGCCCATATTGACCTCATTATAATCCGCCACTGCTATCTTGTGCTGAAACCTTCAGCCATTTTTCTCTGCTGTCCAAATCCAGGGAGATTAGCTAGAGTGCCATGATTTGTAAACACCTTGATTATGTTGCGCACCATGGACAAAGTAAGATCAAGATCTCTGGAGATGGATTTGTAACCTTGAGATTGTTGCTATTTCTCAACAATTTTGGTTCTCACATCCTCAGGCAGCTCTCTTCTCCTCTTTCTGATCTCTCCATGCTACTGTAGCACATACAGACACACAATACAAAGATTGAGGCAACTTCTCCCCTTTTTAACTGGTTTCAGGTGTGATTTTCATATTGCCCACTCCTGTTACCTGCTACAGGTGAGTGTGAACGAGCGTCACATGCTGGAAACAAAGGTGTTTACTCACAATTTTGGAAAGGTGACAACTATTTTGTCCAGACCATTTTTGGAGTTATGGATGAAATTATGTCCAATGTACCTTTTATTTCCCTTGTTTTTATCCTGTGTTGTTCCAAAACACACAAAGGAAATAACAATGAGTAAATGCCATAATTCTCTGGGAGAAATACTTTATTTTCAAGGGTGACAACACATTTAGCCATGACTATATATACAGTGTACAGTGACTTTATATTATATATACAATAACTATATATAAAGTATACAATGATTTATACTCAGTGTGCAGTGACTATATAATATATATACAGTGACTAGATTCTGTACATTGGTATAATGGGAATATACACTGTATGGACAAAGCTTTTCTTCTATAGGTCACATTTTGAACATTATGGCTGTTACTTTTGAATAAAAGTGATTGATTGATTGATTGATTGATTGTACATAAGATATACAGCTATCTGTAGGATACCAGGCAGATAATTGTTGCAATGTGTATAATGCCCTATGATATTATGTCCCCCCTGGTGATGACTGCATAGGACGTCCTGTGATTCGAAGTTGGACAGTAACACAATTTAATGATCCAACCTGGAGCCATTTTCATGTATTGTCATGTGTTATATTGTCATTGTTGTCTTGTGTTGTATTGTCCTGTGTCGTCCTGTGTTGTGTTGTCCTGTGTTGTCCTGTTGTATTGTCTTATGTTTTCATGTGTTGTATTGTCCTGTGTTGTCTTATTGTCCTGTGTTGTCCTGTGTTGTGTTGTCTGGTGTTGTACTGTCCTGTGTTGTGTTGTCTTGTGTTGTATTGTCCTTTGTTGTCCTGTGTTGTATTGTGTTGTATTGTCCTGTGTTGTGTTGTGTTGTATTGCCCTGTGTTGTGTTGTCCTGTGTTGTCCTGTGTTTTCCTGTGTTGTCCTGTGTTGTATTGTGTTGTATTGTCCTGTGTTGTGTTGTATTGCCCTGTGTTGTGTTGTCCTGTGTTTTCCTGTGTTGTCCTGTGTTGTATTGTGTTGTATTGTCCTGTGTTGTGTTGTATTGCCCTGTGTTGTGTTGTCCTGTGTTGTCATGTTGTATTGTGTTGTATTGTACTGTGTTTGTTGCATTGTCCTGTGTTGTGCTGTATTGTATTGTCCTGTGTCTTCCTGTGTTATGTTGTCCTGTGTTGTATTGTGCTGTATTGTCATGTGTTTGTTGTGTTGTATTGTCCTGTGTTGTGTTGTATTGTCCTGTGCTGTGTTGTATTGTCTGTGCTGTGTTGTATTGTGTTGTATTGCTTGTGTTGTCCTGTGTTGTATTGTCTTGTGTTGAATTGTGTTGTATTGTCCTGTGTTGTCTTGTGTTGTATTGTATTGGCCTGTGTTGTCTTGTGTTGTAATGTCTTGTGTTGTCCTGTTGTATTGTCCTGTGTTGTGTTGTATTGTCCTGTCTGTGTTGTATTGTCTGTGCTGTGTTGTATTGTGTTGTATTGCTTGTGTTGTCCTGTGTTGTATTGTCTTGTGTTGAATTGTGTTGTATTGTCCTGTGTTGTCTTGTGTTGTATTGTATTGGCCTGTGTTGTCTTGTGTTGTATGTCTTGTGTTGTCCTGTGTTGTATTTCCTGTGTTGTGTTGTATTGTCCTGTGTTGTCCTATGTTGTTCTGTGTTATGTTGTCCTGTCTTGTGTTGTATAGTCCTGTTTGTTTGTGTTGTATAGTCCTGTGTTGTTTTGTGTTGTCTTGTGTTGTATCAGGGTGATGATGATATGGGGGATCTGAGCTGCAGGTATTGTGACCATTGAGTGTCCTGTCATCACCTATTGAAGTGTCTGTATCCAGGGGTCAGCAGCACCTTATGTAAACCTGCCCCCCCCCCCCCCTCCCCTCCAGCCCCTGCAGCAGCTCAGTGTTAATTAGAAGCAGGGAGAGGAGAGAGGGGAGCAGGCCTGTCTGCTGTGTCCATGGGTGGTCTTCAGTCTGATAAACACAGGCCCCTCACAGATCTGCAGTCTGCACCTATAGACATACACTGGGGCTCAGGTTACACTTAACTCCTCTGCAGTCTACTGCTCCACTTAAACAATTAGCTGCTGCACAGAAAGGGTCCTGTGTGCCCCCCACCATCCAAGGACCCCCAAATCATTCAGAGAAGCACCTTCAATCCACTCAAGAGTCAATCACATTCTATACAGGAATCATTAGAGCGCTGACATTGCTCATCATATAAGACTTCACTATTAAAAAAACTATAAATAATAATCATAATTATAATAATGTAACCTTTAATTCTAGAAGTAATGCTATATAATAAGTATAACCAAGAAGATAGAGATAGATAGATAGATAGATAGATAGATAGATAGATAGATAGATAGATAGATAATAAGATAAGATAGACAGGTAGATAGATAACAAATAGATATAAAGATAGATAAAATATTTCTACACACATAGATAACAGATTGATAGTTAAATAGACAGATCAATAAATAGATAATAAGGCCCAGTTACACACACAGATAATTGTGCAGAGATTGTTTGCAGATCTCTGGTTGCAGTGAAATCATGGACACATTGTTACATTTGTACACAGCAACAAAATAGAACAATGTGTCCATGATTTCACTGCAGCCAGAGATCTGTGAACAATATCTGCACAATTATCTGTGTGTGTGTGACGTGGCCCATAGATGGATAGACAGATAATAGATTAATGAATACAATCAAAGATAGATAGATAGATAGATAGATAGATAGATAGATAGATAGATAGATAGATAGATAGATATTAGATTAATGAATAAATAAATAGATAGCACATTGGAAGATATATAATATATCCATACACGGATAGATAACAGATAAATAGATAATTAGATATAGAGATTATAAATAGATAATATATTAATAAATAGAATGAAAGATATGCAGATTAGATAGATAGATAGATAGATAGATAGATAGATAATATATTGCTACATAGATAACAGATAGATAATTAATTAAATAAATAGATAATAGATTCATGAATAGAAAGATGAGAAAGACCATAAGTAAATAGATGGTAGATATAAATATTAAGATTAATGAATAGATAAATAGATAACACATTGATTGGAAGATATATAATATATCCATACATAGATAGATAACAGATAAATAGATAATTAGATATAGAGATTATAAATAGATAATATATTAATAAATAGAATGAAAGATATGTAGATAGATAGATAGATAGATAGATAGATAGATAGATAGATAGATAGATAGATAGAGTTCAATCATTGATAATTGTGATGATTCCAGCGGTGGTTACACCATAGAGCAGCAGTGATATAATGATATATTGTATTGGATAAATCCGTTTTTATTATTGCTTGTTGCTGTTATTGTGCAGGTATCAGATATACTGCGCTATCCAGAGGTCAGTACACCGTACAGTGCTGGATCCAGCATCCAGAGCCATGCTCTACAGAATGATGTGTGTCCCTGTGTAGGAAGTATACAAGGCTGGGTGCAGATCTCTGGGGTGGATGAAGATCTCTGGGATGGATTCAGATCTCTGGGGTGGGTGCAGATCTCTGGGGTGATGAAGATCCTGGGATGGATTCAGATTCTGGGGTGGGTGCAGATCTCTGGGTTGGGTGAAGATCTCTGGGATGGGTGCAGATCTCTGGGGTGGGTGCAGATCTCTGGGGTGGGTTCAGATCTCTCGGGGGTGCAGATCTCTGGGATGGGTGAAGATCTCTGGGATGGGTTCAGATCTCTGGGTGGGTGAAGATCTCTGGGATGGGTTCAGATCTCTGGGGTGGGTGCAGATCTCTGGATGGGTTCAGATCTCTGGGGTGGGTGAAGATCTCTGGGATGGGTTCAGATCTCTGGGGTGGGTGCAGATCTCTGGGATGGGTTCAGATCTCTGGGATGGGTTCAGATCTCTGGGATGGGTTCAGATCTCTGGATGGGTTCAGATCTCTGGGATGGGTTCAGATCTCTGGGATGGGTTCAGATCTCTGGGGTGGATGAAGATCTCTGGGATGGGTTCAGATCTCTGGGGTGGGTGCAGATCTCTGGGATGGGTTCAGATCTCTGGGGTGGGTGCAGATCTCTGGGATGGGTTCAGATCTCTGGGGTGGGTGCAGATCTCTGGGGTGGGTTCAGATCTCTGGGGTGGGTGCAGATCTCTGGGGTGGGTGCAGATCTCTGGGGTGGGTTCAGATCTCTGGGGTGGGTGCAGATCTCTGGGGTGGGTGCAGATCTCCGGGGTGGGTGCAGATCTCTGGGTGGGTGCAGATCTCTGGGGTGGGTTCAGATCTCTGGGATGGGTTCAGAACTCTGGGATGGGTTCAGATCTCTGGGATGGGTTCAGAACTCTGGGATGGGTTCAGATCTCTGGGGTGGGTGCAGATCTCTGGGATGGGTTCAGATCTCTGGGATGGGTTCAGAACTCTGGGATGGGTTCAGATCTCTGGGATGGGTGCAGATCTCTGGGGTGGATTCAGATCTCTGGGATGGGTTCAGATCTCTGGGGTGGGTGCAGATCTCTGGGTGGGTTCAGATCTCTGGGGTGGGTGCAGATCTCTGGGGTGGGTGCAGATCTCTGGGGTGGGTTCAGATCTCTGGGGTGGGTGCAGATCTCTGGGGTGGGTTCAGATCTCTGGGGTGGGTTCAGATCTCTGGGGTGGGTGCAGATCTCTGGGGTGGGTGCAGATCTCTGGGGTGGGTTCAGATCTCTGGGGTGGGTGCAGATCTCTGGGATGGGTTCAGATCTCTGGATGGGTTCAGATCTATGGGATGGGTGAAGATCTCTGTCATTATGCCGGCATTTGTGGAGCTGTTCAGAAATATGTGCAACCTCTATAGAAAAGAGATCTGTGAACAATATCTGCGCAATTATCTGTGCGTGTGTGACGTGGCCCATAGATGGATAGACAGATAATAGATTAATGAATACAATCAAAGATTAGATAGATAGATAGATAGATAGATAGATAGATAGATAGATAGATAGATAGATAGATAGATAGATAGATAGATAGAAAAAGGTAAAAAGCAACAGCACAAACTGATGGTGAATGTGGGTGCAGAACTTTGAAACAACTAAATCAAAAAATGTGATGAATAAAGCAAAAAAAAACAGGCAGCACTCCGAAATATATAGCTATTAAACTTCACTTTTTTGCCTTATTTTTTGGAGTACTGCCTGTTTTTTTTTTGCTTTACTCATCAAATCTTTATAGATGATAGATAGATAGATAGATAGATAGATAGATAGATAGATAGATAGATAGGCAGATAGATAGATAGGCAGATAGATAGATAGATAGATAGATAGATAGATAGATAGATAGACAGACAGACAGATAGATAGATATAGATAGATAGATAATAGATAGATAGATAGATAGATAGATATATAGATAGACAATGGAGTGATTGACAGATTCTGTATAAGATCAGGTTATTTACACATGCAATTAATTGTCAGAGTTGACAATAAACAATTGAAGCGGAATATGTGATAGTATCAGATTATGTATTTTATACTATGCATATTATATATACATATATAGCATATGCATTTAAATTCTATGGCTATATAGTGTGAGGGAATTATATCATACAATAAGCACAGTCCCCAGTTTTCGGTGAATCTTTGGTTTCTGGAGTCTCCAATCTTAGGACACTTTGGTATTGGCCAGAGATGAGGGAGATACTGATACAAAGGATCGGAGAGGGGATGGGAGACATCCAGTATTATATTATTATACAGGACCTATAGGCGCACACTGTGTAATACCTATATATATCTATATCTATATATATATCTGTGAGTTTCACTTTGCATGTCGCATATGACCAGTTGTAAATATTTACCTCTTCTCTGATATGATTTGCATTTTGTTCTTATCTACATGCTGTATTCTTCTTCTTCTTCTTCTTCTCTTCTTCTGTTACTTGTTATTATCCCTTCATTCTATCATGTTTTCTGTTCTGTTCTTCCTCTTGCACACCTCCTATGTTATTGATCAGACTCTTTCTTATTAGATTCCATATCACCCCTGATGTTATTAGAGATTCTGCTGTTTTCTATGACACCTTTTGATACATATCTCCCATGTTATGCTCAGGCTCTTGCCTCACACTGGTATTTGTATGCTATAAATTATATCTTTTCTATATTACATATTTAACATCTTTTTCACATTTTCTGTCGCTCATTCTACATATTGTAAAGTTTATTTTATATTCTATACTGAATGTTATAAATATTTTCTCTAATTATACATGTTGGTGTCTCTCATTGTACATGTTCTATGTTGCATATTAAACCTAATCCATGTCACATTCTAGACGCGCTTTACGTTGTTTCCTATATACACGTTATGTACACACACACACACACAACATATATATATATATTATTATATATTACTAGATATACTAGAAACTAACTACATAGATATACGTTTATATATTGTAAATATAGAGCTCATATTATATTTTGTTTTATATTTTATATAAGCGTTTTCTATTTACAGTATATGTATTTACTATGTCTGTACATATATACGGTAAATGTAAAACGCGTATATAAGAAAATAAGAAACAATGTAAAATACTCATGTTACTATGCAACATAGAACATGTACAAATTAATGAGAGACACAAGAATGTATAATAAGACATAATATTTATAACAATCAGTATAGAATATGAATATATGTGTAGTATGTATATATATATATATATATATATATATATATATACATACATATATCTCGTAATAGCAAATATATATATATTGTGAATAGGATACGCGTCCAGTGTGTGACATGGATCATGCTGGATGTACATTGAAGGAACAATGTGACAATGTTTCCACTTTTATATTATTCGAAAATTCAATACAGAGCGGATACAAACATTTATTCTCTTCTCTGTAGCCGAAAAAGTTAGTCAAACAATTATTTGTGTCTACTTTTTACTTTTTTCAATGCAGTAATAATATAATATAATAATTATTATAATAATATAAAACCGCCCTCTTTCTGGCTATTCCAGGTCATTCTAGCAGTTGTCGTTTCCCCATAGTGAGTGCAGGTGAGCCTGGCGCCCCCATAGTGAGTGTAGGTGAGCCTGGTACCCCCATAGTGAGTGTAGGTGAGCCTGGTGCCCCATAGTGAGTGTAGGTGAGCCTGGTGCCCCCATAGTGAGTGTAGGTGAGCCTGGTACCCCCATAGTGAGTGTAGGTGAGCCTGGTACCCCCATAGTGAGTGTAGGTGAGCCTGGTGCCCCATAGTGAGTGTAGGTGAGCCTGGTGCCCCCATAGTGAGTGTAGGTGAGCCTGGTGCCCCCATAGTGAGTGCAGGTGAGCCTGGCGCCCCCCAGACTGCCCCCCTCCCCAGGTGTGATCTTCACAGGCAGGATGGGATTTTCCCCCTGGGGAGAGGGGATCTGAAGTCACATTTCACAGCCACTTGAGTTCTCACCTGAGGGGAGGACAGGACTCTTAGACTTACCCTGGCATAGACCTCGGGGGCTTCGCCCATTTTTCGGCTGCAGGTCGGTGCAGAGCTGAGGACAGGACAGAGCTGAGGACAGAGCTGAGGACAGAGCTAAGGACAGGACAGAGCAGAGGACAGAGCTGAGGAGACTGCAGTGGACAGAGCAGAGGACAGCAGAGGACAGAGCTGAGGAGACAGCAGAGGACAGAGCAGAGGACAGAGCTGAGGAGACAGCTGAGGACAGAGCAGAGGACAGAGCTGAGGAGACAGCAGAGGACAGAGCTGAGGACCGAGCAGAGGACAGAGCTGAGGAGACAGCTGAGGACAGAGCAGAGGACAGAGCAGAGGACAGAGCTGAGGAGACAGCTGAGGACAGAGCAGAGGACAGAGCTGAGGAGACAGCAGAGGACAGAGCTGAGGAGACAGCAGAGGACAGAGCTGAGGAGACAGCTGAGGACAGAGCAGAGGACAGAGCAGAGGACAGAGCTGAGGAGACAGCAGAGGACAGAGCAGAGGACAGAGCAGAGGACAGAGCAGAGGACAGAGCAGAGGACAGAGCTGAGGACAGAGCTGAGGACCGAGCAGAGGACAGGACCGAGCAGAGGACAGAGCTGAGGACAGGACAGAGCAGAGGACAGAGCAGAGGACAGAGCTGAGGACAGGACAGAGCAGAGGACAGAGCTGAGGACAGGACAGAGCTGAGGACAGAGCTGAGGAGACAGCAGAGGACAGAGCTGAGGACAGAGCTGAGGACAGGACAGAGCTGAGGACAGAGCTGAGGAGACAGCAGAGGACAGAGCTGAGGAGACAGCAGAGGATAGAGCTGTGGACAGGACAGAGCAGAGGACAGAGCTGAGGAGACAGCAGAGGACAGAGCTGAGAAGACAGCAGAGGACAGAGCTGTGGACAGGACAGAGCAGAGGACAGAGCTGTGGACAGAGCAGTGGACAGAGCTGAGGACAGGACAGAGCAGAGGACAGAGCTGAGGACAGAGCTGAGGAGACAGCAGAGGACAGAGCAGAGGACAGAGCTGAGGACAGAGCTGAGGAGACAGCAGAGGACAGAGCAGAGGACAGAGCAGAGGACAGAGCTGAGGAGACAGCTGAGGACAGAGCAGAGGACAGAGCTGAGGAGACAGCTGAGGACAGAGCAGAGGACAGAGCTGAGGAGACAGCAGAGGACAGAGCTGAGGAGACAGCAGAGGACAGAGCTGAGGAGACAGCTGAGGACAGAGCAGAGGACAGAGCTGAGGAGACAGCAGAGGACAGAGCTGAGGACAGAGCTGAGGAGACAGCTGAGGACAGAGCAGAGGACAGAGCTGAGGAGACAGCTGAGGACAGAGCAGAGGACAGAGCTGAGGAGACAGCTGAGGACAGAGCAGAGGACAGAGCTGAGGAGACAGCAGAGGACAGAGCTGAGGACAGAGCTGAGGAGACAGCTGAGGACAGAGCAGTGGACAGAGCTGAGGACAGAGCTGAGGAGACAGCTGAGGACAGAGCAGTGGACAGAGCTGAGGACAGAGCAGAGGACAGAGCAGAGGCTTCTGAGGTCTGTGCCGGGCTGCGGGTTTTCTTTTTGGGACCTGTTTACATTGAGTTGTATAAACTTCCTGCCATGTTCTCTGTATGTAGAGCTCTCCGCACCAGCCTCCACCACCTTCCCTCAGCCCCACTGTCCCCCATATTCTCCTGTTACTTCCCATCTATAGATTTCATGTGTTTTCAGCCCCTTTCTGCCAAGTCCTGGGAGCCACAAGTATGTTCTAATATCCGCTGTACAGAGGAGTGAGAGGCCGGGGAGACAGTCCGCAGCCAGGGGAGATGACAAGATCTGCTTTATAAGAGGAGACTGTGAGGACTGAGAGGAACATGCCAAATATAGGGGGAAATACCTACCCACAGGGCTGGAATGATTGGGGGACAGGAAGGGCAGCCTGGGACTTATAGTTCACAATATCTGAGAGGAGAGATGGAACTATGGAGACAGTGCCTGGCCTGGGGCTTACATAATATATACTATTCCCTCCACCCACAGCAGGAGAGAAGCCCCTGTGCCACACAGCAGGAGAGAAGCCCCTGTGCCACACAGCAGGGTAGAAGCCCCTGTGCCACACAGCAGGAGAGAAGCCCCTGTGCCACACAGCAGGAGAGAAGCCCCTGTGCCACACAGCAGGGTAGAAGCCCCTGTGCCACACAGCAGGAGAGAAGCCCCTGTGCCACACAGCAGGAGAGAAGCCCCTGTGCCACACAGCAGGAGAGAAGCCCCTGTGCCACACAGCAGGAGAGAAGCCCCTGTGCCACACAGCAGGGTAGAAGCCCCTGTGCCACACAGCAGGAGAGAAGCCCCTGTGCCACACAGCAGGAGAGAAGCCCCTGTGCCATACAGCAGGAGAGAAGCCCCTGTGCCACACAGCAGGAGAGAAGCCCCTGTGCCACACAGCAGGGTAGAAGCCCCTGTGCCACACAGCAGGAGAGAAGCCCCTGTGCCACACAGCAGGAGAGAAGCCCCTGTGCCACACAGCAGGAGAGAAGCCCCTGTGCCACACAGCAGGAGAGAAGCCCCTGTGCCACACAGCAGGGTAGAAGCCCCTGTGCCACACAGCAGGAGAGAAGCCCCTGTGCCACACAGCAGGAGAGAAGCCCCTGTGCCATACAGCAGGAGAGAAGCCCCTGTGCCACACAGCAGGAGAGAAGCCCCTGTGCCACACAGCAGGGTAGAAGCCCCTGTGCCACACAGCAGGGTAGAAGCCCCTGTGCCACACAGCAGGAGAGAAGCCCCTGTGCCACACAGCAGGAGAGAAGCCCCTGTGCCACACAGCAGGAGAGAAGCCCCTGTGCCATACAGCAGGAGAGAAGCCCCTGTGCCACACAGCAGGGTAGAAGCCCCTGTGCCACACAGCAGGAGAGAAGCCCCTGTGCCACACAGCAGGAGAGAAGCCCCTGTGCCACACAGCAGGGTAGAAGCCCCTGTGCCACACAGCAGGAGAGAAGCCCCTGTGCCACACAGCAGGAGAGAAGCCCCTGTGCCATACAGCAGGAGAGAAGCCCCTGTGCCACACAGCAGGAGAGAAGCCCCTGTGCCACACAGCAGGGTAGAAGCCCCTGTGCCACACAGCAGGGTAGAAGCCCCTGTGCCACACAGCAGGAGAGAAGCCCCTGTGCCACACAGCAGGAGAGAAGCCCCTGTGCCACACAGCAGGAGAGAAGCCCCTGTGCCACACAGCAGGGTAGAAGCCCCTGTGCCACACAGCAGGAGAGAAGCCCCTGTGCCACACAGCAGGAGAGAAGCCCCTGTGCCATACAGCAGGAGAGAAGCCCCTGTGCCACACAGCAGGAGAGAAGCCCCTGTGCCACACAGCAGGGTAGAAGCCCCTGTGCCACACAGCAGGGTAGAAGCCCCTGTGCCACACAGCAGGAGAGAAGCCCCTGTGCCACACGGCAGGGTCAGCTCACAGGGGGCAATGTCCACTGCTGATCTGTGGGGTCTATGATGAGTGTTATAAAGTGAGATAAATAGAGGTTTACAGAGAGTTGAGCTGTTGCTCCTTTAAGTGACCCCCAGTTATCGGGGAGGGGAGAAGAGGGGGGTCAGGGGGCGGGGAGACCCTTCTTCTTACGTCTCTCTGTGAAGAGCCGACAGACTCTGATGACAAGAGATAAGTAAAAGGCGATCACTCCGGAGGGCACAGTCCTGCTGCCATGAGAAGCAGCCGCACACAGCCAGCCAGAGCTGAAGACCCCCGGACACAGGAGCACAGCTGAGGACCCCCGGACACAGGAGCACAGCTGAGGACCCCCAAATACAGCTGAAGACCCCCGGACACAGGAGCACAGCTGAGGACCCCCAAATACAGCTGAGGAGTACCAGACACTAGAGCTGAGCTAAAGACCCCAAAACACAGCAAAAGAGCAGAGGACCCCTGGACACAGCAGCACATCTGGACACTTTGGATACATTAGTCACTTTCCTGCTCCAACTTTACGCACAATTCCAGTGCAGCAGAGCCCCAGCTGTGAGCAGCAAGCAGAGCCCCAGCCTTGTCCAGACCTGTAGAGCTGTATACCGGGAGGGCAGAGCTGTATACCGTGGGCAGAGCTGTATACCGTGGGCAGAGCTGTATACCGTGGGCAGAGCTGTATACCGAGCAGTCAGCTCCACGCACAGTCTGGTAACAGTCTCCATTCTGCTCCATCTTTGCGCACAGGAGAAGCAGCTCCATCTCTGGTGTCAGCTCCACTCCACACCTTGGTGACTGACTACAGCTCTAGCAATGACAGCAGAGATCCAGCAGCCCCAAGCACAGACCCCTGCACAGAGCAGCCCCATGTCAGCAGCTGCAGAGAAGCACAGTGGGCAAACATCTGTCATGGAATCTGCTTCCTGCGCCACCAAGACCAAGAAGACGAACGCTGGCATCAGGAGGCCGGAGAAGCCCCCCTACTCCTACATAGCCCTGATCGTCATGGCCATCCAGAGCTCGCCCACCAAGCGGCTGACCCTCAGTGAGATCTACCAGTTCCTCCAGAGCCGCTTCCCCTTCTTCAGAGGATCCTACCAGGGCTGGAAGAACTCTGTCAGGCACAATCTGTCCCTCAATGAATGCTTCATCAAGCTGCCCAAAGGCCTGGGGAGACCTGGGAAGGGCCATTACTGGACCATTGACCCCGCCAGTGAGTTCATGTTTGAGGAGGGCTCCTTCAGGAGGAGACCCAGGGGCTTCAGAAGAAAATGCCAAGCCCTGAAGCCCATGTACAGCATGATGAACGGCCTGGGCTTCAACCACATCCCAGACACATACAGCTTCCAGGGATCTGGTGGGGCCATCTCTTGCCCACCCAACAGCCTGTCCCTAGACAGTGGCATTGGGATGATGAACGGACATTTGTCCAGTAACGTGGATGGGATGGGGCTAAGTGGACACCCTCACCTGGCTGCCAATGGAGGCCACTCATATATGGGCAGCTGTACAGGCTCCACAGGAGGTGACTATCCTCACCATGACTCTGGCTCTCCTCTCCTTGGTGGGGGAGCAGTGATGGAACCTCATTCAGTCTATACAAGTCCTGCGTCCGCCTGGGCACCAACCTCTACTGCCCTGTCTGGAGGTGCCCCCTATATTAAGCAGCAGCCCCTTTCACCCTGCAACTCTGCCAACAACCCCCTGTCCTCCAGCCTTTCCTCACACTCCCTGGATCAGCCATACCTGCACCAGAACAGTCACAACACCGCGTCAGACTTACAAGGTAAGTGCCCCCTGCTCTCCACTCCAAAACCCACCAAACATCCACTGGCAACAAACACCACCAAACACATCCACTGGCACAAACACCACCAAACACATCCACTGGCACAGAAACCACCAAACATCCACTGGCACAAAACCCACCAAACACATCCACTGGCACAAAACCCATCAAACCCATCCACTGGCACAAAACCCATCAAACACATCCACTGGCACAAACACCACCAAACACATCCACTGGCACAGAAACCACCAAACATCCACTGGCACAAAACCCACCAAACACATCCACTGGCACAAAACCCATCAAACCCATCCACTGGCACAAAACCCATCAAACACATCCACTGGCACAAAACCCATCAAACCCATCCACTGGCACAAAACCCATCAAACACATCCACTGGCACAAAACCCACCAAACACATCCACTGGCACAAAACCCATCAAACCCATCCACTGGCACAAAACCCATCAAACACATCCACTGGCACAAAACCCATCAAACACATCCACTGGCACAAAACCCATCAAACACATCCACTGGCACAAACACCACCAAACACATCCACTGGCACAAACACCACCAAACACATCCACTGGCACAAAACCCATCAAACACATCCACTGGCACAAAACCCATCAAACACATCCACTGGCACAAAACCCATCAAACACATCCACTGGCACAAACACCACCAAACACATCCACTGGCACAAAACCCACCAAACATCCACTGGCACAAAACCCATCAAATACATCCACTGGCACAAAACCCATCAAACACATCCACTGGCACAAAACCCATCAAACACATCCACTGGCACAAACACCACCAAACACATCCACTGGCACAAAACCCATCCACTGGCACAAAACCCATCAAACACATCCACTGGCACAAACACCACCAAACACATCCACTGGCACAAAACCCACCAAACACATCCACTGGCACAGAAACCACCAAACATCCACTGGCACAAAACCCACCAAACACATCCACTGGCACAAAACCCACCAAACACATCCACTGGCACAGAAACCACCAAACATCCACTGGCACAAAACCCATCAAACACATCCACTGGCACAAAACCCATCCACTGGCACAAAACCCATCAAACACATGCACTGGCACAAACACCACCAAACACATCCACTGGCACAAAACGCACCAAACACATCCACTGGCACAGAACCCATCAAACACATCAACTGGCACAAAACCCATCAAACACATCAACTGGCACAAACAATCCACAGACAACCACTAGCAAAATACCCACTTTATATAGCCACTGTTATAAACCCATCAAACACATCCACTGGCACAAACAATCACCAGATAACCACTAGCAAAATTCCCACTGTATATAGCCACCGGTAAAAACCCACCTAACACTGCCCTGGCACAAAATCTTCCATATATAACTATTGACACAAAACTCACCAAACACATCCACTGGCACAATACCCACCTTACATATCCATGGGCACAGTACTCACAATATACATCCACCGGCACAATACATACAATATATATTCATTGGCACAATGCCCACATACATATCCAATGGCACAAAACTCACCGAACACATCTACTGGCATAATACCCTCCATACATATCCACTGGCACTACACCCCCATAGACCAGGCTGTACAACATGGAACTACTTAATAGGAATATTAGGGAGAGTTTGGGTGGCTGCAGACTAAGGGTTGGATGGGGGCTGTAGTTCTTATGGTAGTTCTGTAGAAAAAGAGGGGAAATAAGGGGGGAGTTGTGTCCTGTGACTCTCCACATATGGGGCATGGCAGCAGTTAGTGTGGAGACACTGGGTAATTATGGCTCCTGAGGGTACAGATTGTGTCTGAGGCCCTGGGCTCCGGGACCCTATAGAGGGGAATGTGTCAAAGGCCCCAAGTCACATTCACATCGTCCCCAAAGACCCCTCTGCCCCCCAGTACCAGGAGGAAAAGGAGGAATGGACGGAAACATAAGAGGGAAACAAGAGACGACCCGACAATTGTAACATTGTTATTTGTTTACAAATATCCAGATGTGAAGAAGCAGATAATGCTCCACATCACAGAGGATGATGATGGGATATCATTCCTGGGATTATTCATGTGCTGGATTATTATGGGATATTGTTCCTGGGATTATTCATGTGCTGGATTATGATGGGATATTGTTCTGGGATTATTCATGTGCTGGATTATGATGGGATATTGTCTGGATTATTCATGTGCTGGATTATTATGGATATCATTCCTGGATTATTAATGTGCTGGATTATTATGGGATATTGTCTGGGATTATTCATGTGCTGGATTATTATGGGATATCATTCTGGGATTATTCATGTGCTGGATTATGATGGGATATTGTCTGGGATGTCAGATCTGGGAGGAAAACAGAAAAGTATAATGATCACATTAACTGTGAAGAAGAGCTATTGGGAGTCAGAATGGGGGTGATGGAAATGAGGAGAATGGGGATGATGGGGGTAAAGGGGTGATGGGGATGATAGGGATGATGGGATAAAGGGGGTGATGGGGATGAAAAGGGATGATGGAGATAAAGGGGGTGATGGGGATGATAGGGATGATGGAGATAAAGGGGTGATGGGGATGATGGGGATAAAGGGGTGATGGGATGATGGGGATAATGGGGGTGATGGGGTGATGGGTGATTGGGATGTGTCTCCCCATTTCTGGTCCATAAATCTCCGTTTTGAGCTTTGGTTAATTTCTTCTGATAGATTCGAGCAGTTTCCTTCCATCACAATTAACATAATTGCTCCAAATAAGTGGATGGGATTAGAAATGTCCGCACTGATGTCCTATATATATATATATATATATATAATATACATACACATATAGATATAGATAGATAGGTAGATGTGTGACCCACAGACACTGGACAGAATATACATATATACAGACTATAAATCATCAACATCATCAGTGTGTAAGAGGAGAAATTGTGGAGAATTAGTTCTTATAGATTAGCTCTGTATATATATATATAAACAGAGGATAATAATAATAGTGGTATTTATGATACTAATAATAACTCGTACATAAAAATACTAGTAATGAAAATGAATATTGGTTATATGCTGTGAATTATTATCATAATCATAATTATTAATACTATTCACTGTATAAAATATTTACTATTATTGGTAGGACTGCTATTATTTTATTATTAATATTAATGTTCTTAATAGTAGTGGTAGTGTTATCACTTTATCATTATTATGATTGGTATTGATGTTGTACTATTATTGGTAGAAGTACGATAGTTATTATTTATTATTACTATTAGTATTAGTGTTATTATTAGTAGAAGCAGTAGGAGTGTTATTATTTTATTATTATTATTATTATTATTTAGTAGTAGTAGTAGTAGTAGTAGTAGTAGTAGTAGTAGTAGTATTAACGTTATTATAGTAGAAGCAGTAGGAGTGTTATTATTTTATTATTATAATATTATTATTATTATTAGTAGTAGTAGTAGTAGTAGTAGTATTAACGTTATTATTAGTAGAAGCAGTAGAAGTGTTGTTATTTTATTATTTTACTACTAGTATTAGTGTTATAATTATTATTAATAGTAGCAGGTACAATTTGTTACAATTTACAATTAATTTGTTACAATTGTTACAATTTTATTATTAATAGTGTTAGTGTTATTATTAGTGTTAGTGCTAGTAGAAATAGTAGTATTATTTTATTATTATTACTAGTTAGTATTAATGTTCTTAGTATTAGTAGTAGTGTTATTATTATACTATTAGTATTGTTATTATTATTATTAGTAATAGTATTGTTATTATTAACATTAATAGTATTATTGATATGTGAATAGACATTTTACTTGCCTCTTTGAGGAACTGAGTGAAATGACTGGGATCTCCAGCTGGGATAGAACTACAAGTTGCAGCAAACTCTAGGAACAGCAGTAGTGATGATGCTAGGACTTGTAGTTCCACTGTAGCAGCAGGTGGTCCATGCTGTTGATTGCACTGATGTTACTGACTGCTGCCCCTTTGTCTTCCCAGGTGTCCCCCGGTATCACACCCAGTCCCCCAGCATGAACGACAGGAAGGAGTTTGTGTTCTCCTTTAATGCTATGGCCTCCTCCATGCACGGGGGCAGCGGTTCCTACTACCACCAGCAGGTCAGCTACCAGGACATCAAACCCTGTGTGATGTGAGACCACTGTGCCCCCCCAGAGCTGTGCCCCCCCCAGAGCTGTGCCCCCCAGAGCCCCAGGACATCAAAGGAGACCAGACACAAGTAAAACTCTCATCATTTCTTCATCTTCATTCACCTTGTAAAGCAGAAACTGATGACAATGGCTGTGGTCCATAAGAGAGAGAAAAACATGTACCGAGCTGAGAAACACAGTGCATGGTGCTGAGATACAGTGCATCATGCTTAGATACAGTGCATCATGCTGAGATACAGTGAATGGAGCTGAGATACAGTGCATTGACCTGAGTCAGTTCATGGAGCTGAGATACCTGGAGCACTGCTCACCTGACATCTTTATCCATCCGTTACCGGATCCGTCATGTCCGGTTGATCCTCTGGAGGGGGAGGGAGGGATCAGGCCCGGATTCTCCATCTGCAGAGACTTTCTGGCACTTTCCCTGTTTCCATATATTTATTGCCCCCTGCAGACATTTCCAGGGTTTTGGGGTCTTTTCTTGGCAATATTTGCCTGTGAAGGATTCTTTTTTTTATATTTTTGGTCACTAAATCCAGAAGATCCAGCAGATTCTATATAATGAAGGATGGGATCGAGCGACAGGAGATCCAGCAGATTCTGTATAATGAGGATGGATCGAGGCGACAGAGATCCAGTAGTTGTCTATAATGAAGGATGGATCGAGGCGACAGGAGATCCAGTAGATTCTCTATAATGAAGGATGGGATTGAGGCGACAGGAGATCCAGTAGATTCTATATAATGAAGGATGGGATCGAGGCGACTCTTTGTATTTGGGGAATGAGTTTCCGATATTATTTCTCTGCACTGTAAAAAGTAATATCATGTTTGTAATATTGTTTATAATATTGTTTGTGTCTGTAAATTAAAAAAAGGAAAAAAAAGGAAAAATAAAATTTTTATTCTATTTGTTAATTTTAAGGAAAATTCTAATGATTTTATACTATAATGAGAGATGATTGGTCATTCCCTTGTGAATGTAATAACATCATCATTTATATTTATTATTTCATGCATTAATTTATTATTTATAAATATAATTTAAATAATTAAGGTGGAATTACCCCAAACTCAGAAGAGGAGAAATAACAGGAAACGGATAATAATAATAATAATATAATAATAATAATAATAATAATAATACCAACAAATAATAATGTAATAAAAATAATGTAATGGGAATAATATAGTAAAAATTATGTAATAAAATAATGTAATAGCAGTTCCAATAATAATAATAATAGTGTAATAATAATACCAATAATAATGTATAAATATATAATAAGTAATAAAATAATGTAATAAAAAATAGTAGTTCCAATAATAAATAATCATAGTGTAATAATTAAAAATAATAATGTAATAAAAATAATATAATAATGTAATACAAATAATGTAATAATATAGAACTAGTAATAAAATAATAATGTAATGCAAATAATGTAATAATGTAGTATTATTATTAATAATGTAATAAAATATGTAATAACAATATAGTAGTAGTAATAATAATATAGTAAAATATGTAATAATAATATAGTAGCAATAATAATAATAAAATATGTAATAACAATATAGTAGCAATAACATAATAAAATATGCAATAATATAGTAGCAATAATAATAGTGTAATAAAAATATGTAATAATAATAACATAGTAATACTAATAATAATGTAATAAAATATGCAATAACAATATAGTAGTAGTATTAAAATACTAATAATGTAATAATAAAGTGCTGTGGAATTATAAGTTATATAAATGAATAAATATGATTATTATTAGTAAAAAATAATAAGAATATAGTAGTAGTAATACTGTAATAATATAATAACAATAATAATTGTACATGAAATGTAATAATGATCCTTATTGCATGTAATTTCTGCAAGAGATGGGGGCTGCAGGGATATCTCATTGCTATGGAGGGTCACATATTATTGATTTTATATCATTTGTGTCAGTTTAGTTGCTGTTATTATTAATATTACTATATAAAAAGTTAATAAATTGCAGTAATGAAAGATAAACTATAAAGAGCGGGGAGAGGTCACATTACAAGTGAGAGCCTCTGCTTTGGGTATGAGGTTCATACTATAGTCATGTAGGTGTATTTACAGGATGGCAGATAATTGATGCCCATAATTATTATAATGATAATACCAATAAATGTATATATATATATATATATATATATATATATATATATATATATATATATCGCTCAAAAAAATAAAGGGAACACTTCAACATTACATTGTGTTGTTAAATGTTCCTTCATTTTTTGAGCAGTATATATATAAAACGAATGGGTGTGTATATAGACATGGGTTACACCTCCAATAGCATTTACATATATATATGAGAAAGGCAAGGAGCAAAACGTTGCAGTCCTAGGGCTAATAAAACCCTTATGATCTTATGAAGGAAGTGCTGCCTTTCATTTTTTCATCTATATATATATATATATATATATATATATATATATATTTCTGCAGTTGTCAGGGATGGAGTGTGAGTTGATGTCTGACCCCAGGACTCTCCTGAATCCCCTGGAGAGGAGTTTGGTGCAGGAGCAGTTTGGGGTCTGTGGATGGGATTGTGGGGTCTCTGGAGAGGAGTTTGGGGTCTCTGGAGGGGGTTGTGAGGTTGTGGGGTCTCTGGTGGGTGTTGTGGGGTCTTGGAGGGGGTGTGTGAGGTGTGGGGTCTCTGGTCGGGGTTGTGGGGTCTCTGGAGGGGGATGTGAGGTTGTGGGGTCTCTGGGTGGTGGAGTTGTGGGGTCTCTGAGGGGGTTGTGAGGTGTGGGGTCTCATTTGTGGTCCGATCGGAAAGAAGCAATACGTACAAGAGACCTTCATCTGATTGTAAGGAATGGTCACAGGACATTAATGACAGTTTCTACAGAAAGCAAAACTCGGGTGAATAGAAAAGATGCGCAGGAGCCTGCAGATCCTCATCCCTGCACTGTCACCATCAGCTCTATCACTGAATGTAATACTGAACAATGAGAAGAGGGGTGAGGTGGGCAGGGGGTAATGTGTGGGAGAGAAGAAGAATAGGGAACTGCAGAGGACAAAAAGAGAAATAAAATACCAGGTGTGAAGGGAAAGAGATGAAGAAGATAGAAGAAGAAGGAGAAGATAGAGAGATAAGAAGATAGATAAGGAGAAGAGAAGATAGAGATATAAGAAGATAGAAGAAGAGATAGAGAGATGAAGAAGATAGAGAGAGAAGAAGATAGAATAAGGAGAAGAAGAAGATAGAGATATGAAGAAGATAGAAGAAGAAGGAGAAGAAGAAGAAGATAGAGAGACGAAGAAGATAGAGAGACGAAGAAGATAGAAGAAGAAGGAGAAGAAGAAGAAGAGGAAGCAGATAGAAGAAGATAGAGAGACATAGAAGATAGAAGAGAAGAGGAAGAAGATAGAAGAAGAAGGAGAAGATAGAGAGACATAGAAGATAGAAGAAGAAGAGGAAGAAGATAGAAGAAGAAGGAGAAGATAGAGAGACGTAGAAGATAGAAGAAGAAGAAGAGGAAGAAGAGGAAGAAGATAGAAGAAGATAGAGAGACGTAGAAGATAGAAGAAGAAGAGGAAGAAGATAGAAGAAGAAGAGAAGATAGAGAGAGTAGAAGATAGAAGAAGAAGAGGAAGAAGATAGAAGAAGAAGAGAGAAGATAGAGAGACGTAGAAGATAGAGAAGAAGAAGAGGAAGAAGAGGAAGAAGATAGAAGAAAGAGAAGAAGATGAGAGATGTAGAAGATAGAAGTAGAAGAAGAGGAAGAGGATAGAAGAAGGAGAAGAAGATGAGAGACGTAGAAGATAGAAGAAGAAGAAAGAAGAGAGGAAGAAAAAGAAGAGGGAAAAAGAGCACAAAACTCCATTACATTTATAAGTGGAATCTAGAACAAGGGAAAAGATGCCAGAAAGTCTGAAGTTAATACAATGAGAAGATTGTAACCAAAAATATGAAACAATGAAATTGCATTATGGATTAATTCCTGTAATACTGTGTGTGAACCCAGAGGCATAATAATATTAATGATAATAAGCTGTCAAAAAAGTAAATACAACAAGTATTTAATCAGATGATAACATTATTTTTAATTTAATACAATAATATAATACATAATATCATATAATATATTTATATTATTATCATATAAACAAATATATAAATTGTAAAATTAAAATAATAATAATAATAATAATAATAATAATAATAATAAGTTACTACAGGCACATATGACAGAGCCGAGCTCAGATCATTCTGTCTCTGGAATCTTTTACCATCTAAGGAGAAAGTTACTGGAAACAAGTAATTATGTGACAACTACTCCCATCATCTCCCCTCTGAGAGGCTTTGCACCATGCTCTGGAGGTCTGATGTTTCCTTATATTTCCATGTTTATGTATCTGATATGATGGATGTAGCTGTTACTTTGGATCAGTTTCGGATTTGGTCCATATTCAAAGCAGCAAATATCATCCTGAGCTGCTGCAACCAGAATCAGGCTGATATAACCTGATACATTGGGTTATTTTGTAGCCACAAACATAAATGGGATTTGTCATTTTTTCCTAGTTATTTTTTTACTTGTTGACAAAGCTAGTGTTGTCAGAGTACCCCCCCCCCCCCCACTCCAGGATCAGGTCTCCCATTCACATGCACTTAAAGGCCCCAGATCTGAAGGATCATTTGGATCTGACACATAATTACTGATGTCCTCTGAACCCTGATGCATTTTTTTAAGGCAGAGTTCACATGTCTGGATCCCGCCGGGATCCGTTGGGAAAAAAAAAATTCTGTCAAACACAACTTTTTTGCCTGTTGGTAGTGATCCTGCAGGATCCGTTTTGTTTATTTCTTTTTTAACATTGGCGCTTATGGAGAAGATCATAGCAATGCTATTTAATGACCATTTTATTGCATTGATTGATCATTTTTACATTGAGCTTGGAAGATTTTAGCCCATTTTGTCTTTGCATCTGTATTGGATCCATTGTTTTAACATTGGAGCCTATGGAGAAAGGATCTATTAACCAATTGCTATTTAATGATCCATTTTTTTAACATTGGAGTCTATGGTGAACAGATCCTTTAGCTGATCGCTATTAAGCCTCTGTTTTTCTTGCATTTGCATCAGATCAGTATTTTTTTTTTCTTACAGGATCCGTTTCATATAGAAGATTAGTACTGGATCTGTTCTCCATAGACTCCAATGTAAAAAAAAATCAGATCTGGCAGACATCATTTTTCCATCAGATCTCTGCAGGATCCCTTCTAATGGATGATTACAGGACATGTGAACTTCAGGTTTTTTTTTTTTTTAGCACAAACCTGATCCAGTTTCTGCCCATTCACTTTAATGGTGTCAGGTGGGATCCTGATGCTTCAGGTTACTTTCCATTAAAGTGAATGGACAAAAAATTGGATCCTGAATGGATCAGGTTTTTGCTGAAATCCTGATTTTGCCTGATTGTAAAAATCGGTATTAGGAGTCTATGAGGAACGGATCGCTACTGATAGCTATTTATCTTCCATTTATATAATAATAATCATTATATAGCGCCAACATATTCCGCGGCGCTTCACAATACAATGGTTCATAAGTAACAGTTATCAAGGAATACAATAATGAAAGCACAATAATGACAGCCCTGTTCATAAGAGCTTACAATCTACAATGAGGTGGGCGTGGCACAGAGTACAGGGGCTTTGTAACTGATCCAGTAAGGCTGGTGTCACAGTATCGTATATTTGATTTGCAGGATAAGGCTACACACCCCCCGGATTCCCCAGCAATGACAACCATACCTCTGTGTGGGAGCATCCATTTGCAGATTTTACAGGGACCTGGTGGATGGTAAATGGGGGGCGAGTCATTTAGGAATGTGTTCTGCACATGCACAGAACATTGAGCACAGACCAGAAATCAGGATTCACCGGGATCTGGAGTCCGGGTCACTCCTGTGACTCATAGGCCACCATTGTGATTTTAACCGTGGTGCCCTGGATCCAAGACAAAATCACAACCAAATGGTTTGTCCTGTGAAAACTATGTGGACACCTGCATCCACCTGGATCTGGGAGGAACCGTACACAACTGGGTGCATCCACCTGGATCTGGGAGGAACCGTACACAACTGGTGCATCCACCTGGATCTGGGAGGAACCGTACACAACTGGGTGCATCCACCCGGATCTGGGGGGAACCGTACACAACTGGGTGCATCCACCTGGATCTGGGGGAACTGTACACAACTGGGTGCATCCAACCTGGATCTGGGGGGAACTGTACACAACTGGGTGCATCCACCGGATCTGGGAGGAACCGTACACAACTGGGTGCATCACCGGATCTGGGTGGAACTGTACACAACTGGGTGCATCCCACACTGGATCTGGGGGGAACCGTACACAACTGGGTGCATCTACCGGATCTGGGTGGAACCGTACACAACTGGGTGCATCCAACGGATCTGGGAGGAACCGTACACAACTGGGTGCATCACCTGGATCTGGGGGGAACTGTACACAACTGGGTGCATCCCACCTGGATCTGGGGGAACCGTACACAACTGGGTGCATTCACCTGGATCTGGGAGGAACCTGTACACAACTGGGTGCATCCACCTGGATCTGGGAGGAACCGTACACAACTGGGTGCATCCACCTGGATCTGGGAGGAACCGTACACAACTGGGTGCATTCCACCTGGATCTGGGAGGAACCGTACACAACTGGGTGCACCACCTGGATCTGGGGGAACCGTACACAACTGGGTGCATTCACCTGGATCTGGGGGGAACTGTACACAACTGGGTGCACACACCCGGATCTGAGGGGAACCGTACACAACTGGGTGCATTCACCTGGATCTGGGTGGAACTGTACACAACTGGGTGCACCACCTGGATCCTGGGGGGAACCGTACACAACTGGGTGCATCTACCGGATCTGGTGGAAACCGTACACAACTGGGTGCATCCACCTGGATCCGGGGAGGAACCGTACACAACTGGGTGCATACCGGATCCAGGGGAACCATACACAACTGGGTGCACCCACCCGGATCCGGGGGAACCGTACACAACTGGGTGCACCTACCCGGATCCAGGGGACCCGTACACAACTGGGTGCATCCACCCAGATTCGGGGGAAACCTGTACACAACTGGGTGCACACCCCGGATCAGAGGGGAACCGTACACAACTGGGTGCATTCACCGGATCTGGGGGGAACTGTACACAACTGGGTGCACACACCGGATCTGGGGGAACCGTACACAACTGGGTGCATCACCTGGATCTGGGGGAACGTACACAACTGGGTGCATCCACCTGGATCTGGGAGGAACCGTACACAACTGGGTGCATCCACCTGGATCTGGGAGGAACCGTACACAACTGGGTGCATTCACCTGGATCTGGGGGAACGTACACAACTGGGTGCATCCACCCGGATCTAGGGGAACCGTACACAACTGGGTGCATTCACCTGGATCTGGGGGGAACTGTACACAACTGGGTGCACCCATCTGGGAACCGTACACAACTGTGCATTCACCGGATCTGGGGGGAACTGTACACAACTGGGTGCATCCACCCGGATCTGGGGGAACCGTACACAACTGGTGCATTAGGTTGGTAACCGTACACTGGTGCATCCCCTGCGGGAGGAACCGTACACAACTGGGTGCATCTACCTGGATCCAAGGCAAACCATACACAACTGGGTGCACCCACCCGGATCCAGGGGGAACCGTACACAACTGGGTGCACCTACCCGGATCCAGGGGGACCCGTACACAACTGGGTGCACCCACCCAGATCCGGGGGAAACCGTACACAACTGGGTGCACCTACCCGGATCCAAGGGGACCCGTACACAACTGGGTGCATCTACCCGGATCTGGGGGGAACTGTACACAACTGGGTGCACACACCCGGATCTGGGGGGAACCGTACACAACTGGGTGCATTCACCTGGATCTGGGGGGAACTGTACACAACTGGGTGCAACCACCCGGATCTGGGGGGAACCGTACACAACTGGGTGCATCTACCCGGATCTGGGTGGAACCGTACACAACTGGGTGCATCCACCTGGATCCGGGGAGGAACCGTACACAACTGGGTGCATCTACCTGGATCCAAGGCAAACCATACACAACTGGGTGCACCCACCCGTATCCAGGGGGAACCGTACACAACTGGGTGCACCTACCCGGATCCAGGGGGACCCGTACACAACTGGGTGCACCCACCCGGATCCGGGGGGAACCGTACACAACTGGGTGCACCTACCCGGATCCAAGGGGACCCGTACACAACTGGGTGCACCCACCCGGATCTGAGGGGGAACCGTACACAACTGGGTGCACCCACCCGGATCTGGGGGGAACCGTACACAACTGGGTGTATCTACCCGGATCTGGGGGGAACCGTACACAACTGGGTGCATCCACCCGGACCTGGGGGGAACCGTACACAACTGGGTGCATCTACCCGAATCTGGGGGGAACTAACTGTACACAACTGGGTGCATCTACCCTAATCTGGGGGAACAGTACACAACTGGGTGCATTTACCCGGATCCAGGGGGAAACATACACAACTGGGTGCACCCACTATTGTCTTTGGACCCATTGAAAGTCAATGAAGCCAAAAACTGATCCAGGTGAATCCAGTTTGTGACAGATTCACACTGATGGCGAAAAATGGCAGTGTGATACCAGCCTGAGAGAATAATGGATGCTTTACAAATGAATAATAACGGAGGCTAAATAGCCAACAGGTGATGCACCCATTCTCCATAGACTCCAATGTTAAAAAAATGGATCCTGCAGAAATGAAAGAAAAACGGATGGCTAAATACTGTAGCAATCCACTGGATCCATTCTTCATAGACTCCCATGATACAAACACGGCTCTGCAGAAAGCAGTTATTTAAAAACAGACAAAAAAGTTGTGTTTGCACAAAGGATTCCTGCTGGATTCGATCTAACGGACAGGGCTGCACCGTCCATTGGACAGTGTGAGCCCCTAAACTCAAGCGGCAAGTAGCCAGGGGGAGTGGCTGTGTAGAAGGGGCGGCACCATCTCCACACAGCGGCATCATGGTTGACGGGCGCCGCCCTGTGGCGCTGATAGCACTCCCCCCCCCGACTCCTCACCTGTGGCGGGGGGGTGACAGCACCCCCCCGCTCCTCAATTAGGGCTCAGGCGGCAGGGGGGCTTGATGCAGCCCTGCTAACTGAAGAGGCGAATTTAATGGGCAGAGAAGAATAAGTCAATGCTGAACCCCCCCACACAGACTCCTCTGTCCCCTCTCCAGACTCCTTGTCCTCCTTCCTCCTCCAGACTTCTCTTGTCCCTCTCCAGATTTTTCTGTCTTCCTCCAGACTCCTCTGTCCCTCTCCAGACTCCTGTCCTCATCCTCCAGACTCCTCTGTTCTCTTCCAGACTCCTCTGTCTCTCTCCAGACTCCTGTCCTCATCCTCCAGACTCCTCTGTTCTCTTCCAGACTCCTCTGTCCCCTCCAGACTCCTCTGTCCCTTTCAGACTCCTCTGTCCCCTCCAGACTCCTCTGTCCCTCTCGAGACTCCTGTCCTCATCCTCCAGACTCCTCTGTCCCTTTCAGACTCCTCTGTCCCTCTCCAGACTCCTGTCCTCATCCTCCAGACTCCTGTCCCTTTCAGACTCCTCTGTCCCTCTCCAGACTCCTGTCCTTATCCTCCAGACTCCTCTGTCCCTTTCCAGATTCCTCTGTCCCTCTCCAGACTCCTGTCCTCATCCTCCAGACTCCTGTCCCTTTCAGACTCCTCTGTCCCTCTCCAGACTCCTGTCCTCATCCTCCAGACTCCTCCGTCCCTTTCTAGATTCCTCTGTTCCTCTCCAGACTCCTGTCCTCATCCTCCAGACTCCTCTGTCCCTTTCAGACTCCTCTGTCCCTCTCCAGACTCCTGTCCTCATCCTCCAGAATCCTCTGTCCCTCTCCAGACTCCTGTCCTCATCCTCCAGACTCCTCTGTCCCTCTCCAGACTCCTGTCCTCATCCTCCAGACTCCTCTGTCCCTTTCAGACTCCTCTGTCCCTCTCCAGACTCCTGTCCTCGTCCTCCAGATTCCTCTGTCCCTCTCCAGACTCCTGTCCTCATCCTCCAGACTCCTCTGTCCCTTTCTAGATTCCTCTGTTCCTCTCCAGACTCCTGTCCTCATCCTCCAGACTCCTCTGTCCCTTTCAGACTCCTCTGTCCCTCTCCAGACTCCTGTCCTCATCCTCCAGAACCCTCTGTCCCTCTCCAGACTCCTGTCCTCATCTTCCAGACTCCTCTGTCCCTCTCCAGACTCCTGTCCTCATCCTCCAGACTCCTCTGTCTCTTTCAGACTCCTCTGTCCCTCTCCAGACTCCTGTCCTCATCCTCCAGATTCCTCTGTCCCTCTCCAGACTCCTGTCCTCATCCTCCAGACTCCTCTGTCCCTTTCTAGACTCCTCTGTCCCTCTGCAGACTCCTGTCCTCATCCTCCAGACTCCTCTGTCCCTCTCCAGACTCCTGTCCTCATCCTCCAGACTTCTCTGTCCCTCTCCAGACTCCTGTCCTCATCCTCCAGACTCCTCTGTCTCCATCTCAGGGGTGGGGGCAGTTTATCTCCTGCAATAACACCCAACAACCTGATCCTTCCTTTCTCCTGCAGTCAGGGAGGGTTAAAAGCCTTATTCATTTTCTTATATTTTGTGGTGGTGTGCTGCTATTTAATTTGTCAATTCTTTTTCTATGATCAGGGAGGGTTTGGGGGGCACCATACATATTAGATGTGGATGGATCCTATAGATAATGCAGAATGGTGGAAATAGCAACAAAATCAGCTTTAGCTCTGTATTTTTTTGTTAGGGTGGGTAACCCCAAGGGTAAGAATGTGTCACATGTACCTGTTACAGTTTAGTATACTTTGTTTCCATTGGATTTTTTTTACACAAATGTTTAATCATTTTTTCTGTAGTTTTTTTCTCTTAACTTTAGCTGCCGCTTTATTAACAAATCAGAATGCAGCCGTGATCAGAGACGTTCTATAAGAGATGACGGGAACGTCTTTCCTGTCTGACCCCAATCAAAAATCGGCTTTTTTCCAAATTTCTTTTTTGTATGTCATGAATTTATTAATCCAAATCTAATCAAATTATTTACAGATCTCCTCCAAAATGTGGGGATTTAGTTTGTACAAACCCAGGAGGACGGTGGTCAGTGACATGAGACCCCATGAGGTTTTCGTGGTGGTGGTGGGCCGAGGACAGTTGCACAGAGAGAGCTTTAACCCCTTCCCTCTTTTCTGAAAATTACACAAATTGCCCAATAGAAAAACAGTAATGCTATTAAAGATTTGCAATAATTGGGGGCCCTGTTGGAGTTTTTGCATCGGGGCCCATGAGCTTCCAGTTACGCCGCTGTCTCTATGGCAGGTGTGAGACAAGACGGGCCGAGGCTGTGGGTTCAGAGTCGTGTTATATCCTGAGTGTTCAGGAAGCCGCAGGGATCGGCCGCAGCCATTATATATAGACCCTCGTCCTCATCATGTCACACGCACTCACCTCCACCATTGTCCTTCTGTCTCAAGTGTCCGCAGATGCACTAACAATGGAGCCGTATTTATAACATCAACACTTACTAGTAGGGGGTTTCAAAGGGAATTTAACCTTTAAAAAAATAAAATCTTCTATGTCTGTAAAGTGGGAAGACGATGATCAATCAGGATGTGCAGTGGTCGTCACTAGTGATGAGCGAGGAGTAAGATATTCGGGCTCGGATCGCTCTAACCGGATACTTTGAACTGTTTCAGTATTCAGATCTGAGGGAGTTCTCCATTGACTTACACTGGATACGTTACTCGTGCAAAGTGTTCAGTTAGGGCTTTCCGAACCTGAACATCATACTACTCACTCATCACGAGTTGATCATTCTAGTAGAGTTGGGTGACAACGGCAAATGACATGGAGAATAATCTGCTGCTTCCAAATCACCAACCACCAGGAACATGGACGAGAAGATGAGAGAGGAGGACGAGAAGATGAAGCAGGGGGACGAGAAGATGAAGCAGGGGGACGAGAGAGATGAAGCAGGAGGCCAGGAGGAGATGAAGCAGGAGGATGAGAAGATGAAGCAGGAGGATGAGAAGATGAAGCAGGAGGCTCAGGATGAGATGAAGCAGGAGGATGAGAAGATGAAGCAGGAGGCTCAGGACGAGAAGATGAAGCAGGAGGCTCAGGACGAGAAGATGAAGCAGGAGGCTCAGGATGAGAATGAAGCAGGAGCTCAGGATGAGAAGATGAAGCATGGGGATGAGAAGATCAAGTGGGAGGCTGAGGATGAGAAGATGAAGCAGGAGGATGAGAAGATGAAGCAGGAGGATGAGAAGATGAAGCAGGAGGATGAGAAGATGAAGCAGGAGGATGAGAAGATGAAGCAGGAGGCTCAGGATGAGAAGATGAAGCAGGAGGCTCAGGATGAGAAGATGAAGCAGGAGGATGAGAAGATGAAGCAGGAGGCACAGGATGAGATGAAGCAGGAGGATGAGAAGATGAAGCAGGAGGCTCAGGATGAGATGAAGCAGGAGGATGAGAAGATGAAGCAGGAGGCTCAGGATGAGAAGATGAAGCAGGAGGATGAGAAGATGAATCAGGAGGCTCAGGATGAGAAGATGAAGCAGGAGGATGAGAAGATGAAGCAGGAGGCTCAGGATGAGAAGATGAAGCAGGAGGATGAGAAGATGAATCAGGAGGTCAGATGAGAAGATGAAGCAGGAGATGAGAAGATGAAGCAGAGCTCAGAGAAAAGAAGCAGGAGGATGAGAAGATGAAGCAGGAGCTCAGGAGAGAAATGAAGCAGGAGGTGAGAAGATGAAGCAGAGATCGATGAGAAATGAAGAGAGAGGTGATGAGATGAAGCAGGAGGCTCAGGATAATGAGCAAGGATGAGAAGATGAAGCAGGGATGAGAAGATCAAGCAGGAGGCTCAGGATGAGATGAAGCAGGAGGATGAGAAGATGAAGCAGGAGGCTCAGGATGAGAAGATGAAGCAGGAGGATGAGAAGATGAAGCAGGAGGCTCAGGACGAGAAAATGAAGCAAGGAGAGAATGAAGCAGAGCTCAGAGAGAAGATGAAGCAGAGATGAGATAAGCAGGAGATGAGAAGATGAAGCAGGAGGAGAGAGATGAAGCAGAGCTCAGATGAGAAGAGCAGGAGGATGAGAAGATGAAGTAGGAGGCTCAGATGAGATGAAGCAGGAGGATGAGAAGATGAAGCAGGAGGCTCAGGATGAGAAGAAGCAGGAGGATGAGAAGATGAAGC
This sequence comes from Allobates femoralis, assembly GCA_033576535.1. NCBI lineage: Eukaryota > Metazoa > Chordata > Amphibia > Anura > Aromobatidae > Allobates > Allobates femoralis. Next base: position 132,011,874 of record JARQOC010000010.1, read on the forward strand.
AGGGGGCTCAGGAGGAGATGAAGCAGGAGGATGAGAAGATGAAGCAGGAGGCTCAGGACGAGAATAATGAAGCAGGAGGATGAGAAGATGAAGCAGGAGACTCAGGATGAGAAGATGAAGCAGGAGGCTCAGGACGAGAATAATGAAGCAGGAGGATGAGAAGATGAAGCAGGAGGCTCAGGATGAGAAGATGAAGCAGGAGGATGAGAAGATGAATCAGGAGGCTCAGGATGAAAGATGAAGCAGGAGGATGAGAAGATGAAGCAGGAGACTCAGGATGAGATGAAGCAGGAGGATGAGAAGATGAAGCAGGAGGCTCAGGATGAGATGAAGCAGGAGGATGAGAAGATGAAGCAGGAGGCTCAGGATGAGAAGATGAAGCAGGAGGATGAGAAGATGAATCAGGAGGCTCAGGATGAGAAGATGAAGCAGGAGGATGAGAAGATGAATCAGGAGGCTCAGGATGAGAAGATGAAGCAGGAGGATGAGAAGATGAAGCAGGAGGATGAGAAGATCAAGCAGGAGACTCAGGATGAGAAGATGAAGCAGGAGGATGAGATGAAGCAGGAGGATGAGAAGATGAAGCAGGAGGATGAGAAGATGAAGCAGGAGGCTCAGGACGAGAATAATGAAGCAGGAGGATGAGAAGATGAAGCAGGAGGCTCAGGATGAGAAGATGAAGCAGGAGGACGAGAAGATGAAGCAGGAGGCTCAGGATGAGCAGATGAAGCAGGAGGCTCAGGATGAGAAGATGAAGCAGGAGGATGAGAAGATGAAGCAGGAGGATGAGAAGATGAAGCAGGAGGATGAGAAGATGAAGCAGGAGGCTCAGGACGAGAATAATGAAGCAGAGAGGACGAGAAGATGAAGCAGGAGGATGAGAAGATGAAGCAGGAGGATGAGAAGATCAAGCAGGAGACTCAGGATGAGAAGATGAAGCAGGAGGATGAGATGAAGCAGGAGGATGAGAAGATGAAGCAGGAGGATGAGAAGATGAAGCAGGAGGATGAGAAGATGAAGCAGGAGGATGAGAAGATGAAGCAGGAGGCTCAGGACGAGAATAATGAAGCAGGAGGACGAGAAGATGAAGCAGGAGGATGAGAAGATGAAGCAGGAGGATGAGAAGATCAAGCAGGAGACTCAGGATGAGAAGATGAAGCAGGAGGATGAGATGAAGCAGGAGGATGAGAAGATGAAGCAGGAGGATGAGAAGATGAAGCAGGAGGCTCAGGACGAGAATAATGAAGCAGGAGGATGAGAAGATGAAGCAGGAGACTCAGGATGAGAAGATGAAGCAGGAGGCTCAGGACGAGAATAATGAAGCAGGAGGATGAGAAGATGAAGCAGGAGACTCAGGATGAGAAGATGAAGCAGGAGGCTCAGGACGAGAATAATGAAGCAGGAGGATGAGAAGATGAAGCAGGAGACTCAGGATGAGAAGATGAAGCAGGAGGACGAGAAGATGAAGCAGGAGGACGAGAAGATGAAGCAGGAGACTCAGGATGAGAAGATGAAGCAGGAGGACGAGAAGATGAAGCAGGAGGACGAGAAGATGAAGCAGGAGGACGAGAAGATGAAGCAGGAGGACGAGAAGATGAAGCAGGAGGATGAGAAGATGAAGCAGGAGGACGAGAAGATGAAGCAGGAGGACGAGAAGATGAAGCAGGAGGCTCAGGATGAGAAGATGAAGCAGGAGGATGAGAAGATGAAGCAGGAGGCTCAGGATGAGAAGATGAAGCAGGAGGATGAGAAGATGAAGCAGGAGGACGAGAAGATGAAGCAGGAGGACGAGAAGATGAAGCAGGAGGATGAGAAGATGAAGCAGGAGGATGAGAAGATGAAGCAGGAGGACGAGAAGATGAAGCAGGAGGACGAGAAGATGAAGCAGGAGGACGAGAAGATGAAGCAGGAGGACGAGAAGATGAAGCAGGAGGCTCAGGATGAGAAGATGAAGCAGGAGGATGAGAAGATGAAGCAGGAGACTCAGGATGAGAAGATGAAGCAGGAGGATGAGAAGATGAAGCAGGAGGATGAGAAGATGAAGCAGAAGGCTCAGGATGAGAAGATGAAGCAGGAGGATGAGAAGATGAAGCAGGAGGCTCAGGATGAGAAGATGAAGCAGGAGGATGAGAAGATGAAGCAGGAGGATGAGAAGATGAAGCAGGAGGATGAGAAGAAACAACCCAATGTTGGGCGATGTCACTGGGGTAGGAGCAGGCTGAGGCTAATTTCACATTTGCATATTTTGCAATTCGTTTGCTTCATGAAAGTGATGCAACTCCTGGATAGGTGTGGACAGACACGTACGGATGTCAGGTAAGATCTTTGTTAATGGATCTGTCATCAGTCACCAGACATGGGATGGGAGGAGGTGTACCTTGCTCCTCAGCATGCTCAGTACAGCAAAACTGATCCATGCACACAGAAGCAAACGGATCCATTTTCCATAGAGCTCCATTTGAAGTCATGACGTATAGTCACGGACCTGGGAGTGTCCATTTCTCTGCATATTTTTCATGCGAGTCCAAAAATGCAACATTTTGCGTTTTTGGGAGATGTGAAAAACATGCAGATAAACAAATCTGTGACAGAACAGTGACAACTGGAGGCTCCTGCAAGACCAATCCATCACCATTCAAAATCAATGGAGTCAACAACAGATCAGTGTCCGTCCATGTCAAACTGATAGAAATGGACTGCAAAATACGCAAGTGTGAATCCAGCCTGAAGGATTAGGGTGCACAGATCTGGGGGCTGTGTATTCGAGGGGGTCAGTCAGGGGGTAACTACAATAGGTGCAGGGGCTGCAATCACACCCGGGCCCTGGAGCCTAGGGGGGCCCAAGAGTCTCTTTGGCCTATAGAGAAAGACTAATGCTATTAAAGATTTACAATAATTGGGGGCCCCAGTGGAGCTTTCACATCACGGCCCAAGAGCTTCCAGTTAGGCTGCAGGGGCTGGACATATCATTAGGGCAGCCTATGCGGCTGTACAGGAGCCTGACACGTAAGGGGGCCAATTCCTACCTCCAAAGCGCGTGAAATTGTGCATTTTGATGAGCTCTTGGGCAGGCAGAGGGCCCTTACACTGTTCTCATACAGGGGCCCTTGCACTGTTCTCGTACAGGGGCCCTTACACTGTTCTCGTACAGGGGCCCTTACACTGTTCTCGTACAGGGGCCCTTGCACTGTTCTTCTACAGGGGCCCTTACACTGTTCTCGTACAGGGGCCCTTACACTGTTCTCGTACAGGGGCCCTTGCACTGTTCTCGTACAGGGGCCCTTACACTGTTCTCGTACAGGGGCCCTTGCACTGTTCTCGTACAGGGGCCCTTGCACTGTTCTCGTACAGAGGCCCTTGCACTGTTCTCGTACAGGGGCCCTTACACTGTTCTCGTACAGGGGCCCTTACACTGTTCTCGTACAGGGGCCCTTACACTGCTCTTGTACAGGGGCCCATACACTGCTCTTGTACAGGGACCCTTACACTGTTCTTGTACAGAGGTCCTTACACTGTTCTCGTACAGGGGCCCTTACACTGTTCTCGTACAGGGGCCCTTACACTGTTCTCGTACAGGGGCCCTTACACTGTTCTCGTACAGGGGCCCTTACACTGCTCTTGTACAGGGGCCCATACACTGCTCTTGTACAGGGACCCTTACACTGTTCTTGTACAGAGGTCCTTACACTGTTCTCGTACAGGGGCCCTTACACTGTTCTCGTACAGGGGCCCTTACACTGCTCTTGTACAGGGGCCCATACACTGCTCTTGTACAGGGACCCTTACACTGTTCTTGTACAGAGGCCCTTACACTGTTCTTGTACAGGGGCCCATACACTGCTCTTGTACAGGGACCCTTACACTGTTCTTGTACAGAGGCCCTTACACTGTTCTTGTACAGGGGCCCATACACTGCTCTTGTACAGGGACCCTTACACTGTTCTTGTACAGAGGCCCTTACACTGTTCTTGTACAGGGGCCCTTACACTGTTCTTGTACAGGGGCCCTTTTCTGGATCACTGTATATAATAATAATAAAGCTTTATTTATATAGCGCCAACATATTCCGCAGCGCTTTACAATGTAGGGGTTAGAGTACAGAAAATATACAGTAAGTAATTACAGTAGAGAACAAATACAGTAGAATAATTGGATACAAAACAATAGGCATAGAATCATGTAATAAAGAAAATACAATAAATAAAGCAAGAAATGAAGGTGACCCTGCTCAAAAGAGCTTACAATCTACAACGGGTTAGGGGTTGCACAAGGTACAGGGGCTTATTGCACTGATGGTCCAGGCATCTTGAGGAAATGGGGCATAGGACTAAGCTTACATGGATGGTCATTATACAATCTGTGTAGACCTTTATGGTTTGGTGGAGTTTGTAGAAGAGTAATGTCCAGAGGGATAGCCCATTCTCTGTCTACAGTACAAAGGACTTCTATTAGGGAGTATGATAGGCCGCCTTAAAAAGATGTGCTTTTAGGGATCGTCTGAAGCCATGCAAGTTGTGGATAGTCCTGATTTCTTGGGGTAAAGCATTCCAGAGGTTTGGTGCAGCTCTGGAGAAGTCTTGGAGCCGGGAGTGGGAGGATCGGATTAGTGCAGATGTTAGTCGAAGGTCATTTGAGGAACGTAGAGAGCGGGTGGGGTAATAGACAGAGATGAGGGAGGAGAGGTAGGGGGGTGTTGCTCTGTGAAGAGCTTTGTGGGTGAGAACAAGCAATTTGAATTTGATCCTGTAGTATACGGGCAGCCAGTGCAATGACTGGCACAGAGCAGAGGCATCTGAGTAACGATTGGCCAGATGGGTGATCCTGGCTGCTGCATTAAGGATGGACTGGAGAGGAGAAAGTCTGCTGAGAGGGAGGCCGCTTAATAGAGAATTGCAATAGTCAAGGCGGGAATGGATTAGGGCCACAGTGAGGGTTTTTGTTGTTTCCATGGTGAGAAAGGGGCGGACTCTAGAGATATTCTTCAGGTGTAAGTGACAGGAGCGGACGAGAGATTGTGTGTGGGAGGAGAAGGAGAGATCGGTGTCAAACATAACACCCAGACAGCGAGCCTGCTGCCTAGGCGTTATCGTGGTGCCGCATACTGAGAGAGATGTCCGATTTAGGGAGGTTAGTGGATGGGGGGAGCAGAAGAAGTTCAGTTTTGGAAAGGTTTATTTTCAAATAGAGAGTGGACATGATATTGGAAACTGCAGCTAGATAGTCATTGGTGCTCTTTAATACCGCGGGGGTAAGGTCAGGGGCTGAAGTGTATAGTTGTGTGTCATCAGCATAAAGATGGTACTGAAAGCCAAATCTGCTGATGGTCTGTCCAATCAGGGCTGTGTAGAGAGAGAAGAGGAGAGGGCCAAGGACTGAACCCTGTATGGGAAGCATCACACGAGTGTATATAACACACCAGACATCCATCCACAGCAATGTGACGAGGATTTTATCTCTTCTCGTCCGTGCTCTTTTCTGTTACAGCAGATATTAATGATATACAATGTATCTATAGATATCAGACACTATAGTGTGATATCCAGTGTTGGTTCGCACCTATAGGCCTGACTGTGTGCGTCCCACCCAATTACATGCTGTCATTTGTTCACACATAGTAAATGTATAACATCAGGGATCTTCGCTGTCCATTCAGTCACATTGATCCAGGGACTGGCCATTGTTTTTTCAGGGATAATATTTGGACAGAATACAAAGGTGTGAATGAGCCCCATCACCAGGAGACAGGTCCTACAATACTGCAGCTCTGAGGACACAAAACTCTCCTGCCATATGGGTACAGCGCCCTCCAGTGTCAGCACTGTGTGGTCACATACAACAGAGGGTACCAAGTGCCGCCAAAAGGTGTCTCAGAGGAACTGCAATGTTCTGCAGATCTGTATAGGATCTATCACTATGTATCTGTCAGGAGGTGGAGGAGCGATGTTCTGCAGATCTGTAGAGGTCAGTGGTGTAATAATCTGCAGGATCTATCACTATGTATCTGTCAGGAGGTGGAGGAGCGATGTTCTGCAGATCTGTAGAGGTCAGTGGTGTAATAATCTGCAGGATCTATCACTATGTATCTGTCAGGAGGTGGAGGAGCGATGTTCTGCAGATCTGCAGAGGTCAGTGGAGTAATAATCTGCAGGATCTATCACTATGTATCTGTCAGGAGGTGGAGGAGCGATGTTCTGCAGATCTGTAGAGGTCAGTGGTGTAATAATCTGCAGGATCTATCACTATGTATCTGTCAGGAGGTGGAGGAGCGATGCTCTGCAGATCTGTAGAGGTCAGTAGTGTAATAATCTGCAGGATCTATCACTATGTATCTGTCAGGAGGTGGAGGAGCGATGTTCTGCAGATCTGCAGAGGTCAGTGGAGTAATAATCTGCAGGATCTATCACTATGTATCTGTCAGGAGGTGGAGGAGTGATGTTCTGCAGATCTGTAGAGGTCAGTGGTGTAATAATCTGCAGGATCTATCACTATGTATCTGTCAGGAGGTGGAGGAGTGATGTTCTGCAGATCTGTAGAGGTCAGTGGTGTAATAATCTGCAGGATATATCACTTTCCAGGGGTAAATGATGTTGGATCTTAGGGCTGTGAATAGTTGGAGACAGTTTCTATTATGTGATGTGAGTGACATCTAGTGGCCAAAATGTGCAAAGCAGCAGATCCTCCATAGAGATCAATCAGTGGAATAAAAATCAGATTATTTCTGCAGGAGACACTAACAACAATGGCTGCAAATAATGTGTCAGTGACCCAGGAGAGGAAGGCAGTGATTAAAGGGAGGTCCCAGATAGAGCTACAAAGAGTTTCAGGAGAATCCCATGCTGATGTTGTGGGAGGTAACACACAGAGAGTTAGGCTGGAGACACACTATGCCAGATCCATGTGAGATATTCGCATGAGTCTCCCATGCCTCACCCGTCACGGCCGCCATCTCTGTGGAAAGGAGTATGTTAGCTGCTGGTGTTTCTATGCAGCCGACATGCTCCTGTCCAGAAAGCTGGTAGCTGTGACAGGTGAGGCATGGGAGACTCATGCGAATATCTCACATGGATCTGGTATAGTGTGTCTCCGACCTTACACAGTACCAGGGAACAGCATCTCACAGCAGCACAGAGTATTTTTGAAGAATGATGCTCTGGTTTTTGAGGAAGGTGTGTGTGGTGGTGTGTCTGTGTGTGTCACTTTAGTCTCTGCTCACTTATACCACCGGTCCTATGTCTCACCCCTGACCCAGACTGGGGCCACAGACTCCCAGGGCGGCCTCATGATGCCACTGCCTCCAGGTTTATTTGTTCCCATCATTCATGCCGGCTCAACAAATGATGAAGATAATATCACCACTGCTGGAAACATGTAATAAATAAGTCTGTCACAGCAGCTTCTGTTCTCTGTTATCATCCAGATTATGTCTCCAGTCACCGTCTGCAGGCTGAATTGCCATTTTCCCATCCTCCGGGCATGTGGCTGTCAGGTCTTTGATGGCCTCTACGTTCCCGCAGTGTCACCCCCATGTCTGAGTAATGGCTTCTCTTCCTCTGTTCCCCATTTTCTCTGTCCCATTGGGTTCTGGCCAGTTCTACCCCACTTGCTGCCCCCTATACTAGCCCTCCAGGAGGGACAGTGCCTGCTGGGCCTGATGGGGGTCAGGGTATCCAGGAAGGCTCGGTGCTGGGCACCCTGCCAGGTCAGGTGCACAGGAGAAGCCCCCCGCTCTCGTAAGGTGCCCTTTCAGCTCACTGACCCGGGTGGTAGGGGGTATATTCCCGAGGTACACAGTGCTGCCCTGTCTCTGGTCTGCAGTGGGTGGAGTGTGACTGACACTGTGCAGCGTTTTCACTATGTAACGCCACCCTCGTAAGGTGCCTTCGCATGACCGGTGGTGGGGTTTCCCATACAGTGTGCCGCTGGTCGGTGGTGATGTGACTGACTGTGCAGCTTTCATTAACCACGGTTGGTCCTCAGGCTGATCCTTCCTCTCAGTTCACTCTTCCCGCCCTTCGCCCTTTCTTGCAGCCTCCTCAGGATAGGAATCTTACTCATCATGTCCCGACTGATCTGAGAATTTGGGAAAAACAGTCATCAACATCCTCAAAAAGAACAGAATCCCCCAAATCCTGAACGATCTGCAGCTTCATAAACTCTGGGAGATTTCTCACCCCGGACTGATACATTGTAGCAAACTCAGGTCAGGAGAGTGAGATGTGTGCAGCTGCAGAAGATACAATTGTAACAAACCCTCAACTGTGAGAATATTAGGTTCTGAACCAATGATTATCTGCAGCAGAGATCATCCGGCTCTGCAGTTCCCCATATACCGGATCCCTCCTCTGCTGACCTTGGACCATATAATCCCCTGTGGCTTTGGGCGGGTGCAGTTGGTTTTGATGACCTGGGTTGGGGTGAGGATATAATCCACGGTCAGATCGTGATCATCCAAGAGATCCTCCGGGAAATCCAGCACCTGCAAACATGAGACGTAATCAGCACCTCACACCTCATAGAGGAAACCAACCACAGACTCCACTCACCTGACAGTCGTGGACCACAGTGACCACCACCGTCCGCTCTGTCACCGCCCCCATGGCCACCATCATCGCATACTCCATATCTGCAAAACCCTCTCCTTTCCCGATTCTCCACCCTGAGGACGATGGAAGAAGTCACATTATTCCCATAATGTCTCACTTGTTGAGCCCATTTCTTCTGTGGGGTGATGGGACATCCGGGACTCTTCAGGGGCCAGGCCTATTCTCTTGTGTAGGATGATTGGACATCTGGGCGACCTTCTCAGGGGCCGGACTATTCTCCTATGTAGGGCGATTGGACATCTTGGTCAATTCATGGGCTGGACCTATCTTTTGTGAATGTTGATGGAAATCTTGGTCTCCTTAGGGTGGAGCTTTTCTCCTGTGATGTCTGTGGGGCAAAGGGACATCTGGGTTCTCCTCAGGGGCTGACATATTCTCTCCTGTGGGGCAGTGGTACATCAGGGCTCCTAAGAGGCTGATCTATTCTCTTGTATGGCTTATGGAACATGTGGGTCTCCACAGGGGCTGGATCTTTCTCTCTAGTGTGGGCTTATGGACATCTGGGTCTCCATAGGGGCTGGATCTTTTCTCTCCTGTTGGGCAATGGGACATCTGGGCTGGACCTATTGTTTATGTGGGGCAAATGGACATATAGGTCTCCTCAGGGGCTAGACTAATTAATTGTCTTGTGTAAGTAATGGACATCTAAGGCTCCTGAGGTCTGGACCTATTCTCTTGTGTGGGGTTATGCGACATGTGGGTCTCCATAGGGCTGGACCTATTCTCTCCTGTGGTCAATGGGACATCTGGGCTCCTGAGGCTGGACCTTTATTCTCTGTGGCGATGGGACATTGGGGCTCCTGAGAGCCTGGACCTATTCTCTCCTGTGGGTAATGGACATCTGGCTCTGAGATGCTGGCCTATTTCTCCTGTGGGGCAATGGACATCTGGGGCTCCTGAGGGGCTGGACCTTTATTCTCCTGTGGGGTGATGGGACATCTGGGGCTCCTGAGGGGCTGGACCTTTATTCTCCTGTGGGGCGATGGGACATCTGGGGGCTCCTGAGAGCCTGGACCTATTCTCTCCTGTGTGGCGATGGGACATCTGGGGCTCCTGAGATGCTGGACCTATTTTCTCCTGTGGGGTGATGGGACATCTGGGGCTCTTGAGGGGCTGGACCTATTCTCCCCTGTGGGGCAATGGTGACATCTGGGCTCCTGAGGGGCTGGATCTTTATTCTCCTGTGGGGTGATGGGACATCTGGGGCTCCTGAGGGGCTGGACCTTTATTCTCCTGTGGGCGATGGGACATTGGGGCTCCTGAGAGCCTGGACCTATTCTCTCCTGTGTGGCGATGGGACATCTGGGGCTCCTGAGATGCTGGACCTATTTTCTCTGTGGGGTATGGGACATCTGGACTCTTGAGGGGCTGGACCTATTCTCCCTGTGGGGCAATGTGACATCTGGGCTCCTGAGGGGCTGGACCTTTATTCTCCTGTGGGGCGATGGGACATCTGGGGCTCCTGAGAGCTGGACTATTCTCTCCTGTGGGGCAATGGGACATCTGGGGCTCCTGAGATGCTGGACCTATTTTCTTCTGTGGGGTGATGGGACATCTGGGGCTCTTGAGGGCTGGACCTATTGATTATGTGGGGCAAAGGACATATAGGTCTCCTCAGGGACTAGATTAATGAATTGTCTTGTGTAAGTTAATGGGACATCTAAGGTCCTCAGGGGCTGGACCTATTCTGTTATATGGGTTATGGGACATGTGAGTCTCCTTAGGATTAGAATCTATTTTGTTGCATAGGGCGATGAGACATTTGAGGCTTCTGAGGGTCTGGACCTATTCGTTGTGTGGGGGTCTTGATGACTGGAGATGGGGAACACAGGGTTACATCGATATATGGTTGAAAAAGACATGTTCTCATCAACTGGTGGTTGAACTCCATGGACACCTGTGTCTCCTTGGGGGCTGGTGATTTTCGGACTCACTGAGATCTGTGTCTGTATATTACCTTCTCTGATACAGCGCAGATCTACAACCACCAGATCCACCCGGACTGCAGAATCCAGGCCCAGCGGAGAACTGAAATCCTTCACCCCCTGCAGGAGAAGCCAGAATATGAGTGGACAATGCCCCCGAAATCAAGACTTTAGTATAACTACACAATGTGTATGATATAGAGGGGAATCCGGGCCCCTGCTGCAATCAGCTGAATGAGGGCCACATCCCAGCGTCACAGCCTGTCCACATGAGCCGAACATTGATGGAAATGGAGGATTACAACCAAAACTAAATGTCATCATCAGATAAGATGTAATGATGACTAAATCAGCTGCAGTACCCGACACAGCCACACTGATCATGGGGCACTAGAGGTACAAAGTGCTATTTTATTACCTTATGCTTGTCCTGCCAGCACCTGCTCATCTAAGCTGCAGTATTCAGGTTGCTGCTGGGAACCATTACACAAACCAATTCAATGTTTTCTGCTACAAGTGAGTCTCCCTTCACCTCTGACAATAGTAAGTAGAGTCTACAGTAAGCTACCAGTTAGTCCCTTCTCCTCTGGCAGCTGTAACTAAAGTCTGTTGCAGGTGTCAGGTCAGCCTTTCTCCCTTTCTTGAAGCTATAAATATAATCCATAGTAAGTCTCCATTCAGTCTCCTTTTCCCCTCTGGCAGACATAATTAGAGCCCTCAGTAAGTTTGCAGTCAGTCTCCTTCCCCTTCTAGCATCTGTAAATATAGACCTTCATAGTTGTCTTCATCTCTTTATAAGCCATAAATATAGGCCCCAATACGTTTTCAGTCAGTTTGTCTCCTATTTTGGGCAGCTGTGAATATAGTCACATGTAAGTGTCTAGTCAGTCTCCTCCCCCCTCTGGTAGCAGTTTAGGTTTACATTTAATTAATATCCTGCTCTTCTGACAGATGTAAGCATGGTCTCCAGTATGTTATGTAGTCAGTCTCCTGCCCCCTCTGGCAGGTGTCAATCCTCAGAAGTAGTATGTTCTGCTGTTTTTAATTACATACCTGCCTAGACTATGCACATCCGCCACTGTACAAACCCTCCAAGCCTGCAGTCATCAGATGGCGCCGCTCATCTCCCGGTCTGCACAGTCACTCACCTGTGAGGTGGAGCATATTCTCAGCACCTCCTTGCTGCAGCCCGGAGGAGGGATGATCCGGTTAAACAGTCCAGTTCTGAGTCTTGGAGTCGGAACCAGCAACGTTTTATTGGCCTGAAGATAAAAGACACAATAAAGTCCATAATGCACCTGGGGGTGATAAGAATGAAGCAGAGGGGGATTGTGGGTAATCACTGGTTGGGTCAGAAGATGGGGATGGACCCAGAGGGGCCCGTACCTGCAGAGCCGCCAGGCGGACGCCTTCCAGGGGCTTATCTGGATCCACTTTCATTTCTTCAGTGTGAGTGAAGACCTCCAGAGACGTCACCCTGTGACCGGCCCGGTGCGCCCCCTGGAGGAGCAGAGGGAGCAGCGTCACTTACTTGTAGGGCGAGGAATCGCGCCTTCCTCTGCGGAGCGTCCGGATTTATCTTAACCGTCTTCGCTGATTGGAAATCCTGCAGGGTTGTTAGTTTTTCACAGGCCTGTGCTGCCCCCTGCACACCGAGAGGAGGATCAGGTCACGGGGCCCTACTGGAGGGGCCCCAAATACCAGGGACTAAAAGGTCTATTAGCTGGACTAAAATTAAAGACCATTCAGACCCAAAATAACAGTTACCATTGTATTCAGTCTGGGCAGGACTAATCATTGCCATGTGTCAGCGCAGGTAAATGTATCATTGTGGAGCACAGTCACCTCATGCAGGGCCGGCTGGGCCGGGGGGCAGAGGTGCAGATGCCCTCCAGGCCGCCTCCAGGTATAGATAGGAGGCTGAATGCAAATGTAACAAACCTTCAGCTGTGTGAGCATAACAAGGTCAGGGTGGGTCTCTGCTTATTATAAGGGGCGATGGTGATATGTTGGTTATAATCTCCTCCGAGGTCCTGTACCTTAAAATTCGGGATCCGATGATGAACGGGACGAGGAAAATCTGCCAGATTATTGTGCTCTATATAATCCCAAACCTTCTGCCGGATGTCCCATTTACTGCACCCTGGAGAGAGAGGACGGAGATTAGGTCACATGATGATGGAGAATATTGGCGTAACTTAAAGCTCATGGGCCCCAATGCAAAACCAATTGGGCCCCAGTTACAAGTGTTTTTGCATAGACCAAAGTGACTTTTGGGGCCCCCCTAGGCTCCAGAGCCCGGGTGTGAGCAACCCTTGCATCTACTGTAGTTACGCCCCTGGTGGAGAACCAATCACATCCGGAGGCCATATTTGTACACTCAAGTTATGGGTGTAACAATATGGCATCTGGTAGTGCTCCTGAGTCCTGGCCACACTACCGCCAGCTGCACAAATCCTAACCCCCCCTTTCCCCCACACGTGCACTGTCCCCGGAAGCCCCATCATTCACACTGACCTGGCAGGGCCTGTAGTGATGTCATAGTTATGTGCCTGATCACATGACTGTGACATCACCAAAGGCCCTATAAGCAGCACAGAGCAGCACACACTCACACCCCTCAGACAGCACTCACCCCTGCTCAGCACCCACTCACATTCTTCAGCCCGCACTCACCTGGCTCACTCTCGCTCAGGTCGCACTCACCCTTGCTCAGAACCCACTCACACCCCTCAACTGCCTTCAGCCCACCTCAGCACCCACTCACACTTTTCAGCCCACACTCACCCCCCTAGGCCGTATTCACCCCTGCTCAGCACCCTCTCACATTCTTAAGCCCGTACTCACCTCTCTTAGCACACACTCCCCCCTGCTCAGCACCCACTCACCCTCACACTCAGGCCCCAATCACCCATGCTCACCTTGGCCCGCGCTCACCTCGCTTACCCCTCAGCTTGCTCTGCCTGAAGTCCATTCACCCCATAACCCACTGACTGAGGAACTGCGCCAGTTTCTCCCGCCACCGTCATCTTTCTCATGCCACCGCTTCATGAGAGCCAGCACAGGGGGGCAGAGAGTGACCACAGAGGGGAAGGGGGTGAAGCAGCCATGGGATGCCAGAGAGGGAACACAGGGGGGGGCACAGAGGGACTAAAGAGGGCGCAGAGAGCGACCACGGGGGCAGAAAGTGAGCATGGGGGGGGGGGGTGAAAAACCAGCAGACGGGAGAGACCACACAGGTGAGAGACAGCCGCCAACCCTATTGTGATGTCACTGCCCACCTGATGCGATAACATCGGGCCTACATCTGGTGGTTTATAATACTGTTAATATGTATCAGTAGATTATTCTATTACTACTATCATGTATGTGTAGCTGTAGGTTATAATATTGATACTATGTATCAGTTTATTACTATTTATCACCATCGTATATCATTACTTTCATCTATCTGTATAATATTGTTACTATGTATCAGTAGATTATTGTATGTGACATATATGTTGTTACCATGTTGCACGTTGCAATCCTTTATCTATGTTGCTTTATACAGTAGGAGTCTGGGGGCAAACGAATATAGCAAAATGATCACAAAGCTTCAGATGCTTTCCCCTGTATTTGATGCCGTGTGATGGACATCAGTCTGGTCTCATTCATTCACAGTCACAGTTGTACAGGATGAAGTACAATTCCTGAAGTTGATAACATTAATGTATCCGTTATGGTCGGAGGCGGCACAGATGGTCCATGGGGGGTGCGAGTTTTTTGTGTAGGTCGTTCTCGTCCAACCTGCAGACACCGGGGGGCGCTGTGAATTGTTCACATGGACACTTGTCACCTGACTGCACTATAGAGTCACAGTGTCATTCTCATCCAACCTGCAGACACCGGGGGGCGCTGTGAATTGTTCACATGGACACTTGTCACCTGACTGCACTATAGAGTCACAGTGTTATTCTCATCCAACCTGCAGACACCGGGGGGCGCTGTGAATTGTTCACATGGACACTTGTCACCTGACTGCACTATAGAGTCACAGTGTTATTCTCATCCAACCTGCAGACACCGGGGGGCGCTGTGAATTGTTCACATGGACACTTGTCACCTGACTGCACTATAGAGTCACAGTGTTATTCTCATCCAACCTGCAGACACCGGGGGGCGCTGTGAATTGTTCACATGGACACTTGTCACCTGACTGCACTATAGAGTCACAGTGTCATTCTCATCCAACCTGCAGACACCAGGGGGCGCTGTGAATTGTTCACATGGACACTTGTCACCTGACTGCACTATAGAGTCACAGTGTCATTCTCATCCAACCTGCAGACACCGGGGGGCGCTGTGAATTGTTCACATGGACACTTGTCACCTGACTGCACTATAGAGTCACAGTGTCATTCTCATCCAACCTGCAGACACCGGGGGGCGCTGTGAATTGTTCACATGGACACTTGTCACCTGACTGCACTATAGAGTCACAGTGTCATTCTCATCCAACCTGCAGACACTGGGGGGCGCTGTGAATTGTTCACATGGACACTTGTCACCTGACTGCACTATAGAGTCACAGTGTCATTCTCATCCAACCTGCAGACACCGGGGGGCGCTGTGAATTGTTCACATGGACACTTGTCACCTGACTGCACTATAGAGTCACAGTGTCATTCTCATCCAACCTGCAGACACCGGGGGGCGCTGTGAATTGCTCACATGGACACTTGTCACCTGACTGCACTATAGAGTCACAGTGTCATTCTCATCCAACCTGCAGACACCGGGGGGCGCTGTGAATTGTTCACATGGACACTTGTCACCTGACTGCACAATAGAGTCACAGTGTCATTCTCATCCAACCTGCAGACACCGGGGGGCGCTGTGAATTGTTCACATGGACACTTGTTACCTGACAGCACTATAGAGTCACAGTGTCATTCTCATCCAACCTGCAGACACCGAGGGGCGCTGTGAATTGTTCACATGGACACTTGTCACCTGACTGCACTATAGAGTCACAGAGTCATTCTCATCCAACCTGCAGACACCGGGGGGCGCTGTGAATTGTTCACATGGACACTTGTCACCTGACAGCACGATTGAGTCACAGTGTCATTCTCATCCAACCTGCAGACACCGGGGGGCGCTGTGAATTGTTCACATGGACACTTGTCACCTGACTGCACTATAGAGTCACAGTGTTATTCTCATCCAACCTGCAGACACCGGGGGGCGCTGTGAATTGTTCACATGGACACTTGTTACCTGACAGCACTATAGAGTCACAGTGTCATTCTCATCCAACCTGCAGACACCGGGGGGCGCTGTGAATTGTTCACATGGACACTTGTCACCTGACTGCACTATAGAGTCACAGAGTCATTCTCGTCCAACCTGCAGACACCGGGGGGCGCTGTGAATTGTTCACATGGACACTTGTCACCTGACTGCACTATAGAGTCACAGTGTCATTCTCATCCAACCTGCAGACACCGGGGGGCGCTGTGAATTGCTCACATGGACACTTGTCATCTGACTGCATTATAGAGTCACAGTGTCATTCTCATCCAACCTGCAGACACCGGGGGGCGTTGTGAATTGCTCACATGGACACTTGTCACCTGACTGCACTATAGAGTCACAGTGTCATTCTCATCCAACCTGCAGACACCGGGGGGCGCTGTGAATTGCTCACATGGACACTTGTCACCTGACTGCACTATAGAGTCACAGTGTCATTCTCATCCAACCTGCAGACACTGGGGGGCGCTGTGAATTGCTCACATGGACACTTGTCACCTGACAGCACTATAGAGTCACAGTGTCGGTGCTCTCTGATTTCCAGCACACGTCCATAAAATATGTCGCCAGTGGTGTAAGCTTGAAGCTCATGGGCCCCGATGCAAAAGCTCCAATGGGCCCCCAATTATTACAAATCTCTAATAGCATTAGTCTTTTTCTATAGGCCAGAGGGACTTATGGGGCCCCCTAGACTCCAGGGCCCGGGTGTGATTGCAGCCCCTGCATCCTTGGATATTTACTATAGCAGATTCGCTCACCGGCTCGCAGGCTGATCACAGGCTCCATGTTCAGCTGATCGTCAGCTCCTGGCACAAACAGCTACACCATCCACGTGTCTGCACTGAGTGTACGGCAGCCCGAAGGGGTCAAACCAGTGAGAAAAGCACAACGCCCCTGTGACCACAGCTGCTTCATATTGGGCCTGTAAAGTCTAGTGAAACAAATACTATTTATTCATTTACATAGCGCTATTAATTCCACAGCACTTCACAGACATCAGCAACGTGCAATGAGCTTTCAGTGTTTTTGGAGATCAGCACCAAATATAAAAATACCTCATAAGGAGACTTCAATAACGTTAAAGGGAATCTGTCACCAGCAGCATAATGTAGAGACAGAGATCCTGATTCCAGCGATGTGTCACTTACTAAGCTGCTCAGTGTAGTTTTGATAAAATCACTATATTCATGAGCCCTGCCTCCACCACTGACTACAGTGTATTGTTACATGATTCAGATATCCAGTATCATTGAGGTCTCCATTGATGAAGAATGGCCCCACTATCTGTACCCCATACATCACACCATACCATCAATGTCTGTGTCCCAGCAGTGTTGGAGGATCTATCCACTGTGGGTTAGTGTCAGACCAATAGCGCTGGTTTGGTAACTTCACCATTCACAATAAAGTTCTCCTCATCTGAAGGCAATTATCTATACTGTGAAGATATGAGATGTGCAGCATCTGACACAGCGGATCCTGGCAGCCTGTGCTGCATTTCTTCTGCGGTGCTGCTATCAGTGTGTCAGGAGTGGGAGAAGAGGGTTTCATTGACAATCTAACACAATGGGCAGGACTATGAACACATTTTATAAGTGGTCATAAACTTGTAAATAACTCATGAAAGAATAAAGTGATGTTAAAACCAAGCACACTATTGTTTCTCTTATGAAATTCTCAATAGGTTTGATGTGTCACATCTTCCTATTGAAAAAAAATAAAGTTGGACTTCAAAATGGCCTCTATGGTCACCCCCCATCTGGAAAAGTCTTCCCCCTCCTATATACTAATGTGACACCAACAGGAAGATATCACCAACCAATCCCATTTTATTTAGGTGCATCCATATAAATGGCCCACCCTGTATAACACAGCTTACGCATGTCTGTGAAACATTCAGGGAAGCTGCCAAAGACAAGGACTTCTGGAAAATGGCGCACACTGGGGCATGACTGTCAGTGAAGCAGCCACACAAGCATTAAAGTAATTAAGACACCTCTGTGCTATTCTATCAACATCCCCTATACAGCCCCCAGTATACAGCAGGAGGCCGCACACAGCCCCCAGTATACAGCAGGAGGCCGCACACAGCCCCCAGTATACAGCAGGAGGCCGCACACAGCCCCCAGTATACAGCAGGAGGCCGCACACAGCCCCCAGTATACAGCAGGAGGCCGCACACAGCCCCCAGTATACAGCAGGAGGACACACACTGCCCCCAGTATACAGCAGGAGGCCGCACACAGCCCCCAGTATACAGCAGGAGGCCGCACACAGCCCCCAGTATACAGAAGGAGGCCACACACAGCCCCCAATATATAACAAGAGGCCACAGACAGTCCTCAGTATACAACAGGAGGCCACAGACAGTCCTCAGTATACAGCAGGAGGCCACACACAGCCCCCAGTATATAGCAAGAGGCCACAGACAGTACTCAGTATACAGCAGGAGGCCACAGACAGCCCCGAATATATAGCAAGAGGCCACAGACAGTACTCAGTATACAGCAGGAGGCCACAGACAGCCCCGAATATATAGCAAGAGGCCACAGACAGTACTCAGTATACAGCAGGAGGCCACAGACAGCCCTCAGTACACAGCACGAGGCCACAGACAGCCCCAAGTATACAGCAGGAGGTCACACACAGCCCCCAGTATACAAAAAAAGGCCACACACAGCCCCCAGTATACAGCAGGAGCCACACACAGGACCCAGTATACAGCAGGAGCCACACACAGGACCCAGTATACAGCAGTAGACCACACACAGCCCTCAGTATACAGTCGGAGCCTACACAGCCCTCAGTATACAGCAGGAGGCCACATACAGCCCCAAGTATATGTGGCGCCCCTGCGTCCAGGAGGCCACAAAGGGAACTGCAGCCAGGCAGGTAGGACATTGTTGCACAACAACACCCTCACAGCCCACACAACCCACGTGTCAGAAGAGGTTAACATCCAGCCCTGAGATTAGAAACTCTATGAGATCGAGGGGTGGTGGATCAGAGAAGTGGGTTGGGCACACCAGAAGGTCAGGTGACTGATAGTATATAGGGAGGGGGAGGAGTGAAGGAAGTTAGTAGGCCGAGGTAGGCTGAACAGCAAAGACCAAGAGTAGGCCCAGGGTGCCGAGCTGTAAAGACAGAAAGACTGAAGGACAATCACACGTCCTGCGAGTGCAAGGCTAGGAGCGCAGAATCCGTACTGAGCCAGAGGGGAGAGAAAGCACGTCCGATGCTGATGCCACCAGGAGTGTGACAGAACGGAGAGGGACGGTGTAACCCGTGCCCTAGACAGCAGCTAAAGCCACTGACTGCAGGCAGAGAAGTCCCTCCTATGATACTGAAAGGAACAGAAAGGAAAGAGCCTGGTAGAGCCTCGTGCTGAGGACTGCTGGAGGCTGGGCTGAGTAGAGTGTCGGCTCTAGAGGGGACCGTAGTTCACCCGGCATTCCCAAACACCGACAGGGGATCACAGCTTCATACTAGGATCCCCAACCCAAAGGACAGGCAGCTCAATGACAACCAGGAGGGCCCACCAAGGGTCCGAGTCACCGCCATACTGTCCAGTGCACCACACACACCACCCGTATAGACGGAGACCGTAAACAGCCTGGAAAGGACACTACAGACTGTGTGAGGGGTCACAGAGAGAGAGAGGCCTGGCTGCAGAGCAAAGGGAACCCAGAGAGGGAGAATGTGCCCGTGTACTGTAACTTGTAAGAACTGCAAATGACCTGTAAAGTCACTGAAAGAACTTGGAGTAAAGCTTTGGAAAACCCTGAATTGCCTCTCTTGTCTGCCTCTATCTGCATCCCATTCTCCCTCATACAGATCCAGCCTGTCAGCACCAGCCAGGAGGAGAGATCCCTGCAGTGCCTGCAAGTAAGTGTGTTACAACTTCACCATAGACTTAACCCTTACTGCCCCGGGGGATACAGTTCTTCCCACTGGAACTACACCATCTCCGCTGCCATTCCATCACCCCCGGAGGTTCTGCAGCAGCGGCGGCCCCATCACTGGCCGCACCAAGTGGGTGGCGTCACACGTGACATTTTCCCTGTAAATATTTCCCTCATCCATTGTGTGGGCCCGGGACACGGACCGGACCAAGCCACCCGTGACTTCCCCAGCAGCAGACCCGGTCCGGTACCGAGTACCCCTGTCCCAGTGGGCTCCACATATACAGCAGGAGGCCACACAAAGCCCCCAATATACAGCAGGATGCCGCGCACAGCCCCAGTATACAGCAGGCGGTCACACACAGCCTCCAATGTACAGTAAGAGGCCACACACAGTTTTCAGTATACAGCAGGAGGCCGCACACAGCCCCCAGTATACAGCATGGGCCCACACACAGCCCTCAGTAAAAAGCAGGAGGCCACACACAGACCGCAGTATACAGTAGGAGGCCACAAAATGCTCCCAGTATACAGAAGGAACATGCACACAACCCTCAGTATAGAGCAAGAGGCTGCACTCAGCTCCAAAAATACAGCAGGAGGCCACATACAGCACCCATTATACAGCAAGAAGCTACACACAGCCCCCAGTATACAGCGGGGGCTGCACACAGACTGTACTATACAGCCGAAGGCCGCACACAGCCCTTAGTATACAGCAGGAGGCCTCACACATCCCCCATTATACACCAAAGAGGCCACGTACAGCCCACAGAATAAAGAAGTAGGTCATACTCAGCCCACCAGTGTGGAGCCCACTGGGACGGGGTATTCGGTACCTGACCGGGGTACTGCTGGGATGTCACAGAGGTCCTGATCTGGACCGTGTCCTGGGTTCCGCAAGTAAATAGGGGAATATTTACAGGGGAGTTTGTCATGACGCCACCCACGTGTTGTGGTCAGGGGGACCACCGCTGCTGCAGAACCTCCGGGGATGATGTTTGGCAGCTGGAGATGGAACGGCTCTCCGCAGGCAGAGCCTGGTTCCCCGGGGCAGTGATAGTTAAAGTCTATGATGGATGCTATAGGGATGATAGTGGAGATGATAGGAACAGTTTGTGAGGGTGTTGTGAGGGAGAGCAGGGTTTGCAAGGATTATAATGGGGGTTGTAGTCGACACAGGCACTTACTTTGCAGTTGCAGCACTGGTTGTCTTGGTGCTGGATGAGGTATTGTAATAGGTGCAATTCACTTACTTTCCTGCTGCTGCAGCCTTGTCCCTCTGCTTGTGGTGAAAGCAGTGTTTGGCTCTGCAGATGGGGATCTCTGCTGTTGAATATAGGGCAAAGGGTGCAATTAACACACAGGCTCACGGTTTTGTAGTTCTCCAAAGCTTTACTGTAGTTGTTGTTCAGCAAGTACTGTCCACGGACTCTGTACCGGGGCCGGGTTGCTCCCACCCTGACCGGGTCCTTGGCTTCCCACTGCTGCGCTGTGTGTGTGGCCCTGCTGCTGCTTTTAGCTGAGCTGCTGGCACAGGTACCCCCTTTGCTAGGCAACTTGACTCTTCCGTGTGCTTCTGACTCCGAAGTGCTGCTTCGCTGAGGTACAGTGTAGATCTACAACCTCCACTATCCCGGTGTTTACTGTGTCAGTCACAGTTTTGGATCCGGTATCCGGTCTGTGCGCTCCTCCGGGGCGAGTTGTAAAGTCACTCAGTCTCCCAGATGTGTTCCTCTGTTTCTTGTACTCCTTCCCTCAGACCCTGGCTAGGCCTGGAATCCAGGAGCAGACTGTAGAGAAGCCTGAGGCAGCCTCTTTACACTACAGCCTCTCTCTCAGTTCTCCCAGGAACTGAACTCTTCACAGTACTGCTAAGTACTGAACTAACTACTTCCTCTTGACCCAGAATATATAAGTGAGCTCCTTTAGCTCCCCCTTCTGGCCTAGAAGTGCTACTGCAGTGTCCAGTGTTGTGTGGGGAGTTAACCATTTGTGTTGTTTCTGTGGCACATTATTCCCTGGGGTGCCACATTCCCCCTTAGTTAAAGACAGTACTCTGGGACTGTGGAAAAACAAACAAACCGTTAATATAACAATTGATATTTACAGAGACTTAAAAAGTACAAAAATCACTAAAGTTCAAAAAGCAGTCTTTCCGGGGGTTTAGTCTATTGCCTCCGGACTGATAGATATATACAAGTAAGTCTTTACCACAACCAGTTCCGTGGTATGTATGGTCCATAATAAAGGAAGTTCAAGAATATTTAAGAAGTTCATACAGGATAGTCTTTGTAGGTACTGGACTTTTTTTTAACGTTGTACACTTAAACAAACAAATAAGGTCCCTACGGGTGTCTCTGCTTAGGAGGCCTGGCTTCACTTATACCACCCCCAGGCAATTTCTTTCCCTAACTTGATGTGCATGGGGGTTAATCCAGTTCCTCCACCCTTCTGTACACTAATTACCGGGTTCAATTTACATTTACACAAACATATTTACATTTCACGTTTAATTTTGCATTTTAGTCTTTGTACTTTGCCGGTAACTGACCCTTGGTACTACGCTCTGATCTGCGTACTGCTGGTGTACTTAGCATGATGGTGTGGGTGGACATGTACCTACTTGGAGTG